>CM074733.1:152405310-153004559 GCA_037367245.1 Phrynocephalus guinanensis | reverse complement strand
TTTCATTTTAGAAGGGAAAAAATGGCATTTCGTGATGAAACGAAACGAAACACATCATACTGTTTTGTTAGGTAATGAAGTAACTTTTTACCTAATGAAACAACAAAACAAAAATTGTCCATAAGGCATATATGCAGAAAGGGGTAGTGTTGAATTAAATAGGCCACAATTTGGTGAGCAGAGCCGGGAGCAGGGGTGGCTGTTGTGAGTTCCAAGGAGTGCCACTGAGTGATTCGGGCCCTTGCTTCAGTCTCTTAAATCATGTGCATCGTGTCCTCCCAAAGGAAGACTTGAAGTATTACCAGCGAAAAATACTGTTACTTCAGTTGGAAACAGGCCCAAGAAAGCCTCCTTAAGTTTTTCCAGCCAAGTTAAAGACAAGACACAGCAGGGTTCCACGGATGGAAGGCAGGAGGTGAGGTCGGAATGGAACATAATAGTAGCACAGTATCCTTGACCCAGATTGTGCACTACCAATATAAATTAGGTTTAGGACTTCAGGCCAGAGAATTTAAATAGTTTGATCACATTTTGACCGTATAGTTCTTGATGTGGTGTGGGAGCAATAGATCACCTGGCATGATGAATGTAGGTCTTTGGATTGATGCAGTATCTCCTGCAAGCTCTTTTCTGACTTTGCCAGGAGAAGTATGACTAGGAGGGAACACACATCCAAAATGTTGCTGTTTTCACCACTTGCAAGATCACTACAAAAATAAAAAATGTTGTGTGTGTGGGGGACGAACAAATAACATCGCTGATGTTGTTTCCCACCTCTGAGAAACTTATAGAATCATAGAATCAATTTGCACACCACTGCTAATTATCTTAGACCTCTGTTCTCAGGACACCACGTCCAATAGATTGTGCAACCAGCGTATTTTGTGATATTGTCCACAAGATTGTCACAACCAGAGGTAAGAGAATCAGGCTGGCACACATTTCTCAATGCGTAGGGTGATCACCAGGAAGTAGATTGCACCTGAGCACTCCAGAAACAGCCCCAATTGTGATCTTTTTCTCCATACACTCACACCTTCAACCAATTTCACCATAGAAGCAATAGTGATAGTTTACTTTTGACAAACTGGCCAAATTCATAAAAAAATGTGATTCAGTTTTCAATTCATTCCATTCCCTGGTTACGATGAACTATTAGAATGGAACAATGTTGCGGAATTTATTTTAGACGGCAGCCATTTTGAATTTAAAAGACAGACAATCCCCTTTTGTAGAAACAAAAATTTGCTTTTTCAGCATTTGGCAAAGGACACATGCTGGGAATTGCTTTGACTGCAGAGAAATACTGCTTCATTTGACAGGGATGGGGAGTAAACGTAAGACTCAAAAGGTGATGCACACTTTCAGATCTCTTGTTCTCCAGCATTTCCTTTCGATAGTCAACCTTTTTTCAAAAAATGATCTAAAGGCCTGTTTTCAGGATTTTTGATGACAAACTTTGATGACAACATGTCTTGATGATCCGCAACAGAAAGAAAACTTTAGGATTTTTCACTCCAGGAAAACTTTATGTTATTTTTGCTGACACTCCTGATGGCAGGCATCTCGCTTTGTTGTAGTTCTGTGACATATCACCGGGCAAGTCAGTTCCATTATGCCGGGGAAATATGTCCTTATATAGAATTGGTGAGTAGTAGAAACTAGCAGGATCACCTGCATTCACTACAGATTGACTCAATGAATGAGCTTCCACTGACCATTCCTCCATCCTTGCCTCTTCTGCTTGGCAATTTTGGCAATTTTGTTCAGTATATTGTGAAATAAAAAAAAAGACAATCCAATCTATGTACCATCAAAGTAATGGATGCAGGAATGAGCAACACGATCAAAACAATACCATAACAATGGAGATATGGAGGAGGTGATTTGAAGGATGCCTGGTGCTGATTTTGTTGGTTGTGTTGATGTGTGTGTGTGTGTGTGTGTGTGTGTGTGTGTGTGTGTGTGTGTGTGTGTGTGTGTGTGTGTGAATCCTTTGTTCCTGGATTGTGTTTTATACCGATGTTCAGATTCTCTAACTACCCTGGAAGGCATGTTTGAAATGTAATGTGAGCATTGCAAAAATGAAATAAACACGTTTTTTAAAACTGTGAAAAGTATTGTTGTTGATGCCTCTTTGCACTCCCTCCACCTCCACTGACATAGTCAACTTTTCTTTCTGTGGAAAGAATAATTGATACTAAAAAAAATAGATATACAACAACTTCACACTAATGATGCCACTAATTCATCAAATGCTTTCAGATTCTATATGTGTTGATAGTTTCAGGTCAAACTAATTTTGTGTACTAGTAATAAATATGGTTAAACCTAAAGTTGAAATTGACTGATTATCATCCCAATTGCCTATTATTCTAAATATATTGATTATGGGGGAGGGGAGAGACTGGAAGGAAGGTTGATTGGTTGTCGCTCCAAAAGGACTGAGACCTTCATGTAGAACATCAGCACAGGGCATTTTTAGAGAATTGCTGGGGACCCACTCATTAACTTTTCTCATCTAGAACAAATGAGCACCACTAGTGTTAATTTGACTGATTTAACCTTATTTTCCACATCAGCAAATCTAAGAGGTGTGGACTCTCCTGAGACATTTTGATTTGGGTGACTTCAAATAGCTGGAGACAATCCTATGTCTCAGAGACATGAATAGCAGCCTTACCCCATTATTCCATGGTCCAGAAGGTAGAGGAGGCAACAAGAGGCACAACCATTTTAGATCTGGTCTTAACCAATAAGGAGGACCTTATAAATGGGGTTGAAGTGGTGGGATCATTAGGTAAAAGTGACCATGCCCTCTTGGAATTTGTTATACAGTTGGAAGGTGAAGCTAAGCATAGTCAGACAAGAATCCTGGACTTTAAGAAAGCCAATTTTTGTAAACTTAGAGAATTATTGGCTGTGATTCCATGGACCGACACACTGAAAGAGAAGGGAGTCCAAGATGGATGGGAGTTCCTTAAAAGCGAGATATTAAAGGTACAATTTAAAACTGTCCCAACAAGAAGAAGAAAATGGGAGAGGTCTAAAGAAACCGCAATGGTTTACTAAAGAACTTTCAGCTCAGCTAACTATAAAGAAAAACAAGTACAAGGAATGGAAAAATGGGAAATGCACCAAAGAGGAATATAAGCAAACAGCTAATATATGCAGGGGGGTGGTAAAAAAAGCTAAAGCGCAAAACGAGCTTAGACTTGCCAGAGACATTAAAGATAATAAAAAGGGTTTCTTCAGTTATGTCCGCAGCAAAAAGAAAAATAAGGAAATGATAGGCTCTCTGCGTGGCGATAATAACCAGTAACTAACAGGAGACAAGGAAAAGGCAGAACTACTCAACACCTTCTTTGCCTCTGTTTTCTCCAAAAAGGAAGAAAGACATCCACTGGGACAAAGACTAGATGAGGTAGGATGGGAGGTGCAACATAGAATAGGTAGAGAGCTGGTACAGGAACACCTGGAAACATTAAATGAATTTAAGTCTCCTGGGCCAGATGAATTACACCCAAGGATATTAAAAGAACTGGCGGAAGTAATTTCAGAACCATTGGCAATAATATTTGAGAAGTCCTGGAGAACAGGGGAAGTCCCCATCGATTGGAGGAGGGCTAAAGTTGTCCCCATCTTCAAAAAGGGGAAAAAAGAGAACCCAAATAATTACCGCCCAGTAAGCTTGACTTCAATTCCTGGAAAGATCCTAGAGCAGATTATTAAACAGGTAGTCTGCAATTATTTAACAAACAATGCTGTCATTACAAGAAGTCAACACGGGTTTCTTGAAAACAAGTCATGCCAGACTAATTTGATCTCTTTCTTTGATAGAATTACAGGCCTGGTGGATGAGGGGGATGCTGTGAATATTGCTTATCTGGACTTTAGTAAGGCGTTTGCTAAGAAGTTAGTAGAAAGTGGGATAGATAGTGCTACTGTTAGGTGGATTTGTATTTGGTTGACTAATCGCACCCAAAGGGTGACCATAAATGGCCTCTCTTCAGCTTGGAGAGACGTGACCAGTGGGGTGCCCCAGGGTTCTGTTCTGGGTCCAGTGCTGTTCAATATCTTTATTAATGACTTGGAGGAAGGAATAGAGAGTATGCTAATTAAATTTGCAGATGATACCAAATTGGGAGGGGTTGCTAATTCCTTAGAGGATAGGATGGTGGTGGAGTCTCCTTCCTTGGAGGTTTTTAAGCAGAGGCTGGATGGCCATCTGTCGGAAATATTGTGATGGGGTTCCTGCATGGCAGGTGATTGGACTGGATGACCCTTGAGGTCTCTTCCAACTCTATGATTCTATGATTCTATGATTCTTTGTGAACATGGGCAGTGCAATTAAGCTTGGCCCATTAGGCTAGTCCGTAGCTAACTCTACATTGCCTGTGGCACAATTCCATGGCAAGTTCTGTTCTTGATGGATATTACCTTCTTTCCTACACTCCTTACCCTTGTGACAGTAATGGTAGTTAATAAGCATCATCACTGCTTTCAATGGCAATGAGAGTGGCATCAATCAAAGACCGTGCAATGTGATAATGAGGTTGCAAGAGGATGAATGTCTATTTGGTACAATCACTCTGATCCATCTATCCAAACATTGCACAGATTGCATTTTAAAGGTTATAATTTCAAAATTGTAGCCCTATAATTTTATATATAGTGGCTATGTTGTCATGAGATTATTCTATACTCACTTCAGCCTACACTGCATATGTGAAGGTGTAATCTTAGAGTATTTATTTATTTATTTATTTATTTATTTATTTATTTATTTATTTATTTGAAGGCTGTTTGCATCTTCAAAAGACAATTTAAAAGCTAACAACAGAGAACATACTAAAAAAGATCAAATGAGATCCTGCAGAAGTATAGCAAAGATGGGGGCAGCCTGGCCTTTTGTGACAGGGAGTTCTGAAATTTGGGAGCAGCAATAGAGAAGGCTCCGCTTGAGTTTCCACCAAATACACTGTGGAGAGAGAAAGGCCTCTCTTGATAATTCTAGCACCGAGCCAGCTCATAATGGGAAATATATTCCTTGAGAAAGCTTGGGTCTAAACCATTTAGGGCCTTGTATGTTAGAAGTTGAACCAACACCTTAGAGATAAACTACAGACAGACAGAAACGTTGAAACATCGTCCATGTGGGTTTCTACTAAGCAGACATGAGTATACAGAGCTCTGTGTGATATTCTTGATTTGATTCAAAATATGGACTGATTTCATACCCTGTGGAACAGTATGAATTTCAGCCTGGTATCTTGATGGCCAGAGGCATCAAGGGGGATGTTTGAATGATCCTACTCTTCTACTACTTCATTTTCTCAGAAATTGGGATTGCAGAGAGAATAGGGAAGAAAATTCAATTATAAACTGTGAGTGTGAAAGTGTGGCTCTCAAAATACTTTTGGCCCACAACCCTCGCCATTGGTAACTAGCAGAGGCATTGAGGAATTATGGAAGCTAACAATACAAAGATATCTAGTAGAGATGGGCACGAATTAAAAAATGGCGTTTTGTTTGTCATTTGTCGTTGAGAGGTCTGTTTCGGTTCGTTTCTGTTTTTCCGCAAATTTTTTGAAAAATTTCCATTTCCGTTGTTCGTTTGTCATTTGTCATTTCTACCCACTTTTTGCACGATTTTTAAAGCATTTCCGGGGGCTGCCAGAGCTTTTTATGCCTTCTGTGGCTGCCAGACCTGCCCAGTCTGCAACCTGGGCATGCTATTGTTTGAAGTTGTCCAGTAATTTACATGATCCCATCACATGGCTTGCCTCCATGTTGTGGCTGGAGTGGTGACATCTATTTTGTCATCCTTAAAGGGAAAAGAAAAATACATTGCAATGGGAGAAGACAAAACAAACATTTTAAGGACCGCAACCCCCTGGTAGGTAATAATTTCAAATAATTATCACATTATCACTGCATTTTTATGGATGTCCAGAGTGTTTTAATACCCAATAAATCAATATTTGGCATCTGGGAGCCATTTTGGGTCAATGTCCCCTAACTCCCCTTAAAGGAAAAAAATACAGCGATCTGAGAAAAGACATAAATGCATGTTTTAAGGCCACCAAACACCCCTGTAGGTATTATCAGGCAGTATAAATAATTATCGCTGGGTTTTTATGGATGTCCAGGGCGTTTTTTAACATTTAAAACAGCTCAATTTCATTGCATGCCACCAGTAACGGAAACGAAACGTACGAACAAAATCTTCGTGGTTCTGTTCGTTTTCGTTTCATTTTCATCACAATTTTCGTTTGTCATTTTGTTACGTAACGGAAACGACAAACGGTAACGGAAACGAAAAAATGTGCATTTCGTGCCCATCTCTAATATCTAGCTATCCACAGCTGCCCACTTCATTTCTCTCTTCAGTCAAATGCTTGTTATTCCGAGCTTTTGAGTATTCTCTCCTCTCAGTCCTAAACAGTCTTTTTTTACATATTCTGTTAGATCAGTTACTGGCCTTTCATACAGAAAATGCTTATTGTAAGATATGGTAAAGATGAGGGAATTTTATTTTCAGATACCTTTTGTTTTCTGACAGGTCCTCCTGTTTTGACGCCAAGAAAGGAGAGGGATTAGTCTTTTAATACCCTTTGAGAAATTAGTCATCTGAGGTAACACATGAACTTTCTTAATTCTTAGCTGTGTTCAGACCAGGCAGGTCTGCCTGAGATATTTTACTGCAAGACAGTCGGCTCCACTCCATGTGATGGAAAGCAGCTGGCCAGAGAGAAAGAAGCTAGTTTAGGGGACACAGGATATACAGAAATTCAGCACTTCACTACCACTCATCATTCTTTAGTGTATGTTGCCTGAAGCAGTTGCTCCATGCTGCCTTATGGTAGGGCTGGCTTCAACTCAGGCATTCAAAAATCACCCTACAATTAGAACTGTGTGAAGAATTAGGAAAATGAATTTATCAACTCTGATCCTTCCCTGTTTAGTCTCTGCTACTGACCCCCACCCCCAGTTTGGAACAGGGCCTGTTTTGACATTTAATTGTCCCTATTTATGTTCAGGATCTGCCTAGATGCCCTGAGCACATCCAATCTCGCTTGATTTCGGAAGCTAAGCAGGGTCGGCCCTGGTTAGTACTTGGATGGGCGATACCAGGGAATACCAGATGCTGTAGGCGCCTGGAGTAGGAACTGGCAAGCCACTCCCGTACTCCTGCCAAGAAAACTCCATGGACATGGAGTCACGTAGAGTCGGTCACGACTGTAACAACACAACACACACACATTTATGTTCAGATCCAGGAAATGGCCATTTGGTAAGCCTGCAGTGGAATTTGAACCAAACAATTCCTTTCCATCCCAATTGACAAAGAGTGAACAATTTGTAAAATACACTTCCTATTCTGAGTTGTTTGCTGGGTGCACTAATGCACAAGGGCATAATGACAGTTCCTCTGATGTGCCCTTAATAGAGAGTCCAGGGCCATATTTTGTCAGCCTCTTGAGGCCTAGGCCACAATTTTCAGTAAAACTGGTGTCATCTTGTATGGTTGGAAGATACTATGTTAATATTTCCCCTATATAGACTTCATTTGGATTACGTAATGGCTAACAACATGTATTGCGGTGTAATCGTGAACATCAGGTCTAAGAATGGGGAACACAGTTGTCAAAGCCTTCTCAGCCACAAACCTCAAATTATGACCTGCAAAGTCACCATCTCTCAACTAGAGATGGGCACGACTTGAAAAAAAAATATTTCGAGTTGTCGTTAGTCGGGCCGGTTCCATTTCGGCTCGTTTCCGTTTTTCGCGAAAATTTGCAAAAATTAGTCAGTTCGTTTTTTCGTTTTTTCGTTGTTGTTAGTACTGGTTTGGGGAGGGGGTAGCGGGCTCCTGGAGGGAGCTGCAGGAGTCAGCCAGAGCCACAAGTGACGGACTGGCAGACTCTTTGCACCCGCTGTGTCTCACGTACTTGCATGTAGTGCAATGCAAGTAGATCTGGCTTAGGGTTAAGACGGCTTAACGCAACGGCTAGGGTTAGGCTAGTTACGGGTGAGGTTACGGTGAGTATTGGGGTGCATCTGGGTGCCTCTCTGTCCCACTTAGAAGGACAGTGTACTGGCGTATGTGTTAGGCTTAGGGTTCGGGTTTGGGCTACGATTAGTGGGCTGTTTATACCCAATTGGCACATCCCAGAAGTCTCTGTGGTCAACCTGGCCAAGTGGCCATGCGATTGGTGGAAAATTTGCATGGTCTACTCCCATGGGAGAGCCCATCATTGCAAATGTGCAGGTGTAATAAAATAAAATAAAATAAAATAAAATAAAATCAACGGAGACTTTTTTTTGCAAGAAAAACCCACTGCTGCTACTGTAAAAATTCAAGCATTTAAAATAGCTAATTTTCGCATGTTTCTGTGGTGCTTTGGTGGGGTTTTGGGCAACAATTTCAAAAAAAATATTGCGGTCGCCATTTTGGATCCCCCCCACCGCATGGCAAATGGATGCGCCCTCCCAGCCTGGTACAGTCAGCAAAGCCTGGCCATGCGATTGGTGGAATGGCTCCAAAACTTTGCATGGTCCACTCCCATGGGCGAGCCCATCATTGTGAATGCGCAGGTGTAAAAAAATAAAATAAAATAAAATAAAATAAAATCAACAGAGACTTTTTTTGCAAGAAAAACCCACTGCTGCTACTGTAAAAATTCAAGCATTTAAAATAGCTAATTTTCGCATGTTTCTGTGGTGCTTTGGTGGGGTTTTGGGCAACGATTTCAAAAAAAATATTGTGGTCGCCATTTTGGATCCCCCGCACTGCATGGCAAATGGATGCGCCCTCCCAGCCTGGTACCAGCAGCGCAGCAGTAGCAATAGCCAAGGAGAGGGGGGCGGGGAACCCCCCCCCAAATAAAACACCCTTCTGGTCTGGTAGGTGCCCTCAGACAGTTTTCGCCTACTTTTAGGGCCGGGAATCGGGTTTTTTTTTTAACTTTTAAAAACTTTTTTTCTGTGCCGCTTGGCATTGCGCGATGCAAGTAACGAGCACGACAAATCAGACCAAATTGTTCGTTCGTCGGTTTGAGCTCGAAGTCTGGGGCAGTGATTCCCGTTACCGTTTCCGTAGAGTAACGGAAACGAGTAACGGAAACGGAAACGGGAATACTGCTAAGTCGTGCCCATCTCTACTCTCAACTTAACCTACCTCACATGACTACAGTGGTACCTCTGCTTATGAGTTTAATCTGTTCCGAATGCATGCTCAACAGTCAAACAACTCATAAGTAGAGCACCCATATCTAAAAATAAATAAATAAATAAATAAATAAATAAATACATACATACATACATACATACATACATACATACATACATACATACATACATACATACATAAGATAAAAATAAAAAATAAAAAATATAAGTAGAGCAGACCGCATCTAAAATTGTAAGGCAGCAATTAAAATGCCAATGGTTTGCCGCTCTTAAGTCAAATTGTTCGTAAGTAGAGCTGCTCATAAGTAGAGATACCACTGTAGTTGGGGACGTGAGGCATCAAACCAAGTGCATTACCTTAGAGAGGAGAAAGGCTGGATATTTATTTTATTTTATTTAAAATATTTTATATGCTGCCTTTCACCTAAAGAATCAACAGCGGTTTATAGTATTAAAGCAGAGATGGGAAACATATTTTTCCCCTTTTCTTTTACTCATGCCAACCATGCAGCTCCCAGGCCAGGTCGGTGTGTTTTTTAATTTTTTAAATTGTAATTATTATTTTTATTATTATTATTATTTTCTTGCATGTCATCCGGGTCAGTGTGGTTTCTTTTTCTTTCTTTTTTCTTTTGTTTTACTCGCACCGACCATGTGGCTCCTGGGCTGGGTCGGAACTTTTTTATTTATTTTTATTTTTATTTTTATTTTTATTTTTTATCATTTTTTTCTTTCACGCCAGCCAGGTCGGCATGGCTTTTATTGTTGTTATTATTGTTGTTGTTTCTTTATTTTTAATTTTTAATTTTTTTTCCTCGTGCGCCAACCGGGTTGGTGCAGGTTTTTTTCTTTTCTTTTTTCTTTTACTTGCACTGACTATGTGGCACGCCAGCCAGGTTGGCATGGTTTTTTTCTTTTTAATTTTTAAATTTTTAATATTTTTTTCTATCGTGCTAGCCGGGTTGACACAATTTTTTTTCCTTTTACTCACACCAAACATGCTGTTTCCAGGCCAGGTCAGCACATTTTTTCCTTTTCTTCTTTATTTTTTATTTTTTTTTTTTTTTCTCTCGCATTGGCCAGGCACATTTTTGTTTGTGTGTTAGTTTTTCTTTTACCCACACTGACCATGTTGCTCCCGGGCCAGATCAGCACTTTAAAAATATTTTTTTAATTTTAATTTTAATTTTTAATTTTTCAGTTTTTGCTCTCATACACCAGCCGGGTTGGCATGGCTTTTTTTCTTTTCTTTTCTTTTAGCCATGCCAAACATTTCACTCCTGGGCCAGGACAGTGCGTTTTTTAATTTGTTTTTATTTTTTTATTTTTAATTTTTTTTTAAATCGCTCTGACCATGGGCGGGGTCAGTGGCCCATGGGTTGGGTCAGCAGCATGCGGGTTGGGTTGGTGGTTCATGGGCCAGATCAGATTTTTTAATTTATTTTTATTTTTATTTTTATTTTGAATCACCGACCATGTGGTCCACCAATCAGCTGTAGTGCGGGCCTGGGTTGGCAGGTTTTTATTTTATTTTATTTTATTTTATTTTATTTTATTTTATTTTATTTGTTAATCATGCGGACCAGTGGCCTGCAGGCTGGTTTGGTGGCTCTGTGGGTCAGTTCGGGGGCATGCAGTTTGGGTCAGGGGCCTGTGGGCCAGGTCATTTTTTAAAAAAGATTATTATTATTTTTTGAATTGTGCTGAGCATGCACTGGATGGGCGGACGGCCACATCGGCAACGCACAAGTTGGGTTGGCGGCCCGCCAGATGGTTCAGCAGCCTGTGGGATGATTTTTTAAAATTATTTTACTTTATTTTATTTTGAATCACCGACCAAGTGGCCTGCTGACCAGCTGTAGTGCGGGCCTGGTTGGCACACTTTTCTTTTTCTTTTTTGCTTTCTAAAATGTTTTTCTTGTGGTTGGAAGCCCCCTCCCGGGGGCTGGTGGTGGCAGTGTCGGCAGGAGGACATCCCATCATTAAGGTAAGAGACTACACGAAAAACGAACCGGAATTAAATGAAAATTTCAGTTTCATTTCATTTCATTTTTCTTTGAGGGGGTGGTTCATTATTTGTTTCGGTGTGTAACAAAATGAATAACGAATAATGAAATGAATTTTTATTCATTTTGTGCCCATCTCGAATTAAAAGAAAGTTAAAAATGAAGCAATAGAGCATTACATGAAGTATACATGAATCTTTTTCCTTCTGAGCATTCATGCTTCCCTCTTCAACAAATCTGATCACTGTAGGTGATAGATCAGGCTAAGAGGTAGAGTTTGTCCCAGGGGTTTCCACTGAGTTCCACAACTGAACAAGAATTTGACTCCAGATTTTATCTGCCCCAATCCAATGCTTAGTCCACTACACTCATTTGCACCACCTGTCTGCTGTATGCACATGATACAGATTTATTTTAAAGTAACACCATAGATGTTTTCAACATTGCTATCCTAGAAGAACATTCATCTATTTTATGTCTGTGTTATGGCCCTTTCCCAAACAATAAATTGATATAAAAGTATGTAGTCTTTGTAAATCTACCATGATTATCAAGGAAGACACGGTTCTGTCCAACCTCCCCACCTCTAAGTGCTGTTCTTTGAGATGTTATTGATGGCAAATGTAGCCTTGAGTTTGTATTAATGCTAAGCAACAAAAAAGCAAACAAATCATATACAGGACAGCCAAGCTTCAGGTTGCTCACAGTCATTTTCTCAGGTTTCTTCGATACCTATAATCTTCCTTCCCCCCCCACCACCACCACCTTGCCTCAGCACTCTAACAGCTGACTAGAAGCTGATACATTTTTTTCCTCAATAATGCTCCCTCGATCTCTGCAGGTACCATGAATCCAAAAGTATAATATCAATCCTGTGTTAGAAAACCTCTCAGATGCAGCTTGTAAATATAAGATGCCAGCTGAACAATTTTGTGGGGCGTTTTCGTTGTGTCGCTATATACTCTTCCCCTGTTGTTCTATATTTTCATGAGGGTAGTTTACAGTACAATTTATTTTCACATAAACAACCAATTAGGCTATTAGGCTATTATTTTGAGGAGCCAAAGCTTCAAAAGCAGACACCCATGTGCTCATCTTTTTGGCAGGGTCAGAAGGGAGGAGGGGTCGCCATCGTCCATCGGGATTCTCTTTATGTTTGCAGGGCCTCGACATTGGTTAGCCAGGGGCTAGAGTGCCTTCACCTGTTAGTGGAACAGCGGGGCAGATTTGGCATTGTGCTGGGTAACCGTGCTCCCCGCAACCCAGCACAATCCCTTCCAGAGCTCTCCGAGTTCATCGCAGCTGCTCTATTGAAGTCCCCGCGCCTTTTGGTTGCGGGTGACTTCAATGTGAATGCCGGCGGTGGACTCTCCGGTGCAGCTCTGGAGTTCATGGAATCCATGGCTTCCATGGGTCTGTCCCAGCATGTTGTATGCCCCACCCACAGGTCTGGCCATACCCTGGACTTGGTCTTTTCCTCCATGTCGGGGGGATTCGAGTCTGGAGGTTGGGGGCATCGTCTCCCTAACTGTGTCATGGTCAGACCACCACCTGCTCTCTTTCCCCCTGGCGATACCGGCCCCTCCTCGCGGGGACCATAGGCCTCCAGTTTTGGCCCACCCCCGAAGACTCATGGACCCTTCTAGGTTCCGGGAGGCCTTCGGGGCATTTCCTAGAGAACTGACTGGCACGCCGGCCGATGTTGTGGCCAACCATTGGTTTGATACAGCTGCCCATACCATCGACTGGATTGCCCCTAAGCGCCTTCTCCGGTGCCGGAGACTTTTTTTGCAAGAAAAACCCACTGCTGCTACTGTAAAAATTCAAGCATTTAAAATAGCTAATTTCCGCATGATTCTGTGGTGCTTTGGTGGGGTTTTGGGCAACAATTTCAAAAAAAATATTGCGGTCGCCATTTTGGATCCCCCCCCCACCGCATGGCAAATGGATGCGCCTTCCCAGCCTGGTACAGTCAGCAAAACCTGGCCATGCGATTGGTGGAATGGCTCCAAAACTTTGCATGGTCCACTCCCATGGGCGAGCCCATCATTCCGAATGTGCAGGTAAAAAAAAAAAATAAAATAAAATAAAATAAAATAAAATAAAATAAAATAAAATAAAATCAACGGAGACTTTTTTTGCAAGAAAAACCCACTGCTGCTACTGTAAAAATTCAAGCATTTAAAATAGCTAATTTTCGCATGTTTCTGTGGTGCTTTGGTGGGGTTTTGGGCAACGATTTCAAAAAAAATATTGCGGTCGCCATTTTGGATCCCCCGCACTGCATGGCAAATGGATGCGCCCTCCCAGCCTGGTACCAGCAGCGCAGCAGTAGCAATAGCCAAGGAGAGGGGGGCGGGGAACCCCCCCCCCCCAAATAAAACACCCTTCTGGCCTGGTAGGTGCCCTCAGACAGTTTTCGCCTACTTTTAGGGCCGGGAATCGGGTTTTTTTTTAACTTTTAAAAACTTTTTTTCTGTGCCGCTTGGCATTGTGCGATGCAAGTAACGAGCACGACAAATCAGACCAAATTGTTCGTTCGTCGGTTCGAGCTCGAAGTCTGGGGCAGTGATTCCCGTTACCGTTTCCGTAGAGTAACGGAAACGAGTAACGGAAACGGAAACGGGAATACCGCTAAGTCGTGCCCATCTCTAGTTTTAAAATAAGTGGTTACAAAAGAGTGGATGTAGAGGATGTGAAATACAATAAAAACCCGAAGGTGCTGAGATTGCGATTATAGTCATTTGTTGTTTAATAGTCAATGGTGAGTGGGTGGGGGGTGTGTGTTCATTCCAGCATAAATAAGCCAACTGACATATTGGGATGGAAGAGTTTGTAGAAACCAAGAATAAGTGAAGAATGAACTGAAATGTTGAACTTATAAGGGCCAATACAATCAAAAATGCAAAAAATGACCAGTAAAGAACATTGTCTAAACTGTTGTCATAGAATTGTATAAAGACTTTTCATAGAAATACAGAAAGATGATCTTGGTTGTCCCATAGAGACCATTGGATTAATATAATTTGAGCCAAACCCAAAAGAAACATGGAAGCTGGAGTCTACTACCAACCACCCTATAAAGAACAAGACGTGGATGAAACTTTTGAAAAACAAATGTCAAGAATTTTCATCAAATACAATATATTAGTAGCAGGATACTTCAGTCATCCTGATATCCTCTACGATATCTGTTGGAAGACAATTTTGCCAAATATGGACATGCCAAGAAAATCCATGCTTCTGTGTCTGATAATTTTCTCCTACAAAATGTGGATAAAGAAACCAGAGGAATAGCTGTCCTGGACTTGATCCTAACCAACAGAGATGACATAGTAGAAAAAGAGTCAGAAGGGGAACTCTGGAAGAAAGTGGTCATGTTCTACTCTTGCCACTAGAAGATATTACTAGATTCATCTTTCTTTTCGCCATGGTGCCTGCAATATGTTCAGAGCTACAGCAGCAGTTATACTGCTGAGCCAAACTGTGATTTATGACAAGTTACACACCTTTGTTCTCAATTAAATTCATTCAACGTTGTGAGACATATATGGAAGATTGCATTTCTAAAGTGTTCAGTGATAGATTCCATCCATGGCTGTGATTGCTTTATAAATGTGTTTATTAAGCCTGTCATTCTTTGGCAATACTGCCTCTGTGGGAGTTTTGCATGGATAAGACCGGTTGGATCAAACAATATTCTAGAGGATTTCTCAGAAGAATTTATGTAAGTATATTAATAGATGCAGTTCATAAACTACATCACAGGCTCCTGAATATTGATGGCTTTCCGGGGGTTAAGGAATCCTTTCAGCCACAAGCTTCTCAGTTCATTCCTGTTTGTTGTTGCATATGAATATACCATTTTTTTCCTTTTCTTTTTACCCATTTCTATGTAAAGCAGTAAGAAGAGATGGAGTGCACTTCATGCAGGGAAAACTTACTCCAACTTAGATGCCAACTGTTTTTCAGGCTCATCCAAATGCAAAAGATTTGAATCATTTATCTTTGTCTCCACTTCTCTATAGCAAAAGCTGACAGCTTACAAGAGTCCAGCAAAAGAAGAAGAAGAAGAAGAAGAAGAAGAAGAAGAAGAAGAAGAAGAAGAAGAAGAAGAAGAAGAAGAAGAAGAAGAAGAAGAAGAAGAAGAAGAAGAAGAAGAAGAAGAAGAAGCCTTTGGTCTCTTTGGTCAGCAGCTTGGGGCAGGAACAGCACAAGAAAAATATCTTATTCCCACATCCACTTTCTCATTTACATGGTCAAAGCATCAGTTTTCATGGCCAGGAGATGGTTGCAATTTGTGTAGATTAATGGAGAAGACCCATATCCTCTTTTCCTTTCCTTCACAAATCCATGAGAAGGGGAGAAATTTATATAGAAGGAAAAGCAGATTCTGCTCCCACCTCACCCATATTCCAAAATATGCAATGAGTTAACTGAGATTCAAAACTGTCAAATATAGTTGCCTTCCTTTTCAGTCCTTGGGATTTCTTTAATTGCATTTTACAGCAGTTAAATAGGTATTGATAAATGCACAATTTAACAATGTGGGCTGATCACTCCTCTAGCAACATGTTTTATTGAAGAGATGCCATTTTAAATATCCCAGAGTGGACAATAATTGAAACAGGACTCTTTAAAAAATCTAAAGTTACAGGATGCTGATCCATGCAATCCTGCTTTTAAACACAAACCACTTGGAAAAGACATTTCTTTTTTAAAAGTTTGTATTTCTTTACAATAAAGTTTCTCTATTTGAAAGCATGCCTAAAGTTTTATAAAGCATCCTGTGTCAATTTTGACTTTTTCATTTCATTTGGGGGGGGGGGGCTTATGAGGAGTAAATTAAAGATTGACATCACAAATCTATGGATACTTAAGAGTTAAGCTTCATTAATTCCAAAGGGCCTAAAATGGGCATTTAATCCTTTTTCTTTCTTTCTTTCTTTCTTTCTTTCTTTCTTTCTTTCTTTCTTTCTTTTCTGCCAAACCCTGATTTGAAATATAGTGTTCATACTTTAGGAACAGCACCAATTAATCTGAAACTTCATAACCTGGAGAAATACACAAGTGGATTAGAACAGAAGAAGCATACCTAATTTCTTACTTCATCCAAGCCCTTTCATAGATAAAAGTAGCTGCACACAAGCCTCAGGCCTGTTGAGCATGCGGGGCTGAATTCAGTTGTCTTCCCAAATAGATTTGTAGAATCAATAAGACATCTATACATGCTGAATTAGCAATTGCTTGTCATTCAGTGGGTCTAGTCTTGTTGGTGCTAGACACGGGATTTCATCCATTATTCCAGTTAGTTACACCTTAAGTACAGGCTTGTTTTCTCTTGGCAGCCTTTCAGAGCCATCACCCCATCCTATGCCCAGGGCTCCTTTCAACCAATGGTTCCTTCATCTTTTAATTACACACCAAAAGAAGCCATTTTCCTGGACAATTCCTATTCACATTTGTTGATTCAGCACGTTCAGTCTAAAAACACAAATGTAGCATGATAACAACAACAAAAACCTGTTCTGAAATATTTTAAAATATAGTTTCATTGGGCCAGTGAAGAATTGAGACATCATTTGGTAGTCTTTGAAATGCTGATAATTTACCCCTTTTTATCAATTATCAATCCATTTACATAGAAGTATCATTGAACACATTTGGATTTACATTTGTGTAAGGGTGTTATAGATTACAATAAGAAAATTGGAACAGCAGCACACTTTGTAATAAAAATATAGTATACACTTGCAAACAACAGAATCCAAAATGACTCTCAGGAACCTTATCAGATTTCCCTCTTTTAATTAGTACATTCTAGCCACACTATGCTCCACGCATATCCAATTGAAATCAATAGCAAAATTCCCATTAGGATTAATATCTTCAGATTGTGTGCATTGACTGCAAACCAGATAAGTGCATTCAAATAGAGTTTGTATCATAGTTTATGATATGTCTGTGAAGATTCTCAGTCATCCAGGTGAGTTTATCTGGAAGTTGAGTCATGGCTACTGGACTTCTTTTTGAGAGATAGAATCATTTCACTGCTGATCCAAACAGCTTCATCAGTCTGAATACAGCTAGTGCGAGTCCTCCATCTTATAGGCAGTCAGCTTTGACCTCTTGTCACTCTGGTCTGAATTAGGCTCATAAGATGAACAGTGGCCTGAATAGGCTAGTTAGGGAGACAATAGTATCCATAGCCTTAAGGTGAACAATGGCCTAAGGTGCTGAAACCTATCAAAAATGGGTCATTAGCTATGGCCTTGGTGGTGAAGGCTTTTTGATTTGTCTGGGTACTTTGGAAAGCACACCCTGATAAGTAGCAGATAGACTATGCCTGAAGCCGCCACCTCTGTTGAGGGAGGGGGTTTCAATGTTCACATGAATGGCTTCCCTTACTCCTCTCTCAAACCACCTCTCTTCTTTGTCTAATATGTGTATATCCTCATCTTTGAAAGAGTGCCCTTTGTCCTTCAAATGGAGGTGTACTGCTGATTCTGGTCCTGAGCTGTTACGCCTCCTATGTTGGGCCATCCTTCTCTTTAATGGCTGTTTAGTTTCTCCAATGTAGAGGTCTGAACACTCCTCACTGCATTGGGCCGCATATACTATATTGCTCCTTTTATGTTTTGGTATCGGATCCTTTGGGTGCACAAGTCTCTGCCTTAGTGTGTTTGTGGGTTTGAAATAAACAGGGAAGTGGTGTCTGCCAAAATTCCTTTTAAGACACTCCAGCCATGTAAGGAATGACAAGGTTCTTCCATCGGGTCTGGGTCTCAGACTGATCCCTTGTTCTTCTCTGGATGGCCCACTGCTTTGTTGAAGGCCCACTTTGGATATCCACAGGCCTTAAGTGCTGTCTTCAGGTGCCCGTCTTCCTTCTTCTTGGCTTCTGTGGAGGTGGGGATGCTCTCTGCTCTGTGGCTTAGGCTCTGTGGCATAGTTTATGATCCACAAAGCCAAATAAACACAGATATATTTTCTTGAGTGTGAGGTCTTTGCCTGTGCCTCCTCTGGCCATTAAAAGAAATTTAAAAATAGAATTAAAAATAGAGCTGTTCATTGGTCCCCTAATTCTGTTTAGAAGTGAACTGGGGGTTTCAGGATGCGTCCTGATTTATCCCAGGACAATTTCTGCCACATCCAATTTGATGGATGCCCTGGAGCCAAGTTAATTTCTAAAGCCAGATCTCCAGTTTCTAGCTGGCTTTTATTAAAAAAGCAAAATGGTCATGATTTTTTGGTTCTTTCGATGTTACATGTAAGAGAGCTGTTGTGAGTTTTCTGTGCTTTTTGGCTGTGTTCTGGAAGTTTTTCTTCCTGATGTTTCACCAGACTCTGTGACCGGCATCTTCAGAGGGCAAGGAGCTCAGGGAACTAGGAGTTCTCTCTGTGCTTGCCCTCTGAAGATGCTGGCCAAAGAGTTTGGTGAAATATCAGGAAGAAAAACTTTCCAGAACACAGGCATACAGCCCGAAAAACTCACTACTAGAGATGGGCACGACTTAGCGGTATTCCCGTTTCCGTTTCCGTTACTCGTATCTGTTACTCTACGGAAACGGTAACGGGAATTACTCTGCCAGAATTCGAGCTCGAACCGATGAACGAACAATTTGGTCTGATTTGTCGTGCTCGTTACTTGCACGCGGCGATTGTGCAATGCCAAGCGGCACAGAATATTTTTTTTAAAGTTAAAAAAAAAACCGATTCCCGGTCCAAAATTGCGACCGCAATATTTTTTTTGAAATCCTTGCCCAAAACCCCACCAAAGCACCACAGAAACATGCGAAAGTTACCTATTTTAAATACTTGTTTTTTTACAGTAGCAGCAGTGGGTTTGTATTGCCAAAATACGTCTCCGTTGATTTTTTTTTCTTAATTTATTTTTTTACACCTGCACAACAATGGGCTGGCCATGGGACGGGACCATGCAAATTTTTGGAGCCATTCCACCAATCGCATGGACAGGTTTTGACTGACACTTCTGGATGTGCCAGAGGGCATAAAAAGCCGAGGCAGTTCCAGTCCGTCACAGTCTGGGCTTGGATCTTGTGGAGGGTGGTCAGGGTTGGATTGCTGCGCTCAGTCTAGTTTCAATTTCGCGGTCGCGGTCGCGGTCTCGCTAGGCAGGGAGGGAATTGAATTGATATTAATTCACAAAACATAATAATTTCTTTTATTCCCTGTGGGGAATAGCAACGCAGTGTTTATTCTTTTTTGTTTTCTGCATTTTTGAGGAAGAGTTCCGTTTTTTATTTGCTTATATTTGCTTCAAGGGGGAGGGAAGATTTGAGTGGGAGCGGTAGGGGAGGGGAGGTGCTGCGGATTTATTTTGAAAATATATTATTTTACACTACCATACCATTTCTTTTGTATCCCAATTTCCCACCAAGTTCATTTACTTGGCCAAGGTCCTTTTACCCTGCGCCTACAGCTTTTTTGCTGCTGTTGCAATTGGGGTTTTGGAAGGGAATCCAGCAACCCTATCCTACCCTAGTAGCAGCTTATAGTTTTATTCCATTTATTTTCTATTCTACAGTTTATTAGCAAGTGGCAAGCAACAGCCAAGGTCCAGTACTAGTGCTTAGAAGGGGAGGTTGGAGGCTGTGGATTAAATTATTTTAAAAATATTATACAGAGTACAGACTGAGTAGGCAGAGTCTCCCTCGCCAACCAGTGCACTCAAATTTCTCAAACACATTTGTTGGCAAGAAGGCTAGGGCACCTTCCTCTGTAGAACATTTTACAATTTCATTTTACTTAACACTTACTTATAGATATTCTTTCACTTGTCCAACACCTCATTCATTTTTTTGCAGTCAGGCACTCAAACAAACATTTGTTGAAGGGCAAGCACCCAGCCACCTCTATAGAACTTTTTCTTCAATTACATCTTTGAAGAAGTTACATTCATCTTAGTTACTGTGCATTAGTTGTGAAAGTTGGGTGCTGCCAGATTTTGCAAACCCCTTGCTTCTATTAGCTTGGTTTTTGTGCAGTTGTAACTTACATCTGTGAAGAAGTTAAGTTACAGTTCTCCTAATTACACTTGCCCTGTGCATTGTGAAACTTGTTTGCCAGGATTGGCAAACCCCTTGCTTATACTAGCTTGGTTTTTCTGCTGTTTTTGTGAGTCAACCTCACTCATTTACTCGCCAGTTTGCCACCAGTCTACATACACAATGACATTTTTGAAGAAGTTACATTTCTCTTTGTTACACTTGCCCTGTGCTGTGCATTGAGAAACTTGTTTGCCAGGATTGGCAAACCCCTTGCTCCTATTACCTTGTTTGTTGTGCTGCTGTAACTTGTGAGTCCATCTCACTCATTTACTTGCCACCACAGTCTACATACACAATCCAATTACAACTGTGAAGAAGTTACAGTTCTTTTGTTACACTTGCCCTGTGCAGGGCATTGAGAGACTTGTTTGCCAGGATTGGCAAACCCCTTGCTCCTATTTCCTTTTTTGTTGTGCTGCTGTTGTGAGTCCATCTCACTCATTTACTTGCCACCACAGTCTACATACACAATCCAATTACAACTGTGAAGAAGTTACAGTTCTCTTTGTTATACTTGCCCTGTGCAGGGCATTGAGAGACTTGTTTGCCAGGATTGGCAATCCCCTTGCTCCTATTACCTTGTTTGTTGTGCTGCTGTTGTGAGTCCATCTCACTCATTTACTTGCCACCACAGTCTACATACACAATCCAATTACAATTGTGAAGAAGTTACAGTTCTCCTAATTACAGTTGCCCTGTGTAGGGCATAGAGAGACTTGGGTGCCAGGATTGGCAAACCCCTTGCTCCTATTACCTTGTTTGTTGTGCTGCTGTTGTGAGTCCATCTCACTCATTTACTTGTTGCCACCAGTCTACATACACAATCCAATTACAACTGTGAAGAAGTTACAGTTCTCTTTGTTATACTTGCCCTGTGCAGGGCACTGAGAGACTTGGGTGCCAGGATTGGCAAACCCCTTGCTCCTATTTCCTTGTTTGTTGTGCTGCTGTTGTGAGTCCAATCTCACTCATTTACTTGCCACCACAGTCTACATACACAATCCAATTACAACTGTGAAGAAGTTACAGTTCTCTTTGTTATACTTGCCCTGTGCAGGGCATTGAGAGACTTAGTTGGGTGCCAGGATTGGCAAACCCCTTGCTCCTATTTCCTTGTTTGTTGTGCTGCTGTTGTGAGTCCAATCTCACTCATTTACTTGCCACCACAGTCTACATACACAATCCAATTACAACTGTGAAGAAGTTACAGTTCTCTTTGTTATACTTGCCCTGTGCAGGGCATTGAGAGACTTGGGTGCCAGGATTGGCAAACCCCTTGCTCCTATTTCCTTGTTTGTTGTGCTGCTGTTGTGTGAGTCCATCTCACTCATTTACTTGCACAGTTCCTTGGTGCTTTTCTTTACTATCACATTATACATCCCCTGGCCTGAGCCACAAGAAGTGAGAAAAATGAGGAGGGGTCGCACAGCTAGAGGGCAGGGGAGGGGGACCCCTACTAAGATAAATAGGGGCACGTTTCTGAGGGAAGGGACAGGAAGTAGTGCAGAAAGTGATACTGGTGCAACTCCCTCCCCGAGTAGCAGTGCCAGTGGCACAAGTAGCACTGTGCCATCGTCTGTCACCGAGGGAAGCATGGATGAGGCGTACCAAATCCCATCTCCGTTACCTGACAGCCCCACCCTTGATCAGCAAGGAGACAAGGGCTCTGATTCTGAAATGGCATCAGAATCAGAATCGGGCTCCTTGTATCTAAACATGCCAGATTCTGAGGACCTGTTGGCAGGGACAGACTTAAGGCAGGCTCCAGGCAGTGACGGAAGGAGCAGCCCTCTTTCCACCCAGAGTACCACCAGTGAGAGCAGTAGTACTACTCTACTTTCCCGGCAGGGCAGAGGCCACACCAGTACCACAGCAGCGGCAGCGGCAGGCAATATCAGAGGGGGCGTTACTTTCTGTAAGCCATGAGGGTGTCTCTGGGAGCATTTTGAGAACAGCCCCCAAGACGCAAGGATGGCGGTGTGCAAGATATGCGGGGTGGTCTTGCGCAGGGGGAATGACCCCAAACACCTCTCCTCAAGTGGGTTGCGCAGCCATCTGATGAGAAAGCACCCTGGGACACTGCCTGGAACCCTGTCAGGCCCTTGCTCTTCAGGGAGGAAGAGAGGGGAAGAAGGGTTAGAGAAAGAAAAACACAGCTCCGCTAGTGAGAGTGGGAAGAGGCAGGCCACTCTGCAGGAAGTGGGGCTGTTGGGTGGGACTTTTGTCAGCCCGCGAAATTGGGCCAAAGCACAGGAGACCACCACTCGAGTGGTGGGTGAAATGGTGGCCATGAACGGGTTGCCCCTCTCCTTTGTGGAGTCATCAGGCTTCAGGCACCTGATGAAGCACGTGGCACCATGGTACGAGACTCCATCCCGGCGTACCTTCAGCAGGCGGGTGCTTCCCTC
Organism: Phrynocephalus guinanensis; assembly: GCA_037367245.1. Classification (NCBI taxonomy): domain Eukaryota; kingdom Metazoa; phylum Chordata; class Lepidosauria; order Squamata; family Agamidae; genus Phrynocephalus; species Phrynocephalus guinanensis. The sequence goes on along the minus strand of CM074733.1, from coordinate 152,981,879 downwards.
CCTTTATGAGTCTGTCAGGGACAGGATCCGGGCCCTGCTGCAGGCGGCCAGAGGGAGGAAGATCTACTTCACTTCCGACCCCTGGACCGGTGGGCACCACGGATACCTCTCACTGACGGCTCATTGGTGGCAACTCAAGGAGGTCCTGGAGCCCCGGTCAGCCCATGAGCAGCTGCAGGGGGAGGCACAAGGCAGCACCCCACGAGGGTATAGGGTGGTGCTTCTCCAGGCACAAAGCATGGAGGACAACGCCACAGGGATCAACATTGCTGATGTTCTCAAGACAGCAATGCGAGAGTGGGGATTGGGGACAGAGGGACAGGTCAATCGTGGAGTCATGGTTAGAGTCGCGGGCCGTAACATGACCAACACAGTTCTTGGGGCAGGGTTCCAGGGCATCGTGTGCGCAGCACACAAACTGCATCTAGTGGTGGGTGATGCCATTGGTCTGGGTGCACCAAAGGACTCCTGGAGTGAGGGGACCAGGGAGACCAGGGCCTTGCTGGACAAGTGTCGTAAGATCGTGGGGCACTTTGCTCGCAGCGTCAAGACAGCCAGGATGATGCGTGAGAGGCAGGCGGAGACGGGCCGACTGGAGCACGTCCTGATCCAGGACGTGACCACCCGGTAGAACTCCAACCACGAAATGGTCAAGCGTCTGGTGGAGCAGAAGGAAGTGGTGGAATACATCATGTCAACCACCCCAGTCCTGCATGAGGGGAGGGAATTGGACCTTGGTGCTACCGAGTGGCTCGCCCTCTCCCAGATGGTGGGTATCCTGCAGCCTTTTGAGGAGACCACCCACGTCCTCAGCAGCTACAATGCCAGCCTGGGCCATGTTCTCCCCCTGGTCAATGCCCTTCGCCAACGCCTAGAGACCAGTATCCGGGAAGAAGGCAATCTTCTCCCTAAGAGCAGGGCATTGGCAGACAGGCTGTTGACCGGCGTGGATACCCGCCTTGGCCCACTAAGAAGGGAAAATGTGTACCAGATGGCCTGCCTGTGCGACCCTCGCGTCAAGGGTTCCCTGGCGGCCAGCACTGCCGAACTGAAATCCTGGAAGACGGAGCTATGCCGTCAAGTCAGGTCTCTCCGATGAGGGCCAGGCGTTTCAGAGGGCGCACGGAAGCCAGAGCGATGCTGAGGAGGAGTCCTCGCAAGGATCCACATCCCTCTCTACTCCAGGAGCGTTCACCCAGAGACCAGGTTCCGTTCCAGCAGCCAACTACCTGGCCTCTGCCCTAGCCATGGCAGTTTCCTCCTCAGTGGAGGCCAGGGAGGAAGAAGTAGCAGACCCCGCTCAGACCATGGTGAAGGAGTACATGGCCGAGGCCCTCCAACACCTCAGCTCGGACCCACTGCACTACTGGGCCAGAAAGGCAGACCTCTGGCCCGCTCTTTCAACTCTGGCGTTGGACCTCTTGTCTATCCCACCCACCAGTGTCCAGAGTGAGTGTGTCTTCTCCCACATGGGAGATGTCCTGAGGCCGCGCCGCTGTCGCCTGGACCCGGAGACGGTGGAAAGGTTGACTTTCATCCGCTTCAACCTTTCCACCTTGGGATTACCCCAACACTCCAAGAACTAAGTTGCTGCCTGTAACCTAACCTCCTGCCTGCAATCCTCCATGCCCGCCTGCAAGCCTGCCTGCCTCCCCTTGACCCTACGAGCCTGCCTGCCTGCCTGCCTGCCTGGCCCTGTGACTACCTGCCGACTCCAGTGCCTAATGCCTGCAAAACTGCCTGCTTGACTGCCTGCCTGCCTGCCTGCCTGCCTGTATTCTCTCTCACACACAATTGAAGGGTACTATTAGTGGCCCAATTTTTCTAGCCCTGGCCTGTCTCCAAACCAGGCAGGGCCACTGAAAGTGTCATTGGAAAGGGTCTGTCTGTATTGGCCCAATGTTTCCCCTTTTGCCATGGCTGGTCTGAGAGAGACCCTAATACCTGCCTTCCTTGGTGCTTCACACCGTTCCCTGGGATTTAGGTGCCAATCTGCTAACAAAGTGGTGAGGAAGCACTTTACAAAAACCTACCTCAAAGACTGAGAATCAGGGGCAAGCTCCCCTCCTTACAGCCTTAAAGAAATAGACCCACCCAGTTCTCCTGCTTCCACTCTGTCTCCTTGGTTGCCAAAACCCGGTCTCCTGGGGTGGCGATAGAAACTCTGCCTGCCAAGGCGGAAACAATCCTCCCTACTGGCACTTTGGCTTAGTGCCTTCCCAATCCCTAGCCTTGGAGGATGGTATCCTCTAAGCATGTGCCTAGGCTACACACACATACCTGTAAGCCAGACTAGATGCTTCCCTGCCTGCCCGGCCCTCTGCCAACTTGCCTGCCTGTCAGACTCCACCAGTCCCGGCTTTGAGCATGCCTTCAAGTTGCTTCTCATTCAACCTCCTCCAGTCTGCCCTTCTGGCCTCCCAGTCCCATACTTTGTCGTCTGGGCTGGGCTGTGAACCACTAAGAAGGGCTGTGGAAAGGGAAAGACAGGAGCTCCGCTTCTAGTGGGAAGAGGCAGGCCTCTCTGCAGGAAGTGTTGCTGCTGTGTGGGAGTTTTGTCCGCCTCCGCTACCGCTAATTTTCACTCTGAGCTGCAATGCACTGTGAAGAGAGGGACAAGGAAGCCTCCAGGCTTGGTGCTTGGTGGATACTCTGACGCACACTGACTGTGTGAGTCTGTAATTCACACAGACCTAGCTCTGTCTCCTCCGCCACTCTTTCCACTGGGCTGCCAGCTGTGGCTCACAAAGAAGGGAAACGTCCTTGTTGTGTGTGCGTACTCCTGTCCAAAAGTCCCCTGTGTGGATCTTGGTGCTGTGCTGTGTGACTCATTGTGCGCACACTCAGTGCTTAAACATTTTATAATCATTTCTGCCCTAACCCCGGAACAAAGGCTGTCGGACAAGAAAAGTTACTGGTTGCAAATCTAGGTTGTGATTGATGATGATGATTGAGGTATGGGAACACTCTTCAGGAACAGCTGGTGGTGGGCTTAGGGTTAGAGTTAGGGGGGATGTTTAGGCCTCCGCTACTCTGTCCTCTGGGCTGCACCACACTGTGTCTCACTAAGAAGGGCTGGAGTGGAATGTACTTGCGCGTACCACAGTTCTGCACAATAATCGTTTGTTTCTTAGAAATAGAAGAGCCTTTCAGGAGGAAGTTCCAGGCTTGGCTCTTGGAGTTGTGGAACTGCTGTGATTCACTACGAAGGGCATGGAGATTGAATGCCGGCATGGCAGTTAGGAGCAGTCTACCAGCACACAGCTGGGAAAGAAAGTCAGAAAGCTTGGCTTGCTGTCCTTTTGGAAGCCTGTGTGGTCAAAGACTCAGACTCACTCTAGCTCTGTGTCCTCTCCCTGCCTGCCTGTCAGGCTCCCCCCACTTCCGGCTTAGAGGAGGCCTTCCAGCCGCTTCTCCTTCACTGGTCCAGTTAGTGCTTCAAGTTCAGCCCTGTCGCCACTGCCCTCAACTTGCCCATGCAGCAACCACGGCTGCGCCCGCCTCTTGGCGGAAAACCACTTGAAGACCAACTGTAACAGTGCATTCACTCATCAACTATTTTGTTTAGAAGAACTGGTGGACTCTGTCATCCCAGATGGGGGGGGGGTCTTCACACAGTCTAGGTTGGGAAATCCCTTGGCTGAGGGAGGGGCGATTCGGTGGTTCTCCTTCAACCCCCTCTAGTCTGGCCTTCTGGCCTCCCCTACCCTTCACTCTGGGTTGCACACACTGTGCATCACAGAGAAGGGCATTGTGCTTGTGTGCTAGAAAACAGCCATGGGGTGGGCCCGTGATTAGGCAGAACTCATGCGAAAGCACCCTTGGACTCTGCCTGGGACAGTGACAGGACTCTGCAGGAAGGAGTGCCACAGTGTGGGAGTGTTGTCAGTCTTCAGTGGGCTGCCATTGCCATACACTGTGGCTCACAAAGAAGGACAACTTACTGCCGTGCTGGTGGCCCTCTGTCACCGTTACAAATAGGACAGTTTATCAGAAAGTTCAAGGCTTGGCTCTTAGAGTTGTGGGGAATGTGATTCACTACGAAGGGCATGCCACTGGGATGCAATGCACTGACTGTGGCTCTCTGTGAAGGGAGGGAGCAAGGAAGCCTCCAGGCTTGGTTTTTTGTGGGTACTCTGACTCACACAGACAGTGAGCCTGTGGTTCTCAGGCCTACTGTCTTCCGTGGACTGCAAAGCTATGTCACTCACTGAGAAGGGAACATGGCTGTGCTGGCCTGCTAGGAGTTTACCGGGAAAGCAGCACACAGCTATGTAGGAAGACCCTCTGGCTTGCAGTCCTTTTTTCAGAGTGGTCTCAGGCCTCAGAGTCAGACACCATGTGGACTCTGCTTTTCCACTGGGCTGCTAACTGTGGCTCACTAAGAAGGGAAGCCTGCGTAGGCGTACATAACAGATTGTCGGAAAGGTGCAGCCTGGCCCTTGTTGGTGGATGGATACTTGGAGTCACTGACTGTGAGTCTGTGAGGGAAGGGCGACTGTGTTCCATTTGCTGCAACCCACTGTGGCTCACGAAGAAGGGCATTTTCCTGGCGTCCTCCTCAGGCCATTCAGCTACGCTGGGGAGCTGGAGCTTCCTGGCAATGATCCTCCCCTACGGAGGCCCTGTGGCCTCAGACTCAGGCTATGTGGCCTCCTCCAGCCACTCTTTCCTCTTGGATGCAAAACACTGTGGCTCACTAAGAAGGGAAGAGTAGTTGAGTGCAGCACGCACTCCAGTAGTTTCTCGGACAGTTCCAGGCTTGGAGTTGTGTTGGAGCTGGGATTCACTACGAAGGGCATGGTAGTAGTTTGTGGGGAGTTTCTAATTCACACAGACCTAGCTCTGTCTCCTCCGCCACTCTTTCCACTGGGCTGTCAGCTGTGGCTCATAAAGAAGGGAAAAATGTACCAGTTGTGTGGTGGTGGCACCACCATTTATAAATAGAACAGTTTTCCGAAAGTTCAAGGCTTGGCTGTTGGAGTTGTAGGAGCTGGGATTCACAACGAAGGCCATGGTCGTGGATTGCTGGCCCAGCATTCAATTACTCCAGCTTGTGGCCTCCACCACTCTTTCCTCTGGGATGCAAGACACTGTGGCTCACTAAGAAGGGAAGAGTAGTTGGGTGCCAGCACTCCAGTAGTTTCTCTGACAGTTCCAGGCTTGGCTTTTGGAGTTGTAGGAGCTGGGATTCACAACGAAGGCCATGGTCGTGGATTGCTGGCCCAGCATTCAATTACTCCAGCTTGTGGCCTCCGCCACTCTTTCCTCTGGGATGCAAGACACTGTGCCTCACAAGGAAGGGAAGAGGACTTGGGTGCCATCACTCCATTAGTTTATTGCAAAGTTGCAGGCTTGGCTCTTGGAGTTGTGTGGGAACCAACTGTGATTCACAAAGAAGGGCATGGTAGTAGACTGCCGGGCCGGCAGTTAGCAAGTCTACCAGCACACAGCTGGGGAATTGGGGAGGAAGAGTCAGACTCAGAATGTGGCTTGCTGTCCTTTTTGCAGCCTGTGTGGTGCCAGACCAAACTCAAGGTGATTGGCCTCCTCCGCCAGTCTTTCCTCTGGGCTGCAAGACGCCGTGTTTCACACAGAAGGGGGGTACTGATTTGAACAGCGTTCCTACGTACAGCACCACCAAGACTTAGTCAAAAAGTGACATGTGGTGGACGGTGGTGCATCGCAGGCAGTGTGGTGCCAGACCAAACTCAAGGTGATTGGCCGCCTCCTCCAGTCTTTCCTCTGGGCTGCAAGACGCCGTGTTTCACACAGAAGCTGGGTACTGATTTGAACAGCGTTCGTACTACGTACAGCACCACCCAAGAGTTTGTCAGAAAGTGCCATGTGGTGCATCGCAGGCAGTGTGGTGCCAGACCAGACTCAAGGTGATTGGCCTCCTCCGCAACTCAGTCCTCTGGGCTGCAAGACACTGTGACCCAAGGCCAGTGGCATTTAAATTCCTGTCATGCCATTCAGCTCCATCCTTTTTATACTGGAGCTGGCAATGAGCCTGCAGCACTCTGGCTCTGTGCTGTGGTGCTCTCGTACTCTGCCTTGTGGCCTGGCCGGAGTGGCCGCCCTTACTCTGGCCTTATGGACGCGTCGACCAGAGATAGTCCTCCTCCTTGTATAGCCTAGTGGGCTGGGCTGTGGGCTGTAAAACTTAAGTCAGAGCAACCCAGAGCCCTATCCCATTCCCATCCCTACCAAAACTATTCCTGGCTGTAGCAGCTACTAGCTAGGTACGTAGCTTAACCACCTCAGGCTCTAACTGCTAATGTTTTTGTTGACCATGACCAAAAGCAGGGTTGGATTGGCTTTGGCTTTATTGCTTGTCCTTTAAGTGTGTGTGACTTTGACTGTGAATGTGAAGTGAAGGCAAAAGGACCTTGGTGATTGGGGGCCAATTTGAGAGGAGTAGAGTAGTAGACCCCTCATCCAGATTTGGGGAGGAACGGAATGTCTGTTTCTCCTGCTGCCTCTGAGAGAGGTGGAGGGGAGATGGGATGGATTCAAAACCAAACAACAAAAAAGTACAACAAACAGGCACATCAGCCAGACCAAGTAGGGTGGCTGGCTGGTTCAGCATCAGCAGATTCAGCACAGCAGACTAAGAGAAAAAAAAAGAAATGCAAATTTGTTTCTGCCCCACTTTGTTTGCTTAGGATGCACCAGCCTTGTTGTGCAGCAGCAAGTCCATCACCCAGGCAGGTTTAAACTGTATTTCGCCTGCTCATTTGCGGGACCCGCGCCCACCCGCCCGCGCGCCCGCCCGCCTGCGCGCCTACCCGCGCACTAGCCACTCCCCCTGCTGCTGCCGCTGCCGCCGCCCACGCATGTACCCCCGCGCCACCGCCGCCCGTGCTGCGCCCGCAAACCGCAAGTCTCGGTCGGACGTCAAAATGCGTGAAATCGCGGCAGTAACAGAAATGAAAAATGAAAAAATGAACCAACTAATTTTTGCAAATTTTTGCGAAAAACGGAGACGACCCGAAACGGAACCGGCCCGACTAACGACAACTCGAAAAAAAAATTTTTCAAGTCGTGCCCATCTCTACTCACTACATCTATCAGATCCTGGCCGTGAAAGCTTTCGAGAATACATTACATGTACACTACTGGAAATATCCTAGAGGAAGTTCAGACTTTAGGAAGGCTTGTATTAGGCCCTTTAAAAACTGGGTTTTTCCCCCCAAAACAAAGAATGAACACAAATTGCTATTTTTAAAGTGCATACATTGAGTTGAATATTCAGTCTTTCCCGTTCATGCAGTGCTCTCCTTCCAGTATCAAGGGCAGCAAAATAAAGGCAGAAAATGGGTTAGAATACTTCAGCGAAAACACAGGATAACAGGCACTGAGTGGGTGGACTCTAGTTCATGTGAGAGGTGGGCCAGCAGAGACAGGAAGCTAAATCCTCCTAAGCAGATAGCCTTTTTGCTGAGGGACAATGAGGAGATACAAAAGTCTGAAATTAAATTCACTCTTTAGTCACAAAAATGCAATTTAACCATACAGTATGCTATTTGTGAATAAAATAAGTATGTTTCACATGACTACACAATGGTACACTCATATGCACAAGCAATCAACAGAGACAGATTTAGAACAAGCAGACAAATGAACCACACAGAGAAAGCACAACTACCAATGACGATGTCCAATGAGGCAGGTACTGAAGGAATAGAATAAAATACACACAACCTCATACAAAATGAGCAGATTTTTATCACTTGCATAAACAAACTTGAAATGCAAAGGGTAGATCAGGCAAAGTTCTGCTGGAACTACAAGGCAAAAGTCAAGAACATTATGCTCTTTAGGATCAGATTACAATCAATAGAACTAGGTTTTCAGAGGTCTTTTGCTCAAATTTCTGTTAACATTGATAGCTCTGTCAGAGGAATGATGAGTACCTCTGTTAGGTAACTAAATATAGTTTTCCATTGGCCTAACATTGAGTTATTCTCTGCAAACAGTGTAATGGGACTGTGTTCTTGCTTCAGATTGAATGTTTTACTGTCAGTGATAAACACTCTTGGTCATACTACATTGTCCCCCCATCCCCCGAAATAAAGAGGTGACACACCAACAATTTGGGGTTTAAAACTGGGCCACAACTTTATTAATAACTTAATCATAACTTTATTTTAACTGTAGCAGTAACTATTTAATTCCGATGGGCCTCCCGTAGTGCAAGTTAGCTTTTACTACTATTTACAACTATTTTGGGTCTGATTTTATGACGTCATGTGCTAACCTAAGGGAGTGCCCTTTGTACAGCATGGCACTCCCCGTTTGGTATATTTGGACCTTTAGCTCACAGCAGCCGTGCCTGTCCTGCCATTTGGCCATACTCTATTTGATGGCCTGGTGAGGCCCTTGTTGTTCAGCCTAATTCTTGCACGGCTGCCCGGTTCCTTGCAAAGGGAACCTTGCACATGACATCCCGGGTTATGATTTTCTTGCACTACCTGCCCCCCCCATGGCCGAATAGCATTACTTGTTGTAACGTCCTCATGTCATCCGGTAATAACCTCTATACCTATTTAATGCAATGTCAAAGAGAATGGAATGGGCGAAAACACACTGGCACCAAAGGCCAATCAGGTGCCAACCAAAAATTCCCATTCGGCCCCGAAGCGACCAGAATATCTCATTCTCGAGACAACTAAAAGGTGGGTGGGTGGGGTGCTGGTCGGAGCGAAGAAGGCCGTGGAGACCGCGTGGTACCCTTATAAGGGCATCTCGCAATAGCTGTCACGAGACTTCCCTCACGCCTCTCTTCGGTCCGACTACGGAGTCCGGTAGAGACAACGCCTCCCCACTAGGACCTTGGCCTTGTGGAGTGGCCATTGTCCCCCCATTCCCCGAAATAAAGAGGCAACACACCAACAATTTGGGGTTTAAAACTGGGCCACAACTTTATTAATAACTTGATCATAACTTTATTTTAACTGTAGCAGTAACTATTTAATTCCGATGGGCCTCCCGTAGTGCAAGTTAGATTTTACTACTATTTACAATTATTTTGGGTCTGATTTTTTGACGTCATGTGCTAGTCTGTGGGAGTACCCTTTGCACAGCATGGCACTCCCCGTTTGGTATATTTGGACCTGTAGCTCACAGCAGCTGTACCTGTCCTGCCATTTGGCCATACTCTATTTGATGGCCTGGTGAGGCCCTTGTTGTTCAGCCTAATTCTTGCATGGCCACCCGGTTCCTTGCAAAGGGAACCTTGCACATGACATCCCGGATTATGATTTTCTTGCACTACCTGCCATGGCGAAGGGGCTGCTAAGCATGCTCCTCGCCTGCCAAACAGCAGGCCAGCTCGGCCTGGAGGCCCATCCGCAGGTCCATAAGGAAAATTTTAATGCCCTCATCAGAAAGGTGGACACCATCAGATCTGAACAACTCCGGGCAAGCAAATTTGATGTCTGGGTGTGAGATAACCGTTCCCAAACCCTGCTGCATGGCCTTGCAGACAGCCTGGTTCAAGCGTTTCCTGGCCCTTTCGACCCCAGGCGGGTCACGGGCCCCAAGCCACACCCGCCGTGGCAACATCTCTGACCAGACCAATCTGGTAAAAGGGGATTGGGCCTTAAAGGCCTCCAAATCACGAAAGATCTGTAAGCTTAGGCTCTTCCCCTTAGCCCTGGTCAGATCATTACTGCCCAGATGGACAAGCAGAATGGCAATCGGCGCCTCTTGGGCACAACGGGATGCGACCGTAGAGAAGCTGTCCCAGCTCATATCACGGGATCCTTTCCACTCTATGCGGATCCATTCACTGAGTCCAAGGTGCAGGCCAAAGGCGGAATGCCGGGCGTATTTTGCTGCCCAAAAAACAAAGCTGTGGCCGCAAATAACCACTCAGAATCTGTCTTGTGCAAAGGAACCTGTAAAACATAACAGTTAGTGAACTGCGCTGGCAGCCTAACAATCGGGAATCGGGCGAACATACGTCTTGAAACGATCTGAGGACCAGCGGCCCAGTGCTCTTATATCTGTGGCCCCGTATCCCATGGCCGCCACAGTGGAGGCTGCCCCAATGCGGAATGAATGAGTGCCAAATTATTGGCTGGGTAATCCAGCCGCCTCCAAGGCATGGCACGTGACCATCCAGAATTGATAACGGGTCAATGGGGCATTACCTGCGTGAGCAAACAGGGGGCCAGTATGGTGCTACGTCAAGCTAAATAGGACTTGAGTGAGATCAGGGGGCAGAGTTGCGGCTTTTCGCAGCACCCAAGCATCACCCGGGTACCCCGGCCCCACTGATCCATCTTGGACTTACACAAATGCAATACCACCCCATCCTCATTCATGGACACATCTGCACGTTGAAGGAAGGCATTAGAGTTGTCCAGCTTAGAGGCCGCCAGTAACTCACTTATCCTAAAAGCTCCAAATAAAGCTATTGAAACTGTGGCCCGTAAGAGCAACTCCAAACTTGTCACTACAAATGTTGTGCCAAATATCATACAACTTTAGTAAAATCCCGGGTGTGATGGGCCTGCGCGTGTCACTGGTGCAACCCCTCTCTTTGGACCATCTCTCTAACATCTTTTGCAGAACAAAATCATTGTTGGGGTGAGTGAACCTTTGAGCCTTTGCATAATAGGCCAACGCCGACAGCTTACCTTGGATTGAATGTGGGGCCAACCCATTACGATACAGCTGAACCGCGTATTGGATCAGTTAATTGGCGTGGGCCAGCCAGGGCTGTAGGTTCAGTTGTGCACAGAAACGCTGGTATTCCCTGCAAGCTGCCACATAAGTACACCTAGTTCTTGACACTAGCGCCAAGCCCACTGCTCTAATGGCCTCGGTTCTCCAAGATTCCAAACCTCATGCGGCAAAACCTCCTGCTCCACCCTCGCTCCCAGGGCCAACAGTCGAAAATGCTCCATCTGTTGACGGGACAATGCGTCAGCGATCTCGTTGTTGACCCCAGTGACGTGACGTGCATGGAAGACTATGTTATAATGGAGGCAGCACAAGGTAAGTGCCCTGACCATCTGCACCACCCTGATTGATGTAGATGACAGGGTGTTGACAATGGAGACCACCGCCTGGTTGTCACACCAGAAGGTGACCGCCGAATTAGCCCATAAAGGCGCCCAGAGTCATAGGGCTCCCACAATTGGGAAGAGTTCTAAGAAAGTAAGGTCCCTAGTTATGCCCCGGGGTATCCAGTGGCTCGGCCATGTGCCGCTTGCCCAACGGCCCTGGAAAAGCATGCCAAAACCATATGATCCAGACGCATCTTTGTGGACTTGAAGTTCTGAACCTAAAAGGAGATCACTCCTCCAGAACGACACGCCGTTAAAATCTTGGAGAAAAATCTGCCACACCATCAAATCCTCCCTCATTTCCCTGGACACCTTGTGTCTATGGTGAGGCCTGGTAAGGCCCGTCATGGTTTGACAGAACTGTCGCAGAAAAGCGCGCCCCGGGGCCACCACTTTGCAAGCAAAGTTCAAGTGGCCCACGAGTACCTGCAGTTCTCTCAGTGTGACTTTTCGCTGTGCAAGGACATCCTGTAATCTTGTGTGCGAATCCAGTATTTTATCCAGCGGGAGGCGACTAGCCTGTGCCCACGTGTCTAACTCAATGCCAAGGAATGTTAAGATTGGCGCTGGGCCCTCAGTCTTTTCCTCCACTAGGGGGATACCGAAGTCACTTGCCAGTGCTCAAAACTGGTCCATTAAGAACCTTCACTGGTGTGACGCAGCCGGGCCACAAAAAAGGAAGTCGTCTAAATAGTGCGCCACCGCCGTGGAGTGTGTCCTAGCCTTTAGTGCCCATTCAAGGAATGTGCTGAAACATTCAAATGCCGCACACGATATTGAGCATCCGAAGGGCATGGCCCTATCCATGTAATAAAAGCCCTCAAAAGCAAAGCCCAAGAGCTCAATGTCTTCTGGGTGAACGAGCAACAATCGGAAAGCATACTTTATGTCACATTTTCCCAACAGTGCTCCCGTGCCTTCATGCCGGACCATGCGGACTGCCGCATCAAAAGAGGTGTACTTCATGGTGCAGAGCTCCTGTGGGATCATGTCGTTCACTGACTCCCAATCCGGGTAAGATAAATGATGTATGAGGTGGTACTCCCCCGGAACCTTCTTGGGTACAATCCCTAGCGGTGATACCCTGAAGCGCTCAGATGGGGGGTCAGAGAATGGTCCCAGGACCCTGCCTTCCTGCATCTCCTTTTGAATCTTAGCACGGACAATATCCTCCATGCCCCTTATTGACTTTAAATTATTAGCTCGATAGGGAGCGCGGGGACCCTGCACCGGGATCCGAAATCCAAATTCAAAACTGTCCCTTAAGTAGGCTGCAGCTGCTGTATCTGGGTAGCCGTGGAGCCACTCCAGCATAGCAGATAGTTTAATGGGACTATATGCTTTTTGGAAGCTGACCCCCCCCCCGGGGCGGGTTGCTTCTTGACCGACTGGTCCCGTCCTCCCTGTCCACCTTGGTGACTCTTTGGACAAGCGTAGGATGCGTGGGGGCCATTGCAGTTGCCACACAGGTGCTTGAATTTACGTGGTCTACGGGTGCAGAATCCTTTGGCATTATACTCCCAGCACACCAGTCGTGGCTGAACTGACTGGCCCGCGGTAGCGTGGGCAGGGCTGGTCTGGCCAATTTGGAATATCAAGTGCCCGCTATCGGTCCGGTCACCAGTTAGCGGGCGCTGTGGCACCATAAGGCGCCTCCACAATGGGTCCAACGGTACATCCCAGCAGAGTTGCGGCCACAATCCCTCATCATAAAGCATCCACCCGGTTCCTGGAAACTCTGACTGAGCCCTGTAAATCTGGTCCAAATATTGAACAAGGTCAAAGGCGCGCTCGGGGTGGGCCTTGACAATAGTGGCCATATAAATAAGGAAGGCCGGAAGCCAATTAGCCCAGCAGTGGTCCGAATCCGTTCCTTATCTTGGGCCTCCATATGTTTCAATTTCTTCTCATCTACTTCCCAATACATAAGGTCAAATATATCCACATATTCACCTCTGAGAATCTTCTCAACTGTCGCCAGCAAGAGGTGGTCACCCAGGGGCATGGACTGGTCTGAGTCAGGGTAGAACTGTGGTGAGATCTCCCTGTCCCCCCATGGCCGGTCCAGATATGACCGGTGCAGCCGATGAGGGGGAGGAGCTCCACATTGCCGTGAGGCATTTTGGTAGTGTCAGCACATGATGCCTGTTGTGATGGACTTACTGTACTCAGGACAGCTGGGAGCGGTGACACTGACATAGGGGGCTGCAGAGGGATGCTAGTGACCGGGGAGGGCCATGATGGTTGCCTATCCATGAATGTACTTGGCCATGGCCAACTCCCTGGTGGGTTAGCCGTCCTATGCGACGCTTGTGACTCACCAAGATGCTGAGCCGGTCCTGGAGCCTCAGCTGAACGGGTCGGCATGGATAGGTCCAGGGCCTGCGCTTCTGACATTGCTGGCTTTGCGGGTTGGGGTGCTGCTGCGGGTTCAACAGATGCAGCCGCCTCCGCCCCATGGCTGTCCTGGGCCGCCACATCGTGCTGCTGCTGCAACACTGTAGCTGACTGTGCCTGGTCGGATGTGCCGGCGCATTCACCTTCAAGGACAACAATTTGAGACATCAGTACCTCCACTGTGCGGTGTAATTTGGCGATCTTCTGGGGCTTGGATTCCCGTGCTGACCCCCTCGCCCCAAAACACCCCTCCATACCCCACTGCAGGACCCTGCTCTGCTCCATGGCACTAAGCTTGTCAAATATCGGCCTGAAATTGGGTGAGTCATCATCATCCGAGGATGATAATATAGGTGTGGGCTTGGCAGCAGCACGGCGTTTTGCTGGCTGCTTGCCCTTCCTCCTTGGAGGGCATTTAGGAACCATGGGGACTGGTCCTGAAGCACCCTGCGGCCGCCAAGGACCAGCGTAATCAAGGCTGGGGCCTTCCTATTATCCTGCAATTTATTCGCCTACCAAATTTGTAAATAGTTGTGTAGTTATAATTATTATTATAATTAGAATTAGTATTATTATGATTATTATATTATATTCACTTTATGATCAAAATATTGATATGATGTGTCACTAACAGATGCTGCTGCACCTCTCACCAAACACCTTTATTTTATTTTATTTTATTTTATTTTATTTTATTTATTTAGTTTTTTTAAAAAAAACAAATGAGTGCAGAGGCCGGGCTGGCCAGCAGGTGCCGCCGGTGCACCAGGCCTGGTGCTCAGCCGAGCAAGGCGTGCGGCCTGACCTGTGCTCGGCACCAGTCCCAGAAGACACCCAGGAGCGCAGCCACATGGTTGCAGGTCGGGCTTGGGTTCCTCTGCAGCCCGATGGAGGTAAGGCTGGGAGGGGGGATAGGCTCCTCCACCAGGCCCCCGGATTGAACAGGGAGGCCGGCCTAGCGGGACTCGCTGCAGTAGTGGCGGTTGGAGGGCCAGGGCGAGTGGGGGACGAGGGGGGGTGGATATGACTTTGGGGCCCCTCACATGATCCCCCCGGCGTCGGTGAGCCCGTGGGTGTCCGCCGGCCCGTGTCCCGGTTCTCCCCCGGTGTGTGTGTGTGTGTGTGTGTGTGTGTGTGTGTGTGTGTGTGTGTGTGTGTGTGTGTGTGTGGTGTGTGTGTGTGTGTGTGTGTGTGTGTGTGTGTGTGTAAAACTTCAAGAGCGGGGTTCCCGCTCTCAGGTCGGGTGCCGCGCACGCTTGTGCCAGCTCCCAACAAACAGCTGATGAGCAGGGAGGGGGGCGCCGGCCTCTAAGCTCCCGCCGGATCGTTACTGATGGAGAAGGGAATGGCTGACGAGCAGGGGGGGACAAAAAGGAGTCCACGGCCGCGTGCGCCAGCAACTCCACACGGTTGGGACCCGCAGTTAAGCTGCACTAGGTCCCAACCGCCAATCACCTGGGGGCCCGGCTGAAGGCATGGGACCAGGCGCTCCTTCCTCCACCCCAGTGCGGCGAGTCATCTCCCTGTGCCGGTCGGAGCGAAGAGAGGCCGTGGAGACCGTATGGTGCCCTTATAAGGGCATCTCGCAATAGCTGTCGCGAGACTTCCCTCGCGCCTCTCTTCGGTCTGACTATGGAGTCCAGTAGGGACAAAGGCTCCCCACTCGGAGCTTGGCCTTGTGGGGTTGCCATTGTTAGTGATACATTAACTACCTTTTCCTTGCTTGTTTTAGATACTTGAATCTCTGCATCAGCTCAGATTATTCCAGACCATTTCATTTCACCCTAGAACTGAATCTGATGTGGACCTGATACAAATACTTGTCAGAGTGCCTTCAACCAATGAGAACTGCCCGTAATACCCAATCTTCCCAGGCCAGGCATTTGTGGCTTCTAACACCATGAGAGGCCCTTAAGAGAGAAAACAAGAAACAGGACCTTCTCTGCCTTAGAATAATCTTCCACCTGAGATCTGCCTGTCCCCCTCATTAGCTATTTGCCAGATATTAATTAGTGAAATATATGTATTAGACAGGATGTTCTATATATATTTAATATGTATTTCATTGATTTAAAGATGGAGTCTGTAAAAGTGCAAAGTCACAGAGACTCAATGTATAGTTTTTTTAATGGAGTACAGATGTTAAGAATTAACATAATGAATTTTGGCTGATGCAAGGGGTTGCAAGCAATAGCTATGAGGTAATGTCATTTATGATTGGAGAGACACATGTATAAAAATGTTCTGTAAATCGTTCATTGGGCCTTCCGTGAGAAAGACACCCACTTGTGTTCTCTGTCATATATTTTGTCAATATAATGTATGCTGTTATGCTGTTGTGCTGTTGAATGTGAGTTTTCCCTCTATGCTTTGTTGAACTTTGTATAAGTTCTGTGATGCTGTGATATATTTTTGTACAGTTTGTAATATAGCTGTTTGGTTTTAAGAAAAATTCTGTCTCTGGCTAACTATTTATTCAATAAGTATTGCTTCAGCTGGCTGATCAAATAGCAAATACTCTGACAGTATTATTAAACAATCTTTGAAAATTTGGTTATTCAACCTGGCATTTCCTTCAAAATAAGCATATCGATGTGTTAATGTTAACCCCTCTTATATTACTTTGCCCACCTTAAAAAAATCAAATTCAAACGTTTAAACTAAATATTGTCATACCGTTTTTAAATGTTTTATTTCTAGTTATTTAGGCTGTAAATTGTATTTTTCTTTCTTTAATTTTTATTTTTGAATGTTATTGTGTCTTATATTTTAATGTAAACTGACAAAGTAGCCTTCATTGATACACGGGCAAGCTGGTCGGCACTAGCAGAAAGAAAGAAAGAAAGAAAGAAAGAAAGAAAGAAAGAAAGAAAGAAAGAAAGAAAGAAAGAAAGAAAGAAAGAAAGAAAGAAAGAAGTTCCAACTGGCCGGGCTGGTCAGCTGTAAAAAAAAAAATGAAACAAAACAAAAATTGAAACTTTTTTAAAAATACATTTTTTTCGTTCCAAATGTGATGAATAAAAAACAAAATGAAAAATGAAATGAAAAACCATTTTGGCATTTTGTGCCCATCTCTAATGCCCAGTCTATCTAATGTCAGTGCATACATACTGTATGCTTGGGGGGATGAAGAAAAAGGTTTTTTAAAAGCCCCAAGTTTTTTAAAAAAATCATTTTCCCTCCCCACCAAGCCCTGCCTGCCAGCTGATCTGCACAGGGCTTTGTTATTTAAAATTTTTCCCCCTCTGCCACTTTCCACCCCCCCCCACACACACTAACCATTTCATTAGTGGTTTGTTTTGTACAATTTTTTTGAAAAAAAAATCATATGAAATGAAACAAAAAATATGGGGGGAGATGAATGGAAACAAAACAAAACATATTTTTTTCATTTCATGCCCACCCCTAATGACAATGTTAATCATGCCAACAAATCTCTGGATTGTGAGGATTAAACTAAGATACAATGCTAAGTAAATGTATTTGGAAATAAGTTCCACTGATATATTTCCAAAGAAACAAGCATAGGGTTATGTCACAATTATTAGAAATTTTTAGCAGCAGTACAGAGTAAGTGATGACATGATGAGCAGCTGATCACCCCACTTTTGGGGTAATGCCAAATTCAAATCCATAATTTGGTTAAATGAAGCATATTATAATCCAGAAACTGCAGGTCTGAAGTGTGCATGGAACAACACCATAGAAAACCCTCTGAAAATTCTCATTGCTTCACTTACAAGGCAAAATGACTAAACTGCTTGTGTCTGTGTATGGAATTAGCAATGTCACCAAACTTTGTAAAGATCTGAATTTCCTTTCCATTTCTTGCTGGCTTTGCCTATTTATGAACAATTCCAAGCAGCAGGTCTTCAGAGCAATCGGCTGTGTAGATTGAGCTGTATAGATCCTCAAATATTTGTTCTGTCAGCTTGATGTGCAGTATATCTAATGGTATTTGTATCAATTTCTGCATCATTCTGTAAATAGTTTCTCTCTATTTTAACAAAAACACAGAGAGTAGGACTGTGATATCTATGGGAAATCATTTCCAAGGCCTTCCTCCATCTCTGCAGACAGATGCTGAAAAATGCAGAAGTACCAAACATTATAAATTGCATGGTCTCTCGCTCTCTTTAGCGGCCAGTTCTGGTAAATACATTATGGGAATACATATAAATATATATTTCTTGGGGGACATATAGTATTTTCAGGCAGTGGATAAATGAATGAGTAGCTGCAGGTCCTGTGGGTAGGAGGGTCATACAGTATATTAATTTTCATATACAGCTTCTCCCATCAAATTATATTTCCTTTCATATATGGTGCTAAGAGTGCAAATTCTTCTCCTGCCCCCGTTTTATGAAATGTTTGAGCTGAGAACTGCATTTCAAAATTCATAGAAGTCCAGGACCCAAAGGATAATTGGTTCCCAAGGTAATAGCTTTTAAAGCCTTGTTTCTGTGTATTGTTGAAATGAAAGGAGGGGCAGAGGAGAAAAAGAGAGAGAGGGAAAAGGAAGTGGGGAAATGTCACAGATTTGTTTCAGGGTGAGCTATCATGTAGGAAGTCAAGGGAGACTTGTAGCAGTCTGGACATACCTCTGTATGGGTCACTAATAAAGGTCTTTTGACCAAAACTGTACCAATTTCTAAAGGAGTCAAACAGGGCTATGCCCCTACTCCCATCCTTTCTAACTTATTCATGTCAGACCTATCAGACTACGCTGCCACATCCAACCATCATGCTCTCTAAGATGAAATTGATCTTCTGTTCTATTGCTATTGTATGATAACAACACTGTTCTCATATCTACTACTAAATTAGGTCTTATGCAACTATTCTCAGCCTTTGCAGGGTATTTCCCTAATAACAACCTAATCATCAATACTGATAAATATAAGATTCTTATATTTTCTAAATCCTGGAAGCACACCTGTTAAGAAATAAATGGAAAGCCCTTCAAACAAGCAGAATATTTTCAATATTTAGGCTTATTGTTCCACTATAAGTTAATATAGTACAATTACTGTAAGGTAGCAGTCTCCTCAGCTATGAACCAACTTTCTGCAATAGCCTATTTTCATTTTCACAGTGGATATTGATATGTTCCTGCCAAACTCCAGGTTTTTCAGGCTAAAATCACTAATTAATTCCTCTATGGGGCCCCATATGGATTGTGGCAGTTAATTATGAAATAGATTGTGTAGCTGGCTCCTTTATACGTAAGATCTTAGGAGTCCCGAATATGATCAGACATGCAATATTATTAAGCAAACTTGATCTTCATTTTCCAACTACCCTTGCTTGGCTATCTACTACAGTGACCCCCCGCCATTTTGCGGTTCAGGTATTGCGGTCCTACTACATTGCAGGACTGCAGGTTGCTCCGCACCGCCCCCCCCCACACCTCCGAGAATCCTCCGGGGTGCGTGGGTGGGTGGCAGCGGGCGATCCGGTAGCTCTGTACGGCCTTCCCATGCACCCCAGAGAATCCTACGGGGTGCAAGGGCAGGCAGTGGGGGGCAATCCGGTCGCTCCGCGCGGCCCTCCCACACCCCCCGAGAAGCCTTGGGGCCTCCGGGGGGTGCACGGGCAGGCCCTGCCGGGGGCACCATGCAATCACCCCACCCCACTCCGTGCGGCCCTTCCGCATATCATGCATCGCCCCTAACTCCCACGATCGGCAGGGTTTTACTGTACTATATTTTCACTTTGCTTACACTTTCAAACATCCTCCCAAAATCATTTGACTGATCTATTAAGATAAATCACCTCAATAGGTATTAACCTGGAATCTCTGACTAATTTGGAGAAATGTAATTTTTTCAAATTATCCATCAGATAATCCTTGATATGGAGCTTCAAATTCTGACAGCTGATTTGATTCTAATCTACTCTACCAATTTATATGGGTTACCCCCCTCTTTCTGTATCTGGCACCACATATTTTTCAACTGTTACTAATCTACTATGGCACTGAGCATTTATGCTAGCCACATTTAACACCATCCATTCTGCAGTTCTATCTGGCAGGTTTTGCAATATTCCCTTTAAGAATTGACTGTGCAAACACTGCCTAGTGGAACAAGGTTCAATCCTACATATTCTTCTCTACTGTCCAAAATGTAACCAGACCCACCAATTACTACTGAATTCTGTCCTTTCTAACTCTTCAGGTTCCTCTGAGAACTTAACTACCTGAATTCATTGAGCATGTAGCCAAATATCTGATTATTGTGATGAGCTAAGATGACTAGATATCGGCACGAAATGAATAAAAAATTCATTTCAATATTCATTATTCATTTTGTTAGGTAACTAAACAAATTACGAACAGCCCCCTCTAAGGAAAACAAAATGAAACAAAATGAAAATTTCCATTTTGTTTCATTCATTTTTCATTCTCCCACCCCACTGGCATCTCTTACCTGATGTCTGGGTCGGGAAGCTCTGAAGAGTGGTGAGTAACTGCTGGGTCTCTGGAGGCAGCAGCTGCACAGTCCACCACTGCCCGGCATGGCCATTGCTGGGGCTCTGGAGGTGGCGGTGAAGCCTCCCACTGCCCGGTAAGGCATCCTGCCATCTGGAGCAGCCACTGCCAGGACCTTCCAGGCTGCCGCCACCTCCGCCACTGGGGCTCTGGAGGTGGCGGTGAGACATCCCTCTTTTGTTTTAAACAAAAATCTTTTGTTTAAAAAATTCATACGAACTGAACCAAACTGAACTGGGGGGGGGGGGAAACAGAACCAACCGAATCATCGGTTTTCTGTTTCGTGCCCATCTCTAAAGATGACTCATTATGAAGAAGCTTGATGTAACCTGATTATACCTATTTTATATTGTCAGTAACCTAAAATTTTGACTATTTAGTTTCATGCCAATAAAGGTCTGAAGTGTGTGTGATATAACTCTGCCCTCTGCCCCAGAAGTATCACTTGGAATTTCTGCAAAAGCTTCACCTTCCTGTCCTGGCTGTGGACTGCAGTTTTAAATATTAGCATTAGAGCTGGGCACAAAATGAAAAACAAAATTATGTTTCATTGTTTCATTAGATAGCAAATTACTTTGTTACCTAATTAAATTTTAGGATGTGTTTTGTTTCATTTCATTATAAAATGACATTTTTCCTCTAGAACATAATGATTCATCCTAGAGGAATCAATGACAGGGGAACTCAAGCTCTTCCCTGTAAGCCCCTGAAATTTGGAAAAGTTTGGGGATCAGGGGCTGTCTTATTAAGCTCCAAAGGGGGGGTGTCCCTAGGGAAAAATCTTT
The DNA here is from genome assembly GCA_037367245.1 of Phrynocephalus guinanensis. Classification (NCBI taxonomy): domain Eukaryota; kingdom Metazoa; phylum Chordata; class Lepidosauria; order Squamata; family Agamidae; genus Phrynocephalus; species Phrynocephalus guinanensis. Next base: position 152,961,123 of record CM074733.1, on the reverse strand, counting down.
CTAATTGAGTCAGAAGTTGATTGGGTGAGCAATTAGCACCACCATGGCTTGGCTTCTGAATCCAATTAGAAATATTTTTTTCCTAGAACACCCCCTTTGGAGCTTCATAACTTAGCCCCAAACCTTTCCAAATTTGGGGAAGCTATCTAGAATCACTTGAAGAAGTTCCCCATGCTATTTTGGTCCTTTGGGACCCAGGGGATCATAGTGTTTTGTTTCAATTCATTTTCTCTCATAATGAAAGTACTTTAAAATTTTGTTACAAATGTAACAAAATAAAACTACTACAGTAACAAAACAAAACAAAACACTATTTTTCCATATTGTGCCCATCTCTAATTAGCATCTCAACTGTCCCACATTGGTGTTAACAATGCAATGCATTGTCACTTAATCTATTGTTTGTATCCTCACATGCTCATCACCCCCACCCCCATGAGCTATTAAAGTTCAGACTACAATAAAAATTGTTATTCTTTAAGGTGTACAATGGTTTGTTCTTTGCTTTTCTGTTGCTGTTTTTTTTCTTTTCATTCCCCTCCTTTGATTTTCTCATTGTGAACTCTGAATGCTTTCTAAAGGAAGTTTGCAGGTTTTTTATTAGCCATCCCAATTACATATGCATTTGTTCATAATTTCGTCCAATGCATACATTTTTGTGTGTGCAACTTTTTCCATTATATTAATACATCTTTTGAACTAAGAATTGTGTTCCAAAATTTACAGAAACCCAGAATCCAAAAGATAACTGCATTCAAATCTATGCATTAATCTGGTAAGTGTAAATATGGTCACTTTGCCCAAATAATTCATTTTTGTTAATGTTTATACTGTTTAAAATTATTTTTATGACTGTATTATGTTTATATTTATTATATTGCTATTCACCACCCAGAGTAGCCTTTAGCTAGATGGGAGGGTTCCAACTCAAACAAACAAACAGCAAGCAAGCAAGCAAACAAACAAACAAACAAACAATTAATAGAACATTTCTCAGCATCCCTTGCAATAAGTCTTTGTGTACATTCCTGATTATAGTACTTAATATAAAATCACTGATTGTTTGATTTGACCTCTGTCACCAGACTAAACTTAAGATATATAAGCCATTAACTATATTGTAGGGTGAAAAATTCCTGCATGGTTTGTTTTTGAACTTGTCTCCCAGGCTATCTCAACATGGCAAACCCTTTAGATTAAGAAAGCTGAATGTCTTGTGAGATTCCTCATTTACAGTTAAAAGTGGGACAAACACCTCCTTCCCCACCACCCTATATTCATGTGAAATATCTCTGTTATCCTTTCTTATGGAGAAATAAGGAAAATGCATACACTTCCATCACAGGAGAACTGACTGGTGTTTAAGGAAGTTGTCAGCAATGCTTTGATTTCCTAATTACCACACACACACACACACACACACACACACACACACACACACACACACACACACACACACACACACACACACACACACACACACACACACACACACACACACACACAACTTATGACTATACTGATCCCTACCCAGGACAGTTATTGGAGACAGGTGTGGGGAAGATGAGGTTTCCATTTCCCAATTTTCCTCCCCACCACACTTAGGGCGCTTTTACACGACCCCTAAGATCCGCTGGCCACTTAAATTCGGACCAGAGATCTTAGGGGCTTGTCGTTCTTCCTGTGTCCCCACCCTGGCTGCTGGCTGTGTGAGGGGAGGGAGAAAAAAAAAGGAAGAAAAGATCGTGGCTCACCTCCGTTCTGCCTCCGTTCTTGCCGCGGCAACATTCCTGTCTCTGTAAAGTAGCTCTTAAAGGGGCGGGAGCAAAAACAACAACAAACAGAAGCAAGGAGAGCCCCGCACTCACTATCGTTACACCGCATCAAGCAATTTTCACCCCGGAAGAGCAGGTACTTGAAAGGTGCGCTGGGACGCGCTAAAGTGGGCGTGGCCGCACTTAATTTCCTGTAAACTCCGGAGCTGGTGGGGAAACATTTTTAAGCTCCGCAGCTGGGAGCCATTTGCCCTGGAGTTTAGGGGTCGTGTATAAACGCCCCTAGAATGACAAAGGCACATAAACATAATCAGGAAAGTGCACAACTCTGGTAAGCAAAGAAATAGCCCTAAACCTTATAGGTAGCCTTGCAGACAATCTATTGTCCGTTTAGACCTGCATTCTCAATGGCATTGAGTTCCCATGATCACAGGAAGAAAGAAGTCTTTCTCACTCACCACCTTCTTAATTTCCCCTCTTTTGAAAGTTCTACTGAAAAGAAAGGTAACCCTTTTATCTCTGCCAGAACTAGGAAATGTCACTTTGGGGAAACAAATCCCAGAGTCCCAAATAGCCATGTGGAATTAAAAAAAAAAAAGATTAATGATACAGTATTTCCATGCTCTGGTTTCAGATGGGCTGTAACACTGATCTGAAGAGTGCTTCTCTTATGGCAGGGAGGCATCTTTACTGAAACACCCATCCTTTTAACAGCGGATTTGGTTGAGTTCCTCCAATCAGCACTTGGAGCAGCTTTTGAAACCCAGATGAATATTAAAATCAGCTTTTGCCCTAGCATGGGTAGAGACACTGTCTTTACAAAACAGAAAAGGGGTCAAAGGTCCTACTCAAGGCACATAACATTTTGGCCATCATCTTTTAACAGCCGCTTCTTTGTGTAATTTAATTTTCAGGGGAGCCTCTTTGTTTTGCTTTTTTCACTGAGCTTTCGGTCGTGAAAGGGGGCGTCATCTCCATCACCCTTTGTCCCAACTACGAAATAAATGAGAACAATTTACTCTTTTTAAATTTTCATTTATATTTATGAGAGGTGAAGGTACATTATCAGTCACTTCACTGGTACGGAGTTCTTATTTAAAAGTACATTATTTAAGGATGGAGTCTTAGGCTTTATTTAAACATTTAAAAAGACATTACAAGAATGACTAAAGGTCAGATAACACAATTTAACCTTTATATACAGCAGTTTGCAAGAGTCTAACTCTTTTACAAAAATGAAATCAGCCTAATATAAGGTTTGGAATATGCCGTAAGACGGTGGTCCCCAACCCCCGGTCCGCGGACCGGTGCCGGTCCGTGGACCGGTCGGCACCGGGCCGCCTGGGGAGGCCGGGGAGGCTCCTCCCCTTTTCCTCCGCCGCCCTCCTCCTCCTCCTCTTCTCTCCCGCGGGCGGCCGGTGGAGGAGGAAGGCTGGAGGAGCGCAGGAGGAGCCGCCGCCGCCGCCTTTGCCTCCCTCCTCCCCTCCCCTCCCCTCCTCCCAGGCCGGCCAGCCGGCGACTCCGCCCCCAAACGCTGGCGCCCCGGCGGCGTTGGCGGCGGCCGCTTGGGCTCCGCCAGGAGGGACGCGGCGGCGTTGGCGGCGGCGGCACTCACCGGCTTGGGGCGTCGGGCGTGCCACTCCCCCCCCCACACACGGGCGGGGTGGGGGGGAACCCGGGGCTCCTGGGCAGGCGGGCCCCCGCCTCCTCCTCCGGCGCCGGGAGCCGCGTGCGGGTCTCGCTGCTGGCGCCCTGCTTGCTCCTGCTGCCGCCGCCGCTGTGGACCTCCTCCTCCGCCGGGGAAAGGAAGCGGGGCGCCAGCAGCGAGACCCACGCGCGGCTCCTGGCCCCGGCGCCCCGCGCGCGGCACCCGCCCGGCCATGCCGGGAAGCGCCCTCGCGGCACCGACGAGCCGCCGCCTCCTCCTCCTGTTCCTCCTCCTCCTCCTCCTCCTCCCGCCGCCGCCGCCGGAGGAGCAGCAGCAGCCACCCCCGCAATCGCCCCCCCCCGCCGCCGCCGCCTCCTGCTCCTGCTCCGGTTCCTCCTCCTCCTCCTCCTCCTCCCGCCGCTGCCGGAGGAGCAGCAGCGAGGGCAATTGCGGAGGGGTGGTGGCGGCGGCGGCGGGACGGGGGCGATGGCGGCGGCGGCGGGGGGCGATTGCGGGGGGGTGGCTGCTGCTGCTCCTCCGGCGGCGGCGGCGGGAGGAGGAGGAGGAGGAACAGGAGGAGGAGGCGGCGGCTCATCGGTGCCGCGAGGGCGCTTCCCGGCACGGCCGGGCGGGTGCCGAGCGCGGGGCGCCGGGGCCAGGAGCCGCGTGCGGGTCTCGCTGCTGGCGCCCCGCTCGCTTTCCCCGGCGGAGGGGGAGGCCCACGGCGGCGGCGGCGGCAGCAGCTGGAGCAAGCAGGGCGCCAGCAACGAGACCCGCACGCGGCTCCCGGCGCCGGAGGAGGAGGCAGGGGCCCGCCTGCCCAGGAGCCCCGGGTTCCCCCCCACCCCGCCCGTGTGTGTGTGTGGGGGGAGTGGCACGCCCGACGCCCCAAGCCGGTAAGTGCCGCCGCCGCTGCTCTCGTGCCTCCCCCTCCTCCTTCCCTCCCATCCTTTGCTTTCACCCCCCCTTTTGCCTCCCCGCCGGACCCCCCTTTCGCATTCTCCCCCCCTCCCCACCCCCACCCCCGGGCCACAGAAAAATTTTCAAAAATTTCCCGGTCCGCGGGGACAAAAAGGTTGGGGAGCACTGCCGTAAGAGATAATCCTTATATGGCAATGTGACTATCTAATATTTTTTTTAAAAAAAGAAACTATGTAAATTCAATGTGCATGGCAGACTCATCTATCACAGTTTGCCTACTGAATGAATACAGAGGTCACATAATAGCAGAGATAAGTAGAACATTATAGGGTGCTTAAATTGAAAAGTAAGAAGACAGAGTCTAGAAAATAGAATACACCTTTTTTTTAAAAAAAGTACTTTCTGCTATATAACAAAATACATAAAAATCAGGTCTGAAGAATTAAGTCTGCTATGTGTCTTCATTATCCTGGTGGAATTAAATGGGTTTTTATATTAATGTGGCACTGCTGCTCCATCCAGAATAGGCCAATGCAGATGGGATATTAAAGGTCTGCCAGATGTTTGGGTTCATTTCTGTATTTAATGAGACATATGCCAGTTCAAAGGCCGTATCGTCGTGGAGATTTCTCTTCACTACAATGATCCAGGAGAAGACATGAATTTTTTCCTCTTTATCTGCAGAAGGAAAAAAATCCCTGAGTATTTTGATTTTTTTCTTTTAGAATACATACTGTGAGACATTGTGATAATTTAATAGAAGGACAATATATGGTGTCCAGTTCTGCCAATAATTATCTACAGATCAAAGTTCCGATAGGTTCAGCTTTTCTAAGATGTGAATGCTGACCGGTTCATATGTATTTTGCAGTTCTTGATACTGCACATGAAAAACACTCTCATAGTCATGGTCATACATACGATTTCACCATGTTTCTTTTTCCCCTATCACTGTGCACAAATGACTTTTGAAAGTCAATGCCCAGTCTATGAGAAGAGAAAGGGGGATGGTGAAGGGAGGGTTATTTCTCTGAATACCTTCAGGGAAGGAGAAATTCCCCAACAGTTTAAAAAAGGTAAAGCTCACCATTAGTTATGGATATGGCACATCTTTGTTCTTCTTCCCCAAGGACTGTATTAAAAATGCTGTTAATGCGATTGGCAAGAGTAGGAATAGTGTGTTTCCTTCTGAATGACCTCTTGTTGTTGTTCAGTCGTTAATTCATGTCCAACTCTTTGTGATCCCAAGGACCAGAACACACCCTCCTGTCTTCCACTGCCTCCCGGAGTTTGGTCAAATCCATGTTGGTTGCACTGATGACACTGTCCAACCATTGTCATTCTCTGCCATCCCCTTTTCCTTTTGCCTTCAATCTTTCCCAACATCAGGGACTTTGCCAAGGAGTCCTCTCTCCTCATGAGGTGGCCAAAGTACTGGAGCTTCAGCTTCAAAATTTGTCCTTCCAGTGAACATCCGGGGTTGATTTATTTTAGGATGGATAGGTTTGATCTCCTTGCAGTCCAGGGGGCTCTCAAGAGTCTCCTCCAGCACTACAGCTCAAAAGCGTAGATTCTGCAGTGATCAGCTTTCTTTATAGTCCAGCTCGCAATTCCATACATCACTACTGGAAAAACTATAGCTTTGACTACTATCCTTACCATTGTTGACAAAGTGATGTCTTTGCTCTTTAGCATGCTGCCTAGGTTTGCCATCACTTTCCTCCCAAGAAGTAGGTGTGTTTTAATTCCATTGCCGCAGTTACCATCTGCAGTGATCAAGGAGCCCAAGAAAATAAACTTTGTCGTTGCCTCCATTTCTTCCCACACCTAATGTTATTTTAGAGCAGTGGTTTTCAACCTTGGATCTCCAGATCTCCTAGGACTACAACCCCCAGGAAGGCTTCTTGGAGTTTTAATCCAGGAACATCTAGAGATCCAGGCTGAGAACCACTGAGCTAGAGCTTTGTGCATTTAACGGCAGAGAGGCAGCTACCAAAAGAAGGTAAGGTATGTTTTGTAAGTAGTTATTCACTGTGGCCTTCCATTTCTAGAGTGATATGTATTCCCTTGGCTGCCTAGATGCCCTAAGCACATCCCATCTTGCCTGATTTCAGAAGCTAAGCAGGGTTGTCTGTGGTTAGTTCTTGGATGGGAGACCACCAGGGAATACCAGTTTGCTGTAGGCGCCTGGAGTAGGAACTGGCAAGCCACTCCAGTATTCCTGCAAAAAAAAAAAAACCCTCTATGGACATGGAGTCATGAAGGGTTGGTCATGACTGTAACAGCACAACACACACATGTATTCCCTTAACTATAGGGATCCCCTGAGGGTTCTCTTCTTTCATGTTTTTATTCCTTGTTTTTTAAACTTTTTTTCAGACCAACAGGATTGATTAAAGTTAGGGTAACTGTTCAACAGGTGTAGCATTCAACAATTCCAAGGGACAATATTTCACAAAACTCTTCCTTTCCAGGCTTCTTTTACTCTCTAAACTAGAGATGGGCACGACCAGGAAAAATGACGTTTCAAGTTGTCGTGTGTCGGAGCCGGCCCGTTTCGGCTCGTTTCCATTTGTCGTGAAATTTTTCAAAAATTTGTTGTTTCGTTTGTCATTTGTCGTTAGTACTGGTTTAAGGGGGGGTAGGGTAGCGGGCTCCTGGAGGCACCTCTCTGGGGTGGGTGCCTCCTCTGGCCCGCTACGAAGGGAAGGCATTTAGCAGGCTCCTGGAGGCACCTCTCTGGGGTGGATGCCTCCTCTGGCCCCCTACAAAGGGAAAAGGAAGGGTACATGACCGTGTAGCCATTGCGTACCAAGTGGCACTGGCAGAGGCACCTCTCTTTTGGGTGCCTCTAGCTCACTAAGAAGGACAGCATACTGGCATACAGAGTTTTTTGGAACTTTGGACTGGTGAGCGTGGTGAGAGAAGAATGCCTCTGCTGGGCATCCTCTGGCTCACTAAGAAGGGAAATGTACTTGCGTGTAGTGCAATGCGAGTACAGATCTGGCTTAGGGTTGGGGTTAGGGCAAGGGCTAGGCTTAGGGTTATTACGGGTAAGGTTAGGGTGAGTTAGTGGGCTGTACCTCTGGGTGCCTCTGACCCACTAAGAAGGACAGTGTACTGGCGTATGGGTTAGGGTTAGGGTTAGGGTTATAGTGGGCTTTTTATACCCGACTGGCACATCCCAGAAGTCTCAGTCAAAACCTGGCCAAGTGGCCATGCGATTGGTGGAATGGCTCCAAAAATTTGCATGGTCCCAATCCTGGACATTGATGCAGTTTTAATACCAGCCGTGCCTCCTGCCCCATCAGAACAGCACTTGGATGATATCATCTGGCCACGATTCTCAATGCCTGGCAGACTACATCTTTTGCCAAGAATGTTTTTTTTGGTACAATGCTTTGATAAAGATAGCATGCCATCAGAAGTTCAGCTTGCATTTTTTTATTGGTGAGTTTTTCAACTTATAATTAGAGATATGGAGTCTAGCTATGGACTGAAGCAATCTCGGTAAAGTGGCCTTGACAAGAACGCTAATGTGGATGAGAGAAGCACTGTGACATGTGATGTGAAAGTAAAGAATCGATTGGAAAGAGATGTTATATATAGCATATGTATTGCAATATGTTCTTGCTGTTTAGCCAGGGCTGTTTAGCCTGATGTGTCGGCTGTGAACAGGAAGAGTAGCTGGATTTTTTATGCTACGGGATGTAAGTCTCTGGAAACTAATGGAACCTGTATATATTTTGTAAATAAACTGCAATCGCACGGCTCCGCGGCGCGGCTGTGCTGGGCGGAGCTCCTTTGCCCTCCCCCTGTCCGGAAGCCTCGCGAGACTCACCGGATCTAGCTGGAGCCCGGGTAATCTGAGCCCTTATAAGGGCTAGCCACGTGGTCCCCGGCCTCTTTCGGCGAACAGCTTTCCCAGAGGGAGGACGTCTGGAGCTCCGAGGCTCGCGGCCGCCATTTTGAACACATGTAGGCACGGCCGGGAGCCCTGAAGCAGCCGGAACCTGAGGGAGAGGAGGCCAGGAGCGGGCCTGGCGGCGGCGACCAAATCAAACACAAGGACTGGCAATGGGGAAGGCGCGGCAGTGCCTTCCCACAGGTTTGGGGCCCAACGGGCCGCGGCGTGGGTGGCGGAGGGAGTTTCCTCCGGCGGCCTATCGAGGCCCGCCGGTCCTGGGAGGGGGGTTGAATCCCGGTAGCTGAGCCCTGAGGGACGGTGGCCCGGGGGTGGGCGACCCAAGGGACGTAGAGGGCGGCGGGGTGGCTGCGCCGATTCGGGGGAGCGGGGCCCGCAGCAGCAGCGGCCCGACTTGCTTCCTTTGGCCTTCCCGGTGGGGCGCCAGGTGGGAGGGCGAGCGGGCCCACCCCGGGGGGCGACAAGGGGAGAGCACAAGTCAGAGTGGGCGGAGGCCTAGCGAGGCCCGATGCTGGCCAGCCGGTGGGCCACGCGGGTGGACCCGGGTACCCGGCACGAGCCTCCCGGTAAAGGAATAACAGGCCCAGCATGGACTTCCAGCTGGTGCAGGCCCGCATCCCCCGGGGAGAGGGCGACCAACCCAGTGGGGGGGAGCGGCGAGCCCGGCCTTGGGCCCACCACAGGCGGAGGCCAGAGCCCCTGTCGGGAGGGAGAAGCGGCCTGGCCTAGAACCCATCCCCAGCAGGAACCAAAGCCAGCGGGGAGGGAGGCATCAGACCCGGTGTGGGGCCTGCTATTGGTAGGGCCCATAACCTTTGGGGGAAGGACAATAGCGGGCCCGGCCTCTGGCCTGCCACTGCCAGGGGGCTACTCCTTCTGGACGGGGGAGGCCGGCGGCATAGGGGCCTGCGCACCCGGTGCCACAGGACGGGTAGGGTTTGGATGGGCCCATGGTACCCAGAAGACCCAAAGGGGGACCAAAGGGGAAACACCCAGCCAAAAGGCCTGCCCCACAGATATCAGATTCCGACTCTTCCTCACCCGAGGAGGACTGGGCAGCGTGGGCCACCCTGGAGGCCCACATGGAATCCATAGAGGGGGGAACCAGTGGTACCCAACACCTGGGCGAGGGGTCCACAGCTGGGCGGGCCATGTCCCGCCCCTCCAAGACCCGCAGGAGGGCCAGGAGGAGGGAATTGATGTGACGACTAACTACCCGCTTTGATGCCCTGGAACAGAGGCAACCGCCCATGGACCGTATGGCAGGGACGCGGGCGTTTGAAGCACCGGCCTTGATGGAGGGGGCCTGGGCATCCGAGGCGGACCAGCCTGCAGCTTAGGAGGCGGCTCCAGGCAGAGGCCACGGTGGCACAGCGGCAGCAGCCCCTGGGGTGGCGGAACGCATGGCAACAGGAGGACCACCCTTCCCAACCAGGACGGAGGCCACGGCGCAGCCAGCCGTCAACAGTGAGTTGGCGAGCGCACCGGACACCACACTTCAGGAGACATGGCCTTGGGGTTCCTTGGGGGGGGGCACAGCAGGAGAACAGAGTGGGGGCCGCTGGACAGGAGGGTGGGCCGCATGGACTGGCGTGCGCGGGCTGGGTAGGAGGAATGGCTCCCGGTGCGGCATTCCCCTGTACACCTTACGGGGGGCAGGAAGTCAGCGCCCAACAGGTGAGTTCCGGGCCTAGTCCGGTGATGGGGGGTCACTGCCAGCCTTCCCAGCCAGTGGCGGGCCCGGTGTGGCAATGGCCGCAGGGCCAGCAGGCAATGGTAGGTATGGGGGTGGTGGGACCTTGGCAGACGCCACAGCAACAACTAAGCTGCCTGAGCACTAGCAGCACCCAAGGGTACCCCAGCACGTGGGCAACGGGCCCTGTTTATGCAGGAGTCCCTTACACTGCTCTACCGTACGCTGATTATGCTTCCCCGCTGGGGGACCACTTGGCGCAGGCCACGAAGGAACAATATGGCGGGGGGACTACATAGACCTCTTTAGTTTACTCAACAGGGAACTGGACTCCAAAGAGTTGGAGAAGGATGCCAAGGATATGGAGCGTCGGCTGCGACACGAGCCAGAATGCTCCTGGGCTAACTGGCTACCTGCATACAACATCTACATGTCCATGGTCTTGCACACACAACCAGGGAGGGCGCAATCCCTCATCAAATACCAGGACATGATATATAGGGCCTTCGTAGATTTCCCTGGACACGCGTGGCTGACATATGACGAGTGCTTTCGTATGAAAGCGGCTATGCAGCCACACCTTAGATGGGACAAGCCCTACCCGCCGCTCTGGCTCCAATATATGACACCAGTGCGCCCGGCCCTGGGAGACCGATTCGATAGTGGACACATCATTAGACGCCCCGCACCGGCTGCAGGGACCCGCCTGGGGGCGGGCCAGCAGGTTCAACCCCGGCTGGTCTGTTGGGATTTCAACGGCCAGGGTACCTGCAGCTGGGCCCAATGCTGTTTCAAGCACGAATGCTCAGTCTGCGGCATGCAGCACACCGCTGATAACTGCGCTCGAGCCAAGGGGTTCTTCGGTAGGACGGGAAATGGGGGACAACAGAAGCGGCCACCACCGGGGGAGGACCCAATCAGGCAAAAGGGCCCCAGCCCAATCAACCGTGAGGTTTTGGAGAAGTGGTTGAGCATATACCCCGATAGGGAGAGTGCGCAGTTTTTGGTTGATGGTTTTGGAGTTGGGTTCCGAATTCAGTTCGAGGGGGTTAGGAGGACTTTTTGGGCTCCCAATTTACAGACGTTGCAGGGCATGGAGCAGGTCACGGGGGGGGGGGAATCTGCAAGAAAGTGGAAAAGGGGAGGGTCCTGGGGCCCTTTGATGGCCCCCCGCTGCCTAATTTTAGGGTGTCCCCTTTGGGGCTGGTGCCAAAGAAGGCGCCAGGTGAATACCGCCTCATACACCATTTATCGTACCCGGCGGGGGAATCGGTCAACAACGGGATCCCGCACGAGCTTTGCTCAGTTAAATATACGTCTTTCGACGCAGCGGTGGCCATGGTCCGGGCCTGTGGGGTGGGGGCCGAGATGGCTAAATGTGACATTCAGTTGGCATTTCGGCTCCTCCCCGTGCACCCTGCGGATTTTGACTTGCTGGGCTTTCAGTTCCAGGGGAAGTTCTACTTGGACCGGGTGTTACCCTTTGGCTGCTCCATCTCCTGTGCGTTTTTTGAGAAGTTTAGTTCTTTTGTTGAATGGTTATTGAGGCACATCACGGGCATGCGCACCGTTGCCCACTATTTAGACAACTACATATTTTGTGGGCGGCGGGACACAGGGGCTGGTGGCTTCCTCCTCGGGGCCTTCCAGGAGATGGCGGATGACCTGGCCTTCCCCTGGCCGTGGATAAAACCGAGGGTCCCGCAACCTGTCTCACTTTTCTGGGGGTGGAGTTGGACATGTGGAACCAGTCGTGTCGGCTGCCAGACGACAAGTTGGTAGACCTCCGGGCCAGGCTGGCGACCCTCCTTCAGCATAAGAGCATCACCCTCAGAGAGCTACAGGAACTGGTAGGCCACCTTAATTTCGCCTGCCGAGGGGTTGCGCCCGGAAGACCATTTATACGGTGCTTCTGCGACGCAATGCGGGGCCTCAAAAAGCCTGCCCATAGAACAAAAATCTCGGGGGGCATGAGGGAAGACCTACAGATGTGGCTTCAGTTCCTACAGGGCTTTAACGGGGTGTCATTTTGGAGGGAGGAGCTCAGGCTGGGCGCGGACTTCCAGGTACAGACGGATGCCTCCGGAGCCCAGGGCTATGGCATCTACTGGAAGGGTAAGTGGTGCTGCGGCACCTGGCCACCTGAGTGGGCGGAGGCCGGAGTAACAAGGGACTTAACATTCTTGGAGCTGTTCCCTATAGTGGGGGCCTTGTGGCTCTGGACGCAGGACTGGGCCAACTCCATAGTCCACTTCTGGTGCGACAATATGGCTGTCGTCTATACCATCAATGAGCTAACATCCAAATCAGAGCAGGTTATGAGGTTGGTCCGGGCCCTGACGCTGCGCGCACTCCAATATAATATTGTGGTGCGCGCTCACCATGTGCTGGGGCTGGACAATTCCATTGCCGATGCTCTCTCCTGCCAGCAATTCAACCGATTCAGGGCCTTGGCACCAGCGGCGGCCGATCTTCCTGAGCAGCTGCCGGAGGAGGTATGGCGGGTTGGCGGGAGGAGTCGGACGGGGCCCTGGAGTTGGCGCTCGCGCCGCAAACCAGGCGCGGATACGAGGTTGCCCTTAGGGACTTCGGCGCCTTCCGAGAATTGATGGACCTACAGCCCACATGGCCCGCCCCGGTTGATCACGTCCGGCAATACCTGGTATACCTCCACAGGAAGGGCATCACTCCTGGAACTATGCAGGGACGGCTAGTGGCCCTGGCATTCCATGCCAAGGCGCTGGGTTGTGAGGATACGACCCGGGACTTCCGGGTGAGAAAAATGATAGAGGGGTGGGGGAAGGCCAGGGGTAGGGTGGGAGACCCCTGTTTTCCCCAGAGTGGTCCTGGCCCCAGTGACAATTTCCATGGAGGGCAGTAGTGCTTCCATTTCCGAGCCTGGTCGCAAGCCTACCTGGCTCTCCGCGGTGATGGGGGGGGCTACCTCTTTAAACACGTGGAAGGGGACCCCCTAACAAGATTCCAGTTTTGGAAGTTAACACAGAGGGCACTGGGGAAATTGGGCATGGAAGGGATGTGGTTTGGAACCAATTCCTTCAGAATTGGAGCAGCATCTACGGTAGCGGCCCTAGGGTACGGGCCACAGGAAATCAAGTCGCTGGGGCGATGGGCATCGGCATGCTATAAGACTTATGTGCGCCCCACCCCACAATACTAACTATCTGGTTTTGTTCCCTTCCAGGACCGGGGCTGGGCCGCCCGAGTTGCCATGTCCTCATCCTGGGCCATAGTTACATTTACTGGGCAGGGAAGTATGTGGCCAGAACGGCTTGGGGAGCGAACCTGGGGATGGGAGGTTGGGCAGTCATAGAATGGAAGGGCTTCAGGGGCATGAGATGGTGCAAGTTCGAGCAGGCCACTCGCAGGGAGGCCATGGGCCGTCCACCGGATGTTATGTTGGTGCACTTGGGGGGTAACGATTTGGGATCACAGATGGGTAAATCATTAGCGCAGGACATTGTCCGAGACCTCACAGCCTGGAAGGAGGCGTTTCCTCACTCTAGGCTGGTGTGGTCTAATATCGTGCCACAGCGCCAATGGAGGGCATGATGCGACCCACAGGTTATGAACACGGCCAGGAGGGGGGTTAACAGGGACGTCTGTCGGGCGGTGGTGCGGAGGTTGTGTACGGTGGTGGGCCACCCCAGGATTTTGGTGGCTGTCCCGGAGCGGTATCGAGGGGACGGGGTGCACCTGTCGGACCAAGGTATGGAAATCTTTCTGAACGACCTTAAGCGGGGCCTGCTGGAAGTGGTGTCTGGCTGGTGGGAGGGGTAGGGACCATAGCAAGGCTAGGTCCCTACCGTGGCGGTAGTGCGGGGTACGGAGGGGCAGTAGGGAGTCAGGCCTCAAATTCCCTGTAGGAGCGTCTACTCTCACGGCGTTGCGGATTGGAGATCACAACGCTGGGGGGGATGGATGTACCTGGAGGGCCCACCGGACTGGCAGGCACAAATAGTGCACCTGGGCAGCCCGGCTGGGGAAATGGGACCTTGCTGGCCTGGGCAGCCCTGTCCAGGGACTACAGCAGGCCCCTTGTTTGGAGTTGTGTTTGTTGAACTTATTAATGAAGTGGCCCAGAGTTTATACCCAAGAACCTGTCTCGCGTGGTTATTCCGGCGTGGGGGGGCAACGCTCCTTTGCCCTCCCCCCGTCCGGAACCCTCGCGAGACTCACTGAATCTCGCTGGAGCCCTGGGAATCCGAGCCCTTATAAGGGCTAGCCACGTGGTCCCTGGCCTCTTTCGGCGAACGGCTTTCCCCGCCCACCCGCCACATTTGTGCAGCAGTAGGAGTTAATCTGGTCGCTTCGGGGCCGGATAGGAATTTTTGACCCGGTTGCAGGATTGGCAGAGAGCATCCGGGGATTTTTCGCCTATCCCATACTTCTGCAGCGCAGAGGGCATTCCTGGTAGGATGTTGTTTGGCCACTGGGCGGTAGTGCGGGGTATGGAGGGGCAGTAGGGAGTCAGGCTCAAATTCCCTGTAGGAGCGTCTACTCTCACGGTGTTGCGGATCGGAGATCACAACACCGGGGGGGAGGGATGTACCTGGAGGGCCCACCGGACTGGCAGGAACAAATAGTGCGCCTGGGAAGCCCGGCTGGGGAAATGGGACCTTGCCGGCCGGGGCAGCCCTGTCCAGGGACAGGACTGCCTCGGGGGTATTGACTCACCCAGAGACGCTGCCAGAGATTGGGTTCTTGGTGACCCAAGGAACAACTTGCAACCCGCACTACAGCAGGCCCCTTGTTTGGAGTTGTGTTTGTTGAACTTGTTAATAAAGTGGCCCAGAGTTTATACCCAGGAACCTGTCTCGCGTGGTTATTCCGGCGTGGGGGGGGGTGCAAAGAAAAACCAGCAACGGAGTCTGTCATAGTTTTGCCTCTAACCCTTGACCTTGCTGCAACTCTGCTTATTGAGGTTAATTCCTCATAATTCCTTGACATTTAGCACCTGGGAATTTAAGAAAAAACTGGTCATGCTCCTCACTGACACCCAATGTTAAACGCACAGCATGCATGTTTGAAGGTTTTATTCTTTCCCAGCCTACCACCAAACCATTTTTGCTACATTGGATGATCTCGCAACATGCATAGATACTTATTTTCACAAACAGTGCCAACCAGATAAATGTGACCAAAAACAAAACGAACCTGACAGCTCCCTCACACACTCCACAGTATTTGCATTTAGGGCATGCATGGCCTGAGCCACGTGACTAGCACGCAAGAAGTATAACAGCACTTTTCACGTTGGCTGACACTCCTGTGCCACATATGGTATGATATTTAAGGTAGCTGTGACTTTTATGTAGCAGGATTGATTACAATCTATTAAGCCTGTCAGCCAGGCCTATCTTCCAGGCTAATGCTGCGATATCAGCATGTCTCCTGACCACTGTTTCTGCCAACTTTCCTTTCTAAAGATGACAAGAACCTTCAACTGGGCATCATTTTCATTTTTTCTCTCTCTCCAGCAAGGCTGATGTGGTGCCAACGCTGCTGTTCTGCTAAATGTCAGCTCCCCGTTATCAGAATCCAGCCCAGTATGTCACTGACAGCATCAGCCACTTACAGGGCAATTTGCTGCATTTGGAATCGCATGATGAATTTGTATTCATTAACATAGGAACATGGTGGGGGCGGGGGAAGCTTCACAAAGCAGCCAAAACAAATTCAATATGTTGGCCAAACACAGAATTAAATCCACGAATATGGCAGTTGTGCACTGTTACCTTTCACTTCTCTCCACTCTTTGTGCACAGGGTTGCAGACTTACTATCAAACTGATGGGAGGCATCGCTGCTGCAAACTGAGCATATCATGTCACTTCATATTAAAATCTCTGCCAAATCAATGGAATGGAATGTTGTGCCATAACATATATCAGGCATGTTCCATGAAGCACAATTTGGGTATGTTCTCTCATTATCATTGGCATCCTTCAGTCTCGAAAGACTATGGTATCATGCCTGGAGTAGAGATCCTAAAAACAACACCTAGTGTGACTAAATAGACCAATTCGGGAATGGCAGTCTCTACCGCACTCGGGACAGATGTATTCTGTTTCCTGCCTGGTCCTCTAGTTTCGTTCTTTCCGTGCCTGCCTCTTTTCCTCCGCCTGTTGGACAAATGACTCTTCAAATTTATGTAGACCATGCTGTATCTCTTGCCTCCAGACAGTGCGATCGGAGGTCAGGGTTTCCCATCTGTTGAGGTCCATTCCCAAGGCCTTCATGTCCCTCTTACAGATATCCTTATACCGCAGCTGTGGTCTCCCTCTGGGGCGCTTTCCCTGCACTAGTTCTCCGTATAGAAGATCTTTTGGGATCTGGCCGTCATCCATTCTCACAACGTGTCCAAGCCAGCGTAGGCGTCGCTGTTTCAATAAAGTGTACATGCTAGGGATTCCAGCTTGATTCAGGACTATGCTATTTGGAACTTTGTTGTGCCAGGTAATGTTGAATATTCACCTAAGACAGCGCATATGGAAGGTATTAAGCTTTCTTTCCTGTCGGGCATGGATGGTCCAGGACTTGCTGCAATACAAAAGTGTGCTCAGTACACAAGCTTTATAGACGGGTATCTTTGTATGTTCTGTCAGCTTCTTATTGAGCCATACATCTAGCATCTGATCCAAAACATTTAGTAGGTAGAAGAGTGTGAATTATTCATGTGGAGTTTTAAATTTAGAGATGGCTTATTATCTGTACCTTGCAAATTTCATGTATTTAGACTTGATGACATATTATTATTATTATTATTATTATTATTATTATTATTATTATTATTATTATTATTATTATTATTATTATTATTATTATTATTATTATTAATCACACAGCAGACAAGATAACTATGCTGGAGTTTGCATTACAAATCACTAGTTGAAAGCTTCCCAAGCGTTTAGGACTATTTGATGTATTGGCGAATTATTAGTATTAGTATTAGTATTAGTATTAGTATTAGTATTAGTATTAGTATTAGTATTAGTATTAGTATTAGTATTAGTATCATCCTCATCCTCCTCCTCCTCCTCCTCCTCCTCCTCCTCCTCCTCCTCCTCATCATCATCATCATCACCAATATATTCTTCTGAACAGGGAATTAAATGAAAGTGGGTATCTCTATTCCCTTCCTTGGCAGTAAACCAAGTGTTTCAGTAAGGACTATAACTTTTCTTTCTATTCCAAGCCTTTCCCCTCTCCAATGTGTTTTGCTTACTCTGTTAAAAGGTGGTAGGGGTGCATGTGTCACAAAACAAGAAGCCATTACTGCACTAATTAAATAAGAGTGCAGAGGGGGTGGAATCTGGATGCAGAAACTGCGTATGTTTCCTCCATTGCTTAGACTGCATGCAAGAGGATCGGACAGGACTTTTACTGAGAAAATTGGATGGGAATTTTGCTGATAGTCCAAGAGGCTGCTGAGTCGCTGAATTGGTTCTTATAAATAATGAAACCATACAGGCATGTGATGGCCTGTTGAAGCAGAGGGGAAGACACAGGAACATGAATTATATTCAACTGTGCCTGCCTTCTATAGCTAAGTGAAACATATGTTTTGATCTCTTCATGACAGCTTGAACAACTCATGATTTACTGAACTAAATCAGCCCACCAACTACCTCTTGCACCTGCCTGATTTCAGAAAACCAGCTTGACTTTTATTTTTTAGTTAGTACTAGATAGTATCACCAAAAACAAAAAGGTTATTGAATTACTGATGGAAAGTCAATGCTTTACTCGACTGCTTGATATATCAATATATCACAGATTATTCTGTGTGAAAGAAAGCAAGACTGAGAGAGAGAAAGAAAGATGACGGGAGGAGGGGAATGAGTTGTGTTTAATAAATTAACACCATTTCCCAACACTCAGGTTAAAATCTGTCCTCACCAGTGAAAATTAAATGACCATTTTTAACAGCACACAAATGAAATGGGATGTCTCTCAAAAATGAGCTTCCTTACTATAAAGCTGTATAATGGGCAGAGTAGCACTAATTGTTTGAAGCAGACAAAGAAAGGATTTTATAAATGGTTTGTAATAAGATTTTTGAAAGCATGGTTAAAGGTAGAGTTATTAAGTGCATAGATGAAAGATCCTTGCTAAGCTTTCCCCCCTTTATCGTCACAGTTACAGGAAAAGCAAAGTTCTCTGAAGTCCAAACTGGAGCCATCTTTGGGCAAGGAATGTGTGAAAAAGGGAATCACATTTGCTCTGTTTCCTTCCATATCGACTATCTACGTGTGGAAAGTGACAATCTGAAGTGAGCAGCCTCCACTCTATGTGGAAGCTCCATATGTGATGTGGGATCCTGAACATGCATGCTTTCTGATCCCATGGGGAGCCTATACCTAGTCTCCTAGCCACAGATTATCTCTCTGATAGAGATAAGCATGGATTTAAAAACTAATTGCAAAACCTGTTCAAAAATAACTAATTTGTCAATTTGTCAAAATGATGAATGCTTAGTGAGTTTTGATTCATTGATTTGTGGGCAATAAAATCCTCACCTAGGCACTTAAAGACACCAATTTTTCAGGGAAGCTCCTTCTGAATCTTTTCTACATTTTCTACAAGGTTGGGGAAGATCATATTTCTGGTCCCTGAAGTGTGCACCCCCAAAGTGCAGCCCTCAAGAAGATTCCCCATCTGGTAATTAGACACACCAAATGTGCAGAAAAGCTTCCTCTGACTCCTATGACTCTAAGTTTGATAAAGATTGGGTTTCCCAAGTCAGCTGTTAAAGGGCCATTTTGTCGATGCATAACTCAAATGTCTGAAACCAAATCCTTACCAAGCATGGAGGGGTTGTAGAGGCAAGACATGGGAAGCTTTCCTGCAAAGCTTTTCTAGTGGCCCTGGAGGCCATAATGGAGGGTTTTAAAGTTTTTAAAAAATAATTTACACATTAATTCATAGATTTATTAGAAAAAAATCATAAAACTCATTTTTTGTAATTCATTGACTTTGATTAACCATGAATCAAAACGAATCATTATTTTTCTGTTTTGAACCCATCTCTTCTCTCTACATATAGTGTGTTCCTGTGCTTTGTACAAGATTTCCTTACAGATTACAGAGAAGGATTTGCCCATGATGCTAAATGTACCTTTGAGAATTGTAACGCCAGTGCACATGGAGTGGAGGCAGTTTATCCTTTTCTCCTCCTGTTCATCCCCCTGCTGTACACTCCTACAGTTCTATCGAACATGACCTCTGAAGCCAGCAGTCCCATCCCCAAAAAAGAAATATCCAGTTGGTGCTGATATAGCAAATGATTGGATCTTTACTGTTTCATTGCTACACATTTTTGTATTATGGACCATGTCCTATTGCTTAGAAGAGAACTAGATGGATCAAATTTTATTTCTATCGGGGAAAAGCAAAGTAAGCCTACATTCCTTTTAGTCATGGGTGTTTCATTTCGGAAGGGGACTGATTCTGAAACGAAACACACCAGCAGAGCTGGTGCTCAGAATGCATTCCCACCCTCCAGAACAAAATCAATGACTCTCTTACCTTGCTTTACATTGCACTGGATGAAATTCCAACCAGGAAGAAGTCTTCAATGTGTTTTCTTTCTCTCTTCCTGATGCTGGTCAATCAGGCGCTGTGCAAGGGCATGCATCATCCCGCTTCCCTGTCTGATTGGCCAGCACAAGGGAGAGGGAAAGATGATGCATCGGAGGCTTCTTTCTGGACAGAATTTCACCCAGCATGAGGTAAAGCAAGGTAAGACAGTGGACTATTTTGTTCTGGAGGGTGGGATTGGGTTCTGAGTGCTAGCTGTGCTGGTGTGTTTCATATCAGAACCAGCCCCTTTCTGAAATGAAACACTCATGTCTAATTCCTTTTCATTTAGACTAGCTTTAGTGATACAGGCTGGCATTATCATGTATCTATCTCATCAGACTGGTACACTGTTGCCCTATATAACAGCATTTTCTATGTAGGAAACAATAATTTCTTGAAAAAGAAAAGTCTGTTTTTGACTGTCTATCTTCCCTGCTTTGTTTTCTATCATTTTATTTCCCACCAGTTTATGATATCTCAAAGTCAACCTCGGACAAAACTAAGGATCAAGTGAGATAGGGTGGCAGGTGTTCAGTAGGCTTCTGATATTGCTCCTCTACAGAGTGGCTAGCCACATGTGTTCATCAAGCGCTCTATTACAAAGCTACATAGAGGCGCATGAAAGCAGAAACAAAAAAGGAGAGGAAAAAGGCTGAGTGTGATTTTTATTGCCTTCTATATATCTTGATCAAGTTCTGTCTTGGCTGTAGATATAACAGAAATGATTAGATGTAAATTGCATTTTAGTGTCTGTACTTCTTCCTGAAATAAGAGCTTGAGACCATCAATTTAATGCCATATATTACCTTGTCCTAGTCCCCTTAATACAACCATTAAAAAAACAGGAGCATTTCCAGAGGCAGTTTTATAAGACATCTGCTCCTCTAATCTCAACTATTTGGAAATTGTATTGAAGATGAGTAGTCAGCAAGAGTAATTTACCCTCTTTTTTTTGAAAGTACTTCTTCCTGAAGCTTGTTTGGGATAGCCTTTTTTGATTTTTGCAATAGCACATGCACATGCATATGCACACATGTGTGCACACATACATGTACACACACACACAAACACACACACACACACACATATACATACATAAAGAAATCCCCCCCCCCAAAAAAAGACAGGAACTCTTGGAGACGGTTTTCAGATCTTGAAGGACACATGGGCCTTTCTCTAATTCCATAGTACTGAGGGAAATCATCTGTGGTTTGTATCAAATGGCCATCATTTTCCTCTCATTTTCTAGGCGAGCTTCCCTTATGCTAAGCAGTGGATTTTTAAGCCATTTCTGACACACACCCCCATATGCAGTGAGAATTCAGATGCACAGAGAATAAAAGGCAGCCTCTCAAACCTTTGCTGGTCTGAATAAATGCAAGATCGACTGGATTTTTGAACCTCTTTTCCTGGTACAGAACTACAAAGCACAACATGACTGTGATAAGTTGGAGGAAGGGCCCTGCTGCTAACAAACCAATAAAGTAGACTCTGAGTATGTCTACATATTGCCAATAGCACTAACACAGACCATGTATGAGGTAAGTGCTTGCGGTACACATGACTGAGCAGAAGAGCCTGAGGTTAATGTGATTTCCAGGGCCGTACTTAATCCACCTCACAAGTTTAGGATTGTCTGGCAGTTTGTAGGCATTGGGATGGATCCAAACAGATGTGTCAGCACGTGGGGACTTACTCAGCACTGGAGAAGAGCTGGTGGATCTATGTCAGAGGGGGAGGGGCCATAGACTGCACTAACTCGGGGGTTCAGTGGATGGCCCCGACCTGGTTGGGCAGGGACATCTGATGAAGCATGCACCCCCACAGGGGTCCAGATAACTGCTGAGTGTCCATTTTCCCCAGGAAGATGGGAAAATGCAGTGGCATCAAGGGGCAGGCGGACTCACTCATGCACTGGATCTGATCCAATGCTCAGCCAGAGTACCGCTTGCTATAATCAACAAAAAGTTGTAGCCTTTGATTTCCCAAACTAAATGTGACCTGTATTTTCATTCCAGACCAAACATGGTGAGCTTTAAGCCACAATTATTGTTATATTCTTAAATAGCAGTTTAACCATTGCACCATGAGGATCCTCGTGCAAACAGTCTTGGGACACCATATATACATACAGAATTCAGGGGACCATTTTCAATTTGTTTCCCTACATTCAGATTTTTGAAACCCCACATTCTTTCTGCTCTGAATTAAAGATATTTGTGATTTTTCATAAATTCTTCAAGATGCGAAAGGAAAGGAAATTGCCACCTCATCCATTACTCCAGCCAAATTGAATGGGTACAACTATTCCCAGCATGAACAGAATCACAGCACCCGGTCAGCCAGAGGCATGTTAAATATTATAAGCTTTGTAGAATCTTCATAGAGTCTCAATTCAGTAGTAATTTATTCGAACCATAAACCTATATATCTACATGAGGCACTCAAAGTGTTGCACCCAAGTGGATCAGTCTGTCCATTTCAACTTCTTCCACATAGCAGCCTTTTAAATTTCATTTAGTTCCCCCCCCAAGTCCCAAATACAAAGAAATGTGTGGATTTTGGTAAATTACTAATTTTTATAAAAGGAAATCAAAATAAAAAGTTTCATTCATTCATTCTGTCCTCTTCTATATACTACATGATTATTACTGCAGTGTGAATTCTTGACAATTGTATGACAACATCACAGGAAAACAACAGACTTCCCAGATAGTGGTATCTGTGTGTACAGAGTGAAAACTTGTACAGTAGGACCCCCGTATCCACAGTTTCATTATCCACTGATTCAGTCAGCAGCTGCAAAGCAAGCTACTGTCATAAAACAGCAGCTGTAAAGCAAGTTACTATCACAAAACAGCAGTTTTGGGGAACATTTTGGTGTTCTCTCTTATCCACGGTTTTCATTATCCATGGGAAGGCTTGGAACCAATCCCCAGTGGACACTGGGGTCCTACTGTATAGGTCAAAGTGTTGCAAATATTTGCACTAGAATTTTGTAGCTATTGCTACTATTTATTTTAACCAATTAGATTAAATAAATTAAGAAGGTAAAGAAACTCTCAAGAGAGTCAAGAGGTGCGAAGCAGACCCCAGCCTGAGTTTTCTCTCAATCATGGGACCCAGTGTATAACCTACTTTTTTTAAAAAAAAATTCTTCCTCACAGACCTGAAAATGTGTCTTGTTCTACCTTCATGTGTAGCCTGCATAATTAAATTGTAAACCACCCAGATAGTGCTTTAAGCACGATGGGTGGTGGTGGTATATAAGGAGAGCACTTTGCTTTGCTTCATAACCAAAATCACTTTCTTCCTTTTGGATTTGTTCCATCTTCGGTAAGAATGAATGAACATTGCCGGACTCTCTATTTTGGCTTTCCCATTGACCACAGATAATGAAGCTTTTTAAAAGTTCCCTTCTAAAATGCTTTGAGATCCTTACTGTGACAAAGTTTGAGAAGTCATAGTTTAATTAAATGAAGCTGTTTCCCGAAATACTTATTTTCCATCACATAGCGGAGTTAACACAGCAAGCAGAAGGATTCTGTATTCGGTTCTCCACTTCAAATATTCAAGGATTACAATTGTACTTCCCTTTGATTGCATTGTAATGGTGAAAAGATTCAACATATCGAGGGGAGTTGGATTTTTCCATTGCTTGGGTACATAAGCCAAATGTTCTGTTGACTTACACACCATGTCACCTCTCTGTAGTCAGTGTGAAGCCGTTATTAGACAGATTTCAGGCAAGATCTGAATCACATTATCACAGTAATTTTTATTTGAACACAAAGGAACTATCTTTTTTCTATGGCATTTTAATGATAGCACCTAGGGTAGTCCAACATTGCATTATCACTCAAAGACAAACAGCTGTGCTACACAAGCTGACAACCATCCTTACCAAAAAATATGTCTTGAAATGAGACACTACGTTTTAGGCTTAAAAATAAACAAATAGCTTTTTAACCCTTCCCTTCATGGTCATATTACACTTATGAACTACAACTGGTACTACAATGTTTGTAGTATAAATAACATGCTAGAAGACAGCATGGAACGGCCATGGTTTGCAGTCATAGCAGTTTTACAATCGGTGTAGCAAAGGGGATGAGTCAAGAATGGATTGATGATCAGCGGAGACACAATTGGGAAGCTAGAAAGGAATGGAGGAACAAATAACAGCGGCCATAATGCATACTTGCTCATCATTTACAACTTCCAATGGAATAATTCAATGAGATTCTTTTCAAAGCATACAGACCAGACTCCTTGAAAGCAAGAACTGATTGGGAATTGGGTTAGAGAGAAAGATGTGGATGCAACATATTTCCTTAAGCTACTTCCTGTCAGTGGAAAAGAAAGACCCAAAGGTGATGATAAAGAATGTAATTAGTCCTATTGCAAGAGGGGAAATCTGATTTGGATAAGTGAGAAAGACAGCTGTGAAAATTAAGATATTGTGTAATATAGTGGAATGGAGAAGGAAAATCTTCAGTCAGCAGGTCGCATGCATCTGTAAGTCTCTCTCTCTGTGGCCTCAAATGCCATTATTGCTACAGAAAAAGAAGACCCTGGAAGCATGTAGGTAAGTCCATGTGTGTGGCAGCTATATGACCCTTCCTGTTATGGATAAAATGTTTATATTTATTTTATATTCCTTCCATTTTGATTTATTTCAGGGGTCACTTCATTTTCTATAAATTTTCATGGATCGTTCCTTTAGTTTTACACGAAAGAGCAAGGGTATTTTGCATCACCCATCTAAGTTTCCCCATTCATGTTTTCTGGCACTCAAAAACAACAACAACACATCCACCTTTATTATATTTTATATCCTTGGATGGCTTCTTGACCTTTGTTGAATCTTTATTGTAAGTGCCCCGATACTCTGGCTACACTGGTAACTGGTAACTAAATCCAAGTTGAAATAGTTAACATTAAGGTTGAAAGTAACCTCTCCACCCTAAAGACCAAAATGGTGGAAGGGGAGTCTTTGTTTTTAGAATTCTATTGTAGAGCATTAATTTTCATTGCTTCACAATATCATTGATGTACTCTCATGGAGCAATAAGCAAAAAAAAAAAAAAAAAAAAAGCAAAAGCAAAGTGTTCTGCTTATACAGTAACCCCCCCGCCCGCCTATTGTGGTCGTAAGGGACCAGACCCGACCTGCAATAATTGAAAATCCGTGATATGCGGATGCAGGTTGGGTTGGGCCTAGAGGGCCTAGCTGGGGGCTCTTGTACTTACCCCCAGCCTGGAGCTGCCCCAAATGGGCCTGTGAAGGCTTTCCCGGGCCTGTTGGAGGCTCCAAAAGGGCTTCCCCGCAAACTGGAAGTAACTTCCGGAAAACAGGAAGTGACCTCCAGATTGCTTGAAAGCACTTTTGGGGCCTCCGAGGGCCTTTCTAGGCATGTTGGAGGACTCAGAAATGCTTTTCTGCCAACTGGAAGCAAATACTAGTAAACAAGCATTATGGAACACACAAAATGCAGGCATTTAGTGTAGTAAAAGGGATACAAAGATTAAGCTCCTCAGGTTATTTGTTTTGCTTTGGTATTTCAGGACTTCAGTATCACATACAGAGAACCAAATCAGAGAAGATAAGACTTGTTTACTGGGAATATGACAACTGACAGCAGAGCCATTTATTTTCAGTAGCCTGGGAAATTAAAAAGCTGCTTGCTTATTCATGTTATTAATTTTTTTCTATATATAAAATAATGAATGCTGGCATCACCATTACACATCTCTTCTAATTACTATTGGATGCACTGCATCTGTGGTATTCACATTATATTAAATATATATTTTTGGCACATACCCCATCATTTCATAGACAGCAAAGCTATGGAATTTATGACTGTTTTACTACTGCTGGATTCTAATTCACATCCTCCACATGAATCAATGGTAAAGGTGAGAGACAGGGCAGCCCAGCAAATTTTGGCCAGCCATGCACCACCACCCCACTGCTGATAAAGATGACACATACAGAACAAGCATAGCAGATTTTGATATTGTTCTGTAGCCTTCCTTATCTGTGTAGTTTTTAGTAGTAACTACAAATCTCAATGTTGCTCAGTTACAGTTGTGTCCTGAATAAGGTTCAAGGTACTGGTTTTGATTTACAAAACTCTCCACGGCTTTGGACCTGAATACTTGGCAGAGTGGATCTCTCAGTGATCAACTGAGGCCTGATCCACCACCAGAATGTTGCAGGCATTCTCAGTTTGAGTGGCCACGCCTAGGGAGGCCCAGAAATTGATCACTCAAAACGGGGCCTTCTCTGTGACTGGCCCTACGTTATGGAACAAGCTCCCAAGTCAGATTCCCCCAGCACAGTCCCTGCCAGCCTTCAAAATGCTCTCAAGACCTTGCCTTTTTAGAGAGGGATTTGGTGACCATCTCCTTCAGGTGATCAGGAAAAGACCCATCCCTGAAGGAGGCAGTGGCAAATTATGATGCCCATTCAGGCATGGTCACCCCAGTGGTCTGAATCA
This sequence comes from Phrynocephalus guinanensis, assembly GCA_037367245.1. Taxonomy (NCBI): domain Eukaryota; kingdom Metazoa; phylum Chordata; class Lepidosauria; order Squamata; family Agamidae; genus Phrynocephalus; species Phrynocephalus guinanensis. The sequence goes on along the minus strand of CM074733.1, from coordinate 152,935,054 downwards.
TCCAGGATTGGTAGGGATCAAGTGGAGAAGCCAGTGCCCTGGAGGCCTTCATAGGAGTCATAGGCCCAAACTCAACAAACCGAGGAGACCGGAACGTGGGGGTGTGGGGGGGTCACTCAGTGTCACTCAGGCAGACCAGTGGAACTGGGGTCCAGACTAGCATGCATGCCTCACTTTTAGATCTAAAATAGGCTGCAAACAACTAGGGGTCTCATTGTATTGGTTCATATGCTGGTAGTCTCAGGACTCAACTACTATAAGGGTCTCTATGTGGGGTTACCTTTGAAGCTGGTATGGAAGCTCCAGTGGGTCCATAATGCGATGGCCAGGTTGGCAACTGGGTTGAGATGGAACAATAATCTCTCTCTCTCCCCCCCCCCCCCGCCATGCTGGCCATGTTGCATTGGTTACCTATATGCTTCCATGCCAGCTTCAAGGTCATGACTTGCATATAAAACCCTAAAGGGTTTGGGACCAGCCTATCAGACAGAATGCTCTGGTCACCAGTCTCTCTCCATACCAGTCTTCTCAAACTGGGCAGCTAAGACAGGTAACTCTGAGGGAGGTGCAGAAAGATAAGACAAGATCACATACCTTATTGGTTGTTGCCCCATATCTTTTGAACGGCTTGTTGCCTGATAACCATTTTGCCCTTCCTTTCAATTCTTTAAAAGGCAACTGAAAATTCCTACAGGCTTTTCCTGTATAATTTAGATCATAATAACATCTCAGCTAATTTCCCATTACCCCATCTTAATTTGTAACTGTGTTGTATTTGTATGTCTATTATTAATTTTGATTATATAATTTTCTATTTTTAATTACAGTTTTATGTTATATGTTTGTGTTCTTATTAATTGTTCTTATGTTATTTCTGAAAGTTGCAAGCCACCCAGAGTGAGCTTTTAGGCCAGATGGGTGGGATATAAATATAATAATAAATAAATATCCCTTTTTAATTTTAATCTGCTTAAGGGAGAATTTATCTCCTTTATATTAAGAACAAGGTTAAGTAAATCCCAATACTGGTTTGCTGTGATCAAACTTCTGATCTTCTTGTTGAGTTCTATTATATTTTATATCCTTTGCTGGCTTCTTGACCTTTGCTGAATCTTTTAAGTGCCCCGATTCTCTGGCTACACTGCTAACTGCTAACTAAATCCTTGAAGTCAAAATAGTTAACATTAAGGTTGAAAGTAACCTCTCCACCCTAAAGACCAAAATGAAGGACAGCTCTTCACATGGAACTTTTTTTTTTTATAACATTTTTATTAAAGAATTTAGAGTACAAAAGAAAAAAGAACATATTCAAAACATTAACCATATAAAGTCAATCTATCACTAAGGTTCGGGCTTCCCTCTGTTCTTCGCGCGGTTTTAACGTTGCTCATCTCCCAGCCTTTCTTTCCAACAAACCCATTCTATATACTTATAGAAAAGGTTCTAAGAGTAGACAATAGTCCTTCGAGTTCTATCCTAATCCGGAAAGAGTCTTTAATTCATTACAGTTGATCTCCATGTAGTTCTTAAATTTTTGCCAGTCATTTTGGAACCTCTGGTTGTCTTGATCCCTCAGTCTGCAAGTCAGTCTGGCCATCTCTGCAAAGTCCAGTAATTTCGCCCTCCATTCATCCAAAGACGGTATATACGTTGTCTTCCAGTTCTGAGCCAGAAGCATTCGTGCCGCTGCTGTTGCATATAAAAATAACGTCCTGTCTGCTCCTTTAATTTCATTATCCACCAGCCCTAACAGAAAAAGTTCAGGTCGTTTTGGGAATGTACACTTTAACATCTTTTTGAGTTCATCATATATCCATCTTCACATGGAACTTTTGTCCCTTAATCTTGTTGTGAAGATAAAACAGGAGAAGGAAAGAGAATCATTTCTGATCTAAGTGGGATCTAAGTAATAAATAAATAAGTAATAAATGAGGCTCTGTACATATTCTCTTATGTGATGTGGACCTAAGTGTACAGATATAAAGCGTGCAAGTTATTCCAGTTTTTATATTATCCATGCAGCATCTAGCAGTAGTTAGGTGATGTCAAAGAATGTGACATCTCTCTGACAAAAATCCATTGCCTCTTTGTTTGTTTTGGTGTTGTTTGCTATGGCCTAAAAACAGAGATCTTCAGAAATATTTTCATTTTGTTCACCCGGCGAAGGACCTAACTCAAAAGGTTCATGGTCTAGCTCTGTGCTAGTTATCTTTTAAAACAAGAAATTACTTGGAAAGTCCTATGGGTTCCAGACATCCATAATCTCATTGCCCATTAACCTCTGTAGAGGGCAGTGTATAGCCTAACAGGCAATAATTGTACCTTCCTGGAAGCCTGCCAGGTAGCACCAAGGCAGCTTCTTTTTAAACTGAAAGCCAGAGCTAGGCTATACAGCTTGAAGGTCCTATTGTAGTCCTTTGAAGTGTCCTTAAAGGGGTCTGTAGGAGTAGGCCTTGGGGTTACAACTCCCAGAATTCTACCTGTGGAAGTCTTAGAGAATTCTGGGCTTTAGACTCCAGAAAATCCAAATGTCATATCCCTGTTAACCACCTCAAGAAATGGTGATGTCTGTCAACTTGGATAGCTTTGAAAGGTGCAGGAAAACTTCACAGAAGGCAGGGCAATAAATGGCTAAACGCCATACATATTATCTCCAGAAGAATACACTGTGTTTCTTTATGTAGCCATTTCAGTGGAGCATAAGACAGTAGCATTCAAGTCTTGCTTGAGAGCTTCTTTTGAGTAATGTGCTGGCCACACAGTAAACACATGAGGTGGGGAATCTTGTTCTCATTTATTGTGGCACTCCTAACAGAATGCCACATCCTGGCAAGATATGTTAAAGCTTGTGAGATTCCCAACTGACAGTACAAAGCAAAACAAAGAGCTTCTCTCTCCAAAATCTCAGCAATTTGTGGAAAATGTCCCTAGTGTTCTATTCCTTTGAGAAACAAAAAACATACATTTGTGCAGCACACACAGAAGGGCTGGCTGATTATTAAGAAAGAACCGAACAACTTGCCTAGTACTTCAAAATGTGTAATAAAGCAACAATAGCTTTATCTGGGGCCATTTTGCATGGGCTGCGCAATTTTTTGTAAAAAAAAAAACTTGCAAGAAAAAAATGCAAAGCTTTGTTCTTGCTGAGAACATTCATAATCATTTTTGCAGATATGAAGAATCCAGCAGCTCTTTGAAGCAAATGGCTTCTTCCACAACCACGGCTGACCGAGTGGGAGCAGTTTGCTGGTAGGGCAAGAATGAGTCATGTGAAGAATGATACAAGGGAGGGAAAGGTGAGCAAAACCTATGTTATAAAGAGGCTCATCCCTGCCTCAGCCTTCTTCTCTGTGAGGCTTCAGCACATCTATCTATCCTAAGAATGAGGTAACTGGTCAATTTGGGGCTAGATGGAAATTTTTGGTCTGCCCCCAAGGTTGGCATATGAAGGGTGAGTGAGTTTTCTCCCTCTCCATTCTTAGTTGTTTTGGCATGTTGGCAAGGCGGTGTTTATTTTAAAATGTTATTGGACATACTGGCACGTAGTGCAGAAGGCATGAGCTCTTTACAGGTGAGCATCAGTGGACACCCAGAAAGGGTGTAACCAGTCCACCTCATGGAGTTGAAAACCAAGAGGTTTCTGCACCAGGAGGTGTGTGAGAAGGGCCATCCCCAGTTCGCAGGTCACCTAGAGTCAGAAGCCTCGGGAGGATGGTGCTAAGGGGATGACCTGACATTATGGAGACTCACCATTTTAAGATCCAAATCTGAGGCAAAGCCGGCCCCAAATCCAGATCATGTTTCCACATTACTGATGCTTCCCCTTATGAAATGGAATGTTTAATTGCGTTATGGTTGAATAAATTGTGACCCTTAAATTTAACCCAATTCTGATGTGTCAGCCCTTTATTTCTGTCTGTGTGGCAAGAAAGTCTATATCCCTGAATTACATAGGCCTTTGGTCTGATCCAGCACAGATCATGAGACCTTTTGATTCACCTGCTAACACAGGCATGTCCAAACTTTGGCCCTCCAGATGTTTTGGGCCATAACTCCCACAGTCCTCTGCCATTGGGAATACAGGCTTGGGATTCTGGGAGCTATGGTCCAAAACATCGGGAGGTTTGGACATGCCTGTGCTAACATATCACTTTGCGCACGAGCATCTTCAAACAGGTAGCTCAGTGCTGCAGAAAACAGAAAAGACTCCGAGTTTCAAAGTCCATCAACAATGTTTGGTAAATTAACTTGCTCAGATGCTACTTAGATATTGCTTGCTGGCAAAATGGAACCTCATCATGCTGTACCATTTAAATAGTTTGAAACTCTTCATGAGAAAAGAGGCAGGCAGAAAATACCTGGTGTTTGAATTATGTGATTGTCCCAAATTGCAAAAATGACACTCTGTCCTTGGCCTTCCCCCTCTGCTTTCAGATGTGCTTTCTTGTGGTATATATTTATTTTACCATATATCTCACAGGTACTAAATCAGCTGAACAACCACATCTCAGAGTTTTCCATCCAAAACTCACATTGTCAAGGAGTGCTGGGCAGATCAGTGGTTTAGGTTTTCAGCCAGAGCTCTGGGGTTTGATACCTAACTCTGATTCCTTGACTTGTATTCCTGCCTTGAGCGGGGGGTTTAACTCAATGGCCTTGTAGGCCCCTTCCAACTTCATGATTCTATGATTCATGGTTTGTTCCAAAGGAGCTCAAGTGTTACATGGCTAAGAATCTATGATAAAACAAATGAGTTGCTAGAAAAAATTGTTTCTTATCCACCTCCCCAATGGCCATCTTCATCCCCCCAGTTTTAAGGAACTATCATCAGTACCTGGATGCTGCTGAGGAAGAGATATGTTCCCCAAAATTGGATCTGGAGATAAATGAACTTAAGGAAGATCACAATAGTGTATCATATCCCCATTCTAGCATCGTCCCATATCCCACCCTACATCTTACCTTCTTGGTGGGAGGAGGATGACCTCTCAGAGGGCATTTGGGGGGGGCATGAGGAAGAGAGAATGGGAAATTTTCCAAACTTTAACAAGTTTTCTATGAACCTGTTAAAAGAATGAAGGGCCTGGTGGCATCTCAAGAAATATATATCTCAGTTGAAGCAAATCTCAATGTATCTGAAGGATTGAGATGTGGACCAAAACAGCATGTGCCAATTATACCTGTTTAGCCATTAAGGAGCCACAAAAATCCTTATTGTTTTGGTGCAGCAGACAAACATGGTTATGAATAAGTTAACTTATCATAAGACTCCAGACTATTTTTTCCCTTATCTTGATTATTATTCTAAAAATATATGTTCCCCAACAAATTTTTACATTTGGGTGGTAATAAAGAGTTGATATTAGAGATGGGCACGACTTAGCGGTATTCCCATTTCCGTTTCCGTTACTCGTATCCGTTACTCTACGGAAACGGAAACGGGAATTACTCCACCAGACTTCGAGCTCGAACCGACGAAAGAACAATTTGGTCTGATTTGTCGTGCTCGTTACTTGCATCGCGCAATGCCAAGCGGCACAGAAAAAAAGTTTTTAAAAGTAAAAAAAAAACCGATTCCCGGCCCTAAAAGTAGGCGAAAGCTGTCTGAGGGCACCTACCAGGCCAGAAGGGTGTTTTATTTGGGGGGGGGGTTCCCTGCCCCCCTCTCCTTGGCTATTGCTACTGCTGCGCTGCTGGTACCAGGCTGGGAGGGCGCATCCATTTGCCATGCAGTGCGGGGGATCCAAAATGGCGACCGCAATATTTTTTTTGAAATCGTTGCCCAAAACCCCACCAAAGCACCACAGAAACATGTGGAAATTAGCTATTTTAAATGCTTGAATTTTTACAGTAGCAGCAGTGGGTTTTTCTTGCAAAAAAAGTCTCCGTTGATTTTATTTTATTTTATTTTATTTTATTTTTTTACACCTGCGCATTCGCAATGATGGGCTCGCCCAGGGGAGTGGACCATGCAAAGTTTTGGAGCCATTCCACCAATCGCATGGCCAGGTTTTGCTGACTGTACCAGGCTGGGAGGGCGCATCCATTTGCCATGCGGTGGGGGGGGATCCAAAATGGCGACCGCAATATTTTTTTTGAAATCGTTGCCCAAAACCCCACCAAAGCACCACAGAAACATGCGAAAATTAGCTATTTTAAATGCTTGAATTTTTACAGTAGCAGCAGTGGGGTTTTCTTGCAAAAAAAAGTCTCCGTTGATTTTATTTTATTTTATTTTATTTTATTTTTTTACACCTGCACAATTTGCAATGATGGGCTCGCCCATGGGAGTAGACCATGCAAATTTTCCACCAATCGCATGGCCACTTGGCCAGGTTGACCACAGAGACTTCTGGGATGTGCCAATTGGGCATAAACAGCCCACTAATCGTAGCCCAAACCCGAACCCTAAGCCTAACCCATACGCCAGTACACTGTCCTTCTAAGTGGGTCAGAGAGGCACCCAGATGCACCCCAATACTCACCCTAACCTCACCCGTAACTAGCCTAACCCTAGCCGTTGCGCTAATCCGTCTTAACCCTAAGCCAGATCTACTTGCATTGCACTACATGCAAGTACGTGAGACACAGCGGGTGCAAAGAGTCTGCCAGTCCGTCACTTGTGGCTCTGGCTGACTCCTGCAGCTCCCTCCAGGAGCCCGCTACCCCCTCCCCAAACCAGTACTAACGACAACGAAAAAATGAAAAAACGAACCGACTAATTTTTGCAAATTTTCGCGAAAAACGGAAACGAGCCGAAACGGAACCGGCCCGACTAACGACAACTCGAAAATTTTTTTTTTCAAGTCGTGCCCATCTCTAGTTGATATTATTAATATCTTATATCAATATTAAGAAAGATTAGCAAACAATATTATATTCATTTTCCTGAAGAATCAGAACCTGAGAATAAGCCATTATCTATTTTTAAGTCAAATAGAAACAAAATGGACTAAAGCGATTTTGTCCTTTTATTGCAGGCATTTACATAAAATATATTCTAATGTTAATTGCATTTTATTTAAAATAAATTTGCAAAATCACTCCGTTCATTTACAAATTAAATTGCTTTGGAATTTCTAATTTCCCAGGCTACACAGTGTTAATCTGTTTCTCTTTTTTTCCTGTAATACTGTTGTGTCTTCATCCACAATGTCATGGTTCAAAGCCATATATAATTAAATTGCTTTCTTTCTTATACTCCCAACGATCATCCAAGCCAAAAATATAATGAGTAGAATTACTGGTTATTAAGGAAGCATCAAGTACACCCTGTCCTAGTCATACCCTTTTGGTGGATGAGTAGATACTGACTTATCACCAATAATTTCATTTACTTTTTGTAACAAACCATATAGTCATGTTCTGCTTGTAGGAACCTTAATATGTGCCCAAAAATATAAAAATCACATTGCACACTATGTTAGGATGTGAAGATATCAAACTTTCTCACCAGGCAAAATGTCTTGACAGGTTGGAAGAACTTGTCAAAGAGATCACTAACACTCATGACATTTTTCACATTCCGAAAAAGTGAAACGAAGAGTGTTGTGAGTGGTGAGCTTTCATTTTTTTTGGGGGGGTGTAAAAAATCTGTGCAAGACTAGTGGCTTTTCCTTCATGTGAAGCAGAACACACCAATCAAAAGCAAGCCCGGAACAACTGGTTGATTGATCAGCGCTTCTGATTTTGTACAAGTCTCTACAACAAGTAGGCATCATAATTTTTCACAGCTGCAGGTGAACTTTTTCTCCTGTGTGTTAACTACTGTGGCAGATGAAAGAAATCACACAAAAATGGGCAGAAAATATCTCACTCTCTGGCAGACAAGGAGAGTTAAACACACACACAGTTTCATGTGTGCATTTGTATCTTTAACACTAGAGATGGGTATGAAACAATTTTTGTTTCATTTTTTATTTTTCGTTTTGTTCCAGAACAAAACAAAAAATGAAGTGCCCTTATAAATGTATATTTCGTTCTGTTACATTTTGTGTATTATTTATTTTTGCACGTGCCGATCATGCCACTTGTCAAAAAAAATAATAAAAATAAGCACTGACCAGCTGGCCCTATGGGCCAGATTGTCGGTGCTAGACTTAAAAAAAGTGCTGCTCCTGCTACGGGCCAGCTGGTCAGTGCTAGGGGAAAAGTGGGGGAAGCACTAACCCGCCCTGTGGGCCAGCTAGTTGGCACTAGCAAAAAAAAGCAAAAACAAAAGCGTGCAGGCCCCTGCCATGGGCCTGCTGGTCAGTGCTAGGGGAAAAGGGGGGAAAGTGCTGACCTGGCCTGCAGGCCTGCTGGTTGGCACTAGGAAAAAGAAAAAAGAAAGGAAAGGAAAAATAAGCAAAAAACAAAAAAAAAAATGCTGACCCGGCCCACCAGCCAGCTAGCAAATAAAAGGAATAATACCCCCCCCCCAAAAAAAAGGTGCCGACCTGGCCCGCGAACCTTCTGGTCATCACTAGAAACAACAACAACAACAAAAGTGCTGACCTGGCCCATGGGCCAGCTGGTCAGCACTAGCGAAAATAATAAATTATAAATTATAAATTATAAATTATAAACATAACCGGTCGGCACTAGCAATCAGCAAAATAAATAAAATAAATAAATAAATAAATAAATAAATAAATAAATAAATAAATAAAAAGCCTAAAATATTAAAAATAAAAAAATAAAAAGCACCAGCCTGGCCTGTGGGGCAGCTGGTTAGTGCTTGCAAAGAAAAAAAAAGTGAAAATAAGCCAAAAAAAGAAAATAATAGAAAAGAAAAGAAAAGAAAAAATAAAAAATACCAACCCAGCCCGTGGACCAGCTGGTTGGTGCTAGCTAGGGCTGGTCGGGTGTAAAAAAAAAAAATGAAGAACAAAATGGATTTTTTTAAACAAATTGTTTTGTTCCAAACAAAATGAATAAAAAATAAAATGCAAAACAAAACACAATTTTAGTGTTTCGTGCCCATCTCTATTTAGCACCATATGGTGTCACAAGCTAACCCTACTGGACTTCAGCTTACTGTGTAGAATCAAGATGAATCTTTTTGGGTAGGGTAATAGCATCTCATAGTTTTGCATTTAAAAAGACACTTTTAAAAGGAAAGCAGGCCAATTAATGTAGCACTATTTCCATTTCTTCCCCTTGTATTTACCTATGACCAGCTGTCAAATTTGCTCTAGAGACCCATAATCTTGTTGAACAGATTGGACCCTTGGGATGAGCAAGACTGGTGTCTCTAGAGCAAAATTTCCACCAATAGTATCATTATGCTGATTAATGAACGTTATTCACTATCAAATGTCAAGTAATTGACAGTTGTTACATTTGTGTGTATGTTATGTCAAGTCAATTTTGACTTATGGAGACCATTAGAATTAATGACTTTCTAAAAGCCCTAATGTCTCTTACTGAATCAACTCATTTAACATTAGATCTTTTTTCATACAGCCGCACAGTTTCCTAACATTATTGTCATTATCTACTGAGTCTTGTCTTCAAACAATATTCCCAAATTACAGTACTTTCAGTTTAGTTGTCACAACTTCTAGTGAATCCAGACTAGTCAGATGTCTACAATAGTTTTCCCAATGTTTGTAACCCAGGTATTTGTGGAGTGCAACTCCCTTAAATCATGGCCAGCACAGTGGTGAAGACTTTTGGAAATTGCCACTGATCAAGTACTCTTGTATAATCTTGCCATAAGATAACGTGTGTGAGTGTTGTGTCAAGGAAGTTGAGAACAAACTCATCATGAATCTGCACTCTTACAAAGGTGACTCAAGCTGGAATGGTGAGCACTGAGGTTACCAGAGTAAGATGTCTTGTTCAGGCACTGACAACTAGAGATGGGCATGACCAGGAAAAATGACGTTTCGAGTTGTCGTGTGTCGGAGCTGGCCCATTTCGGCTCGTTTCCATTTGTTGCGAAATTTTTCAAAAATTTGCCGTTTCATTTGTCGTCTGTCATTAGTACTGGTTTAGGGGGGTAGGGTAGCGGGCTCCTGGAGGCACCTCTCTGGGGTGGGTGCCTCCTCTGGCCCGCTATGAAGGGAAGGCATTTAGCAGCCTCCTGGAGGCACCTCTCTGGGGTGGATGCCTCCTCTGGCCCGCTATGAAGGGAAGACATTTAGCAGCCTCCTGGAGGCACCTCTCTGGGGTGGATGCCTCCTCTGGCCCCCTACAAAGGGAAAAGGAAGGGTACATGACCGTGTAGCCATTGCGTACCAAGTGGCACTGGCAGAGGCACCTCTCTTTTGGGTGCCTCTAGCTCACTAAGAAGGACAGCATACTGGCGTATGGGTTTGGAGTTTTTTGGAACTTTGGACTGTGAGCGAGGTGAGAGAAGAATGCCTCTGTTGGGCACCCTCTGACTCACTAAGAAGGACAGTGTACTTGCATGTAGTGCAATGCGAGTACAGACCAGGCTTAGGGTTGGGGTTAGGGCAAGGGCTAGGCTTAGGGTTATTACGGGTAAGGTTAGGGTGAGTTAGTGGGCTGCACCTCTGGGTGCCTCTGACCCACTAAGAAGGACAGTGTACTGGCGTATGGGTTAGGGTTAGGGTTAGGGTTAGGGTTAGGGTTAGGGCTAGGGTAATAGTGGGCTTTTTATGCCCGACTGGCACATCCCAGGAGTCTCAGTCAAAACCTGGCCAAGTGGCCATGCGATTGGTGGAATGGCTCCAAAAATTTGCATGGTCCCATCCCATGGCCAGCCCATCATTGCGCAGGTATAAAAAAATAAAAATAAAAATAAAAATAAAATAAAATAAAATCAATGGGATTGGAGACAGACGTTTATTGCAAGAAAAACCCACTGCTGCTACTGTAAAAATTCAGGCAGTTAAAATAGCTAATTTTCGCATGTTTCTGTGTGGTGCTTTGGTGGGTTTTTGGACCACGATTTCAAAAAAAATATTGCGGTCGCCATTTTGGATCCCCCCGCACCGCATGGCATGGTGAGACGATGAGGATGCCCCCCACCAGAGCAGCCCAGGACAGGAGAGGGGGGGAGGCTGGGGACACCCCCCCAGAAACTACCCCTCTGTTAGGTGCCCTCACTCAGGCAGTTTTTTTAAAAACTTTTTTTCTGTGCCACTTGGCATCGTGCGATCACCGCGATGCCATGAATGACAACGACAAATCAGACCCAATTTTTTTTATTGGTTCGAGTTCGAGTTCTGACGGCCTAATTGTCGTTACCGTTTCCGTTGCGTAACGGAAACGAGGAACGGAAACGGAAACGAGAATTTCGCCAAGTCGTGCCCATGTCTACTGACAACCATATCAGCAGAAGAACACTGATTATGCTAGCGGTGATGCATTCTTGAAGGACAACTACTAGGCAGACAGTGTAAAGGCAGTTAAAACTGATGGAGGATGTTTCATAGACAACAGCAGTGACTAGCTAGTGTTTGTTTACACTGTCCAAATTATGGTAATCATTAACCACTTTTGAACCTCTCATACATTCAAAAACTAGGTTGATGCATCATTTCATGCCAAAAATAAAACATATTGAGTCTGTAAAAAACTGCAATATAAAATGTGTATGTGTGTTATGTTTCTTTAAAGGATGCCCCCAATGGAAGAAGTGTGTGTTAGAAATGCAGATAGTGAAAACCAAGGAGAGATCAAGAAGCCACAATGGCCTCTTTGTCAGTATGTACAACATCTTGGGGAAAAGAGCCCTAGGAGGTACTTTCTCAAGAGGAAGTATTGAGTGTGAGTGTGCTGGCACTTCTAATGAAACATCTGTTTTTACATTAGTAGTGTAGAATTGGGGTGGGGGTGGGGCAGAATATGGTTGCCCTGGGTACAAAATTCTTAGGTGCACATAGGACACCCCACTTGCCACCAGTGAATTCTGACTGGACTTCTGGCCACATCATGGTGACACCTTAGGGAGCCGTACTTGCCTTTTTCTTTGATGGGTCATTTCATTTATCATTTTGTTAGGGAACGAAATGAAAAATGAAAAATGAAACATAAAAATCGTTTTGCGCCCATCCTCTACCATCTAGTCCAGCTTCCTGTTTCTCACAATATTCCACCATATGCCTCTGGGAGCGCACAAGACTAGATATCTGTCTCCTGATATCACTCCCCTTCATCTGGCCCTTGAAGTACCCTGGTTTTAAGCCTGGAGATGACACATCCTCATCATGGTTTGTAACCTGTGGTGGAATTTTCCTCCAGGAATCTGTCCAATCCTCTTTTCACCACATCCTGTGGCAGGGAGTTCCAATGACTAACAACACATTGGGTAAAAAAAATACTAATTTCTTTTGTCTGTTCTCACTCTCCCAACCCTCAAATTGACTTGATTTTCCTTAGTTCTAGTATTTTGTGAGAGGGAGAAGAGCATCTCTCTATTCTCTTTACTCATGCCTTGCATAATTTTGTACGCCACAATAATTTCCCCCCTCAGGTGCCTTTTTTCCAGACTAAAGAGCCCCAAATGTTTTAGCCTTTCCTCATAAAGGAGGTCCCCCAGCCCAGTAATCATTTTAGTCACTCTCTTCTGCAACTTTTCCAATTTCACTATGTCTTTTTTGAGATGCCGTGACCAGAATTGTACACAATACTTCAGGTGCGGCCTTACTATTGTTTGTACAATGGCATTATAATGTTGGCTATTTTATTTTCAATCCCCTTTTTGATAATTCCTAGCACGAAATTGGCCTTCTTCACCACTGCTACACATTGGGTAGACACCTTCATGGAGCTGTCCACCAACACACCAAGATCTCTTTCCTGATCCATCACGGATAGCTCAGAGCCCATGAGTTGATAGATAAACTTTTGACACCCCCCCCCAATATGCATTACTTTACATTTTCCTACATTGAAACACATTTGTCATTTGGCAGCCCATTCCCGCAGTTTGGAGATATCTTTCTGGAGCTCTTCACAATCTTCTCTGGTTTTTACCACATGGAAACGTTTCATGTCATCTGCAAACTTGGCCACCTCACTGCTTATCCCTGACTCCAGGTCATTTATGAACAGATTGAAAAGCACCGGTCCCAGGACAGATCCCTGGGGCACACCGCTTTTCACCTCTTTCGGTTGTGAAAACTGCCCATTGGCACCTACTCTTTGTTTCCTGGATCTCAACCTGTTCTTAATCCATAAGAGGACCTTCCCTCTTATCCCCTGACTGTGCAGGTTTCTCAGCAGCCTTTGGTGAGGGACTGTGTCAAAAGCCTTTTGAAAATCAAGATAGACAATATCCACCAGTTCACCCAAATCCTCATGCCTGTTGACCTTTTCAAAGAATTCTAAAAGGTTTGTCAGGCAAGACTTACCCTTACAGAAGGCATGCTGATTTTCCCTCAGCAAGGTTTGTTCTTCTATGTGTTTTAAGATTTTTTTTCTTGGATGAGGCTTTCCACCATCTTCCCTGGGACAGACGTAAGGCTAACCGACCTATAGATTTCCGGGTCCCCCCTCCTTCCTTTTTCAAAAATTGGTGTGACATCCGCTATCCTCCAGTCCTCCAGCACTGTGGCCATTTTAAGAGACAAGTTGCATATTACCGTTAAGAGATCTGCAATTTCATGTCTCAGTTCCCTAATAGCCCTTGGGTGGATGCCATCTTGGCCCGGTGACTTGTTGATCTTCAATTCATCAATTAATCCTAAAACATCCTCTCTTTTAACTTGTGTTTGATTTAATTCTTTAATCAAGAGGGGCAGTTCGGGCAGCAGAATCTGCCCAAGGTCTTCTGTCGTGAAGACAGATGCAAAGAACTCATTTAATTTCACTGCAATTTCCAAGTCCTCCTTTATCACCCCTTTTCCTCCCTCACCATCCAGAGGGCCAACCAGTTCTCTGGCAGGTTTTTTACTTCTAACATATTTAAAGAAGGTTTTATTATTTCCCTTTATATTGCTAGCCATACATTCCTCAAAGTTTTTCTTTGACTCTCTTATCATCTTCTTACGTTTCTTTTGCCAGAATTTGTGTTCCTTTTTATTTTCTTCATTTGGGGAGGATTTCCATTTATGAAAAGATCTCCCCTTGCACTTTAGAGCCTCTCTAACTGCACTCGTTAACCATGAAGGTGCTATCTTGTACTTAGATGAGCTCTTCTTTCTTTGTGGTATGTACTTTTGCTGGGCCTCTACTACCATTGTTTTAATCAGGCTCCATGCACTCTCCATGCACTTTTAACCTTCCCTTTCAATTTCTTTCTAACTAGTTTCCTCATCTGAGGGAAGTCCGCCCTTTGGAAATCAAGGGTTTTTTGTATCTGATTTGATTGACACTCTTCCCCCAACATGCATGGCAAAGGAGATTGCAGCATGGTCATTGTTCCCCAGAGGGTGGATGGCATTCACATCCAGATCCTGAGTATCACACAATATTAGATCCAAAGCTGCCTCTTTTTGGGTGGGCTCCATGACAAGTTGCTCTAAGGCACAGTCATTCAGCATGTCAAGAAACCTGGTTTCTCTTTCTTGCCCTGAGCTCGCATTGGCTGATGGGTGCCAACAAAAGAGATACAGATTGAAAGGAGCCATGGCCAATTGTCTTCAGCCTTAAAGCTTTAAAAGTGTGTGTTTCATACCTGGATTGTGAAGCAGCCGTGACACTCCATGCTGAATCTCCCATATCAAACATCTCCAAATGTATGGGGCTCGCACATGGCTCTCAAAGTAGCACATGATTCACTTGCTCTCAACTGCAATGTCACAAATGTCTGTATCCAAAGGTTGCAAGGAGGAAGGGAAAAAACATAATTCTCTATGGTTCAAAATGATTTAACTCATGGGATCCAGCTGTCAGTGCTATAATCGCAAACAGGAGACATCTGAAGCCACTTACAAGAGCGTGATATATTTTTAATTTTTATTACGCCTTATGTTTTACTGCAGGGAAAGTAAAAGGCACAGGAATTCATTTGCATTACTAAGTGACTTACAGGAAAGCATTCCTGAATATTTCATAAACAAGTTATATGAATTCAAATTTATAAAAGATGAAGTCTTCAGGCTGCTAAATACGAATAGGTAAGACTACGTAAAAAATCTGTCCAACCGCAGACATAGCTGTATTCAGTAAATAATTGAAAATATTCATAATGACTTAAATTTTAGAGAAATGTTTTACAGTATACGATTTATCACTTGGTATTTTCCTTACTTCGTTTAATCAAAAACACCCATAAAGCACTATTTGAGGAACTTTTTTTTAAAAAAAAGTCTCCATGCTTGTAATTTTCATACCTCAGTGACTTAGGTATCTGCCTGCAGAGCTGGCAGACAGCCTTTGTAAACCCTGAGTAGGCTGCAAAGTCCCAGGGTGCTGCCAAAATATGTGAATGGTAAACCACTTCAAGTACTCTCCCTGATTGCTACACAACAGGTCGTGTGAAAGGGAACCTGCCTAATGTTAGGGAGACGTACAAAGGTGCCTTTCTGTTCTAATTATGGCCACGAATTTCAACAAATATTTACATAATTTCACCACAGTGGCCCACTGACTTATTTACTTGTTGAGTCTTCTGTCTAGATCAGTGGTAGCCAAACTTCAGCCCTCCAAATGTTTTGGACCACAACTCCCACAGTCCTTTGTCATTGGCAATACAGGCTTGGAATTCTGGGAGTTGTGGTCCAAAATATCTGGATGGCTGAAGTTTGGCCACTACTGGTCTAGATACTAGATGTGGATGGGTAGATTCAGCGCCCCACTCTCCTTTTTATATTTTTTCATATTTAAACTAAACT
This sequence comes from Phrynocephalus guinanensis, assembly GCA_037367245.1. Lineage (NCBI taxonomy): Eukaryota > Metazoa > Chordata > Lepidosauria > Squamata > Agamidae > Phrynocephalus > Phrynocephalus guinanensis. The sequence goes on along the minus strand of CM074733.1, from coordinate 152,919,323 downwards.
CAAACTGGATGAGTCTTTAAGGAAGAGACTCAAGATAAGACAAGACAAGACAAGATAAGATAAGATAAGATAAGATAAGATAAGATAAGATAAGATAAGATAAGATAAGATAAGATAAGAATGTTCACACAACATTCTCAGATACTCTTCTCATCCTGCTCATAATTTTGTTGAACTGTTGCCTTCTGGAAGAAAATACAGAACATTTAAAACTTGGACCACATGTTTTCTGAATAGTTTTTATCCCAGAGCTATAGTTGCACTTAATAATGAACTTAAAGACCACCAACAGTGACCTGTTGGACAGTACTACTTGGCCGGTTGTGTAGATGCTTGTGGTTTTTTGGAAGGGAGGGGATTTTGTTGTGTGGGAGTGTCGGGGATTTTGTGTGTGTGTGTGTGTGTGTGTGTGTGTGTGTGTGTGTGTGTGTGTGTGTGTGTGTGTGTGTGTGTGTGTGTGAATTTTGTTGTATGTGTATACTGCGTATATACACACAATGACAATAAATTATTATTATAAGGTAAAATGATAAACTTTATTGTCATTCTGTATAATGAAATTAAAAGTCATCTCTAGTGTACATCATAAAACACATAAAACACATCCCTCACATTCACATTCTTCACATTCAGTTCACCATTGCACAAACCCCCTATTGTCACATTTATATTGCACTATACAGAAGAATTCAAAATGGTTGCAGGTCTGAGATAAAAGCTACTTTTCAATCTATTTGTCCTTGTTTTTATTATTCTATGCAATCTGCCAGATGGTAATAACTGAAAGAAAGAACGTCCCAGATGTGATGGATCTTTAAGAATGTTTTGAGCTTTCTTAAGGCAGCAGGAGCCATACAGTTCTTCCAAAGAGGGGAGAGGGCAACCGATAATCCTCTGGGCAATAGTGGTAACCCTCTGAAGTGCTTCCCTATCTGCCACTGTGCAGTTGGCAAACCATACACATATAGAAGGTTAGAATACTCTCTATGGTGCTGCAGTAGAAGGTCACTAGCAGTTTTTCACTCAGTTGTTGTTTCCTGAGAAGTTTCAGGTAGTATAATCTTTGCTGGGCCCTCTTAAGCAATGCTCAATATGGGGGCCCCAGATCAGCTCCTCCCTAATAATAACCCCCAGAAACTTAAAACTGGCCACTTGCTCCACTTGATCTCCATTGAAAACTAGGGGCTGAATGTCTGATCTATTTCTTCTTCTTAATCCTTTTACCTCAGATAGCACAATGAATAAACCTTTCCAGTCTCTGAAAATGTTGTATGGGAAAAGAAAATATTTTCAGAGAATTATACACGTAGCAGTAGATAGGGCATTACTAGTTTTTGCTGAATGGTTTTTTTCAAACAATCCTAGGCCACTACCACACTTCCTTGAGCAGCCGCTTTTTATTTTGCATGCCTTACCTCCTCCCGTGATCACGTGGTTGCTACAGCAGTTCGGCAGTCTGCACTTCAGTGGTTGCTTAGCAATAGAGATTGGGCACGACCAGGAAAAATGAACGTTTCGAGTTGTCGTGTGTCGGAGCCGGCCCATTTTGGCTCGTTTCCGTTTGTCATGAAATTTTTCAAAAATTTGTCGTTTTGTTTGTCGTTTGTTATAGTACTGGTTTTGGGGGGGTAGGGTAGCGGGCTACTGGAGGCACCTCTCTGGGGTGGATGCCTCCTCTGGCCCGCTACGAAGGGAAGGCATTTAGCAGGATCCTGGAGGCACCTCTCTGGTCCCCTACAAAGGGAAAAGGAAGGGTACATGACCGTGTAGCCATTGCGTACCAAGTGGCACTGGCAGAGGCACCCCTCTTTTCGGTGCCTCTAGCTCACTAAGAAGGACAGCATACTGGCGTACAGAGTAGAGATGGGCACGACTCAAAAATGGTGTTTTGTTTGTCGTTTGGTCGTTTAGGGGTCCGTTTTGGTTTGTTTTCGTTTTCGTGACTTTTTTGCAAAAAATTTCATTTTTGTTTCGTTAGGTAACGAAACGAAAAAACGAAAATGAAAACAAAAAATTGCTGTTTCATTAGCATTCTTTTTAGTTCAATGCATTTGCTGCAACGAAAATGAAAAACACGGCAAATTTGGTCGTTTCGTTTTCATTTTTGTTTTGTTTTTGTTGCTTAACAAAACAAAAAAATGAAAACAAAAATGAAAAATTGCTCGTTTCGTGCCAATCTCTAGTACAGAGTTTTTTGGAACTTTGGACTGGTGAGCGAGGTGAGAGAAGAATGCCTCTGCTGGGCGTCCTCTGACTCACTAAGAAGGACAGTGTACTTGCGTGTAGTGCAATGCAAGTATAGATCCGGCTTAGGGTTGGGGTTAGGGCAAGGGCTAGGCTTAGGGTCATTATGGGTAAGGTTAGGGTGAGTTAGTGGGCTGCACCTCTGGGTGCCTCTGACCCACTAAGAAGGACAGTGTACTGGCGTATGGGTTAGGGTTAGGGTTAGGGTTAGGGCTAGGGCTAGGGTTATAGTGGGCTTTTTATGCCCGACTAGCACATCCCAGAAGTCTCAGTCAAAACCTGGCCAAGTGGCCATGCGATTGGTGGAATGGCTCCAAAAATTTGCATGGTCCCATCCCATGGCCAGCCCATCATTGCGCAGGTGTAAAAAAATAAAAATAAAAATAAAATAAAATAAAATCAATGGAGACGTTTTGTTGCAAGAAAAACCCACTGCTCCTACTGTAAAAATTCAGGCAGTTTTAAAATAGCTATTTTCGCATGTTTCTGTGGTGCTTTGGTGTGTTTTTGTACCACGATTTCAAAAAAAATTGTGTCGCCATTTTGGATCCCCCCGCACCGCATGGCATGGCGAGACGACGAGGATGCCCCACACCAGAGCTGACCAGGACAGGAGAGGGGGAAAGGCCCGGGACTCCCCCCCAGAAACCACCCCTCTGGTAGGTGCCCTCACTCAGGCAGGCATATTTTGGCCTGGTTTTTTGGCCGGGAATTGGTTTTTTTTTAAAACTTTTTTTCTGTGCCGCTTGGCATTGCGCGATCGCCGCGCGCGATGCCATGAACGACAACGACAAATCAGACCCAATTTTTCTTTTATCGGTTCGAGTTCGAGTTCTGACAGCTTAATTGTCGTTACCGTTTCCGTTGCGTAACGGAAGCAAGTAACGGAAACGGAAACGAGAATTTCGCCAAGTCGTGCCCATGTCTACTTAGCAATCGGCTTCCTCATTCACACTTGGCTGAACTACTTTAAACTACGACAGGGAAATGGCAGAAACAGGGGGAATACCAAAAAAAGGCAGTGTAGCATGTCTGCAAATACAACCAAATTGCTTTAAAACGGGGTACAGGAACCAATTTAAAAAAATACCACCCCAGTGGTCATTGCAAGAAATACCGATACAGCGGTCAAAAATGGGTGTGGCCCAGGGGGCTCTTCAGAAAAAGTGATTTGAAAAGGGGACAGTGATTTTAAAGGCGATTTGTCTTTAAGGAAAAGGTGTTTCAAATCTAAAGTGCAGTACCAGTCCTAGAAAGCTTTTAGCACACTCCTGTATGCACCTACTCAGAGGAAGTCTGTACCATTACACTCTATGAGGCTTACTCACCAGGCAAATCTATATAGGACTGCAGTATTAGATTGTTATTTCTGGGGGAAATAGACTGAGCTTTTAAGAAAAAAAATGTCAGCTCTTCACACGTCTGCAAATATTTCACACGTCTTTTCACTTAGTCTTCATTTTACAAACAGCTTGCTGTCTGGCATTTTTGGAGCAGTCTAAAAGACATCACTGCAACTGATAAGGAATACTCATAAGAAAATGGCATATGCAGTAAATGCTAGGTGATGGCTGTTTTATTCAAGGCTTTAGCTCCTGAGCTGGGAGTTACATGTGTGAGATTTGGGATTACATAAGGATTCTACTCTGCTTTTACAAGGATTGTACACTTACTCGTGCAAGGAAGACTCTCTCCTGACAACCGTCTATTTCCAGCTTAGGTCCACATCTGTGGATAAGTGGCTGCAGGGGTGCTTTGCTTATGAGTGCAAACTCCCCACATGAGTCAGGACCCAAGGAGAGTCTTCATGGATGCCCATATGAGACACAGAATTATTTAATTTTCTACACACATATTTTTAAGCCATTTTCTCAAAGAGCTCTGAAGTGGCTGAATTTGGCAAAGGTTTCATGGCTTGCATTTTCACAGGATGGCACCAAACAAAAATAGGTGGAACCACTATGAAACTGGCAAAGGGAAATGCAGTTTCCAGACACTTTCCTACAATCCATAACAAGTGAACAAAGCCAAAGCCCATGCATCGGCTTGCAAAGTGGACTGCATAGCCTTAGTTGTTATGTTAATGCTCTACCGCAGCACACAATGCATTGCGGGAGCCATTTTGCCCTCCCGCCTGGGGGAGGCAGGACAGAGAGGGCTAGATGGTGGCCTAATGGTGCCAGTTTGGACCTTACCTTTAAAAGCGGGCTCCTAACGGTTGAGCTTCCTCTTTGTTGGGATTATCGTCCCATCCGCCAACCCTGTATTAAGAATTAGTTCTACTGGTCGCTTAGGGGCCAGATGGGAATTTTTGACCTGCCCCTGATTGGAGCAGGTGTTTTCACCCAACCCATTCTTAATGTTGTTTTCTGGGTTTGGTGTAGTGTTTGCGGGCCTTGGTCACATTGGTCAGTAGGGTCAGAAAGCAGGTAAGGTTAGGAGTTAACAGACACTTGATATGGGTTTTACTTGGCCCACCTCTCAGCGCTGAAGGCCCTGAGGACTCAATGCTGGGAGGGGGGAAGGCAGGTTCCCACAGGTAGCAATTACCCAAAGCTGGGAGCCTCAGGTGGTTGGGACCTGCAGGGTCTCCCAATATTTTATTCCATCTCCTACCTGGGTCCATTTGGGCAGGGCTGGCCTCAGAGGGACCAGTCTTCCATCCAAAATGGGGGGGGGGCATTTTTTCTGAGTTGGTTTATTGCAGTGTTAATAAAGTGTGGACCAGTTTTATCCAAAACTCTGTGTCTTGCCTCTTTAACTCTGGGCTGGGAAGGGGGCAAAGTAAACTGGCTGCCGGAGCTGCCAAAGCATGAGGGTTCTGATGGCAACCTCTCTAGCCTTCCCCCCTTTTTTGGAGGGCTGAACTGTGTCTGAGCCTGCATGGCTCCTCCTAATCTGGTCTGCTCATATTGGATTCAGCCGATGATATCACCAGCTTTCATTTGTCTTCCAATCCAGTTGGTTTCTACATATGGAATGGAAACAAGGATGCTTGCTACCTTTCTTTTATCCCAGGCAGCAAATTCTTGTGGGCCACCTTGGTAGAGAACTAACTGCAATCGTCAAATGTTGTGGGATGCAAAGATCTACTCTGTGGCTATTTGATCAACATTTCATCTTCAAAATCAACACGTCCATGGCTACATCTTAGGAAGGTTCTCAAACCTCTTATGTTAACTAAAACAATACAGTACTGACTCTTTTATAGGGTAATATCTGTTACACCATAGGAGACAGATGGTGGTCTGAATGAGGGAAACCTTATGGTGCAATTTCATTGTGAATGCTGCTTCTCCCACCCTGTGTAAAACATAAACTGCTGTGGCCTTATTTTTGTAATCCATATTATTTTATATAGTGTATGCATAGCACCATAAACTACTATCTGTTATAGCAATGAACATTTCCAATATTCCATTTGTGGACTAATGATTTGATAACTTTCATCTTAAATCAGCATTTTGATTTTTTTTATTTCATGGGTTGACAAATTTGGTCTTCTGCTTTTCCTATTTTCTTTTTCAAAAGACCTTCCTTCCTTCCTTCCTTCCTTCCTTCCTTCCTTCCTTCCTTCCTTCCTTCCTTCCTTCCTAGCAGTGCAGCAGAAACAATTTCAGATACGCTCTGAACTATTGTACTGAATACTCTGATTCAACCTGTAATTCTTTCATTGTCATCTACATTTATGTAGATCAGGAAGGAAGGAAGGAAGGAAGGAAGGGGGATGATTTGCTGAAAAAATTCATGGTTTTTGAAAGTTTGGCACTTTGAAAGCAATTGCTAATTGAGTTAGGAACACAGTCAACGTGTATATTAAAGCACTAGTACAGAGGCATGTTATGAGCTCTTAAAAAGTACTGACACTATTGTTAGTAGATAAATTATGCATGCTCAGTGATAGTCTACATCTGTTGATTTGCCAAATAGCTAATTAAAATGCTTTAAAGCCATTATGCTGTTTAAGGCACATTTTGCAATTTCATAAAATGTCATTTAACTGGTGAGAACCAATGCTTGTTTGGAAAGGCGTTCAATGGAGCATCAGGAAGGTTTTCCCTGCAAGAAGATGGATCACAGCAGGGAATTGAGCTCACCTGACCTAACAATGGACAGCAGGGAGCCTGTGATTTCACTTGCCTAATACAAAAGTGGTTGGGAAAAAGGCCAACTCCCTTAATGCATTGATCATGGTTTTCTCTGTTTGTATTTGCCTCATAGCTTTTATGCCCCAGCAAATGAAAAATGTGATTTTTATATGAAACACACTTTATGTGCTTTGGCTAAATGAGGGTGCTGGTGGCTGGGCAGGGAAGCAGAAGTGTGTGTGTGTGTGTGTGTGTGTGTAAAAATAAACAAATAAAATATTTTAATCCAGCAGTTTTCATTTTGAATCAGAACACTTATTTGCCAATTGCCACCCTCTTTCTATGCCAGTAAACACATCATAACGATGTTTACTGGCATCCATGTACCCTTAGGAAAGTATGCCTGCCTTTCCTGGTCCTTTTTCTTTGGGAGCTATAAAACATGAGCTACCAAGCCCTTTTGGAGGGTTCTGTGTCTTGGGTACCGAACACTTGGAAACATTTCAGATATTAGCCCAGCTAGCATCCTCTAATTGCCCAATGACCCAAGCAGTGTGTAACCACTAGTCTGTAGAAGGGCCAATGTGCTTAAAATTGTACACATAGAGTTTTTGCTTTTTGGATGGAAGTATCCAGCCTTTACACTTCTGTTTGTTCAGTGTGCATAGATTTCTTTTTGGGTGTTGACAATCACATGCCAGATGGGCCAGGACTGACATCTTTGTTGGTATCCAAGGGACAGGCGGTGTCAGTATAATGGCAGTAGTATAGGCATTCCGAGCCTGCACGTTCCCCATTGAATTGAAATATATGCCCTGATATCAATACACGCGGATGGGTTTTGTCACTGAAAAGGATAAAGAAGGAAACATTTTAACAATCAGTCATGTACAGGGCTAAGAGTAGTGTGCAGTTATCTCAGCCAGATGAGAGGAAAAGTTCCACTCCCAAAATCTTCCCACTAACCCACCCTGATATTTATGTTTCTGTGTGTCAAAACAGCGAATTATGCTTGTGCATGCATGTATGTCGGTCTTGCTCTTTGTAGAAAGAACCATTGGAGGAGCCCACTAAATGCCTAGAAGCCACAGAATAGGAAGGAAGGAAGGAAGGAAGGAAGGAAGGAAGGAAGGAAGGAAGGAAGGAAGGAAGGAAGGAACATGTTCGGGTTCTGATGGCTAGCACTCATCATTATTTTATTTTTTAATTTTATTTTATTTTTAAAAATTACCTCTCCTTTCTCCTTGAAAGGATTTATTAGAAATATGGCTATATTATTGAGATGCAGTAAAAAGGTTGCTGGATATAGGGAGATCTTTAAGAAAGCTGAAGGGTGCTTCTGGGAAGGAGAAAAAGAAAAAACTTAAACAAGACAACAACACCGACACATTCTTTTGGTCATCAGATTTTTTTTTCAATTAACTATTGTGGTATGATTAGACTGTTGAGAAATGTCAGTGTCTGATCGCAGTCAGGAAAGGCCACTTTGGCACAAATGGTCTCCCTTAAAATGACCCTTCCATCCATCATGAAATTCCTCCAGCCCAGACACCCGAAACATATTTCAGCTTGGCCATGGATTGGTTAGACTGGAGTGCTATTGCCCATATATTGTGTAAGGAAACTCAAGAGCAGGAGTGTCTCTGGCCGAGAATTATCTGAGTTCCTATGGGTTCTTTTAAAGAAAACAGGTAGCCTGAGAGCATCAATTTAATGGAATCCCTTTATTCACTATTCTAAGTTATAAAAATGAAAAAATATCTCATAAAAATCAATGAAAAATATAAAAATACTTATCAGATACAATCATATAATATTGCCTGAAAATAATAAAGCCTATGTTATTCTCACTATCTTAATACTATGAAAAATTACAAGCCTATGCTAGCTAGGTCTAAATCTAGCTGACTGCATCTTGAAGCCGGATCCCAAGCAAGCCTCTCTCATAGACTTAAGTATAAACTTTTCTTTTTTCCAGCTCCGAGAATCTTCAAGATGTCATGTGAAAGAAATAACCAATGGTAGCTGTCTAATTTTCTCTAACGTGTCTTGTTATGTCTTTACTGTTGCATTCCTTAGATAAGCGTCTGGTGGAAAGCTGTAAATGTGCAGTTAATATTGAGCCTTATAAATCACACTATGGCCCTGGTCCCACATCCCTTTAAAAGCAGTTTAAATTACCAGATAAACTGTGTCTAAAAATGCCATCCCCACGGCCACTGGGCTTTTTGAAAAGAAAGAAAAAAGAAACCCCGGTAATGCTCCCTTAAGCAAGGTTTCTGTGACTCACCCAAGAGGTAGGGAAATTTTTGCCTCGCTTTGAAAATCCAGCTTTTAAGGAAGTAGATGCCGTGGGACCACGCAGATGATCCGGGTTTCTTTTTCTTTCTTTTTTCATAACACCAACCGGCTGTTCCTGGGGCCGATGGGCTATGTTTTTTTTTATTGCTTTTCACCTTCGGAGAAACAAGAAGCTCTATCCGGTCCTACAAGTTTTAATTTCCCCCAGCCAAGTGGTCCGTTTCCCCCCCCCCAAATGCTAGCTGGCCAAGGGGGCTGAACTGCACTTTAAAATAAAATAAAAAAAACAGCTTTTGACGTGAGGACTCCTGTCCCACTTATTCAATCATGTGATGGGACGAAGAGGAAAAGCCAGACCTTCAGAAGATCAGGATCGAAACCCAGGTGTGACCACGGCCTATGTCCCCATCATCCATTACATATTGTATGATCACATCAGGCCATGCTGCATTCCAAAATGAGAGTGCTGTGCTCATGTGATCACTAGACATGGGCACGACTCGGCGAAATCCTCGTTTCCGTTTCCGTTCCTCGTTTCCGTTACGTAACAAAACGAAGAACGACAATTACTCCGCCAGAACTCGAACTCGAACCGACTAAAAAAAATTGGGTCTGATTTGTTGTGGTCGTTCCTGGCGGCATCGCAGCAATCGCACGATGCCAAGTGGCACAGGAAAAAAGTTTTAAAAATTAAAAAAACCCGATTTCAGGCCAAAAAAGCAGGTGAAAATATGCCTGCCTGAGGGCACCTACCAGAGGGGTGGTTTCTGGGGGGGGGGGTCCCCCGGCCTCCCCCCTCCTCTCCTGGGCTGCGCAAAGTGTGCATCCTCGTCGAGTCGCCACGCCAACTCACCAAGCGGCGCGGCACAGAAAAAAAGTTTTAAAAATAAAAAAGAACGATTCCCGGCCAAAAAAGCAGGCAAAAATATGCCTGCCTGAGTGAGGGCACCTACCAGAAGGGTGGTTTCTGGGGGGGGGTCCCCGACCTCCCCCCCTCTCCTCTCCTGGGCTGCGCATCCTCGTCGTCTCGCCATCTCGCCATGCCATGCGGTGCGGCCGGGAAATCCAAAATGGGGCGACCGCAAGCAATACTTATTTATTTTGAAAATGTGGTGGTCCAAAACCACACCAAAGCACCACAAAAACATGCGAAAATAGCTATTTTAAAACTGCCTGAATTTTTACAGTAGCAGCAGTGGGTTTTTCTTGCAACAAAACGTCTCCATTGATTTTATTTTATTTTATTTTTATTTTTATTTTTTTACACCTGCGCATTAATGATGGGCTGGTCATGGGAGTGGACCATGCAAATTTTTGGAGCCATTCCACCAATTGCATGGCCACTTGACCAGGTTTTGACCGAGACTTCTGGGATGTGCCAGTCGGGCATAAAAAGCCCACTAACCGTAGCCCGAACCCAAACCCGAACCCTAACCCTAACCCATATGCCAGTACACTGTCCTTCTTAGTGGGTCAGAGAGGCACCCAGAGGTGCACCCCACGAACTCACCCTAGCCTTACCCATAACAACCCTAAGCCTAGCCCTTGCGCTAACCCCCCCTAACCCTAAGCCAAATCTGTACTTGCATTGCACTACACACACAAGTACAGTTCCCTTCTTAGTGGACCACAGAGCGCCCAGACTGAGGGGGAGCCTTCCCCCAGTGTGCGCACTGTGACACTGCAGTTAGCAGTGGGCCTGTGGTCAACAGAGAGAGGCACCCAAAAAAGAGGTGCCTCTCTCTACTCAACTTGGTATGCATATCCAATTGGCTATGCATGCCATTTTGTAGCGGGCCAGAGGAGGCACCCACCCCAGAGAGGTGCCTCCAGGAGCCTGTTTTCCCTTCATAGCAGGCCAGAGGAGGCACCCACCCCAGAGAGGTGCGTCCAGGAGCCCGCGCTCCCCCCCCCAAACCAGTACTAATGACAGACGAAAAACCGACAAACGAAATGACAAATATTTGGAAAATTTCACGAAAAACGGAAACGAGCCGAAACGGGCTAGCTCCGACACATGACAACTCGAAAACGTCATTTTCCCTGGTCATGCCCATCTCTAGTGATCACACCCACAGCTACAATCATGTAGCCATATCCTTAATTCTCCTCCTTACCATTCACCATCACCACTAGCATCATTTTCATACCTCTGTTTATTGCCCCAAATTTCTTTAACTAAGTTGTGTTAGCATGTCAAATTTGTAAGCAGAAGGTGGTGCGTGCTCCTGTTCATTTTTGCTCACCTCATGTCACCTTTGGGTTACAGTTTTGGAGCGAGATAGTTACATGACTCTGTCTCCAAGCCATGACAGCGTGCCTCAGGATCTGAGGAAAGAGCACTCCGAGGTTGCTTTTTCTGCACTCTAATGTGTCATGAGTGTCAGATTTCCTGCTGAGAATTAGAAACATCCAAACAAAATAATTATATCCAACAGCCATGCATTTTTAAAATGAGGTTAAAGTAGCAGTTGGCAGGAATGGCTTTCATAGTGATCTCCCCCACACCCCTGGATATGCTTTAAAACAGACTATGTACAGAAATATTTGCAGGAGAGATTGTTCGGAATTAATGATAGAGACTTTTTGCTAGAAAATGTAATGGGCTTGGGAATATAGGTGCTGTTAAAAATCTCAAATGAATGCCAGAGATCAAGCAGAGGTTTCTCAGAATTAATACATACATAATTTAATAATCCATCAGCAATATAAATAGCACATAGGTAAATGGAGACTGAGTCATATTCTCAATGAATACAGATTTGGGAGAGTTCTGACCCAGAAGCTAGAATCCATGCAGATGGTATCAAGTTAATTTTGGCTGAGAACAACCAAGGTTGCTCACTGCTGGCACAAAACCACAGGACAGGGATGTGAAGAATGTGCATAGCCTCCCCACCAGGCTTAGCTATCTTAATCTGATGAGACCACTCAGCAAGGAACCTGAAAGCCAGGGAAGATTACTTCTTGCCTCCTGCCAGAAGTTTGTTTTGTGTAAGGCAGGGTTGATCCAAATGTGGCCTGCAAAGCGCAGAGAGCCCTCAGAGGCAGTTTTGCAGCCTCTCAACATCCCAGCTGCCTTCAATTTTTTTTAAAAAGGAAGTTCAATCCCTACAAGGCTGTCTGTCACAGCCCCCCTCATAACTCCTAGAGTAAACAGTGGCATCCACAGACTCACATTTGGCTGTATGACAATCAAAAAGCAAAAGGGGGAATTTCTTTGCTTGCTTGGCCAGGTGATGGTTGGAAGTGGCAAGGGTTAATGGGAATCACAAGGATTCATAGGGCAGGTAGTCTTGCTGGTTAAGAGTCTCTGACTAAGAGTGTTCCAAACTAAGAGCTTACTAGTTGAAGGTTTTCCATAAGATTTATTCATGATAGGTAGACTTGGTTGGCAAACTCCTGTTCACTATAATGTAACAAAATGCCAGTGTTATGCCCAGCAAGAAGGAATACCATGATTCAGTTGTTCAATTGGCTGTGCAGTTGTGCAATGCATCAACAGAAGTACTTCATAGTACTTAGCCTTAGCCCAGTCATAACTACCATAACTAATAATATTTTGTTCATTAGATGGAATTTACTGATGTTTGGGTGCCTGTTATTAACGGGGGTTACTCTTATTTCCGTAGTCCATTATGCAGGTGCTCTCTCTGTTTTATCTGTAAGAGTGTAAAAAAATAGCTAAATCCTCCCCTATTCATGTGGAAACCCATTGGGGCATGGAGCCTTCCCAATCATTAGTTTGGGATCACGGTGATTGATGCTATGTGTAATATGCCTGCACCACCAGATCCCTGCAGGCCATGTTCCTTCACGTATCCAACCTGAATGAGTTCAGGAAATCTTCAACAAGCAGCTGGGTCTTCTTGGCAGTGGTACCAACTCTGTGGAACCAGCTTCCAACAGAGCTACCCTGCCACCTCTGATTTTAGGAGGCTGCTGAAGAGTCATCTCCTCAGAGACGCTTTTGGTGGCTGTCTTGCCTAATTTTGCCTGTCATCTGTTGCTGCTTGCTTTTACTGCACCATCGGGCCTGAACACCTTGGCCGTGGTCTTACCAGAGTTTTCTTCGTATATAAATTCCCTGCATATTTTTTTCCAGGTGGTCACATAGTTTTTAATGTGCAGTTAGTGTCCTCTCTTCTGCGTCGTATTTTCATATTCTGGTTCGGTCTCTACCTGTCTACTTCGCATTTTGTCCTTCTTTCCAGATCTAGTTTCCAAGCCTCCATGGTGATAAAGCAGAACAACTGTTTTTACTGCATATTTTCAGGGTCCTGTTGTGGTTACAGAAGCAAATAAGTAAACATTTTCAAGCGAAGTTTCTAAATCCAGCCCTTGGCGGTGGTTTAGAAAACTTCGCTGAAACTGCTGTTCCAGGGGCGTGGTTGGCCGGGACCAGAATTTACTTCTCTTCCTGGTTAGCACGCAATCTTTTACTGCACAGTTCACCGCCGGGAAACTATGCAGAAAACGCTGGTAGGACCGTGGCCCTTGTCTAGTTAGGCTTGTTTGTTGTTATTATGCTTGATGAAGATATTGGGCGTTTATATACGACCCCTAAGCTGCGCTGCAAATGGCTCCCAGCTCCGGAGCTTAGAAATGTTTACCCACCAGCTCCGGAGTCTGGAGACAATTAAGTGCGACCCCGCCCACTTTAGCGCGACCCAGCGGACTTTCCTTGTACCTTCTCTTTGGAGGTGATAAAAAATTAGATGCAGATAAGAGTGCCCGGCTCTCCTGGCTTGTCTGTTGTTTTTTTGCCTCCCGCCCCTTTAAGACCTCCTTGAGACAGAAGCAGGAAGTAATGGGGCTTGTGGCAAATTCGACCAGCACGGGCAGGTTAGTAAAGGCTTCTTTTGTCCTTTTTTTGCCTCCCCCCCTCACGCCGACAGGAGCAGGAAGTGCTGAGGGGTGGGGACGCAGGAACAAAAACGAACCAGCGGATCTTAGGGGTCGTGTGAAAAGGCCCTTTATGTTCATCTTCTTTTCTAGTTTTTACATGTTTACAGCCCTGACTCATGCTGTGCACTAATGGGTCAGTATATAAATCTCAGAAACAAGCACACATGCATGCAAGCAATCCAGTTATGTTTTGAATCCTTTTTGACTGACAAAAGAGCATTCCAGCAAATGTCTATGAGATCACTGCAAAGAGATTCATAGGGCATCATTTATATTGGAAAAGTGTCCACTCGATGGCTTACACAGGGACGGTCCAGCCAAGAGGACTAACATTGCCAGACAGGGTGCATGTCTCCAGATGTGCTTCAGAGCAGGCAATTTTAGTGTGAGAGCTTTCCTTTGCTTGCCTTTTGTCTTTTGCCTTTCAGAGCCAGGTCTTCTTTCAATGACCCCTGAATTTATTGGCTACTAGAAGAACTAGAAATCAGTCCAAATTTTCAGGGATAAATTACTATTGGCAGGGCTTCCGTCAGTGACATATACAAAATCCATGTCAAACCTTTCTAGCAGGAAAGCTGACAACATTTGCAGCACATGAGAAGGTCAGAGTGATTTTCCTTCCCATCAGTTCTCAGAGGAGATGATCAGGCAAACAAGCCTCCATTATGTCAGAAAGGTTGTCTATCATTTGAACTTGTTAAGGCTAAAAAGAAGAACAGGGCAGGTACGGTTTGACCGGGATTTCTGGAACATTGTCAATGTGGTATTTATCTTGGATGCTGACATAATGTTGCTCAGAGGGGTGGCCATGTTAGTCTGTGGCAGCAAAACCAAGAAAGACACCTGGGGCCACCTTTAAAGACTGGCACGTTTTTTGGCATATGAGTTCATGGGCTGCAGTCCATGAAAGCATATTCCAAACATAATATGCCAGTCTTTAAGGTGGCCCCAAGAATACTTCTTCGTTTTGCTACACAACTAGAGATGGGCACGGAACGAACATTTTTTCGTTTCCGTTACCGTTTGTCGTTTCCATTACGTAACAAAACAACAAACGAAAATTGTGATGAAAATGAAATGAAACGAACAGAACCACAAAAATTGTGGTTGTTACGTTATGTTTCCGTTAATGGTGACGCGCAATGAAATGACCTGTTTTAAATGTTAAAAAACGCCCTGGACATCCGTAAAAACACAGCAATAATTATTTATATTGTCTGATAATACCTACCAGGGGGGTTGGGGTCCTTAAAACGTTTGTTTTTGTCTTCTCCCATCACGATGTATTTTTCTTTTCCCTTTAAAATGGATGTCGCCACCAGCCACAAAATGGAGGCAAGCCATGTGATGTGGGATCATGTTCAACCAATAGCATGCCCAGGTTGCAGACTGGGTGGGCAGGTCTGGCAGCCACAGAGGGCATAAAAAGCTCTGGCAGCCCCCGTCCTCCTTGCAGTCCCCAGTGGGAGTTAGGGTGGGATTGCTGTCTCTGAGACTCTAGTTTCAGTCCTGCAGCCTCCCTGTGTGCATGCTTGCTGCGTACCTCTCAGTGAGTACCCTCCCTTGCCCCGCAGTGCAGTCACTCTGTGGCTGCCTTGCACCCTGGGCAAAGCCCGCCGCTGCCTTTGCAGCCTCCCTGCAAACCTAGTCTATACTGTGTCTCTGCCAGCATCCATTTTTTTAGTGTTTTCCCTCTGGTCTGGGGCGTTGGGGGACGCCCACGCACGGAAATGCTTTAAAAATCACGCAAAAAGCGGGTAGAAACGACAAACAAAAAAACGAAAAACAGTAACAAAATTTTTCAAAAAATTCCCGACAAACGGAAACGAATCGAAACAGACCTCTCAACGAGAAATGAAAAACCAAAACACCATTTTTCTGTTTCGTGCCCATCTCTATACACAACATTCAGAAATTATACACAAATGTACTAGTTATTATTCTGCCCTGGTTAAGACATTAAATTTTAGTACCACTCAGCTTTTTGCATGGGCCTTCCTGTAGTACTCCGTTGTATGTGGGCACAAACTAGGACTCCATTAGGAGACCTTTTGAAAATGTTTTCCTTTCTGCTCCTTTTACTTTGCACAGTTTGGAAACAAGCTCCAGGGACCTTCCCACTGCTCTAGAGCCAGGTTATGGTGTACACGAACAGCTGCAAGGGGGAGGAAGTTCACACATTCTCAATTCTGCTGGGTTCCATTCTTCTGCCAGTTGAAGTGCATTGTTGGTTCCTGTCATTTTACAAGAAAAAAAAAGTGATCCAATGTTCAAAAGATGCCTTGGAAAGTGGATCATCATAGAATTATTGGCTATTTGTCATGTGACACTCATGTCAAATCAAAGCTTGGATAGCTATGCATTTTGCTTGCACGATGTGGGTATAAATTAGGTGCATTTTGTCATCAATGTAAATGCCAGTCCCATTTAAAATTTTTCAGTGACATACAAGAACAGAAAGAGCAGCATGGTCTGTTCTTATCAAGGTATGCTGGATCTGCAAGAAACAGAAATATAATCAAATTCTCATTTCCTAATCATGTCTGACTGGAAGCCAAGAGAAATCATCCATAGCTGTAATAGCAATAATCACATTCTAAGTGAGAGGTTGAATTTAGCAAGATTAGTAATATAGAGTTTGAAGAGACCAAGAGGCCAATGTTCAATCTCCTGCCATGAGGCAAGACAATCTGTCCACCAGCTCTGCCATGAATCAATCATGATCCAGACCTGTTTTCCGAAGGAAGAATAACAAGTTGCTCATGATATAACGAGCTCATCTGGCACGTCTACACTCAGCAGAAACCTGTGCATGATTACTCAGAAATACTGTAGGCCCCAATGAATTCAATAGGGCTTACTTTGGAGTAAAATCACAGCCTACATTCTTAGGCAGATATGGCTCCAGGGTTACATAAGAACATAAGAAGAGCCTTGCTGGAACAGGCCACAGCCCTTCCAGTCCAGCATTCTGTCTCACACAGTGGCTCAGCATTTGCTTCAGGGTATTCCCAAGCAGATGTCATCAGCTTCTTATAGTTCCCTGCAAATGGCATTGAGAGATATCCTGCTTATCTCTCCAACCCGGAGGTTGTCCTTAGGTATCCATAATAGAGATGGGCACGACTTAGCGGTATTCCCGTTTCCGTTTCCGTTACTCGTTTCCGTTACTCTACGGAAACGGTAACGGGAATCACTGCCCCAGACTTCGAGCTCGAACCGATGAACGAACAATTTGGTCTGATTTGTCGTGCTCGTTACTTGCATCGCGCAATGCCAAGCGGCACAGAAAAAAAGTTTTTAAAAGTTAAAAAAAACCCGATTCCCGGCCCTAAAAGTAGGCGAAAACTGTCTGAGGGCACCTACCAGGCCAGAAGGGTGTTTTATTTGGGGGGGTTCCCCGCCCCCCTCTCCTTGGCTATTGCTACTGCTGCGCTGCTGGTACCAGGCTGGGAGGGCGCATCCATTTGCCATGCAGTGCGGGGGATCCAAAATGGCGACCGCAATATTTTTTTTGAAATCGTTGCCCAAAACCCCACCAAAGCACCACAGAATCATGCGAAAATTAGCTATTTTAAATGCTTGAATTTTTACAGTAGCAGCAGTGGGTTTTTCTTGCAAAAAAAGTCTCCGTTGATTTTATTTTATTTTATTTTATTTTATTTTATTTTATTTTTTTACACCTGCGCATTCAGAATGATGGGCTCGCCCATGGGAGTGGACCATGCAAAGTTTTGGAGCCATTCCACCAATTGCATGGCCAGGTTTTGCTGACTGTACCAGGCTGGGAGGGCGCATCCATTTGCCATGCGGTGGGGGGGATCCAAAATGGCGACCGCAATATTTTTTTTGAAATTGTTGCCCAAAACCCCACCAAAGCACCACAGAAACATGCGGAAATTAGCTATTTTAAATGCTTGAATTTTTACAGTAGCAGCAGTGGGTTTTTCTTGCAAAAAAACTCTCCGTTGATTTTTTATTTTTATTTTATTTTATTTTATTTTTTACACCTGCGCATTCGCAATGATGGGCTCTCCCATGGGAGTAGACCATGCAAATTTTCCACCAATCGCATGGCCACTTGCCAGGTTGACCACAGAGACTTCTGGGATGTGTGCCAATCGGGCATAAACAGCCCACTAATCGTAGCCAAACCCGAACCCTAAGCCTAACCCATACGCCAGTACACTGTCCTTCTAAGTGGGTCAGAGAGGCACCCAGATGCACCCCAATACTCACCGTAACCTCACCCGTAACTAGCCTAACCCTAGCCGTTGCGCTAAGCCGTCTTAACCCTAAGCCAGATCTACTTGCATTGCACTACATGCAAGTACGTGAGACACAGCGGGTGCAAAGAGTCTGCCAGTCCGTCACTTGTGGCTCTGGCTGACTCCTGCAGCTCCCTCCAGGAGCCCGCTACCCCCTCCCCAAACCAGTACTAACGACAACGAAAAAAAAAAAAAAAAAACGAACCGACTAATTTTTGCAAATTTTCGCGAAAAACGGAAACGAGCCGAAACGGAACCGGCCCGACTAACGACAACTCGAAAAAATTTTTTTTCAAGTCGTGCCCATCTCTAATCCATAATGATATCCATTGATACCCTTGTTCTCCATGAATTTAGCTAATCCTTTCTTAAAACTGTCAAGGCGGATAGCTGTCCCCACTTCTTCTGGCCGGGAGTTCCACAGACCTGTGATCCTCTGGGTGAAAAAGCACTTTCTCTTATTTGTTTGGGATCCAGTACCCAAAAGTTTCATGGAGTGCCCCCTATTTCTAGTGTTTTGTGATAGGGAAAACAGTTTTTCCTTAACTACTTTGTCCACACTATGAATGATTTTATAAACTTTAATCAGGTCACCTCTTTGGCACCATCGTTCAAGAGGGAAGAGGCCCAGCCTTTGCAGCCCCAGATGGTAAGAGAGGTGTTCCAGTCCCCTAATCATTCTGTTTGTCCTCCTCTGCACTTTTTTCCATTTCCATACTATACTTCTGGAATAGGGATGGGCACAAAATGAAAAACTAGATGCTGTTTCATAATTTTGTTACATAATGAAATAAAACAAAATGAAGCAGCATTTCATTACAGATGAAATGAAACATTCATTTTTCAGTTGAAATGAACTGTTTCCATCTGTAAAATGGTTGCTTACCTGCAGGTGTCCCCCCCCCACCGCCGCTGCTGCTGAGACTGTCCAGCCAGGCTGGAGAGCGTGGTCTGGCACTGTTTTTAATTTTTAATTTTATTTTCCCCACCCTCCTAGCGTCAGGCAGCTGGCCGATCGGGCACTGTTTTTTTTTTTACTTCCCCCACCCCTAGTGCCAGTCAGCTGGTCCTTTTTTTAATCCTAGCACCACCTGCTGGCCATGGGGCTGAACTGTGCTTTAAAAAATCCGTTTGGACGTGGGAACTGCTATCCCACATCTTCAGTCACGTGATGGGAGGAAGAGGAAAAGCCAGACCTTCTGAAGATCAGGATCTTCCCCAGGTGATATAGCAGTCTTAGTCATTCTTCTTACAGTATATTTGTTATATGTCATCCAATTGCCTCTGACATATGGTGACCCTGTGAATGGGCAATCTCCAAAAAGCCCTACCCTGCTCAGTTCTTACAGACCGAAGCCTGTGGCTTCCTTTGGGCTGATGTGATGTCCAATTGCAATATTATAATGTTTTGTTAGGGCTTTCCCCATTTTTATACATGCCTTATGGAATGCTTTATTTGCTGTGCCAGCAAAAAGACAATTGCTGCACTCTTCTGCAGCAATAATAACTTGGTGAGGCAATTTCCTATATAAGAATTATTCTTCCTAGACAGCTGTGAAAGAACAAACAGCTTCATCTGCTTATAAAACAAGACTATGCTTTTGCTGTCAGTGGGAGCCCCTGTGCACGCAGGTCTTTGGAACACAACCAAGTTTACTTTGAAGTGTCACAAATTAAGTCTTACATAATTCAAGGTATCACACAACAAAACATGTTCTCAGGGGAGAAATTAGTTGACTTCATAATGCCACATTGCTTTCTTCAAGAATAAAATTTGCAGCACAACTAATTGGCAAATTAGTGAGTTATCAGCTTCGGGTTTGGGGGCAGAGGGGAAGAAAAACACTGATTACATGGGAGTCTTTTATTATAGACTTCTTACATAAGTTATCTAAAAAGGTATTAAACATTTACCATGCTAATTATTGAATGTAATTCAAATCCAGGTGGAATTAGTATAAGTGGAAATTAAATACAGAATAAAAACCCAGTAGACCACCTTTATTTACTTGAGGAGAATCCTCAGGTATAGATTCAAGGTATAGATTCAAGGTGTTATACAAGTGAAAACAGAAAAATGCATGGAATACAGAAGATAATTAAGATCGAGAAAAGCTTCATGTATTTTTATATTATAAAATTGTAATATAATACTAAAAACTGCATACTAATCCAATCAAAAATCAAAGAACAAAAGAGATGTAATATATATATAGAACTACAGAGTTATGGGGCAAACAGTTTTGCATTAAAAAAACCTGGATCCTCTTAACATTATGGCCATTTGTCAGATGGAACGGCTAAGTATATTAGAATGAACAGACTTCACAATGCAGAATTCTCTCTTAGAAGTGTATCATTATTATTCCAACATAAAACTTAAATATGTCATTTTGCCAGCCCTTTTTATTGTTATTTTTAAAATTTAACTAAACAAAGCTAAACA
Organism: Phrynocephalus guinanensis; assembly: GCA_037367245.1. Lineage (NCBI taxonomy): Eukaryota > Metazoa > Chordata > Lepidosauria > Squamata > Agamidae > Phrynocephalus > Phrynocephalus guinanensis. The sequence continues at coordinate 152,899,068 of CM074733.1, read as the reverse complement.
AATATAAATATACTCAATGTGCTCCCCTCCCCATTACCAATTGAGATGTTCCATTTCCTTCCTTTTATTGAGCACCATTCCCTTTCCAGAAGTACACAGACTTTTGTGAAGATATACAACCCTTCTCCTCTGTTAATACAAAATCAATACATTATCCCACTATAGCTCTGAATATGTCCTTATCTGACAGCCTTTTTCTTATTTTGATGCTATGTGTCAATATATCTTTGATAGCTATTAGAGATGGGCACGGAACAAACATTTTTTCATTTCCGTTACCATTTGTCGCTTCCGTTACATAACGAAACGACAAACGAAAATTGTGATGAAAATGCAACGAAACGAACAGAACCACGAAAATTGTGGTTGTTACATTTCGTTTCCGTTAATAGCTACGCACAATGAAATGAGCTGTTTTAAATGTTAAAAAACGCCCTGGACATCCGTAAAAACGCAGCGATAATTATTTATATTGTCTGATAATACCTACCGGGGGGTTGGGGTCCTTAAAATGTTTGTTTTTGTCTTCTCCCATCGCGATGTATACCAGCCACAAAATGGAGGCAAGCCATGTGATGGAATCATGTTCAACCAATAGCATGCCCAGGTTGCAGACTGGGCGGGCAGGTCTGGCAGCCACAGAGGGCATAAAAAGGTCTGGCAGCCCCCGTCCTCCTTGCAGTCTCTGGTGGGAGTTAGGGTGGGATTGCTGTCTCTGCGACTCTAGCTTCAGTCCTGCAGCCTCCCTGTGTGCATGCGTGCCGCGTACCTCTTGGTGAGTACCCTCCCTTGCCCCGCAGTGCAGTCACTCTGCGGCTTCCTTGCACCCTGGGCAATGCACGCCGCTGCCTTTGCAGCCTCCCTGCATACCTAGTCTATACTGTATCTCTGCCAGCATCCATTTTTTTTAGTGTTTTCCCTCTGGTCTGGGGTGTTGGGGATGCCTGCGCACGAAAATGCTTTAAAATCGTGCAAAAAGTGGGTAGAAACGACAAAAGAAAAAATGAAAAACGGTAACGAAATTTTTTCAAAAATTCATGACAAATGCAAACAAACCGAAACAGACCTCTCAACGACAAACGAAAAACCAAAATGCCATTTTTTTGTTTCGTGCCCATCTCTAATAGCTATATTTCACACGTCTTTATACAACTCATTTAATTGGAGATCACACTTTCTTTGGTACTATTTAGCTGCTGATGTTCAATTTGTAATCAATTCCTTCATTGCCCAATTCCATTGAGGGAATTCCATTGTAGGACAGGCTCTTGCCCCCTCCTTATTTCTAGCAGGCCTCTCCATGTCATCCTTCCATTACCTTCAAAATAATTGGAACTAAAAATTAGAGATGTCAACCACACAGATCCGAGCCAACTAGAGATGGGTGTTTCGTTTTGGAAGGAGACTGATTCCAAAATGAAACATGCCAGCACAGCTGGTGCTTGCAACCCAGTCCCACCCTCGGGAACAAAATCAACTACCATCTTACCTTGCTGTAGTTTGCGCTGGGCAAAATCCAAGCCAGGAAGCACTAGTCAATCAGGAGCTGTGCAAGGACATGCATCATCCTCCCTCCCTGTTTGATTAGCCAGCACCAGGGAAAGAAAAATATGTTATACAGATGTTGCCTCGGGTTGGGACTGGGGGGGGGTGTTTGGGGCCTCCTACACTTACCTTAGGCCTGGCACTGCTCCTATTGGAGACCCCAGAAGTAGTTTCCAGTGAACTGGAAGTCACGTCTGGTTTCCGAAGTGACTTCCAGTTTTGGAAGTGACTTCCGGTCCACCAGAAACCACTTCTGGGGCCTCTGACTGGCCTGTGAAGCCTGTTGGTGGCTCCAGAAGTGGTTTCTAGTGACTGGAAGTCACTTCCAGTTTTCAAAGTGACTTCTAGTTTTCCCATTCACTGGAAACCACTGTTGGAGGATCCAGAAGTGGTTTCCGGTGAACGAGAAGTCACTTCCAGTTTTCAAAGTGACTTCCAGTTTTCTGGTTCACCAGAAACAACTTCTGGGGCCTCCAGTAGTGGTTTCTGGTGAACAGGAAAACTAGAAGTCACTTTGAAAACTGGAAGTGACTTCCCGTCCACCAGAAACCACTTCTGGAGCCACCAACAGGTTTCTTGGGCCATGTGGAGGCCCCAGAAGTGGTTTTATTTCTATACCGCCTGTCTTCTCGAAGGAACTCCAGGTGGTGAACAGCAATAATATACAACAATAATGAACAGATATCAAACAAATCAAACCAATAAAAAGAAAACAGAATAAAACCAGTAATAGGTAAGTGCAGGAGGCCCAAAACTGGCCCACACAACTTTCCCCAGGAGCCCTTGCCTTCATATACTGCAGTCCCACAAATATCGGGACCGCAGTATATGAACCACAATATAGCAGGGGATGACTTTACTCTGTACCTAGAAAACTCTGAAAAGAGTTGCTATATGTCAGAATTAACATAATGGCACACATCATTATTACTAGAGATGGGCACGACTTAGCGGTATTTCCGTTTCCGTTTCCGTTACTCGGTTCCGTTACTCTACGGAAACGGTAACGGGAATTACTCCCCCAGACTTCGAGCTCGAACCGACGAACGAACAATTTTGGTCTGATTTGTCGCGCTCGTTCCTTGCATCGCGAGATCGCGCGATGCCACACGCGGCACAGAAAAAAAGTTTTTAAAAGTTAAAAAAACCCGGTTCCCGGCCAAAAAGCAGGCGGGAAAATGCCTGCCGTGCCTCAGGGCACCTACCAGAGGGGTTGTTTCTGGAGGTCCCCGGCCTCCCCCCTCATCCCCCGTCCTGGGCTGCTCTGGTGGGACTCGCCGCAGGCTCGCAGCCAGCAAAAAGCCCAGTCTCGCCGCCGGCCGCCGCAATTAAAGCGCAAGCAAGCGGCACGGACGGCACAGGAAAAAACTTTTAAACTCTCCCCCCACCCATTCCCGGGCCAAAAAAGTAGGCGGAAAAATGCCTGCTTGACTAAGGGCGCAGGGCACCTACCGGAGGGGTGGTTTCTGGAGGGGGGGGTCCCGCTTCCCCCCCGTCCTGGGCAGCCGGACTCGCGAGTCGCCATCGCCATGCCATGCGGTGCGGGCGGGGGATCCAAAATGGGGCAGCAAACGCAATATTGTTTTTGAAATCGTGGTCCAAAAACACACAAGCACAACAGAAACACGCGAAAATTTATAAACTGCCAGATTTTTCACAGTAGCAGTGGGTTTTTTCTTGCAACAAAATGTCTCTCCTCTCCTCCTCTGTCCTCCATTGATTTTATTTTATTTTATTTTATTTACACCTGCGCAATGATGGGCTGGCCAAGTGGCCAGCCATGTGGGAGTGGACAACCATGCAAATTTTTGGAGCCATCCCACCAGTCGCATGGCCACTTGGCCATGGAGACTTCTGGGATGTGCCAAAAAGCCCCCTAAAACCTGCCCTAGCCCTAACCCTAACCCTTGACTCCGTACCCATACGTCACAGACTGTCTTCTTAGTGGGTCAGAGAGGCACCCAGAGGTGCAACCCACTAGCCCACCGTAACCTTACCGTCACTAGCCTAACCCTAGCTCTTGCACTAAGCCACCTTAAAGCCAGATCTACTTGCTTGCATTGCACTACACGCAGCAAGTACAATTCCCTTCTGTGTGAGACATGGTGGTGCCAGAACCTTGTGAAGGGCGGGCATGACCCTATCACTCTCACACTGGTCTCACGTCTGCACATTATGTTATGCAATATCCATATGGCTATTGCATAGCATTTTGCAGCAGCAGCAGGTGAGGAAGGGAGACCCCCCTGTAGAGGGGTCTCTTGGAGCCTGCTTCCCCTTCCTAGTGGGTGAGGAGCCCACTTTCCCTTTATAGCGGGACAGAGGAGGCACCCACCCCACAGAGGTGCCTCCAGGAGCCCGCTCCCCCCCAAAAAAAACCAGTACTAACGACAATGAAAAAACGAAAAAACGAACCGACTAATTTTTGCGAATTTTCGCGAAAACCGGAAACGACCCGAAATGGGACTGGCCCGACTAACGACAACTCGAAAAAATTTTTTTTCAAGTCGTGCCCATCTCTAATTATTACTGAAGGCATCATTCTGATAGGGAATTTAAATTGTTTCAAACTGTGGAGTTGGGTTCACAAGGGAGACATGTACACTCATGTACGTGCACATGCTTGGGTATATATATTTGAACATGCACATCAGTAAGAGATGGCTTCTGAGATTAGGAGAATTATCAGTTATGAAATTATGGAAATCTATGAATTATAGAACAACCTTCTAGAACCAGACTTCTCCCAGATGTATTACAGTACAAGTATGGAAAGCGGGTATCATTGGGAAGAAAAAGTAACTCCGGGCACCAATATACAGTAGCTTTAATCACTAGCTCTTTTCTTTTTTAGTGAAGATATTAGGAAATGTTAGGAAAAAGTTTTTAGGAAATGTTGTTTCCTGAGTCATTGGATGAAACTCCAGAAGTACTAAGATGATATCCCAGTAACACTAAAGGGCAAAACAATGTCTGCTTTGAAGGCTACATGAGGCCAAGGTGTTTCAATTGCAATTTGCTATGGAACACCTGTAAGTCTAGTTCATTGATAGAAATCATATTTGAAAAAGTGCATTCCAGTTTAAGAAGGGTCTTTGGGATAGCATTCCAGAAGTGAATTTGTTTAAGGACACAGGAAAAGGGGGGGTGTCAAATATCTCTGAGTCCCAGGCGTGCTCTCAGGCATGCTCTTTGGGGTGCTTTCTTCTCTCTCACCTGAGTTCAAGGCTTTTATTAGTTACAGTAAACAACATTATGGGGGAGGTGGAGACATAACTACTTGCCAGGGGTCACATAGCTGATGAATTCCTGGGGTAGAGAAGCCTTATCTAAATGGGGAATCATTGACAGGGGAAAGGAAGGGTCTTTGGGCTGGTCATGTATGCCTCTTGATCAAGCTTGATATCTTGGGTGGCTATCTGTTTCCCCCCTGAGTCATGCCTCTTCGAGGTTGGAAATTTTAAACCGTGCAATGGTATGTCTGTCTGGAGGACTGCAATCTTATTAGCCACCGATTTGCAGGTGCAGAAAGATGCCTCTGGGGTATTTATTTCCAGGGTATGTTGTGCACTAACTCCTGGCCACCCATGACAAGACAGGGGCATCACCAGAGGTTTGACTTTTCTAGGGTTGTTCCCTATAGTGGGAGCCCTTTGGCTATGGTTGGACCATTGGGCTAACTTGGTGGTTATATTCTGGTGTGACAACCAGGTTGTAGTGCATATAGTCAACTCCCTGTCATCATGCTTCTATAGGCTCATGAGACTTGTTAGGGCCTTCACTTTGAGGTGCTTGAAGTTTAACACAGGTTTTTTCTTTTAGCCAGGCATGTGCCCATTTTAGAGAATGAGCTAGCTGATGCCCTGTCACATCAACAGATGGACTGATTCAGGGCATTCATTCCTATGGCGCAAGTCAAGCCGAAAAGACTGCTGGGTGAGGTACAGATGTTTGGAGGGGAAAGCTAAAAGAGCAATGAGTTTGACATTAGCTCCTAGCACGCGGCACAGTTATTTGGCGACGTGTGCTGATTTTGGTGCCACGGAAGGGTCTGATCAGGTTTGGCCAGCATCAGCAGAGCAGCTGATGCAGTTTGCAGTGCATTTACATAGGAAGGGTTTAGCTCCTAGGTCAATATAAGGAAAAATGTCAGCTTTGACCTTTTATGTGAAGGTTCATGTTTTATCACAACCATCCAGGGAGTTCAGGGTTAATAAGACAATAGAAATATGGTCAAAAGAGAAGGGACAGCATATGGGTAAACGTTCACCTCTTTCCCCTGAGTGGTCCTATGCAGATACAGTTATATCTGGGCTGCCAGGTATGCTGTGAGCTCTGATTGGAGCTTACAATTTGGCCTTGTTGTGCAGGCCACTATGGAATGGAAGGGATGGAGAGGCATGCCCTGGTATGGTGTATTTACACTCACGTCTCAGGGTTCTCTAGAGGTGCCCCCTGCCATTCTAGTGATCCATCTTGGCATGAATGATTTGAACCAAATGACAGGCAAGTCATTAGTACTCAAGTCATCACTAACTTGAGGCATTTCAAAGAAAGACTTCCAAAAACCAGAATAGTGTGATTAGCCATTATTCCACATATTGTGTAGAAAACGGATTGTAACCTGGTACAGGTGGACAAAGCAAGGAAGAATGTCAATAGAGAGGTTGCTAGGGCCATGCAAGAAGGGCTGGGGTCCATGATTGGACACCCGAATATTAACATGAAGCACCCTGAGCTCTATATTAACACGAAGCACCCTGAGCTCTATCCACCTGTTGGATGCAGGGTTAGGCATCTTTCTAAGCAACCTGCAAGGGGGCCTTCGGACTGAACTTTTCAGTCTTATGGGGAAAATAGTACAAACTCCATAGCCTCCTTTCCATGGCAGGTAGTGCAAGAGGTAACTGATTGAAAGTCCCTTGGTAGGATACATTAAGCTAAATGGCAGCCCTCATGTAACATTTTTAAGATGGAGTAGAGAAGTAGGAATAGAAAGCTAGTAGTTTAAGTGACTATAAAGCAGGTTTGAAGGCTGTCTTGGATTAATTATGGAGAGTTCAGGAGGGTGCTGAACAGATGGTAGCACTTTTTTATCATAATAAATCAATGAATCTGCTATGGGGCTCGAAGTCAGGACATTCTAGACCCTGACCCAGGCCCCCTTGCCAGGAAAGGGTTAAGCATTCAAAAATAAAGAGATTTATTATAAATAAAATTGTGGCCCTGGTGAATGGTTCTGCTTATATACTGCCCCATAGTGCTTCAAGCACTCCCTGGGCAGTGTAGAATTTCATTATGCAGGCTGCACTCATTTTACTGACCTCGGAAGGATAGAAGGCTGATTCAACCATGAGCCGGCTACCTGGGATTGAACCCCAGGTCGTGAGCACAGTTTTAGCTGCAGTACAGGCATTTAACCACTGTGCCATGAGGCTCCTAACCCATCCCCATACAAACTTGTGTCGCCTCTTTATTCCAGGCTAGGAGGCCAATGTTGGACATCCTACATTCAAGTCACTGCAACCTCATTTCATTCATCTGAGGACCCAAAGCCATTCCACTGCCTGAGCCACTGCAAAGTTATTACTAGGGTTGTTTTCTGACAAGTGTGAATGTGAAAATGTCCTAAAGAGGATTAAAAAGAACAGAACCCTTTTTTTTTGCATTGGAAACAAAAGAAGCAACTGCTACCAATCAAGTATCAAATTAGTTCTTTCTGGGCTGCTGCTCATCCAGCATAACAAAACTATGGTGTGCAGAACATCACTATGGTGTTAAAGCAATGCATATGTTTAAAAATGTGCACAAAATGTGCACATTTTGTAACAAAAAATCTATGGTACAAAACTGGGATAAATTGGGGGGGGGGGAGGAGAGAGAGAGAGAACAGGAAACCAAGAACAATTGAACAAATATGGCGTAGGCCAGTTGTGGAAATCGAAGAAGGAGGTAGTCAGCAACCGTGAACATACAATAATAAATATTCACATCCCTAAACTTGTGTTGAACCTGGGGGGTATAGGCATAAAGAAACCCATTTTCAGATCTGTCAATCTAGTGCTATTCACAAACATAAAAAATTTCTGATTAATATGAACATTCTGTGCCTACACAAACAGAAGGTAAATACCCTGAAAATAGCTTGCAGTTCCTGTGACCCATTTTACAGGAAAACAATGACTCTATGTGAAGTAGATCTTTAGTATTTCTGTCATGCTGATTAATGTAATTGGGGAAATATGCCCGAGCCTTGCCTAAGGAAGAAGCAAGTAAAGTACAGTCTTAATGAGTTTCCTTGATACTGCAACTAACGTAAATAAAATAAGAACACAATTAAGCTTATTCATATGTAAGAGTAAATCAGGATGTCATTAAGTATTGTTCAGAGCACTAGAGGGTAAAGAATATGCTTTTATGTTTGCAGTGGTGGGGGAGAGGGTGAGAAAGTACACCCCCTGTGTACTTTTAACATTGAAGGCTTGGGCAGAGAGCAGCCAAAGAAAGGAGAGTTAAATAGGAGTTAAAAATAGCTGCTGTTGTACCATATGACTTTCATGCATAATAAAACAACAAATGTGAACCTGTATGTAGAACAGACAGAACACCTGGGAAGACAGGCTTTTTGTGTGTGAAACAATGAAAAATGAGTTAGCTGCAGTTCATTTGTGGGTATTTGGGCACAGACGATGTGTGTGTGTGGGGGGGTCAACATAACTGAGCTCCAACCTTGGAAGTGACAGCACACAGGCAGACAGCAATGTACCTTATTTATTGATGCTACCTTGCTCAAGATGTCCACCATGCTTGCTGTCAACTGCAGGACTGAAAAGGAGGTCTAACACCTTGTTTTCTACTCGCTATAGAATGTGACAAGTGAACCGCCCCTGATAGCGCTCATCAGTGAACTTCTTAGAAGCCTCCATGTGTCAAGTGACCCATCTTCAAAGAAATAATTTCACATGTGTCCTGATGCCAGTTGACAGTGCACTACACTGGAAGACCAGGAAGAGTGTGGGTTACATACTTCACTGAGAAAGGAAAAAAGGATAGAAAACTGATTGTTTTATTCTTAGACTCAAAAAGGTGGTTACACAAGAAACATCTTATATATTGATAGTAGAGATGGGCACGACTTGAAAAAAATTTTTTTCGAGTTGTCGTTACTCGGGCCGGTTCCGTTTTGACTCGTTTCCGTTTTTCGCAAAAATTTGCAAAAATTAGTTGGTTCGTTTTTTCGTTTTTTTCGTTGTCGTTAGTACTGGTTTGGGGAGGGGGTAGCGGGCTCCTGGAGGGAGCTGCAGGAGTCAGCCAGAGCCACAAGTGACGGACTGGCAGACTCTTTGCACCCGCTGTGTCTCACGTACTTGCATGTAGTGCATTGCCCCCCAAGCCCCGAAAGAAATAGGCGGACAACTACTGATTTGGTACAAACGGGCCACAACTTTATTAATAACTCTTCAACTTCTTAATAGGAAAAGTCAGGAACACTGAAGGGGACCTGACACCGTAGTGCAAGGTAAGGGTGAGATGAAATTCCCACACCAATAAGCTCCGTATTCAATAGGAAACGATTAACTCTTGAGCTCATCACAGCCCTCGGGAGGCCTCCAGTCAAACATAGCTAATTTGTCCGCTGACATCGCCAATGTGGATAGACTGATAACGAGGGCTGTGACGCGCCGTAATGGCGTCCAATTAGCTCACAACTTGAATACGGTTACCAGCTGCACTACCCGCCAAGTTAGTGGCCAAAGGAAGGGAGCCCACCCCCGCGGTGAAGAGAATGGGATGGGCGAAAACACATGGCTACTCACAGCCAATCAGAGTAACCACCAAAAATTCCCATCCTCCCCAAAAGGCACCAGTTAGACTCATTCTCCAACCATAGGGGGGGAGGGTGGGGCCAAAATTCTCGCCGCCGACAAAATGGCGGCGAGGGACGGGAGCCTTCTTATAGGCCCCCGTCCCCGGGCAGAAGAACCCGGATGGGCGCGAAAGTCGCGCGCCCAAACCGGGGCTGGTGGGGCAAATGCGCCCTTCCCCCAACAAGTGGGGATCAGAGCTACCCTTGCCCCCCAAGCCCCGAAAGAAATAGGCGGACAACTACTGATTTCAAAAAAAACGGGCCACAACTTTATTAATAACTCTTCAACTTCTTAATAGGAAAAGTCAGGAACACTGAAGGGGACCTGACACCGTAGTGCAAGCTGGTAACAGGGTGAGATGAAATTCCCACAGCCAATAAGCTCCGTATTCAATAGGAAACGATTAACTCTTGAGCTCAGCACAGCCCTCGGGAGGCCTCCAGTCAAACATAGCTAATTTGTCCGCTGACATCGCCAATGTGGATAGACTGATAACGAGGGCTGTGACGCGCCGTAATGGCGTCCAATTAGCTCACAACTTGAATACGGTTACCAGCTGCACTACCCGCCATCATAAGAGACTAGGGCTCTTACCCCAACATGCCGAGCAGCTCGGCCCTCAGGCCCCCTTGCAGGTCCGACAGAAAAATATCCAAGCCCGGGGTGGATAGGTGAACTCCATCCCTCCGATAGAGATGGGGGGTACGCTCTGAAATATCCGGGTGGAATATAACAGATCCGGCACCATGCCGAAGAAAACAGGCAACCTCGCAATTGACCCTACGAAGGTCACTATTAATCAAAACGGGGTCATGGGCTGACCGCCACGCCAGGCGTGGGATCAACGCGGACCACAAGATGCGAGTGCCGGGGAAATAAAACAAAAATTCACTCAAGTCCCGAAGGATCTTGAGGAGCAAAACGGCGCCAGGCGCTTGAGACAGGTCGTTGCTGCCCAAGTGCAGCAACAGCACATCTGGAGGGTTGCACGCGGGAATACGGCATGCCCAACTGCGAAATTCCGCCCAACGCATGCCCCTGCGGCCCAACCAGTCGATGGTGGCACACGCGCCCAGGCCCAAATCTCGGCCCCACTGGGATGATGCAGCATACCCGGCTGCCCAGAAGACAAAACTGTGGCCGGACCACCCTGGCTCTTTCTTCATAACAGGTCCTGTAACGATAAAGAGATTTTTTCGGGCAACAATTAACATTTCGGCAACGGCAACATAAACTCGAAACTTCTGGGACCGCCAACGTCCAATACGCTGGATGTCCTCTACACCGTAGCCCAGGGCTGCTGCCGTGGAGGCCGCCCCAATTCTGAATGAATGAGAGCCAAAATGCCAACCCACAATGCCGGCCCTGTCAAGTGCCGCAACCGTCACGGTCCAAAACTGGTAACGGGAAAGAGGAGTCCCATCCAGGTGAACAAACAAATACCCGGGAGCGGTTCCCCGCAGGGCAAGATAAGCGCTCAGAGCGCGAAATGGGCATATCACTGGGAGATGGCAAGGACCCAAAAACAGCTGCTGTCCCCTGGCCCACTGGTCAGTTTTTGACCGCCGAATACACAACAAAATGCCCTTGATTGATTTCAAATTCTTGGCCAGCATAGCTTCCCTGGGCCCCAGCGCTGGAATACGGAAACCCCAAAGAAAACCCCATAAAAGATACTGGGCAGCCGCCCTATCAGGGTAGCGTCGCAGCAAGCGACGCAACGGCTGAAGTTTGATAGGGCTAGGTCCCTTTAGGAACCGAGCCGGAGCCAGAAGAGTTTTTCTTGGCGCCACCATCGCGGCCTGGAGAGGTGGAACGCTTGCCTTTGGGGCTAGACGGCGCGGCATGGGCGCCACCGCAGCCAGAGCAGACGTGCTTAAACCGGCACTGACGTCGGTTACAAGAGCCCTTGGCGTTGAACTCCCAGCTGCCGAGCGGGGTTGAACCGCCTGGCTCCCCGCCGCAGGGCGGGAGGATGCCGCTTGGCCAGTCCTAAAGGCCACATGGCCACTATCGAAGTGATCTGCCGTAATGGCTCGGGCCGGGTACATAACCTTCATCCAGAGAGGCCCATAAGGTTCATCCCAACGCATCGCAGGGGATTGGGCAGCACGCAAACGAAAGCGCTCGTCATACCGCAGCCAGGCAGATCCAGCAAATTCCAGGTGGGCCCGGTGTATCATATCCATGTATTCTACCAGGGCCAGGGCCCGTTCAGGGTGGGCCTTGATAATGACGGCCGAATAGATAAAAAATGCTGACAGCCAATTGGTCCAGCACCTCTCCGGCTTCCGCTTGCGGAGCATTTCCCGCTCCTTGTCATCCAACCTCTTAAAAGTCTCCCGGTCAATTTCCCTATTCAAGAGGTCGAAGACATCCACATAGGCCCCACTAAGAATTTTATCAATAGTAGCTCGAGACAGGTGCACACCGAGTGGCATACACTCATCGCCCTGCGGTAGCTCCAACGGCGAAGCCGTCGAAGAGCTGGAAGCGGGGGGGTCCGCCTGTACTGCCGTATCCTGCATAACAGGACGCGGCACAGGCGGAGGCCTAGTCTCCGCAGGAAGAGGCACACCAGACAGGCTTGGTGGCGTAGGAGAGGGATCCACAGGGGCAAACCCAGAGGGGGCTAGATTGGCCGTAGAGTTAACCCCGCTGGCTGACCTAGGAATTGGTCCCCAAGGCCACGGACAAGCAGGGGTAACAGGGACTGGGGTCACGAACTCACCCGGCGCTGGATTAGCCGCGAAGGACAGATCAAGAACGCCTTCCTGTTCCTCCAGGCCCCCCGTAGGTTGAGCCGCCTCAGCTGTAGCCGCGCCGCCGACAGGCGCCGAACTGGACGGGAGCACCCCAGCCGAACCATCAAGATGAAGAGGAGTAGGGGCAGGATGACTCCTACAGGACGCAGCCGCCAGCTCACCCTCAAGAGACGCAATGCGGGAGAGCATTAGTTCCTCCATCTTGCGGTTCACCGCCCGCCTGTGCTCCTTAGAGCTCCTACCCGACCTACCACCGTCGCCCCCGCCATCCCTTCTCAGAGCTCGTGACTTGGCCTGCACAAGCTGACTAAGCTTGTGCCAGGCCGTGGAGTAGTCCAGGAGATCCTCATCAGAGGATGATCCCGAAAGCTGGGGGGGGCGGGGAAGGGGGTGGTGCCCTGCGCTTTGCAGGGGCCTTCCCCTTGGCTAAGGAAGGGCGCTTCTTGGGCGCCATCAATGACCCCACCAACAAAGAGGAGAGGGGGGGGGAAAAAAAGGAAGCACAAACCCAATGGTCCCACAGACCTGCCCCTGAGGAGACCACGCCTCCATACCCTCAGCCGAGAAAATGGCCCAACTGGGCAGATATCAAACAGCCCAAGCCTACCAAACAGGCCCAGGTCCTGGGACGAACCCCTACCTCCTAACTAACCCCCCCCAGCGAAAACCCACCCGCCTGGACCCTAACTAACACCCCCTAACCGCTTCACCCCCCCACCCTATCCCAGGCACAGACCAGGCGGCCCCGCACAGGCTGGGCCGCAGAGAAGGATACGCAGATGCCTCCGCCGCCGCCGCCGCGGATCAAAGGCCGCTCCCTCCGCCCGTCTTCCGCCGGCTGCGCTGCCTGAGCCCTTATCAGGGCTCCGATCGGCAGCCCGGGTGATCAGCGGCGGCAGGAGCTAGATACAAAAACAGGTGGCCGGCGGCAGTCCCAAACGCGCCAGGCAGCAAGGCAGAAAAGACCTCGCTGCCACCGCCGCCGACGCGCCCGAAGCCGGAGCCCTTATCAGGGCTCCGATCTACAAAACAGGTGGCCGCCGGGCCGCAGGCAGCAAGGCTGCAAAGACCTCGCTGCCACCGCCGCCGCCGCGCCTGAAGCCGGAGCCCTTATCAGGGCTCCGATCAACAAAAAACAGGTGGCCGGCGGCCGGCGCGCTGCCGCGCCTACGGCCGGAGCCCTTATCAGGGCTCCGATCCAGGGGCAGACCAACTGGCCGGCGGCCGCTCCCTGGCTGCAGAACCGCCGGCAGCCCACCCCACCAGGTAAGAGCCTCGGGAGAGGTGGGGGGGGCACCGGCTAGAGCAGACGGGACAGCCGTCCGCAGCAGCCAAAATTCTCGCCGCCGACAAAATGGCGGCGAGGGACGGGAGCCTTCTTATAGGCCCCCGTCCCCGGGCAGAAGAACCCGGATGGGCGCGAAAGTCACGCGCCCAAACCGGGGCTGGTGGGGCAAATGCGCCCTTCCCCCAACAAGTGGGGATCAGAGCTACCCATGCAAGTAGATCTGGCTTAGGGTTAAGATGGGTTAGCGCAACGGCTAGGGTTAGGCTAGTTACGGGTGAGGTTAGGGTGAGTATTGGGGTGCACCTCTGGGTGCCTCTCTGACCCACTTAGAAGGACAGTGTACTGGCGTATGGGTTAGGCTTAGGGATCGGGTTTGGGCTACGATTAGTGGGCTGTTTATGCCCGAGCACATCGCAGAAGTCTCTGTGGTCAACCTGGCCAAGTGGCCATGCGATTGGTGGAAAATTTGCATGGCTACTCCCAAGCTACTCCCATCATTGCAAATGTGCAGGTGTAAAAAAATACTTTTAAAATAAAATAAAATCAACGGAGACTTTTTTTTGCAAGAAAAACCCACTGCTGCTACTGTAAAAATTCAAGCATTTAAAATAGCTAATTTCCGCATGTTTCTGTGGTGCTTTGGTGGGGTTTTGGACAACGATACCCGATTGGGTCGCCATTTTGGATCCCCCCCCACCGCATGGGGGGATGCGCCCTCCCCCTGGTACAGTCAGCAAAACCTGGGCATGCGATTGGTGGAATGGCTCCAAAACTTTGCATGGTCCACGCCATGGGCGAGCCCCATCATTGCGAATGCGCAGGTGTAAAAAAATAAAATAAAATAAAATAAAATCAATGGAGACTTTTTTTGCAAGAAAAACCCACTGCTGCTACTGTAAAAATGAAAAGCATTTAAAATAGCTAATTTCCGCATGTTTCTGTGGTGCTTTGGTGGGTTTTGGGCAACGATTTCAAAAAAAATATTGCGGTCGCCATTTTGGATCCCCCCCCCACCGCATGGCAAATGGATGCGCCCTCCCAGCCTGGTACCAGCAGTGCAGCAGTAGCAATAGCCAAGGAGAGGGGGGCGGGGAAACCCCCCCCCCAAAAAATAAAACACCCTTCTGGCCTGGTAGGTGCCCTCAGACAGTTTTTGCCTACTTTTAGGGCCGGGAATCGGGTTTTTTTTTAACTTTTAAAAACTTTTTTTCTGTGCCGCTTGGCATTGCGTGATGCAAGTAACGAGCTGGACAAATCAGACCAAAGTTCGTTCGTCGGTTCGAGCTCGAATTCTGGTGGAGTAATTCCCATTTCCGTTTCCGTAGAGTAACGGATACGAGTAACGGAAACGGAAACGGGAATACCGCTAAGTCGTGCCCATCTCTAATTGATACGCCTGTGAAGATTCTCAGTCATCCAGGTTCGTTTAACTGGGAGTTGAGTCATGGCTACTGGACTTCTTTTTTGAGAGATAGAAACGTTTCGCTGTCCATCCAAACAGCTTCATCGGTCTGAATACAGCTAGTGCAAGAGACCTTCTTATAGTCAGCTTGACCTCTTGTCTCCATGATTGGCTCATAAGATGAACAAACTGAATAGGCTCGTTAGGGAGACATTAGTGTCCATGGCCTTAAGGTAAAAAAGGGCCTAAGGTGCTGAAACCCATCAAGAATGGGTCGTTAGCTGTGACCTGGTGGTGAAGGCTCCTTGATTTGCCTGGGTACTTTGGAACCTTACAGCCTGATCAGTAGCAGATAGACTATGCCGGAGCCCACCACCTCTGTTGAGGGAGGGATTTTCAATGCTAACATGAATGGCTTCCCTTACTCCTCTCTCAAACCACCTCTCTTCTTTGTTAATATGTGTACATCCTCATCTTTGAAAGAGTACAATTTTCCTTCAAATGGAGGTGTACTGCTGATTCTGGTCGAGAGCTGTTGTGCTATGTTGGGCCATTCTTCTGTTTAGTTTCTCTGGTCTCTGTAGAGGTCTGAACACTCTTCACTGCATTGGTCTGCATATAATATTGCTCCTTTTATGGTTTGGTATTGGCATTTGGGTGGACAAGTCAGCTGGTAGTGTGTTCATGGGTTTGAAAGACCCCCAGGGATGTGGGTTTGTCTCCTTTTAAGCTTCTCCCACTCCCACCATGTGGGAATGACCAGGTTCATCCGTCGGGTCTGGGTCTCAGACTGATCCCTTGTTCTTCTGGGATTTGCACATTACTTTGTTCAAAAGCTATGCAAGTTGCAATGATTATGCAGGAAAATGCTATAGAAATAATCACTTCAAATTTTTTTGAATCCATAAACATTTGAGACAGCAAAGTGGGAAGAAACAGCTTCTCTCTAATGCCATGGAGTAGTATTTATCAGATGCATTATCTCCTGCTAGTTTAGGTTAACCATTTTTATAGAAGGTGCTTCTCCATGTGAGGTGAACATGAACACCTGTTGCAACTCTTGCACAATCTGAACAACAAGGCAGCATAGTAATAAGCAAGAAGGCAAAGAAGAGATAAAAAGGTTTCAGGGAAGGGCTGAACAACTGACAGACCTACCCATCTCTACTATCGGACAGAAATTAGTTCACCAGTCATGGACTAAGTTATGACACATGATTCACACGGGCTGTTTTTATTTTTCAGTTGCAGGCATGCAGCAGAAGCAGGATATTTATTCAATATGCCCTGTTTGGGTATGAAATGTTTTAAGCGCATTAGAACTAGAGCATTAGTTCAGAGTTTATGCTTTGTTGTAAGGTGTTGCCAAATTGCCTCTGAAATGAATTATGGTAGAGCAGACTCTTGAATTAGAGATAGCCAAGAGGTTCTGACATGAACCACCCTGCTCAAGCCACGCAAACTAAAGTCCATGGTTTGTGAAGATTTTTAGGCATCCAGGTAAGGTTAACCAGATGCTGAGTCATGGGAAATGGACTTCTGCTCAAAACGTTTCACTATTCATCCAAGTAGTTTCATCAGTCTGAGGAAAGTTGGTGTGAGGCTTCATATTTATAGTTCACCTTGGTTTCACCCCACCCTGGTCTGAATAAGCTCATTAGATGTAAATTGGCCTGGGGTGTGTGAAAGTTCCACCTGTGCAATCCTTTCCAAAACCCATTAAGCATGGCTCCTTAGCCATAGCCTTCTTGGTGAAAGTGTGAAGTGCTTCTGATTTGTCTGGGAATTAATTAAAGGGCAGAATGATAAGTGGTAGACAGATTGTGCCTAAATCTCCCATCCTTGTTGAGAGGGGGATGTTCAATACAGTCATAAATGACTTCCCTGACCCCTCTCAAACCCCTCTCTGTATAATATGTGTACATCAGATAAGTGTTTATCCTTCAAATGAAGATACACTGCTAATTATGATCCTGGTAGCTCTTGCTACTCCTCTGCTGGGCCATCCCAGCCACTAAACTGATTTACTTTGTTTTAGCTTTCTCTGCTTCCACCTCTGCCCACAGTAATTAGAAATACAATAGTACATATAATCTTGGCTTTGGTCTCCAGTACACATCCTTAATCTGAAGGATCTTTTCTAATTATTTCATGGCCACCCTTCTGAGTTTCAATCTTCTTCTGATTCCTTGGCTCCAGCCTTCAATTGGATTAATGACAGAACCAAGATCTAAAACCATTTCAGTTTCTTTAGTTATGTATTTTTCTATTATTATTTTTCACCTCTAATGTTAAGCTGCAGACCTGCCTTGCAACAGATACAAACATGGTGCCCTGTTTCTAGCTGTCCCTAATGTGCCCTGTTGGCCGTAGCTGGGAGTATAAGGTGCTGAACTAGACAGCATGATCCTATCAAGTCCTGCTTGCGCTATGGGGTTCACCAGTGTCTGGGGGGAAAAAACCCATTATTGAAAAAGAGGTCAAAACATCATGGCCGTGGTTTTAGAGATATTTTACAAAATGTGATGCACAGGTTTTGGGTAAAGTGAGTGGAATTTCTGGGCAGATGGAAGGTTTGCAGGATATTCTGGTCCTAATTATGTTGCCATCATTTCTCATATTTAGGATCCCATTTACATCAGTGCTACCATCTTAATAGTTTGCCTTTCCTTAGTTTATGCACCATAAACCATGGCTGCCTGCATCACTTCTGTGTGTTTCAAACTGTGAGCAGCAAGCAGCTGATGAACAAAAACTTGGCCACCAACCAGATGGCAGATGCTGATGTTCCTCTTGCAAACAAATCATGCGGTCAGAGAGTTTCTGGCTACACACATTATACCAAAAAGCAATTATCAGACTTTGATGGCACAGTGAAGATTGTATGCCCCATGTCTCCATTTATTCCAAAATGCGAGAAAGAGATCCTTGATGAACCACCAGTGATTAGTGTTCACAGACTGGAAACGAAACAGGCATTCTAGAAATGACTACATATTTCAGGTCAGGAGCTCCATTTATGCTAATGTGAGTTTTCCCTAGCATTGACTAATCTACTATGACAATGATAGTGTGACTAAAATGCATTTATTTATTTATGTATTTATTTAAGTATTTATTTATTTGATTTTTTATATTAACAGCTATTTAGCCCAAGAGCCACTCTGGGCAGTTTAGGACATATAAAAATATAATTATACAGTTACATAACAATTTTAAATAAATAAAACCTGACACAAATATAAACAATATAATAAACAAAGTATTCACAATAAACTAATTAAAACTAGAGATGGGCACGACTTGAAAAAAAAAATTTTTTTCGAGTTGTCGTTAGTCGGGCCGGTTCCGTTTCAGGTCGTTTCCATTTTTTGCGAAAATTCGCAAAAATTAGTCGGTTCATTTTTTCATTTTTTCGTTTTCATTAGTACTGGGTTTTTTTTGGGGGGGGTAGCGGGCTCCTGGAGGCACCTCTGTGGGGTGGGTGCCTCCTCTGGCCCGCTATAAAGGGAAAGCGGGCTCCTGGAGGCACCCGTGGGTGCCTCCTATCCTCACCCACTAGGAAGGGGAAGCAGGCTCCAAGAGACCCCTCAACATGGGGGTCTCCCCTCCTCACCTGCTGCTGCAAAATGGCATGCATAGCCATATGGATATGCATACCAGTTGCAGACAGTGAGACCAGTGAGTGAACCCAGAGCCATAGGGTGAGGCCTAAGGCTCTCGCACCGCCATGTCTCACAAAGATGGGAATTGTACTTGCGTGTAGTGCAATGCAAGTAGATCTGGCTTAGGGTTAAGGTGGGTTAGTGCAAGGGCTAGGGTTAGGCTAGTGACGGGTAAGGTTACGGTGGGCTAGTGGGTTGCACCTCTGGGTGCCTCTCTGACCCACTAAGAAGAC
The DNA here is from genome assembly GCA_037367245.1 of Phrynocephalus guinanensis. Lineage (NCBI taxonomy): Eukaryota > Metazoa > Chordata > Lepidosauria > Squamata > Agamidae > Phrynocephalus > Phrynocephalus guinanensis. The sequence goes on along the minus strand of CM074733.1, from coordinate 152,880,302 downwards.
AGTCTGTGATGTATGGGTAAGGAGTCAAGGATTAGGGTTAGGGTTAGGGGGTAGGGCAGGTTTTAGGGGGCTTTTTGGCACATCCCAGAAGTCTCCATGGCCAAGTGGCCATGCGATTGGTGGGATGGATCCAAAAATTTGCATGGTCGTCCACTCCCACATGGCTGGCCACTCGGCCAGCCCATCATTGCGCAGGTGTAAAAAAATAAAATAAAATCAATGGAGGACAGAGGAGGAGAGGAGAGACATTTTGTTGCAAGAAAAAACCCACTGCTACTGTGAAAAATCTGGCAGTTTATAAATTTTCGCGTGTTTCTGTTGTGCTTGTGTGTTTTTGGACCACGATTTCAAAAACAATATTGCACTCGCCGCCCCATTTTGGATCCCCTGCCCGCACTGCATGGCATGGCGAGTCCGGCTGCCCAGGACGGGGGGGAGGCGGGACCCCCCCTCCAGAAACCACCCCTCCGGTAGGTGCCCTGCGCCCTTAGTCAAGCAGGCATTTTTCCGCCTGCTTTTTTGGCCCGGGAATGGGTGGGGGGAGAGTTTAAAAGTTTTTTCCTGTGCCATCCGTGCCGCTTGCTTGCGCTTTAATTGCGGCGGCCGGCGGCGAGACTGGGCTTTTTGCTGGCTGTGAGCCTGCGGCGAGTCCCACCAGAGCAGCCCAGGACGGGGGATGGGGGGGAGGCCGGGACCACCAGAAACAACCCCTCTGGTAGGTGCCCTGAGGCACGGCAGGCATTTTTCCGCCTGCTTTTTGGCCGGGAACCGGGGTTTTTTTACTTTTATAAACTTTTTTTCTGTGCCGCGTGGCATTGCGCGATTGCGCGATGCAAGTAACGAGCACGACAAATCAGACCAAAATTGTTCGTTCGTCAGTTTGAGCTCGAATTCTGGCGGAGTAATTCCCGTTACCGTTTCCGTAGAGTAACCGAACCAAGTAACGGAAACGGAAACGGTAATACCGCTAAGTCGTGCCCATCTCTAATTAAAACATAAGCTATATCTTGAGATACATATCTTATGTTTACCCCGCTGTTTGGGCAAATGTTGGTATGGTTAAACTCAATGTATTTGCCACTGACTGTGAGTCTAGTCCTATTATATGAGCATATGCTGCTTATTTTCACCAGCAGGAGATAGTGTAGAGGGGTTTTTTTTAGGTAGCAATTCTGGTTTCAGTGTCTAGGATGTGTGATAGTCTACATCTGTCCAATGGGGCAGTGGCAGTTGTGTCCTAAAGTAATGTTGATGGCAACTTATTCAATAACATGTGGTGTGGCTATGTAGCAGGACTATTCTTTTCTTGTCTATGTTCTAAACTTTTTAAGAACATGCCTCGTGGCGCAGTGGTTAAATGCCTGTACTGCAGGTAAAACTGTGCTCACGACCTGGGTTCAATCCCTGGTAGCAGGCTCAAGGTTCACTCAGCCTTCCATCCTTCCGAGGTCAGTAAAATGAGTACCCAGCTTGCTGGGGGGCAATGTGTAGCCTGCACACTGTAATTAAAATTGTAAACCACCCAGAGACGACTTGTAGTGGTATGGGGCGGTACATAAGCAGAACACTTTGCTTTTGCTTTGCTTTAACTATTCTTGTCAAGTTTAGCGCTACATCAAATATGTGCTACAGTTTCACAGAATTTTTTGTACAAGTTTGTAGTGAGAGCTGTTACGAATGCAGAAGAGGAATCAAGCTCTCTGAGAAAAAAACTCCACAAAAACCTCTTATCTTGCTCCTACTATTGTTTTCATTTTAAAAAGTCTGCAAAAGGGACGCAGGCATCCAAATTACTTATTCTGGATCTTTTAAATAAATTCAATCATAGAATCATAGAATCATAGAGTTGAAACAGACCTCAAGGGCCATCTAGTCCAACCCCCTGCCATGCAGGAATCCCATCACAATATTTCCGACAGATAGCCATCCAGCCTCTGCTTAAAAACTTCCAAAGAAGGAAGCACATGCTTCCGGTTTATGGAGATATTTTGACTCTTTGTTGTCACTTTTTTGTTTTGTCCAAGCTAATTAATATGGAGTGGTCAGCATATATGATCATGTTAGAGTTTATTCCTAAATCCACATTATTTATGAAGATAATGAAATTAATTGGTCTCTAATAAATTTCCTTGGGAGACCCCAATGTGAGAAGTGCCCTGTTATTCTTGTTCTCTTCATCCTGTCTTTTCAGTAATTACTTAAACATTAAGATAACTTCCTCTCTTATTGCATTAGAGAAGCCTATTCCATTTAGAGAAGCCATTGTGATTCTTCTCCAACAAGATTTGTCCTTCTGATGACTTAATCATTCTATCTTAAACAATGATTCCCACCAATGTACCTGGAATAGGTGCTGAAGTAACCAGACTGGGCTAAAATCCATATAAATACAATGAGGAGAAAAACCCATCAGCAGATCTAGAAGGAGAAAAGAACACATGCACATACCCCAGTTTCAGATGGATATACATTTTGTGGGCTGTGGGGAGGGTGGAGGAGAGCCTTCCACTTTTGCCATGGAGGCACTGATCAGAGAAGAAAATAATGTCTTCCAGGATTAGTTAACGGAGGTCCTTTCTTCTCCAGATACCCCCATTAGAATCATCACTTTATAGATACTCTGCTCACCCCCTTAAAGCTACTATTATAATATCCACTTTCCAGTTCTCTGGTGGAGAGGCTAGTCTTGAAGACTTGGAATAGATCACTGTTGGAAAGCCAAGCGTTATACATTTGAGGTCCATATATACATGCACAAATTAGACTTGTAAATGAGCCCATGAAATACACTGAACAGGTGTGATTTTTATAAACCAGTTTCAATCCTAGGAAGCATAAGAAGGATGAAATTCTCATTTATCGTTACCATTTGGCTTCATTTTGATATTAGGCATGGAGGGTCCCTCTTTCAACAGACTCCTTGGTTTCTTTATTGGGTGGCAATTTGGAAAAGAATGCACATGCTCTGCCTTTTATTCTGCAGCTGACTTGACCACTTGTTCATTTCTGTTGTCTCTAGAGATCAGACAAATTCTTAAACACAATACTACCAGATAACTCAGAAGCATAGTCTGAGGAATAAGGAAGTAAATAGGTGACATTGAAAGAATTAGGCTCAAGTTGAACCGGAAGACCTCTCTGCAAGGAGAGATCAAGAGGAAGGTTAGAGCTAGCTTTCCTCTACCTCATGTGTTCCTGAATGGGGATGGAAGGACAGTCAGAGATGGCCAGACAGACAGACAGACAGAAAGGCAGGCAGGCAGGCAGGCAGGCAGGCAGGCAGGCAGGCAGGCAGGCAGATAGATAGATAGATAGATAGATAGATAGATAGATAGATAGATAGATAGATAGATAGATAGATAGATAGATAGATAGATAGATAGATAATTTCTTTGCCTAGGAAGTAGACATGGGCACGACTCGGCGAAATTTTCATTTTCGTTTCCATTTTTCGTTTCCGTTATGTAACGGAAACGGTAACTATAATTAAGCCGTCAGAACTCGAACTCGAACCGAAAAAAGAAAAATTTGTTAGGGTTTTTCGTTTCCGTTTGTGGCATCGAGGCGATCGCGCAATGCGATTGCGAAGCACAGAAAAAGTTTTTAAAAGTTATTTTTAAAAAAACCCAGACTCCCGGCCAAAAAAGCAGGAGAAAATATGCCTGCCTGAGGCTTTGCCACCTACCAGAGGGATGGTTTCTGGGGGGTCCCCTGCCTTCCCCCCCTCTTCTCCTGTCCTGGGCTGCTTGCACCAGGAGGGGGGGGGTCATCCTCGTCGTCTCTCCATGCCATGCGGTGGGGGGGATCCAAAAGGGTGACCACAATTTTTCTTTTGAAATTGTGGTCAAAAAGCACACCAAATCACCACAGAAACATGTGAAATTTATTTATTTTAAATGCCTGAATTTTAATAGTAGCAGCAGTGGAGTTTTTTTATAGCAATAAAACATTGTATTGATTTTATTTTATTTTATTTTATTTTTTATTTTTTTAGACCTGCCAATTTGGGCTGGGCATGGGATGGGACCATGCAAATTTTCTGAACCATTCCACCAATGGCATCGCCAGGTTTTTGACTGACACTTCTGGATGTCTCGGAGGGCATAAAAAGCCGAGGCACCTTCCAGAGGGAGGAGGGCTGGCTGCTGGTGCTGGTGTAATCTGATCGAGATTGAGGAGGGAGGCTGGAGGCTTTAGGATTTAAGTTAGGCAGGCAGGGAGGGAATTGAATTCAGAAAATAATTTCTTTGATTCCCTGCAGCTTTGTCTGCTGAAGGGAATAGCAGTTTATTCTTTATTTCTTTTCTGGCAGTTTGTGAGGATTTTTTTCTGATATTGGATAAAGGGGGAGGTTCGACTGGGAGTGGGAGGATTTATTTTAAAAATATATTATATACTACCATTTATTTTCTATTTTCCCAACTTCAATTTGCTTGCACACACACACATTTGGGGTGCAAGCCAAGAACAAAACCTCTATCCTAAGTGATATCCTAACTGCCCACTCTCCCGCCCGCCCGCGCCGCCGCCCGCCTGTGGCCCGCGCCGCCGCCCGCCCACTCGCCCACCCGCAGCTGCCGCCCGCCCGCTCACCCACCCATGCCTCCCCCTGCCATTGTTGCCTCCCACCCATGGCCCCCCGCCACCGCCGCCCACCCGCACCTCCCCCTGCCCCCCCCGCCCTGCCTGCTGCCTAGGGCGCAAAAACACCTAGCGCCGGCCCTGATTGCGGGATGCTCCTATGCTCTGGGGGAAGTCAAATCGCGCTAAATCACGGTGGAAACAACAAATGACAAACAAAATGATGAAACGACAAATTTTTGAAAAATTTCGCAACAAACTGAAACTATCCAAAACGGACCCGTTCCGATACAAACGAAAACTCGAAACGTCATTTTTTCTTGTCGTGCCCATGTCTACTAGTAAGAAGTAATCTTCTACAAAGGATGACACTGCAAGTTTGAAGGATAGCGTTTCTTCCATAATTAATGTTGCAGGATTAGTGCTGCAAGGTTTCAAGCTGGAATGTGACAAAGATCTCTGCATGAAAAATTAAAAGCCATCAATCACTTGTATGAACTTCATATGGACTTTTTGCTGAAATGGACTTTTTACTGGGGATCCGCGGCTGAGTGTCTTTGAGTTTTTATGTTTATGTGGGATTTTGTAAGAGTATAATGCAGTTATCAGTTGCCCATAACTAGGTCTCTTTTCTTTATTGTGTGGACGTTTTGCCTCAGGAGGTGTCAAAACTTATAATTTAAAACTTATAATGTTTGCTGCTGTTGTTTTTAATCAAGTACTTAGACAAATTTCAACACTTGGCTTTTGGGGGGAAAATATTCTGGGATTGTGCTGCTCACTCACTCTACACAGAATGACCCCTCTTTCAAGAGATACTGTGGGGAACAGAGCTACTTATCTTTGACACCACAGCCATGTGCCCCATTTCACTGAGCTAACCTATGCTAATAAACATTATTCACCTTGAGGAGGGTGGGTGGGACTTTGGCATACCTTTAACATAAACAATCATTGTTTTTCCATTATCTTACATTATGTTGAGCTAGAGTATAGTCAGCTTCTTCAGGAAAGTAGTAGGTCTCCAAAAGCTTTTCAAGCCTGAGTGCCTAATGTGACTCAAAGGTGGATAAAATCCATGCTTCAGAACTCAAAGATGGTTGAAATCCATCCTTCAGAACTACAAGCCCTCCTTTTGTAGTCTAATCAGTTAATAATAACAGTAGTAATTATCCTACAATGCTGCTTCCAAAGTGGTGGGGAATGGGATAGAGATATGCCCAGCAACCTGCCTTTAGATAGTGTGTTGCAGGCATAAATGCCTAGATGCCTTAAGCACATCCAATCTTGCCTGATTTCAGAAGCTAAGGAGGGTCAGCCCAGGTTCGTAGTTGGATGGGAGACCACCAGGGAATACCAGGTGCTATAGCTGCCTGGAGTAGGAACTGGCAAACCATTCCAGTATTCCTGCCAAGAAACTCCATGGGCATGGGGTCACAAAGAGTCTGTCATGAATGTAATGACGGAACACACACACACACAACTTCAGAACCCAGCTGACGCCTGCAAATGCCACCCAGAAGTGGCATTTAGTACTTTCCTGACACTCAGGTAGGAAGAGGAAAGTTGGATGCCTGGGTAAAATATTTGGTAGAACATATTCATGCATTACTGTGGTTGGTGATGACATCTTGGATGACACCATACTTCTGGTAGTATCCACTAGAGATGGGCACAGAATGAACTTTTTTGTTTCTGTTATTCGTTATTCGTTCTGTTACATAATGAAACGACTAACAAAAATTGTGATGAAAATGCAATGAAACAAACAGAAACACGAAAATTGGGTTTGCTACATTTCATTTTTGTTAATGGCGACGCACAATGAAATGAGCTGTTTTAAATGTTAAAAAAACGCATTGGACATCCATAAAAATGCAGCAATAATTATTTATACTGTCTGATAACACCTACAGGGGGGGTCCTTAAAATGTGCATTTATGTCTTTTCTCAGATTGCTGTATTTTTTTCCTTTAAGGGGAGTCAGGGGACATCGACCCAAAATGGCTCCCAGATGCCTAATATTGATTTATTGGGTATTAAAACGCCCTGGTAATCCATAAAAATGCAGCGATAATGCGATAATTATTTGAAATTATTACCTACCAGGGGGTTGGGGTCCTTAAAACGTTTGTTTTTGTCTTCTCCCATCGTAATGTATTTTTCTTTTCCCTTTAAGGATGACAAAATGGATGTCGCCACCAGCCACAAAATGGAGGCAAGCCATGTGATGGGATCTTGTTCAACCAATAGCATGCCCAGGTTGCAGACTGGGCAGGTCTGGCAGCCACAGAGGGCATAAAAAGCTCTGGCAGCCCCTGTCCTCCTTTCAGTCTCTGTTGGGAGTTAGGGTGGGATTGCTGTCTCTGTGACTCTAGCTTCAGTCCTGCAGCCTCCCTGTGTGCGTGTGTGCTGCGTACCTCTCGGTGAGTACCCTCCCCTGCCCCGCAGTGCACCCTGGGCAACACCCACTGCTGCCTTTGCAGCCTCCCTGCATACCTAGTCTATACTGTGTCTCTGCCAGCATCAAATTTTCTTAGTGTTTTCCCTCTGGTCTGGGGCGTTGGGGGATGCCCGTGCACAGAAATGCTTTAAAATCGCTCAAAAAGCAGGTAGAAACAAAAAATGAAAAAACAAAAAGCAAAAATGAAATTTTTCCAAAAAATTGCAAAAAATGGAAACAAACCGAAACAGACCTCTCAACGACAAATGAAAAACTGAAACGCCATTTTTTATTTGTGCCCATCTCTAGTATCCGCACACCTAGATTCAAAACATAATTCCTCAGCCTCATCCTAAAATCTCCCCCAAGAGAAAATTAAGGCCCCAAATTACACTAGAAGATGTGCCCAGTTTCATCACTCCCTAGTTTGTTCATCTGTTTGTTTGCCTGCTTAGACAATCATGGTGTCTATTACTAGCTTTGGGCTTACATACACAGCAAGCTGAAAACAGCAGTTATGCTCATTTTTAAATGCACCGTGATCAATATAAGAAAAAGTCATAGAATTTTTTTAAAATAACTTTTTAAAAAATTACAATTTCTCCATTATCTGTGAGATAACACTTGCACATGTACATTCAGAATGCACATCTGCTGTCTCTGATAACTGTGTTTGTTTGCAGTACTGCAGCCTTAAACTACTTTGCCTTAAATCCTTTTTGGTGGTGTTTTTGTGTTTTCCCCCTAACATGAAGCAATCTATCCTTCATTATTTATATATTGCAAACATGGAATTGTCGTCACACACCCCAAGAGATGTATTAATCTAGTACATTTTTATTACAAATTGCATGAAACATGCTGTCTTGATTTTAAAAAACTGATACCATGCTGCCAGAAATATTCTTTAGATGTTCCTTGAAATGTTTTCTTGTAAAGATAAGCAAAAGCTTGAAATCCTCACTTCCACCCAGCCTAAAAGTTAATCTGCTTCTAGACGCTTTGGCTTAGTTTCTTACATATAAAGTTGTGCAAAATCCAGATTTAATTTCTGCAAACTTCCCACTAACATGGGCTTTGGGCCACAGCACTTTCCACTTTACTTTCCCTTCTGCTTTTATGCTCTTGCTTTCATTCTCTAAAAAGGCTTCAAGCGACAAGCCTGTTAAAGTGGATACTTGAGTTTATTTTTGATTTTTCCATTTTCCAATTTCCATAAACAGGACAACATTCCGTGATGAGCAGATTCCCGAGGCCAGGGAGGGGAATCTCTCATCCCGCTTAAATCACAGTTCAGGGGGCATGGTTGAGACTAACCCCCCTCATCAAGCAATGGATGTGTGGTTAGATTACTTCATACCGGTCCCAGGCGGGACCGTGAACAGCGATGAGAGGGACATGAAGTATCAGTCTTACTCTGCATTTTAAATCCTAGGAATGTCAATTTTTCTTATAGTGTGTATCCAAGAGATTTTTTCTCTGGATCATGTGACTCTTCACCCAATTTCCATAAGGGACTTGCATCCTCCTGCACCCAGGTTATGCTATCTTCTGCAAAATTCTTCTTTCTGGGAACTCTTTGATAAGAAAACACCCCTTACCTGATCCCTGGCAATGAATGCCAGCTCCCCTGTAGGCTACAGCTGAGGGAAGCTATTGCCTTTATCTCTTGCTCATGCACCTCCTAGAAATATTTGGATGGTCAATATACATTGTTATGTATCTCCTATGACATATAAATACAGCTTTCAGACCCATCCAGTGTCAGTTCTATAGTGGCTGCATAGGTACATAATTATACAGGCAGTTAAAGCCAGAATTGTAAGCCTCACATATGCTGATGATGATTGGACCAGAGGCAGAGGATGAGCACTCCTGTCTGCTTAGAAAAGGGGCAGGCAAAGTGCTGTCCCTAAACTGTTTTGAGGATATCAAACTTCTGAGGCACCCTCTTTCTCTGGCATCAGATTGGTGAACTGCCTCCCCTGGACGCCTGTCCCAGACGATCATAGCTCCATAGATTGTGGCTTTCAAAGAAGTGGCCATATTAGTTTGCAAGCATAGCAGATGAAACAAAAACACACACAGAGAGAAATACTGTGGCGTTTTGAAGACTGCTATATGGATCAAGTCTATGTCCTTGTACATTGGAATGAAACTACTGTATATGATTGCTTCATTTATTTGTGGCTTATGACAAGGGGATGATACAGAAAATGAACAAAGTTAGAATAGTTCATTAGAAAAAGAATGGGACTATCAGGCTGTACATTATTCTAGCATTATTAACATTTATGACAAACTGCAGGAAACCATTTAGGATTTTACACTTGGTAAAAAGGTAAAAGTAAAGGTCCTCCCTGCACATGAGTGCTAGTCATGTCCCACTCTAGGGGCGGTGCTCATCTCCGTATTCAAGCCAAAGAGCCAGTGTTGTGTAAGTCCATGGCCTTGTGGCCAGCATGGCTGCAAGGAACACTGTTTTACTTTCCTGCTATTTATCTATTTGAATTTGCATGCTTTGAAACTGCTAGGTTGGCAGGAGCTGGGGTTATCAGCGGAAGCTCACTCCGCAGCATGGCACCCGGGATTCGAACCGCCGAGCTGCCGACTTTGCAGCTGACAGTTTTCGGAAGCCTTAGTCCACTGAGCCACCACTTGGTAATGGCTTAGAAAACCTTGACTGACACTTACTTATTTTAACTCTTGCCTCCAGCATTTGTACATGTCCTATATCAACTGTTTACCTTTCAACACTAGCATTGTGGTGTCCCCCCTCTCTTCAAATTGTCACCCTCAGATCATTCAAAGAGCATTGAGGTAGACTGAAATTTTCGAAAACATATTTTGCCATTCCTGCTGTCATATTTACATATGTTAATTCTTCTGCATAGAGATAGTTCCATTTGTCTCAAATAAAGTGCAGAATGGCATTATTGGTGTTCTGGTGGAATTTCTCCAGTGCTTCATTTTCTAAAGTCCAGGTACAATAAAAATGTAACCAATGTACCAATGTGAGTGGGGATTCACAGTGTGTGTGTGAGAGAGAGAAACAGAGAGAGGACATAACAGCTAAGCTCACAGGAGATGACAAAAGAATCCAACATGTGGAAAAAGTTTCTTAATCATTTGGTATAGAAATTTTGGTCTATTGGGGAGCTAAATCAATTCAATTCCTTGTCACTGCCAACAAGAAAATTTGAGTTTTATATGATACCATTGAGATACCATCCTGAAATTCAGAGTGATTGGCCACAAGATATGTATCTTTCAGTGTGATTTTTTTAAAAAATAATTAAAAATCAATTTTTCCAAAAATTCAAATTTTATATTTATTTAATGCGTGTGTTTTTTAAAATGTTCAATTGAATCATGTTTTATAGCAAATGAAATCCGAGTTCATAAGCTTCAGAATGACACCTGTCCCAGGTCTGTAGCTTTCATAGGTGTCTATTAAATGACATTTGAATTTATGGTGGGTAGTGAATTTTGGCATTTTTTGCAGTTTTGAAAATGCAATATCTCAGAAACGGGTGGACCAAATACATGACATCAAGGTTCCATGCATTGGTTGATTTGACATGGAATGACCCTATTCAGTTAGTCTTTCAGTTGCTGCAGTGTTTTTGCATCTTGTTTCTTATTATTCTTTGTTGTTGCTCTTTTTGTTTTTGTTGTTTTTGTTATATTATTACTCGTGTATTATTTATCAGACTCAAATACCAATTTTTGAAAAATAGGAATTTAGGTATGCTTGCTTTTGTTCCCCACCCCACCCCTTTAAACTTATTTTTGGTGGTCTGTGTGCCCTACAGAGGGTCCTGGGAATGGGAAATTGATCCTTTGATTTGTCAAAATGGTGCCTCCCTTATTTAGAAGTTGTTCTAAAAGGAGGCTCTGGTTATATTCTGAAACATCAGATGTACCTGCACCAAGGCAGCAGTACCTCACTGGGGGTTATAATTTGTCATTACCTGTGACAACCGGAATGATAGATGTGCTGAATAGATTCAGCCATTAGAGATGGGCACGACTTAGCGGTATTCCCGTTTCCGTTTCCATTACTCGTATCCGTTACTCTACGGAAACGGTAACGGGAATTACTCCGCCAGAATTCGAGCTCGAACCGATGAACGAACAATTTGGTCTGATTTGTCGTGCTCGTTACTTGCATCGCGCAATGCCAAGCGGCACAGAAAAAAAGTTTTTAAAAGTTAAAAAAAAAAAACGATTCCCGGCCCTATAAGTAGGCGAAAACTGTCTGAGGGCACCTACCAGGCCAGAAGGGTGTTTTATTTGGGGGGGGGTTTCCCCGCCCCCCTCTCCTTGGCTATTGCTACTGCTGCACTGCTGGTACCAGGCTGGGAGGGCGCATCCATTTGCCATGCAGTGCGGGGGATCCAAAATGGCGACCGCAATATTTTTTTTGAAATCGTTGCCCAAAACCCCACCAAAGCACCACAGAAACATGCGAAAATTAGCTATTTTAAATGCTTGAATTTTTACAGTAGCAGCAGTGGGTTTTTCTTGCAAAAAAAAAAAGTCTCCGTTGATTTTATTTTATTTTATTTTATTTTATTTTATTTTATTTTTTTACACCTGCACATTCGCAATGATGGGCTCGCCCATGGGAGTGGACCATGCAAATTTTCCACCAATCGCATGGCCACTTGGCCAGGTTGACCACAGAGACTTCTGGGATGTGCCAATCGGGCATAAACAGCCCACTAATCGTAGCCCAAACCCGAACCCTAAGCCTAAGCCTAACCCATACGCCAGTACACTGTCCTTCTAAGTGGGTCAGAGAGGCACCCAGAGGTGCACCCCAATACTCACCCTAACCTCACCCGTAACTAGCCTAACCCTAGCCCTTGCGCTAACCCGTCTTAACCCTAAGCCAGATGTACTTGCATTGCACTACATGCAAGTACGTGAGACACAGTGGGTGCAAAGAGTCTGCCAGTCCGTCACTTGTGGCTCTGGCTGACTCCTGCAGCTCCCTCCAGGAGCCCGCTACCCCCCCAAACCAGTACTAACGAAAACAAAAAAACAAAAAAATGAACTGTCTAATTTTTGCAAAATTTCGCGAAAAACGGAAACGAGCCGAAACAGACTGCCTCCGACACACGACAACTCGAAAACGTCATTTTCCCTAGTCGTGCCCATCTCTATCAGCCATCATTGCTAGACACATTGTTCCCATTACTAAACCTGCCAATCTACTACCCACTTCAATCATTGAAGTTTGCCAATGTGAGCAGCCTGTCTAGACTTTAACTGGGGGGGGGGGGGGAGAGATGTAAACTAAATGTTTATCCCTCTGTGGGTTACCAACTTCAGTTTCCTTGCTGGGCACCTTTCATAGTTAATGAAAAAGCAGAAGTATTTGAGAACATGGGCAAGGCAGCTGCATTTTTATTTCGTAGCCACAAGACAGAAATGTTCATGAATGAATTTAACCTGGAAGGTGGATGACAGCAAAAAGGTGGGATAGACATTTTATAAATAATAATAAATATGCAATTTTTGCACTGTTCTGTATGAAAATAAAAGGAAGATTAATAGAAGTGTCACCATCTTGCTTTTGTTACCCAGTAAGCCTTAATCTTATCTTAATTTCTCTCAGAAAGCATCATTCTTTCCATAATTTGGCTACATTTTCTTTTTATTTCCTATATAACAGTTTCATCCATATAGTATAGAGACACAAGCAGACAGATCAGAGGTGCCATATTTGTGTGTTTCATACATTTTTCAAATCCTGCTCCCATCACTTGCTAGGCTTGCTTAAGCAGATGAAGATTGGAGCTCCACAACAGGTTTGGCCCTCCTAGGATTTTCCCAGTCCAGCACAGCCAGGACAGGCTGGCCATAGAAAAGAAGAGAGATAAATATTATTTGGTATTTGTTTCAGAGGGTAGGTCTACACATGCCAAGCATGGCAAAATTTGTCCATGATATCTCAGTTAGGAGAGAATCAGATTGTGCCCCTGGCTATGAATATAGTGTTTGTGGCTTATTTCCTTTTGATGATTGTGATATGAAAGGGGTATGTACTATTTTAAAGAAACTGTGGGGAGGGAGTATGTTGAAATAAATTTTATTCTACAATTATTTATGATAACAAGTTTTCCTGTTCTTCTCCTCTGGCAGTGTTGGCGAATTATATGCTACAGGTGCCAAAGGTGGCACTCAGAGCCCTTTCTATGGGCACCCAACATCACCCCTTCACAGCCGCCTGTATTCAGGTTAAATTGCTATATTGGCAGTTTGCAAAAAAAAAAAAAAAGTGGGTTTTGAATTGCAGTTTTGGTGCTCAGTCTCTAAAAGGCTCGTCATCACTGTACTATGGTGAACAATATTATCATTAGAGATGGGCACGACTTGAAAAATTTTTTTTTCGAGTTGTCGTTAGTCGGGCCAGTCCCGTTTCGGGTCGTTTCCGGTTTTCGCGAAAATTCACAAAAATTAGTCGGTTTGTTTTTTCGTTGTTTCGTTGTCGTTAGAACTGGTTTGGGGGGAGCAGGCTCCTGGAGGCACCTCTGTGGGGTGGATGCCTCCTCTGGCCCGCTATAAAGGGAAAGTGGGCTCCTGGAGGCACCCGTGGGTGCCTCCTGCCACTAGGAAGGGGAAGCAGGCTCCAAGAGAGACCCCTCTACATGGGGGTCTCCCCTCCTCACCTGCTGCTGCTGCAAAATGCTATGCAATAGCCATATGGATATTGCATAACATAATGTGCAGACAGTGAGACCAGTGTGAGAGTGATAGCGTCATGCCCGCCCTTCACAAGGCTCTGGCACCACCATGTCTCACACAGAAGGGAATTGTACTTGCTGCGTGTAGTGCAATGCAAGCAAGTAGATCTGGCTTTAAGGTGGCTTAGTGCAATGGCTAGGGTTAGGCTAGTGACGGGTAAGGTTACGGTGGGCTAGTGGGTTGCACCTCTGGGTGCCTCTCTGACCCACTAAGAAGACAGTCTGTGACGTATGGGTACGGAGTCAAGGGTTAGGGTTAGGGCTAGGGCAGGTTTTAGGAGGCTTTTTGGCACATCCCAGAAGTCTCCATGGCCAAGTGGCCATGCGACTGGTGGGATGGCTCCAAAAATTTGCATGGTTGTCCACTCCCACATGGCTGGCCACTTGGCCAGCCCATCATTGCGCACTGCGCAGGTGTAAAAAAAATAAAATAAAATAAAATCAATGGAGGACAGAGGAGGAGAGGAGAGACATTTTGTTGCAAGAAAAAACCCACTGCTACTGTGAAAAATCTGGCAGTTTATAAATTTTCGCGTGTTTCTGTTGTCCTTGTGTGTTTTTGGACCACGATTTCAAAAACAATATTGCGTTTGCCGCCCCATTTTGGATCCCCCGCCCGCACCGCATGGCATGGCGAAATGGCAACTCGAGTCCGGCTGCCCAGGACGGGGGGGAGGCGGGGACCCCCCCCTCCAGAAACCACCCCTCCGGTAGGTGCCCTGCGCCCTTAGTCAAGCAGGCATTTTTCCGCCTGCTTTTTTGGCCCGGGAATGGGTGGGGGGAGAGTTTAAAAGTTTTTTCCTGTGCCGTCCGTGCCGCTTGCTTGCGCTTTAATTGTGGGCGGACGGCGGCGAGACTGGGCTTTTTGCTGGCTGCGAGCCTGCGGCGAGTCCCACCAGAGCAGCCCAGGATGGGGGATGAGGGGGGAGGCCGGGGACCTCCAGAAACAACCCCTCTGGTAGGTGCCCTGAGGCACGGCAGGCATTTTTCCGCCTGCTTTTTGGCCGGGAACCGGGTTTTTTTAACTTTTAAAAACTTTTTTTCTGTGCCGTGTGGCATCGCGCAATCTCGCGATGCAAGGAACGAGCACGACAAATCAGACCAAAATTGTTCGTTCGTCGGTTCGAGCTCGAAGTCTGGCGGAGTAATTCCCGTTACCGTTTCTGTAGAGTAACGGAACCGAGTAACAGAAACGGAAACGGGAATACCGCTAAGTCGTGCCCATCTCTAATTATCATTTTTCCCCTTTTCGGAAATGATCATTTATAAATTCACACTTAACTGCCCATACTGTGCAACCTGAAAGTTGCTCACCCAAGACTAACTGAAGTCAGGGTCCAACTTCTAACATGAATTGTCTTCTTGTATTTCTCCTTTCTAGGTGTCTGGAAGTTGAGTCATGGCAACCGGAATTCTTTTTTCTCAGGTTGAAACGCGCCCACACAGATCAGTACTTACTGTTTGACAAATTACAACGACAAATAAGGAGTCATCAGGAACCTAAACCACGGAGTAGAGAGCATCCCCACCTCCACAAAAGCCAAGAAGAAGGAAGAACGGCACCTGAAGACAGCACTTAAGGCCTGTGGATGTCCAAAGTGGGTCTTCATCAAAGCAGTGTGTTGACCCAGAAGAGCAATGGATCAGCCTGAGACCCAGACCTGACAAAAGAACCTGGTCATTCCCTACATGGCTGGAGTGTCTGAGAAGCTTAAAAGGATTTTGGCAAACATCACATCCCTGTTTCTTTCAAACCCACAAGCAGAGACTCATCCACCCAAAGGAACCAATACCAAAACACAAAAGGATGAATACAGTATATGCAGTCCAGTACAGTGAGGAGTGTGCAAACCTCTACATTGGAGAAATTAAACAGCCATTAAACAGAAGGATGGCCCAACATAGGAAGGGTACAACTTTAGGACCAGATTCAGCAGTACACCTCCACTTGAAGGACAAAGGGCACTCATTCAAGGAAGAAGATGTACACATATTCGACAGAGAATAGAGGTGGTTTGAGGGAGGGATCAGGGAAGCCATTCATGTGAGCATTGAAAGCCCCTCTCTCAACAGAGGTCGGAGGGCTCAGGCACAGTGTATCTGCCACTTATCAGGCTGTGATTTCAACAATACCCAAACAAATAAAAAATACTTCATGCCTTCACCACCAAGGCCATAGCTAATGATACATACTTGATGGGTTTCAGCACCTAAGGCCATTGTTTACCTTAAGGCTATTGAGACTGTTGTCTACCTAATGAGGCTATTCATACCCTACATGGCTGGTTCGTCTTATGAGGCTATTTCAGACCAAGGTGATAAGAGGTCAAAGTGAACTATAAAATGGAGGACTCATAACTAGCTTTCTTCAGACTGATGAAGCTGTTTGATGACAGGGAAATGTTTCAATTTCTCAAGAAAAAGAAGTCCAGTTGCCACGATTCAACTTCCAGATAAACTCACCTGGATCACTGAGAATCTTCACAGACATCCTTTCTAGGTGATAAACATTTTCACAAAACTAGTCAGAATATTTAATAAGTTATGTGCTTCATATTGGCAGGTAGGAAATGTAAATCCATAATAAACTTTGCTCATTGTTGGTGTGACTATATTGTGTTAAATCTAATCTCATTCATACTTCAGTAGACATTAAAGTCTACCAATATTAACAATGCACATAAACAAATTGAGGTCTAATGGCAAAATTGCTTTAATCACATATGTCAGTCTTATGTACTGGTTTTGAACATTTTTGTTTTGTTTTGTTTTGCTGTTTTTCAAATGCTCTTATTAGGATATGAGACTTTTTTTTAACAGAAACCTAGACCGTGGAAGAGTCTAAAGGAAATGTGGGGGGAATGGGACCATGTCTAGGAGCCTCACCACAACAACCTCACCTGACTCAGACATCAGACACACCTTTGTGTCTTCAGCATTTGAGCAGCCCATAAACATGTGCCTTCACATGAAAGGATGTCTGTGATATGGAAGCCATATATTTCTGCCTTGATATCTAGGTGGCAGGAGATTGGGTGTAGGATTTGCATGCATCCCAAGAATGATTTAAGACACCCCTATTTTCAGGCCTAGGCCTCACTAAGAATTCTATAATTTCATAATTTGCCACAAAATTAGCTCATTCAATGCTAAGCATGAACAGGTAGGAGAACGACCACAGCAGGAATGACATCTTGCAATTCTCTTCTCTTCCCGCTGTCGTGCTTAATGTTGTTAGTTTCTCCACCACTTCCGGCCTTTTTTCTTTCACTTCATTTGCCCGTGCAAATACGTTTGCATACATTCGTGTTTACTGGAAAATCCTGTTCAAAGAACTTTGTCAGATTCTTGAAAACAAAGACAAGGCAAAGCAAGTAGCTATCCAAAAACAATTCTTACTCTCCCAATGACAAGAAATTTCAGAGAAAAAGATGGTACTTGTAAATAATACTGTATATCATTCTGGGGCAAAACTGAGACTCTCCTTCTCTTTACTTTTGCCACAAACATAAACTGTAATTTCAAGCTACCTATTAGAAGTGTCTGTGTTCCCCACCTGTAAAATGGGGATTATACCTTATTTATCTTCTTGTACCAGAAATCGAAAATTGACAAAATCAAGGCCATTTTAGTAACATTATAGCACATTACAGCCATGAGCCTGAAACATTTGCTTTGGCTTTCAAAGTCTTTCAGTTTCACATTCAAGCATAATAAAAGATGATAAACCTCTATTACTGGAAGCATTACATGTACAACAGCAGTGTGGTTAAATTGGGCAGCTGGTACCAACAAGTGTACCTGCTACTGTGAACCAGCTTTTCTTCCTTCTTTCTGGGAAACCAGTTGTAAATTATTACATCATCTGGACAGTAAATTGTTGTGGAGAAAGGAGTGTGAGTTTTCTTTTTAACCATATTTTCATTTCTACCATTTAGTGACTTGCACACCTGTAATAATAAAAGGAACGTACACCGTGAAAGGAGAGAACTTTTCTCTCAGTTAAGTTGTGATTGTAGTGTACCTACCTTCTTGAGGGGTAGTGGTGATGGAGAGAATGGATTATACATACAGTACTTATTCTATTTGTTTGTCATTTATTACTTCTAAACTATGCTAAGTAGTATGGGATTTTTAGCTGATGAAGCATTTCAAGGGGGAAATACATGGAAATACAATCATTATTTGTCTTCCACAGCCATGGATTGTACTGATAGCTTTTACTCTAGCTACCTCTCCACTCTCTAATTAGAAGAGATACTCTATACTTTTCTGCATCCGCTTCCACTTTTTTCTTTTCACTGTTTATCTTGCTGCATTACAAGTTTGTACGTTGAATCCATTCAAGTCACAAGAACAAAAGTGTCCCTTTTGTTCCTTATTATATGTTGCCATATAGAGATGGGCACGACTCAAAAAAAATAATTTTTCCTTTTTCGTTTTTGGTTTAGGGGTCCATTTTGGTTCGTTTTCATTTTTCGGGGGTTTTTTGCACATTTTTCATTTTCATTTTCGTTACAAAATGAAACAAAAAAACAAAAACGAAAATGAATAATTTTTGTTTCGTTAGCATTCTTTTCAATGCAATGTGTCTGCCGTAACGAAAACGAAAAACCCGGCAAATTTTTTTCATTTCGTTTCCATTGTTGTTTTGCTTCTGAAAAATTTTTCATTTTCGTTTTCGTTGCGAAATGAAATGAAAAAACAAAAACGAAAATTTCGCTGAGTCGTGCCCATCTATATTGCCATACTCTTTATTCCTTCTGTCAAAACAAGGCCTAGAAAAGCTAATGAAAGCAATGGTTTTTCCTTATATGTCATTCACAGGATTTTCATTTAGAGATATTTTTTTTCTTACTTCTCCCAGTCATCCCAACAGCTTGAAAAGTGATGCAGAGCTAAGCAAGATGGAATGTGCCATACAGACGGAGTATACTCATTTCAAGTAATCATTCATAGTCCTTTTTCTTTGTTCAGTTGGTTGCGGTAACATTTAGCAGAAACACAGAACTCAAATAAATGCATTTAAAACTCCTGGCAAGCAGACATTCTCTTAATTGACTGGGCAAATATTAATGGTGGAGTAGGC
The DNA here is from genome assembly GCA_037367245.1 of Phrynocephalus guinanensis. Lineage (NCBI taxonomy): Eukaryota > Metazoa > Chordata > Lepidosauria > Squamata > Agamidae > Phrynocephalus > Phrynocephalus guinanensis. Next base: position 152,861,434 of record CM074733.1, on the reverse strand, counting down.
CTTATTTAACCACCAAGATTTGTAGTAGAGTTGAGTTCAGTGTTTTGAGCTCAGCAGTCGCAGGGGAAACCATTTTGAACTCTGTTCTCTACAGACAAGAGAGGACAGAATCTGGAGTGACAGACGTAAAGAGGCAGGGAGTACCTATGCCAGTATTACTGATGGTTTGGTTTGACTACCACAGTGCCTGTGGTGCTGCCTATGGAAAGTATTGAGAGACTTCGACTGTTTGATAACATGATGACAGCCCGATATTCCAGTCATTCTCTTTTAAAACAAAAACAAAAAGCTGCACTTCCTAATAATTCAGTTCTAGGCAGTCTTCAACATGGTGAGTGAGATTTTTTTTGCAGCATATTTCTATACACGTCTAGGCAGAGGCAAGCCTGATGAATGTCATTGGGATGGTTTTTGAAGTAAGTGGGTAAAGGATTGGAGGAAAGTATTGAACGTTGTGCGATGAAAGTGGCTGACAGAAAGCATGCCTCTTAATGAATCTGCCTGTTCAGGTCTTCCACTGAGATCTTCAAAAGGTGAGATGTGCAATTACTGGTCCTCCTTTGTGGGAAAGAACATGGACGCTTTTCCCTGCGCACACTGCATAACTTGTTGTCCACAGTTTTATGGCATTAAAGATATTTTTTTTAAAAAATCACCTTTAAATACCTTACTATTTTGAGATTAAAAGCCATATTATTTTAATTCATTGGCCAGAATCCTACTGCAAATTTAGACCAATATAATTGCAAACATGTAAACTGCATTTGCTGCTATTTTTCTTTTTATAACTTTTTTGTTATTTACATATTTATAAAGGGTCTATTTAGCTCATTAATGAACTGATACAAAACAGTCTTAGGATAAAAGTATTATGTTGAGCATTGCAGGAGGAGAGAGAGAGAAGTATGACTCCATTTTCAAATGATATACAAACAGTATATACTGTATATGTCTCTCTGTGTGTTTGTTTGTGTCTGTGTGTTTTCCTGAGAGTTTAAGTCCTTCCATCTTAGTTCTTGCTTTACAGTTCTTTAGCTAATAGTCTTGAGGGTTGGTGTGTCATTATTTCCTACCAGAATGGGCATGTCAGGAGAGGACTTAGACCAACAAATCTATCCATATAGTCCAATGAGTGCTAGGAGTGATGGTATATTTAGTTTGCTCTAACTGAATGTAAGTAAAGGAAGAAAGCCAAGTTGTGTCAATATTACTGAAGTCCAAGACAACTTGTGCACACCTGATTTCTTGAATAAAATGTTCAGATAGAGCTATATTCCAGACCGTTTTATGCCAATTATTCATTTATAGGTTAACAGGTTCCTTTAAAGATGGGCATGAAACAAAATTTTGTTTTGTTTCATTTTTTGTTTTTTTGTTTCACTCCTTAACCAAACAAAAAATGAAATGAAAACAGCAATTTTTGTTCTGTTCTGTTTTGTTTCATTTCCTCATAGGAATGCACTGAAGCAATGAATTCCGATGGGGGGAAGTCTGCGGTTTCCCCCAAACGCACCCAATCAGGTGGGGAAAACTGCAGGATTTTTAAACTCTTTTTTGCCACCCCAAGCACCGAACAGTTGGTTCATGGGGCTTCAGCAGCAAAAAAAGTTTTAAAATCCTGTGATTTCCCCCACCCAATTGGATGCCTGAATCCCTGTGCGCCAGCTGATAAGTGCTGGGGGGGGGGAGTGCCAACTAGACATGGGCACGAATTGAATTTTTTTTTCGAGTTGTCGTTAGTCGGGCCGGTTCCTTTTCGGGTCGTTTCCGTTTTTCGCGAAAATTTGCAAAAATTAGTCAGTTTGTTTTTTCGTTTTCCGTTTTCGTTAGTACTGGTTTTTTGGGGGTAGCGGGCTCCTGGAGGCACCTCTGTTGGGTGGGTGCCTCCTCTGGCCCGCTATAAAGTGAAAGCGGGCTCCTGGAGGCACCCGTGGGTGCCTCCTATCCTCACCCACTAGGAAAGGGAAGCAGGCTCCAAGAGACCCCTCAACATGGGGGTCTCCCCTTCTCACCTGCTGCTGCTGCAAAATGGTATGCAATAGCCATATGGATATGCATACCAGTTGCAGACAGTGAGACTAGTGATGGCAGTGAACCCAGAGCCATAGGTGATGCCTAAATAAGGCTCTCGCACCACCAGGTCTCACACAGAAGGGAATTGTAATTGCGTGTAGTGCAATGCAAGTAGATCTGGCTTAGGGTTAAGGTGGGTTAGTGCAAGGGCTAGGGTTAGGCTAGTGACGGATAAGGTTACGGTGGGCTAGTGGGTTGCACCTCTGGGTGCCTCTCTGACCCACTAAGAAGACAGTCTGTGACGTATGGGTAAGGACTGGAGTCAAGGATTAGGGTTAGGGTTAGGGGGCTAGGGCAGGTTTTAGGGGGCTTTTTGGCACATCCCAGAAGTCTCCATGGCCACGTGGCCATGCGATTGGTGGGATGGCTCCAAAAATTTGCATGGTCGTCCACTCCCACATGGCTGGCCACTTGGCCAGCCCATCATTGCGCAGGTGTAAAAAAAATAAAAATAAACTCAATGGAGGACAGAGGAGGAGAGGAGAGACATTTTGTTGCAAGAAAAAACCCACTGCTACTGTGAAAAATCTGGCACTTTATAAATTTTCGCGTGTTTCTGTTGTGCTTGTGTGTTTTTGGACCACGATTTCAAAAACTATATTGCGCTCGCCGCCCCATTTTGGATCCCCCGCCCGCACCGCATGGCATGGCGAGTCCAGCTGCCCAGGACGGGGGGAGGCGGGACCCCCCCTCCAGAAACCACCCCTCCGGTAGGTGCCCTGCGCCCTTAGTCAAGCATGCATTTTTCCGCCTGCTTTTTTGGCCCGGGAATGGGTGGGGGGAGAGTTTAAAAGTTTTTTCCTGTGCCGTCCGTGCCGCTTGCTTGCGCTTTAATTTCAGCGGCTGGAGGCAAGACTGGGCTTTTTGATGGCTGCGAGCCTGCGGCGAGTCCCACCAGAGCAGCCCAGGATGGGGGATGGGGGGGAGGCCGGGGACCTCCAGAAACAACCCCTCTGGTAGGTGCCCTGAGGCACGGCAGGCATTTTTCCACCTGCTTTTTGGCCGGGAACCGGGGTTTTTTTTACTTTTAAAAACTTTTTTTCTTGCATCACGCGACTTTTTTTCTTGCATCACGCGATCGCGCGATGCAAGGAACGAGCACGACAAATCAGACCAAAATTGTTCGTTCGTCGGTTCGAGCTCGAAGTCTGGTGGAGTAATTCCCGTTACCGTTTCAGTAGAGTAACGGAACCGAGTAACGGAAACGGAAACGGGAATACCGCTAAGTCGTGCCCATCTCTAGTGCCAACCAGCGGAGCCCCACATGCCAGCTGGTCAGCACTAGTAAAAATAAAAAGTGCCAACCAGCAGTGCCCCAACGATCGCAAAGGAAAAATAAATAAAAAATGAAAAAAGGAAACAAAACAAACATGATTTTTTAAATTCATTTTTTTATGAAATACGTCTGTGAAGATTTTCAGTCATCCAGGTTCGTTTAACTGGGAGTTGAGTCATGGCTACTGGACTTCTTTTTTGAGAGATAGAAACATTTCGCTGTTCATCCAAACAGCTTCATCGGTCTGAATACAGCTAGTGCAAGAGACCTTCTTATAGTCAGCTTGACCTCTTGTCCCCTGGTCTGATTGGCTCATAAGATGAACAAAGCCTGAATAGGCTCGTTAGGGAGACATTAGTGTCCATGGCCTTACGGTAAACAATGGCCTAAGGTGCTGAAACCCATCAAGAATGGGTCGTTAGCTGTGACCTGGTGGTGAAGGCTCCTTGATTTGCCTGGGTACTTTGGAAAGTACAGCCTGATAAGTAGCAGATAGACTATGCCGGAGCCCACCACCTCTGTTGAGGGAGGGATTTTCAATGCTAACATGAATGGCTTCCCTTACTCCTCTCTCAAACCACCTCTCTTCTTTGTCTAATATGTGTACATCCTCATCTTTGAAAGAGTGGCCTTTTTCCTTCAAATGGAGGTGTACTGCTGATTCTGGTCCTGAGCTGTTACCTCTCCTATGTTGGGCCATTCTTCTGTTTAATGGCTGTTTAGTTTCTCCAATGTAGAGGTCTGAACACTCTTCACTGCATTGGACTGCATATACTATATTGCTCCTTTTATGGTTTGGTATCTATCTCTCAAAAAAGAAGTCCAGTAGCCATGACTCAACTCCCAGTTAAACGAACCTGGATGACTGAGAATCTTCACAGACGTATTGCTATGCAATTTGGGGCAGATGCCCTGAAGTTGGTGCGAGAATATGAAAGAACAACTAGAAAAGTAGCAGACTACAAGAACCACTTACGTTTCAACTTGAGATGCAGACAACAAAGTCTCACCCCAACAAGCCTCCGCCTACAATCTACAGTAAGAAGCCATCGGGCTAACAATATCCTCCAGAGAGCTCAAGAACAACTTCTCAATGAGAGGATCAGACAAGTCCACTTTACCTTAGACACACTGCAACACAGAAAAGACCACATTCACCAAGAACTACTCTCCACCCTATCCAAAGCAGCAGTGGATGCAGTCATAGAATTTGTCCAGAAAGCACAACTGGCTCAGCATTGCAAAGGCAAAGAGAGGCAAATAAAGAAGTTTGATCTTCTCCTCTGCCGGAAAGAATCAGTCAAAGAGTTTGGCAGGAGGAAGAAGGATGAAGGGACCATGACAGGAGATGTAAAGGACAAATGGGTGAAGAACCTCTCAAACAGGGAACTCACCCAGACAGAGAGAGAGGTCCTATCCAAAGGCCTAAATTTTGCCATCACACCCAAACAGGTTCCTGTTGTGGATTTCATCACAGCGACAGAATCAGCCATTCACAGCAACAATCTGCCAGCAGCAGAAGCAGAACTACTCAGGATAAAAGTCTCTGCTGCACTGTCCAGTGCTCAACCACCACCATCCAACCTCACCAGCCAAGAGAGAAGTGCTGTGACATCCCTCAGCAGGGATGAGAGCATCACAATTCTGCCTGCGGACAAAGGAAGGTGCACTGTCGTCCTCAATACTGTGGACTACCACGATAAGGTTATCACACTTTTAGATGATCAAAACACATATGAAAAACTAAGAAGAGACCCCACCAGCAATTACAGGAAGAAAGCAATAGAATGCTTAAAACTCTTGGAGCAGGAAAACGCAATTGACAGGGTGACCTACCACCAGTTATATCCCGGAGAGACAGTCCCCTGCTTTTATGGACTTCCCAAGATCCACCAGCAAGGAATCCCCCTCAGACCTATTGTCAGCAGTATAAATTCAGTGACTTACAACATTGCAAAATACCTGGCAACTATCCTAGCTCCACTGGTTGGACACACGGACCACCACGTACACAACTCAGAAGAGTTTGTTTCTAAAGTCAGGGAGCTCAAACTGGATACAGAGGAAACCATGGTATCCTTTGATGTTACATCACTCTTTACCAGCATACCCACCACTGATGCGCTAATAATGGTAAAGAGAAGATTAAGAGAAGACAGCACCCTCACCTCCAGAAGCCGCCTCAACCCAGACCAGATAGGCCTGCTCCTGGACCTGTGTCTGAACACCACATATTTCATGTACAGAGGGGACTTCTACAGACAGAAGCATGGCTGTGCCATGGGTTCCCCAGTGTCACCAATTGTAGCAAACCTATACATGGAAGAAGTGGAGAAGAAGGCACTCAACACCTTCCCAGGGACAACACCATCCCACTGGTTCAGGTATGTAGATGATACCTGGGTTAAAATAAAGACGCAGGAAGTACAGGCCTTTACAGACCACAGCAACGCAGTGGATCCTAATATTAATTTCACTAGGGAAGACACCCAAGCCAACAGGCTGGCTTTCCTGGATTGTGCAGTCATCATCAGACCTGACCGTGGCCTGGAAGTAGAAGTTTACAGGAAACCCACCCACACAGATCAATACTTACTGTTTGACTCCCACCATCCATTACAACACAAACTAGGAGTCATCAGGGCCCTAAGTCACAGAGCAGAGAGCATCCCCACCTCCTCAGAAGCCAAGAAGAAGGAAGACAGGCACCTGAAGACAGCACTTAAGTCCTGTGGATATCCAAGGTGGGCCTTCAACAAAGCAGTGGGCCATCCCAGAAGAACAAGGGATCAGTCTGAGACCCAGACCCGACGGAAGAACCTGGTCATTCCCTACATGGCGGGAGTGTCGGAGAAGCTTAAAAGGATTTTTGGCAAACACCACATCCCTGTTTATTTCAAACCCATGAACACCCTAAGGCAGAGACTTGTCCACCCAAAGGATCCGATACCAAACCATAAAAGGAGCAATATAGTATATGCAGTCCAATGCAGTGAAGAGTGTTCAGACCTCTACATTGGAGAAACTAAACAGCCATTAAACAGAAGAATGGCCCAACATAGGAGAGGTAACAGCTCAGGACCAGAATCAGCAGTACACCTCCATTTGAAGGAAAAAGGCCACTCTTTCAAAGATGAGGATGTACACATATTAGACAAAGAAGAGAGGTGGTTTGAGAGAGGAGTAAGGGAAGCCATTCATGTTAGCATTGAAAATCCCTCCCTCAACAGAGGTGGTGGGCTCCGGCATAGTCTATCTGCTACTGATCAGGCTGTACTTTCCAAAGTACCCAGGCAAATCAAGGAGCCTTCACCACCAGGTCACAGCTAACGACCCATTCTTGATGGGTTTCAGCACCTTAGGCCATTGTTTACCTTAAGGCCATGGACACTAATGTCTCCCTAACGAGCCTATTCAGGCTTTGTTCATCTTATGAGCCAATCAGACCAGGGGACAAGAGGTCAAGCTGACTATAAGAAGGTCTCTTGCACTAGCTGTATTCAGACCGATGAAGCTGTTTGGATGAACAGCGAAACGTTTCTATCTCTCAAAAAAGAAGTCCAGTAGCCATGACTCAACTCCCAGTTTTTTTTATGAAATGAAACAAAATGGAACAACCTGAAATGAAAAATGAAATGAAACACCATTTTGGCATTTTGTGCCCATATCTAGTTTCTAGACATGGGCACGACTTGGCGAAATTCTCGTTTCCGTTTCCGTTTCTCGTTTCCGTTACGGAACGGAAACGGTAACGACAATTACTCTGCCAGAACTCGAACTTGAACCGACTAAAGAAAAATTGGGTCTGATTTTTCGTGTTGTCGTTCCTGGGCATTGCAGCGATCGCACGATGCCAAGCGGCACAGGAAAAAAGGTTTTAAAAAAAACCTGATTCCCGGCCAAAAAAGCAGGCGAAAATATGCCTGCCTGAGTAAGGGCACCTACCAGACTGGTGGTTTCTGAGGGGGGGGGTCCCCGGCCTCCATCCCCTCCTCTCCTGGGCTGCACAAAGTGTGCATCCTCGTTGTCGAGTCGCACTCGCCCACGCCAACTCGCCAAGCGGCGCGGCACAGGAAAAAAGTTTTAAAAATAAAAAAATAAAAAACCTCGATTCGCGGACAAAAAAGCAGGCGAAAATATGCCTGCCTCAGTGAGGGCACCTACCAGAGGGGTGGTTTCTGGGGAGAGGGTCCCCGGCCTCACTCCCCTCCTCTCCTGGGCTGCGCAAAGTGCGAATCCTCATTGTCGAGTCGCACTCGCCCACGCCAACTCGCCAAGCGGCGCGGCACAGGAAAAAAGTTTTTTAAAAAAACCCCGATTCCCAGCCAAAAAAAGCAGGCAAAATATGTCTGCCTCAGTGAGGGCACCTACCAGAAGGGTGGTTTCTGGGGGGGGGGTCCCCGGCCTCCCCCCTCCTCTCCTGGGCTGCGCAAAGTGTGCATCCTCGTCGTCGAGTCGCACTCGCCCATGCCAAATCGCCAAGCGGCGCGGCACAGGAGAAAAGTTAAAAAAAAAACCCGATTCCCGGCCAAAAAAGCAGGCGAAAATATGCCTGCCTCAGTGAGGGCACCTACCAGAATGGTGGTTTCTGGGGGGGGGGGGTCCACAGCCTCCCCCCCTATCCTCTCCTGGGCTGCGCATCCTTGTCGTCTCGCCAACTCGCCAACTCGCCATGCCATGCGGTGCGGGCGGGGGATCCAAAATGGGGCGACCGCAATATTTATTTTGAAATGGCGTGGTCCAAAAACACACCAAAGCACCACAGAAACATGCGAAAATAGCTATTTTAAAACTGCCTGAATTTTTACAGTAGCAGCAGTGGGTTTTTCTTGCAACAAAACGTCTCTCTCCATTGATTTTATTTTATTTCTATTTTTATTTTTTTACACCTGCGCAATGATGGGCTGTCCATGGGAGTGGACGATGCAAATTTTTGGAGCCATTCCACCAATTGCATGGCCACTTGGCCAGGTTTTAACCAAGACTTCTGGGATGTGCCAGTTGGGCATAAAAAGCCACTAACCCTAGCCCGAACCCGAACCCGAACCCTAACCCTAACCCATACGCCAGTACACTGTCCTTCTTAGTGGGTCAGAGAGGCACCCAGAGGTGCACCCCAGTAACTCACCCTAACCTTACCAGTAACCCTAATCCTAGCCCTTGCGCTAACCCCAAGCCAGATCTGTGTACTCGGATTGCACTACAGCAAGTACACTTCTCTTCTTAGTGAGTCACAGCGGGCGCCCTTAGGGGTCCCCAGTGACTCACTCCATTCCTCTGTCACTTCGCTCTCCAGCAGGCAGTGAGGCACCCGAAAGAGGTGCCTCTGCCTGCTACTGCTGTTGCAACTTAATGGTATGCATATCCAATTGGCTATGCCATTTTGTAACGGCTAGCGGGTGAGGAGAGGAGGCACCCACGAGGTGCCTCCAGGAGCCCGCTTTCCCTTCATGGCGGGCCAGAGGAGACACCCACCCAGAGGTGCCTCCAGGAGCCCCCCCCCAAAAAAAACCAGTACTAACAACAGACGAAAATCCGACAAACGAAATGACAAATTTTTGGAAAATTTCGCAAAAAAGGAAACGAGCCGAAACGGGCCGGCTCTGACACACGACAACTCGAAAACGTCATTTTCCCTGGTCGTGCCCGTCTCTACTAGTTTCCTTCCTACCACTGCTTTAACAGTTTTTGAAGTGAACAGGCAGGGAAGTGATCAAGTCTTTATGCAGCTGCCTGGAGTTGTTGCCTAGGAAAACACTTCGGAAAGCTAATGTTTGCTCTAAGTGTATATTTTGGTTAGTAACACCTATTTCTTTATGTATCCTAACCAGGATTGAGCTGCAAATTGAAAAGTGACCACTTGCATTCCTAGTCATGTGCCAGTCATTTTACTTGGAGGTCAACTAGGAATAGGAGCAGCAAGCCATGAAGGAGTGGCAATTGCTAATGTGGCTTGCACAATTACCTTTATGCCAGCATATCAGGCAAAACCAAAGAAACAAAACAAAGAAAAAGCATGTAGTGCTTAATGACTATTGTATTTTATTGCCAAAGTAGAACAGGTGATATCTTTAGGCTACTAGAAAAAAATGCTAAGATTTCGAGGGCAAAAACCTCTTCCTCAGAGTAGTGCCAATAGGTTATAACATGACAAAAGATGGATTTGCCAGAGTTCTTTCTTAGATGTAAGGTCCTTGACAAGACGGAAAAACTGTATTTTAATATGAGCTTTCATGGATATGCCCACTTCATCAGATATATGGGAACAGAATGAAAAATAATGCCAATGTAACTCAACATCAGAACTCAGAACCTTTGTTTCCTTGATTACTTTCCCCAGCTTTTTGACAGGTTTCCTCTATACTTTCTAACATATTCCACCCTTGTTTAATGTCATCTTGATCCATGTTTATGCCTTTAACTAAAAATGAATGTGCAGCAGATCTGTGTATGTGTAATACTTGATGAAGATTTTTCATTTATCTTTTGTTTTACTGGTTTGTTGTTTTGGGATATTTGTTGTTAGAGATGGGCACGACTTAGCGGTATTCCCGTTTCCGTTTCCGTTACTCGTATCCGTTACTCTACGGAAACGGTAACGGGAATTACTCTGCCAGAATTCGAGCTCGAACCGACGAACGAACAATTTGGTCTGATTTGTCGTGCTCGTTACTTGCATCGCGCAATGCCAAGCGGCACAGAAAAAAAGTTTTTAAAAGTTAAAAAAAACCCGATTCCTGGCCCTAAAAGTAGGCGAAAACTGTCTGGCACCTACCAGGCCAGAAGGGTGTTTTATTTGGGGGGGGTTCCCCGCTCCCCTCTCCTTGGCTATTGCTACTGCTGCGCTGCTGGTACCAGGCTGGGAGGGCGCATCCATTTGCCATGCAGTGCGGGGGATCCAAAAAATGGCAACCGCAATATTTTTTTTGAAATCGTTGCCCAAAACCCCACCAAAGCACCACAGAAACATGCGAAAATTAGCTATTTTAAATGCTTGAATTTTTACAGTAGCAGCAGTGGGTTTTTCTTGCAAAAAAAAAGTCTCTGTTGATTTTATTTTATTTTATTTTATTTTATTTTATTTTATTTTTTTACACCTGCACATTCGCAATGATGGGAGTGGACCATGCAAATTTTCCACCAATCGCATGGCCACTTGGCCAGGTTGACCACAGAGACTTCTGGGATGTGCCAATCGGGCATAAACAGCCCACTAATCGTAGCCCAAACCCGAACCCTAAGCCTAAGCCTAACCCATACGCCAGTACACTGTCCTTCTAAGTGGGTCAGAGAGGCACCCAGAGGTGCACCCCAATACTCACCCTAACCTCACCCGTAACTAGCCTAACCCTAGCCCTTGTGCTAACCCGACTTAACCCTAAGCCAGATCTACTTGCATTGCACTACATGCAAGTACGTGAGACACAGTGGGTGCAAAGAGTCTGCCAGTCCGTCACTTGTGGCTCTGGCTGACTCCTGCAGCTCCCTCCAGGAGCCCGCTACCCCCCAAACCAGTACTAACGAAAATGAAAAAATGAAAAAACGAACTGACTAATTTTTGCAAAATTTCGTGAAAAACGGAAACAAACCGAAACGGACTGCCTCCGACACACGACAACTCGAAAACATCATTTTCCCTAGTCGTGCCCATCTCTATTTGTTGTTGTTTCTAGTGTACACAATTGTGGTTTTAATAATTCTTAAATGGCACCTAGGAGGACAAAACTGGTGCAGAGGCAAGGGCAGCTCCGAACCCATCATAGTTTGGGGGCGGGGCACATTTGCCCTCTCGGCCCGGACATTTGGCGTCAACACTTCATGCTGATCTGGGTATTTTTGCCTGGGGATGGGAGCCTACATAAGGTGGTTCCCTCCCTGCCTCAGCCTCTTCTCAGAGAGATTGTCAGCCCCACCCTCCCACCCTATCAAAAGGAGAATGAGATTAGCTGGTCGCTACGGGGCCAGGTGGGAATTTTTGGCGGCTACTCGGATTGGCATTGAGTAGCCACACACTTTTGCCCATCCCATTTTCTTTTTCGCGTGGGATGGATATCACTTTTCTCACTGGTCACAACCCGGGTAGGCGGGTAGTGCAAGAGGTAATGGTATTCAGGTAGGCCCAAGTAAGTTGCCCTTAAGGTGCTAGACAGCCCTGGAATAAAGTTAATAATCATTGGTATGTTTAGGAGTAAAATAAAGTCAGCAAGTTAATGTTAGGCTGAAGCGAGGGCTGTGGTGGGATAGCAGATTCACTCTGTTTGGCATGATGTTGAACAGGTGGGCAGCATCTTGCCAGGGGTGAATCTCCCTGAATACATAATGGGCCGATAGAGGATTTTTTTCCACCCATTACCTGCTTGCACTACGGTCTCATGTCCCCTTAACAGGTTACAGGCATGTTAGTAGATTTAAGTAAATATGTTATAAATAAAGTTGTGGCCCAATTTATCCCAAAAATGAAGTTGTCTCACCTCTTTATTTCTGGGGCTTGGGGGGCAAAGTATACTCTCTGCCTTCTGTGTAATAGTAGGCACCAATCCTGAACACCCACAGATAGAACAAGACTAACCAGAATTTTGTACATTTCATATTAAGTACATTGCTTCATCAACAGGATTATCATCTACATTTCTATTAAAAATGAGTTCAATGGCTTGTTGTTGTTGTTGTTTTTAAATAAAGAGCAGCATAAAAAAATTGCTCTTCTTCAATCCCACCCTGCCCTGGTTATTGAAATTCACTCAAAGCTTGCAGAGCATCCTTGTTTTCTTCGTCCCACTCTCCAAGGAATCTCTTTCGGAGACGGATGGGGAATCTGTGTGATATGATTCCCATTATCTCTGACCATCAATCATGCTGGCTAAGCTGATAGAAGTCCAAGAATACCTAGAGGACTGCGGGTTCCACATCCATAAGTAAGTGAGATGCTGCTTCTAGACGGCCCACTGATTGCACTCCAGACATTTTTGGCTGTGACTCGAGGACAGTTGCAGCCTCTTACATATTAAGCAGGAATAATGACACGATGCTCCGGGCCCAGGCTGCAAAAGGAAATGTCAAAGACAACACCAAAAGATATGGGACCAGCTGGCGTTACAACACCCTTGATGATCAATTGGTAGTGACCGCAGAATACTTGTAGGTGGTCCAGACAGAACTTAGTGAAAATATGATTTTAAAAGAAAGGGTTTAAGGGATATGATGGCTATACACAATCAGTATGGCAAACAGTGTTGTGATATGCATGCTCTTGACTCTTTACTGAGTAGTACGTATCAAGAATTAAGCAACAAATATAATATTTACTTGTGCTTGACACAGAGCAGTGCAGCAGTAGCATGCAGATAAAATGTCAGTATAGATATAAAGTATTGCAGAGTTAGGTTATGAAGAGACAATGACAATGGGTAGAGTAAAAACTCATATATTCATATATACATCCAAATTATATACACAACATAACATCCAAGCAATATTTACAACAGACAAACAGAGTGTGGGGTTCTGTTCTCACCATAACAGACCCACCTAACAAATGGAAAGCTAGTGCTTTTTATACAGTTCAGTACCCATCAGATATGAGTCATCACTAATTACAATCTGATGCAATCTGATACAATCATGATGCTATAAATTCTTTCACCTGTGCTTCATCACACAACATGCCTGTGATTACTTATCTCTTACACTTGTGAATTAACATCATGAGTCTGCAGAATCTAACTGCTTCCATTTTACAATTCTCTTTCCACTATCTGTTAAATATACATAACATATATTTTATCAACTTTTACATATCTTGACAGTAAGAACTAGCAGAGTTCCCTGTGTAAACCCCAGAGAAACAGAACTCAGCAGCCAAGTTATAAGTAAAACTTGAACTTAATGTATTAAAAAATAGGCACTCATTGGCGAACAATGGAAAAACACACAGCATAGCATAACTTACAGAGAAAAAACACAGAACATACATAGAGGCATAACCTGACTTACAACAGGTAAAGGTGAGCAGGGTGACCTGACATAGTATCAGAATTAACTGACCTAGATCAGGCAAAGTCTTGCTTTCAGCCGCTTCTTCATATGTTGACTTACAAGCAATCATGGTACACCACATCATTAGCTAGTTCCTATTGTCCCAGCTGAATTACACCTTGTACTTTACATTGTAACTCTTTACAGACATAGTCAGTTACAAAAACGTACATACAATAGTAAATTTTAACACTCAAATGCAAATTGTATTGGAACCATACCACCGAAGAGCATAAGCTCCATGGTTTAGTTATCTGGCTGCTGATCCAGAGATTGGAGGGTTGATTTCTTAATGTAGCTCTTTTTCAAAATGTGGTACCAATCAAACTAATAGTATGTTGCAAACCAATGTAGTTCTGACAAATGCTACTCCTCAAGAGCCAACAAATTCCTTCAGGAAAAACAACCGTTGATGCATTAATTACTAAAAAAAAATAACATTCCTGGCTTTGTTTTCTATCACAGATAATATAATGGCTTTGCACTAAATATACAAACTCACATGAAGTCAGAACTTGTCCAGATGAAGACATAACTTACTATTTTGATCACTTTCTGTGTTCTTTCATTCAAATTAAATCAGCATCCCTGTGTGTTTTGACTTAGAGAAATCCATCCAGACCCCCACCCTTTCAGCTTCCCCCACTCCTTTTTAGCACAGCATTAGGGGTGCACTGTTATTGGTGAAATTCAGAGTGCTCCTAATTATCCCGTTCTCTAGCCCAGGCTGATGGCCAGTCCACACAAAAAACTGAATTACGGATGCTGTTATCTCAGGTGACAACCCTGGGATGTATTTGGCGGTCTGTGGCATTGAAAGGGATCACAGAGAACCCCTCCCCCTATTTTCAGCTACTCTATCATTGTATTTTTTTAAAAAATAATAATAGTAATTATTTAATTATTATGATGAATTTAATTAATTCAGTTATTTTTCATAATTTCCTTTTTTTAAATATGTTTTTATTATTTTATGAGAAAAAGAGAGAGAGAGAGAGAGAGAGAGAGAAAGGGAAACACACTCCCTCTCTAACCTATTTCCTACTGGTGCGAAGTTATTCTAGATAAACAAGCTACACGATGTCATGTTATATGCACAATTATCGGGACATGCATGGCTGTTTCATTCCATCACTTAATGTAACAAAAATGAGGAAAGTTGCCATGCGCACTAAATGATGGCTGTGGGAAAAGATGGGGAAGGGTTAGGAAGGGGAGTATCTTTCATTTGAAAGGGAAATTCTGAAAGTGATCCAAATGCCTGTCTGGACCTTGCTCACGGTGTATGTGTGGAACTGTCCATCTGAACAGATCAGTCAAGTGTGAGATAAAATAGATCATACTAAAGATAAGATCCTTTTAAGAACCAGACCACATCCAACTCCTTAGAATTAGAAAACCAATTCTGAGATTAATGAATCTAGAACTAGAGATGGGCACGACCAGGAAAAATGACGTGTTTCGAGTTTTGTTTCGTTTGTCGTCAAAAATTTGTCGTTTTGTTTGTCGTTTTTTCGAGCCGGTACCCGTTTCAGCTCGCACCTTTCTGCTCCTTTGTCGCTATGAAAAAGTGGGCTCCTGGAGGCACCTCTCTGGGGTGGGCCTCCTTTTTCATAAAAATTTGTCGTTTCGCACTTTTGAGAGAGGACCCCTATGGGCGCCCTCTGACTCACTAAGAAGGGAAGTGTCCTTTTTTCGAGTACACAGATCTGGTTTAGGGTTAGGGTGTCGTTAGTACTGGTTTGGGGGGGTGGAGCTGGGGCTCCTGGAGGCACGTATGGGTTTATCTTCGGGGGGTGGGCTTTTTGCCTCCTCTGGCCAAGTGGCCATGCCAATGGTGGAATGGAAAGCGGGCTGCAAGAAAAACCCCTGGAGGCACCTCTCTGGAGTGGGTGCCTCCTCTGGCCCGCTATGACGAAGGGCCCCCCACCAGAGGCCCCCCAGGACAGGAGAGGGGGGGCACCCCTCTGGTTTTCACTCATATTGTGCCGCTTTTTTGGCATCACGCGATCGCTGCGATGCCAGGAATGACAACGACAAATCAGACCCAATTTTTCTTTTTTCGGTTCGAGTTCGAGTTCTGGTGGAGTAATTGTCGTTTCCGTTTCCATTGCGTAACGGAAACGAGGAACGGAAACGGAAACGAGAATTTCGCCAAGTCGTGCCCATGTCTATCTAGAACTAATGAGAGGTGACTAATGCTTTATTTTTTTAACAATGGGGGGAAGGGGACAAACCAGCACGTTTTGCAGAAATTGTGTATTGATGTTGTCCTATTTTAGTACCAGCCTGCAGTTTCTACTCAACCACAGTTTAACAATTTTTAAATTAGTTTTTTCTGTTATGTATTGTATATTTCCTTTCTGGATCTGATCCAATGGAGAATCAAAATATACCACAGTCCCCGTGACAAGTTCCTTCCTAGCTAGCTCCTTTCCTAGTCCCTTGCACACAGACACATAACTGCACACATCAAAACACAAACCATTTGAAGTTTTGATATCCAAGGCTCCTTTCAATTATTTTACATTGCCAAGAGTAAGAAAGCAGAATAACACAGAGGCATAATTACAAATATAATTATGCTTTTCAGTTTAGAAATTAACTCTGCTCCTAAAACTTCTACCTGATTTTATTAGAAAATTGAATTATTTATTTCCTTATTATTTATTTAAGCACCTCTTAATTGCCTCTCAGCCAAAAGACCCCCACCCCACCCTGGCAAGGCTCCCCAAACTATTTATAATAGGTGTATTGTTTTCAGGTTAACTATGGTCTTCTTCCTTTTTCCAGGAAGTTACTGAAAATATATTCTCACCCAGTTGTTGTCATGAATGCTGTTAGCTATCATTGTGGTCCCACCAAAAAGAAGTAACTCTTTATATTTGTGTCTCTGTGTCGTGTCATTACAGTCGTGACCGACTCTTTGTGACCCCATGTCCATGGAGTTTTCTTGGCAGAAATACTGGAGTGGTTTGCCAGTTCCTACTCCAGGCGTCTACAGCACTTGGTATTCCCTTGTTGTTCTCCCATCCAAGTACTAACCAGGTGAGATCAGATGTGCTTAGGCAGCTTATATTGGTGTCTATAATCCTGTATTTCAACCATGGAAACCTGAAAAATATACACATTTGTCCACATGGCCACTTTCATATTCAGTGCAGCACACTGAAATTAAAATGAAAAAAAAAAGGTCATGTTTGAGTGTTTCCCATTTTGGAGAAGAAACTGTGGCCTTCAAAATATTATATGAGGACAATGGCCATGTGTCTCATTCACCTTTTATGTTCTCTTTCTCATACCCCATCCCCATAAACTGAAGCCGAACTCTTCAGCACAATGCCTTCTTAAGTAAAAACCCATGGGGTCTAAAAACCCATGGGGATCCTATATTAGAACAGTTCCTTCTTGTTCAACCGCTGCACATGGATGACCTCAGAAATGGAGCCTTAGGAGCATGATTGTGAGGATTTGGCCAGTGAGCACAACTCTTGTGTTCCCTTCCCTTTTTATTTCCTGCTTGAAGTGAAAACATGTGAGCAGAATGCTGGATCAAGGCCATATGACCCAAACACTTCCCTGTTGATTGGAGCTCTACATTCAGATCTCTATCCACTAGAGATGGGCACAAATAAAAAAAATGGCATTTCGGTTTTTCGTTTCTCGTTGAGAGGTCTGTTTCATTTCATTTCTGTTTTTCACAATTTTTTGGAAAAAATTCATTTTTGTTTTTCATTTTTCCATTTTTAGTTTCTACCCACTTTTTGCGTGATTTTTAAAGCATTTCTGTGCATGGGCGTCCCCCAACGCCCCAGACCAGAGGGAAAACACTAAAAAAAAATTGATGCTGGCAGAGACATAGTATAGACTAGGTATGCAGGGAGGCTGCAAAGGCATCAGCGGGCATTGCCCAGGGTGCAAGGCAGCCACAGAGTGACTGCACTGAGGGGCAGGGGAGGGTACTCACCGAGAGGTACGCACACACGCAAACAGGGAGGCTGCAGGACTGAAGCTAGAGTCGCAGAGGCAGCAATCCCATCCTAACTCCCACTGGGGCCTGCAAGGAGGACGGGGGCTGCCAGAGCTTTTTATGCCCTCTGTGGCTGCCAGACCTGCCCAGTCTGCAACTTGGGCATGCTATTGGTTGAAGTTGTCCAAGAATTTACATGATCCCATCACATGGCTTGCGTCCATGTTGTGGCTGGAGTGGCGACATCCATTTTGTCATCCTTAAAGGGAAAAGAAAAATACATTACGATGGGAGAAAACAAAAACAAACGTTTTAAGGACCCCACCCCCCTGGTAGGTAATAATTTCAAATAATTATCGCATTATCGCTCCATTTTTATGGATTACCAGGGCGTTTTAATACCCAAGAAATCAATATTAGGCATCTGGGAGCCCTTTTGGGTCGATGTCCCCTGACTCCCCTTAAAGGAAAAAAATACAGCGATCTGAGAAAAGACATAAATGCACATTTTAAGGACCCCAACACCCCCCAGTAGGTATTATCAGAGAGTATAAATAATTATTGTTGCGTTTTTATGGATGTCCAGGGCATTTTTTAACATTTAAAACAGCTCATTTCATTGCACGTCGTCATTAACGAAAACGAAACATAACGGACACAATTTTCGTGGTTCTGTTCGTTTCGTTCCATTTCCATCACAATTTTCGTTAGTCGTTTCGTTACGTAATGAAACGAATAACAAATAACAGAAATGAAAAAAATGTTCATTTCGTGCCCATCTCTACTATCCACTATATTTTAGCTGCCTGTCTGCTCTATGATGCTGAACAAATAGATGCATTTGCATTGCAATGCTCCTGTATAGCTGGCTGCATGCTGTTGTCCAAGGGATACCTGAGTATACGCTCAATGCTTTCCACTCTTTTGGAGGGAGGCTGTCTTCTATGCCTCTGTTCTACTTCACAGCAGAATATGCTAACACCATGTGGTATAAATCAACACTTGCCAACGAAGTGGATATAGCTTTTAATGAATCATGCAGGATGATGACTGGCTGCCTGAAGCCTACCTCCATTGAATGATATTGATATTTGGGTGGCATTGTCTCTCCAGAAGTATATCAAAAGGTGGTAAAATATGAAGAAAACTGCCCCCATTGAAAGGTACATTATTCAGCTGGCATTGTTCGTCCAGAAGTATATCAATAGGAGCTTGCAAATAAAGAACAAAGTAGGCAATACAGCACCAAATCCATCCACTTATGGACAGCAACACCTAGACAATGGTTAAAATCAAGAAAACGTTTTCTGCATACCTCTCAAGCTCTAAATATTGAACCAGAAGAGGTTAGGCTAAATTTCTGGAAAGCAAACATAGTACATCTTGCCGAATGAATGAATGAATAAATGAATGAATAAATGAATGAATATTGGGGACTTTTGGTTCTCCAGGAATTTTGGATCGCACTCCCAGAATTTTAAGCCTATATTGCCAATGATAAAGGACTGTGGGAGTTGTGACCCAAAACCCATAACCATGCATGCTGGCTATTAATTTATTTCCTGATTGCCCTTTGTACTGCCATGTTATTATATGTAAACCACCCAGAATGACCATGCTGCCAGATGAGTGGTATAAAAATCAATCAATCAATCAATCAATCAATCAATCAATCAATCAATCAATCAATCAATCAATGGAGGCCTGAAACTGCCCCACCCCTGCTGAAGAGCATTTCCCACCAGGACAAAAATCGAGCTGAACCAATTTGAAGTCACTTAATTGACTTTGAAGTGAAGTAGGAAGATCAGAGAATAAGCAAGTAAAACAGGGCAACTAGGATACAGAACAAATTGACTGTGGAGAAATTAAGTCAATGCAGCACTTATATGCATGCAATTTATGTCCCACCACATGTACAAAAAAATGTAAGAATTGGCTGAGATAACACCATTGAAGTATCTGAAGGCTGAGTCATGGCAATTGGAGTCCTTTTCTTGTGAGAATGAAACATTTCATGTCCCATCCAAACAGCTTCATCAGTCTGAGGAAAGCTAGTTGTGAGGCCTCCATTTTATAGTTCTTTTGTGAACTATAAAAATGAAGTATAAAATTGAGGACTTGCAACTAGCTTTCCTCAGACTGACGAAGCTGTTCGGATGAGCAGCAAAACATTTCAATCTCTCAAGAAAAGAAGTCCAGTTGCCATGACTCAACTTCCAGATGAACTCACCTGGATGAGTGAGAATCTTCACAGACCATTGACACAGATATTCTTAACTATCTTAACATTTTAATGCCCTTTTAATTTTACCCTCTATTTCCTATATGTTTATACAGTATTTTTAAATTAATGTTCTGATACGATAAAAGAAGGAAATCTTGTATAGTCACAGGAATGGCCATATTTGGTAGCACTGATGTTATATTTAGGTTAAAACACCTGGAGGGCCTAAGGTTCTCCACCCATCCATTAAAACATATTGATTGAAATCCAGGAGAAAACTGGAACTAGAGTATGTCTATTGAATCCCTGGGGATTTGGTGAGTCAGCTTCTCCAAAGGTTCTATTAATTCAATAGATCTAGTTTCAACTTACACCTGAATTCCAGCCATTGAGTAGCCTCTTAACATTTCTGCTAAGTGTGATTAGCTTGTCTAGAATTATAATAGGCAAGACATCTGTCAGTATCCTGAAATGAGCTTTTTTAGGGGGGGTAGGGGACATCATTAGCTGCTGATAATCTTGTCCCTCAAGATTATAAAGAATATGCCAAAAGTTAGTACTGTCACCCAAAACATTATGCATATTTATGGTTTCCAAACGAAAGAAAGATCACTTTAAGCTGTTGAGTGAAGATTCTTTTTTCCCAGGTGGTCAATTGTACGTGTCATCTGATATTTTGGAAATTGAACAGAATTTAATAGATGGGGTGTATCAAACTAACTATGTTAGGAACATACCAGCTGTCAATATGGCTTCAGCCCAGGAGCATCTATGGGGAAAAGCAAATTTTGAAATTCAGACAGTATACTATTAGAATGATTATAAGTCTAGCCATCTGTTGCATATTTCACACTTAATTGTGATCTGTATCAACATAATTTTATACAAAAATAAGTAAATCACATTTTGGTCTTCATGCAAAGAAAAAAAACAAAGATGAAAAGTAACACAATATGTCAAATAAATTCTGAGCAGTACTGAAGTTTGGTCAGATGTTGTCCGCTGATTGAACAGTGTAGGTAATACAAGGTACTAATTAGAGCAAAGAGATCTAAAGATCTTACTACTAGAGCACAGGGGTTATTTATTGTATCATTACAACTTTCTCTTCCAAAGAATGATCATGCTACTTAAGTCTCACATTCTGTAACTGTTGTTCCTAAGAGCCACACTATGTCAAACAATGAAAAGGAAATCATATTTTCACAGTTGTTTTACTAAATAAGTATTTCCATCCAAAAATGCATGGCACTAACTGTAAAAAAAGTGCTTGGGGAACCACCTAGACATAATATTTTATTTTTATAATTATTTGATTTACAGGTCATCTTTGTTTCGGAAATGGACTCATGTCAAATTTAAAACAAATAATCAACATATTTTCGGTGTGATATCAGATTAAAGTGGTCACACTTTCCTGGAATTCAAAGCACTATTGATTATGATCACCATATGCTGCAAACCTAAAGGTCTTGTCATAATCTTGGTTATAGATTTGCAGAGTTGGCTTCCTACCCATTGCCGCAAGCACATTTATTCTGCTGTCATGATTTAACTAAATTATTATTAGGGCCAAGTGTGGCATTTGAAATCATGGAGTCTCATAGTCTTTTCTTTCAAAACAATTAAGAATGGTTTATTATAGTACAAAGAATACAGATGTTCATGCTTATTGAGAACATATTCTTCAAGTTAAACTACTTCATATCTTTCAAATAAAAAGCCCCTATAATCCCTATCATTTCATCTCTACACCCTCTCTTTACATCTTCCAGGCACTATCTGGTTCTCTGAAGACTTGCACAGGGATATATATTAAGGATGGGCACCTTACCAAAAAGGACACCGTGTTTTGTCATTTTGTAAGCTTACAAAACCTTACAAAATGAAATGAAACAGCAGACAGCATTTCATCAAGAAATGAAACAAAACACCTTTTTTTTGAGAAATAAAATGATTCATCCTAGTGGGGAGAGGCCTCTTGATCCAGGTGTCTTGAGAACAGGACGTTTGTTCTTAAACTGATTGTTTTCCTTCCCTCCCTCCCCATGTTCTTGAAGACTTGCACAGGGATATATATTAAGGATGGGCACCTTACCAAAAAGGACACCGTGTTTTGTCATTTTGTAAGCTCCCAAGAAATGAAACAAAACACCTTTTTTTTTGAGAAATAAAATGATTCATCCTAGTGGGGAGAGGCCTCTTGATCCAGGTGTCTTCTGATTGTTTTCCTTCCCTCCCTCCCCATGTTTCATGCGCTCCCATAGGCATTTGGTGGGAGCACTGTGAGATAAAGGAAGCTGGACTAGATGGGCCTTTGGCCTGATCCAGCATGGCTCTTCTTATGTTCTTATGTTCTTACTGTATGTTCCGTTGATAGCTAGCTTATCTCCGATCTCGATCTGCAGCTAGCCAGGAGCTGGGCTCTGCTGCCTGTCTCTGGGCTGTGGACATGGCAGTTTTAGGATCACGAGGCTGACTACATCATGTTCCCCTTCCCTTCCCTGTGCCTGTGTCTGCCAGTTGATTTAAATTGATTGTTTTCCTTTCCTGATTAGGTAGGACTGGAGGTTATTTTTGAATATTTTCTTCCTTCCCTCCCCGTGCCAATCAGCTGTTGATCTTATCTCTCTGATCTGATCTCAGGTGCAGCAGCTAGCCATTAAGTTTCCTGCTTGTTTACCTAGGGATCTTTGTTTGAAAGCAAATTAATTGGAAGGTTTAAGGAGGGTATTTGATTTAAAGCTATTTAAACTCAGGCAGTGGGCTCCCTGTTAAATAAAAAAAGGAAAGTTCCCTATTATTTACAACCTTATGAATTGTTTTGTTTCATTTCATTTCATGATGAATTTTTTTTTAAAAAAAATCATTATTAATGGGCAGAATGTGGTATATTTACCTTAGATCAATTAATAGGCATAGATGATGATTTTCTACCTTTTGCCATTTTACATTCTAAATATAACCTACCTGCAAATACGCAGTGGCAATATCTTCAGCTTCAACACCTTTTGGTGTCTGTTTTTGGCCCATCTGCAATGAGTGCTTCAGAACCACCAGGACTTTTAGAGGTAATTATTGGATTGAATGAGAAACTTAAACCAATAACTATAATCTATAAATATTTAATAGATTTTTATAAAATAGATATTCAAGAACTTAAAGATATTTGGAATATGAATTAGAAAATGAAATGCAAGTTAAACAATGGAAAGTTGTATTTGAATCTATAAGAGATGTTTCCTTGGATTTGAAATTGAGACTAATCCAACAAAAAATTATATTCAGAATATATTGGACCCCACAACAACTGTTTAGAAAGAAATTGCTAAATTCAGACAGATGCTGGAGATGCAATAGTATAAACAGTTCCTTAATACATATGCTTTGGAAATGTCCAGTAATATACCTATTGTGGATGGAAGTTCTTGCCTATATTAATAAAGTTTTGGGGAAATCTCTGTTATTTGAGGATATTCATGTTATCTTAAATTATATCCCCACTGTATGGGGTCTAACTAAGGGTCAACGAAACTGGATTTTGAGAGCTCTTGTGGTGGCAAAAAGACTTATATTAAAGGCCTGGAAGGATAACCATCCTCCACCCTTCACACAATGGTCAGAAGATCTATGACAACTAGCCTCATTTGAACGAATATCATATAGAAAGCAACTACGAGAGGATATCTATATAGATATATGGAAGCCCTTTACTGACTCATTGTAAATATATAAGGAAATTTATTATGAATGTATTATATGATCATGATGTATTGAAATTTGCTTTTTGTCTGCTTGTTTTTGTTTCTTTAAATGTTTTTCTTTAATGTAATTATGTTATAGTATTTTGTTAAATTTTCAAAAAGTCAAAAATAAAAAGTATATATAAAAATGGAGGGTCTTTGATTTAAAGCTATTTAAACTCAGTCAGTGGGCTCCCTGTTAAATAAAAAAAGGAAAGTTCCCTATTATTTACAGCCATATGAATTGTTTCGTTTCATTTCATTTCATGATGAATTTTTTTGGAAAAAAAACCTTATTAATGAAATGAAATGAAGACTGAACAACACAAAATGAAATGCTATATTTCCGTTTTGTGCCCATCTCTAATATATATATCTGATGATTCTGCCCACAACAACTCCTATTGAAGTATGCAAAACAAGATCCCTTTAACATTCTAAATATTAAATATTCATGACTCAGGGGTTAACACAGCACCCATCATGAGTTAGACCCTGCACTATGCTTGTTTTAAAAAATATCAAGTATCTATGGAAGGAAAAATACTGGCAATGAGATATTTGTTCATAACCCTCACTGTTTGGGACTGGTCACAGAACTTATATTCATTTTCAGTGGAAGTGCTGGATTCCATGTCAGTGGATGGGATGAGGACCAATGAAATGATGCTCAATCCAGAAAAGACTGTGGTCTTGTTAGTGTGGAGATGGGTGCATTATGAGGTCCCTGGGACCATTTTTATCTTCTCAGACCCTGAAGAGCTTCATATGCACCCATGCACACTGCCCCAGAATTTGCTTACATAGAAAGCAAATCAGACTCCTTGGAGTGGTGCTTTGATAAGCACTCTCTGGTTGTAAGACATGCTTATGGAATGTTCGCTTGGAGAAGGCACATCCTGATTATCATCTTTGCAGCACCAGGAAGTCTCCAATCTGTTTTCTAGCCATTTGATAGAAGCAGATTGGCTCATCCTTAAATACTGGGCTTAAATTAAATCATCATCCTGATCCTTTGTTTCAGGGGTAGAGAATCAACTCTTTCATATTACATTTTTTGTTCATATATGTATATTGTAATTTTAATTGCCTTCAAACACTTTTTCTTGTGGTTGCTGGTCTAAGAATAAAAGCGGCAGCAACAGAAACAGCAGTAGCAGCACCAAGAGGATGAAGAGGCAATAAAGGGTTACCGCTGTCCAAACTAGGTACTTTGCAAAGTAATCCTACTGTCTTCCCTTAAGTTCCCCCGTAAGATTCTCCTCAAGTGAATTAGAAGATAAACCTGTCTGTCTTCTTAAATGTTTTGCTCTTAAGCACTTCTGATGTGGCAGATCCCTGTTTATTCCCTTGACACTGCTTAGCTTGGAGATTTTGGTTTCTACCCATATTAGACAGGCATTCACATAACATTACTTCTATTATGTTCCCAAGGTTAATATCCAGGATTAAGACAGCATGAACCAGTTAAAGCCTCTAGAGCATCCCTCAGAACTTTTGTTCTGTAGAGCTGATCATGAGCTGATCATGATGGAGAAAGCAAGCACAGCTTAATGCTGAGGCAGATCTTCAGGTTTAATCCTCGTTTTGATGCCTGGAAAGATGAAGCAGTCAGTGTGGATTCCTTATAAAACGATTAGGTTTAGTGTCTCCCAAATATCATCTAGTAACTACATGTAAGATATCTAGGATATCAAATCCCATCAGCTCCAAAATTGCAGCTCCGATGGGACTTGTTTCTGAGTAGGGCTTTTTTGCACACCTGAACGGAGCCTTGGCAGGAAAAAGCCCTCTCTGGCGCAGCAGAGAGGGAAGCCTATTTAAGGGGCCACTCAGATTGGCTGTGAGTGATGGTGAGTTTTCGCCCATCCCATTCTCACAGCTGGGATAATTTAGGTTTGTATATTGGTCGCAACTAGCCAGTACTGCAGGAGATAATGAAATTCAGGTGCACCCCAATGTAAAGCACCCTTAAGGTGATAACACAGCTCTCATTTGAGTTAATAGTCAGCATTGGAAGACCAGGCATAATAAGATTAAAAGACCTAACAATGGGTCAAGTGGTAAATTGAGGGCGGTGTGGGGTAAATGAGTCCAAGTGGGTTAGGTGGACAGCCTCCTTCTGATATATGAAAACACTGAATTCAAATAGGGGCAAGAAACTGAGATATGATTTCTTGCCTTCACTTTCTATGTCAGGTGCCCTTGTTAAATAAAGTTAGCAGTTCAAGTTTACATTTGTTAAGAAAGTTGTTAATAAAGTGTCTGCCTCTTTATTCCGGGTTGGGTGGGCAAAGCTTAGTCACTGGTGGATGATGGGCATAGTTATCCAGCTACATCTGCAGGGCTGTGGGTCACCCATTTATGACCTGGAGAATATAAGGCCAGAAACAGAAATAAAAAATAGTCTATTATTAAAACTGAAGGGACCTTGAGGTGACTGAGGTAGTCTTTTCATATTTGTAAAATGAGACTTCAAAGGAATCCTATGCTTAAATCCTGAAGACCAGTCATCAAAGAAAGAAAGCCAATTTCCATACCGAGTCCAGAGACTCTCTTGTTGCGACACTCAGGCACTTTCATTAGGTATTCTCCTCTTCTGGTCCTGTCTATCTATTCTCTGAGCCCCAATTCTCACATTTGTTGCCTGATTCATATATCCTCAGGGGATGGTGTGTCTATGTAAACCAACTAAAGTGAACAGAAAACAAGAATTTCTGCTGTAAAGAATGTATGCCCCCCCGCCGCCGCCAAGGGAGCCTAGTTCCTAGTCAACAGGGCTGAGTGTGATCTTCCGATTCTTGAGAATTCCTGAACCAGACCACTTTACCATTCCTGCTCACTATGAAAAACCTCTTCTTTATCAGGGTACAGCACTGTTTTGTCAGAAAACAGGGACAACCCACCTCACAAATTAATAGCCAAGGTCATGATCACATTGGCAGACAAATGGAAAGTGCCATTTGTGTCCAGTACACTAAAACCATTTGCAGTATCGATCAGAAAACTACAGCAATACTAAAAGGTCCTCATATGGATATTAATGTTGAAATGAAAACACATTTGCAGTTAAGGCACTGAATAATTTTGTGTCTTCGTGGCTAACAAATGCAGACATTATTAATAGGCTTGCTTGGCAAGACTTCTGATGGCTGGATTGGGTTTATTAAATTGTTGTGTGCAGCCCATTGATCACTGTAGTGTTTCTGCCTTTTGTTACTGTACAGCCATAGGAAACATAAAAATTCAACCATCAGCAACCTTCACTGGATGGGGACCTGCCAAGCTAGACCTCGAAAATACTCTGTGTCATTAAAGACTGTATGTCTTATAAGAGTCAAATAATATTTTGGCCTCTGTAACCAACTTTCATTATTGCTGGATGAGACTATAGCAATGGTCTGTGCCAGCAGAGCAAATCAGTGTTCTAGAAGACAATCCTAAAAATGGGGAAAATCCCCCCCAAAAAGAGTTATTAAATAGGGTTTTATATTATACAATCTACTCTTGCTCTGTGCCAATTTAGCGGAAGTTTGGGCAAATGATTTTTGAGTTATAATTTTAAAAATCTATCTCCTCATACTCCCATAAACACCCCCAGATTTAAATAGATCACATAAATTTAAACAGAAAAACTAATCTTGCTAGAGAATGGTTGGCCCTAGTTACTTTTTGTTTATTTGGAAAGAATCTAGGCTGAAGGAGCTGAAATACTGATCCTCAAAAAAGGCCTTTCAAAAAGATAAACTTTATTATAAGGCTGAACACATTTGGTACAGACTAGTGAGCAGATGCTTTCTGAAATGAAACATTGTATACATTCATAGCTGGGGTAGTGACAAGGAGGGAGATGCTGTATATAGAGGGCAAAACAAGTATTTAGAGAGGAAGGTGACAGGAACAGAATGAAAAGACACGTGTTCTTTAAAGAGCAACAAACAAAATGAAACCACTGCTTTGCTTTAGGGGAAGCACTGCATTGACAGTCTTCCAGAAAGCGGGATATTTTACTGTGTATCCTCAGTAAATATTCTTTTAGGATGTTTGCAAATAGTCTCCTCATATTCATTTTCAAAAGGAAAATCGGCTTCATTTCTGGGGCAATGCGACTGTTTGACCTTGTCAGTCTGGACAGAGCTGACTCTTAACTTGATGAGTCCATCGTGACCAGACAGGTAATCAGAATCTTACCTGTATCTACTATTACTTACACCTGCTCAGGTGTAAAAATGGTTGTAAAAAAGGAGACACAGAAACAGTATTAAAAGCCATTCACAAAGAGACACCAGGCAGGGGAACATTCCAGAACCCTGATCCTCCCCCCCCATAAGTTAACCATTTCTTACTCAAACACAATGAAAATGTCAGGACTGTTGTTCAGCATGTTCAACTTGTAACTATAGCTTGGAACTACAAAGTAAGAAAATGACTAGAAGAAATGGTAGTGAACAAAAGAGGGTATCCTGAAGAGCAGTGGTTCCCAACCTTGGGAAACCAGTTGTTCTTGGATTGGAACTCCCAGGAATCCTGGATAGCAGTTGATGGTGGCAGCTTCTGGGTACTGTGGCTCAAGAAGTCTTGGGTTATCCAAGGTTGGGAACCACTAATGTAGGCCATCTTGATTGCTGACATTGGGGTTATCAACATTCAGATTGCCCTTTGCTTTGTAAAGTTGACCATCTTTTTTTTCCTGCTGTCAACACAGGCATGATATTCTCTGGAAGTTGAGTCATGGCTACTGGACTTCTTTTTTGAGAGATAGAAACATTTCGCTGTTCATCCAAACAGCTTCATCGGTCTGAATACAGCTAGTGCAAGTACTCCATCTTATAGTCAGCAGATAAACTCACCTGGATGACTGAGAATCTTCACAGACAGGCATAATATTGTGCAGCTATTTCCTGGGATTTCCTGAGATTCTGAATTGTAGATAGAGAATATCTCACATTCACAATATGGAGGGTTGTTGCTTTTTGTTGTTTTTGTTGTTTTTGTTGTTTTAAAGTTGAATCACAAATAATAGCATGCTAACGTCCCAGTGTATATCAGTAAATATGCTCCTTATTTCCATACATGGGGAAGGGAAGCGGGCATGCTCAAAGAAGCACTGGCACAGATGGAGCTGTTCTTGTTCTTCAGCATTCTTCTCCTCCCATTTAGTTGGAGAAACCAAAGGAATGGTGATGTTATATTTCATCCTGGAATTCAAAAAGAAAGATTGATATGCTCATTGCAAACTTTTGACTAATAAGAAGGAAGGAGGGGAATGGCTCCAAAATATTTGCATGGGTAGAACAGAAATTCTGAGACATTCTTCACTTGTTTGCTTATTCACTAGAAACACCCATCTCACTCCTCCCCACTTTGGCTTCCCCAAACATAGGCTGATATATTTAGTCCCAATCAGTTATGTCACAGGAAGTGTGTCCACCTCTCAACTGAAACTCATATTGTTGTAATTCTGATTGATGCTTTATTTGCTTTAATTGAACTTCATCTTTTTTTCTTTATTGTGTTATTTGTATACTGTTATTGTTGTCAACTGCTCAGAGTGGTCCTGTCACCAGATCGGCAGTATAGAAATCTAATAAATAAATAAATAAATAAATAAATAAATAAATAATTCCCACCTTCTTCTTTGAAAACTATGCCTTGGTAGTGTGTTTAATGCCTTGATAAGGTATAAACCCACTAGTAACTAAGATAAGTGTTTTGCAAATTTGTGAAGAATTATCCAGTAAGGGAAGAGTGCTGGACTCGGCAGGCCTTTGATCTGATCCAATGGTATTTTCCTTATGCACCAATTTCCACATTGCCCAAATCCCTGACATATAGTTGCCAGGATGTCATATAGCTCTCCTTTCTTTCACTAACTCTTTTAAGAGCTCAAGAGTCTGGCCATGTTTGGGGGGGGGTGTTTGTTGGGAGCTCATGTGGAAAGAAGCACTGAGAAACATCCTTGCTCAGAATGTCAACAGTTCTACAGGGTAAAGTCAAATTTAGATAATTTCGTCTTGCCAATAACTCAAGATTTTTGAACAGGTTATCCAGCCTTCATTGAAAAGTTAGAATAAACTTGTTCCCTTTGGCTCTAGATGTCAGAAAGGACCATATGTTTTTATGTGATGTCTCAAGTGTCTGCTATTTAACTTCCCAGTTGGGTTGGTAAATAGCAGTGATAACAGAATTTCATACTATTTTGGCACTTCTGCTTCTACCCCAGCTGGGATCAAGAAGTACATAATCATGTGAAAATGGAAGGCACTGTATAATCAGGAGGGTAGCCAAATGTTTCTGAACCTGAAAATGATTCACTTTGGAAATAACTTCAGCCAAGGTGAAAATGCATTTGTGGGTACATATTTTTAATCCTCTTCAAATAGGCTTCTGCCTAATATTGCTGTAACATACCATGTAAACTTCTAGATATAAGGAAAGGAAGAGTGATTAAATGCATTCATGATAACTAGAGATGGGCACGACTTGAAAAAAAATTTTTTCGAGTTGTCGTTAGTCGGGCCGGTTCCGTTTCGGCTCGTTTCCGTTTTTCGTGAAAATTTGCAAAAATTAGTCGGTTTGTTTTTTTGTTTTTTTGTTGTTGTTAGTACTGGTTTGGGGAGGGGGTAGCGGGCTCCTGGAGGGAGCTGCAGGAGTCAGCCAGAGCCACAAGTGACGGACTGGCAGACTCTTTGCACCCGCTGTGTCTCACGTACCTGCATGTAGTGCAATGCAAGTAGATCTGGCTTAGGGTTAAGACGGCTTAGCGCAAGGGCTAGGGTTAGGCTAGTTACGGGTGAGGTTACGGTGAGTATTGGGGTGCATCTGGGTGCCTCTCTGACCCACTTAGAAGGACAGTGTACTGGCGTATGGGTTAGGCTTAGGGTTCGGGTTTGGGCTACGATTAGTGGGCTGTTTATGCCCGATTGGCACATCCCAGAAGTCTCTGTGGTCAACCTGGCCAAGTGGCCATGCGATTGGTGAAAAATTTGCATGGTCTACTCCCATGGGAGAGCCCATCATTGCGAATGCGCAGGTGTAAAAAAATAAAATAAAATAAAATAAAATAAAATCAACGGAGACTTTTTTTGCAAGAAAAACCCACTGCTGCTCCTGTAAAAATTCAAGCATTTAAAATAGCTAATTTCCGCATGTTTCTGTGGTGCTTTGGTGGGGTTTTGGGCAACAATTTCAAAAAAAATATTGCGGTCGCAATTTTGGATCCCCCCCCACCGCATGGCAAATGGATGCGCCCTCCCAGCCTGGTACAGTCAGCAAAACCTGGCCATGCGATTGGTGGAATGGCTGCAAAACTTTGCATGGTCCACTCCCATGGGGAGCCCATCATTGCAAATGTGCAGGTGTAAAAAAATAAAATAAAATAAAATAAAATAAAATCAACGGAGACTTTTTTTTGCAAGAAAAACCCACTGCTGCTCCTGTAAAAATTCAAGCATTTAAAATAGCTAATTTTCACATGTTTCTGTGGTGCTTTGGTGGGGTTTTGGGCAACGATTTCAAAAAAAAATATTGCGGTCGCCATTTTGGATCCCCCGCACTGCATGGCAAATGGATGCGCCCTCCCAGCCTGGTACCAGCAGCGCAGCAGTAGCAATAGCCAAGGAGAGGGGGGCGGGGAACCCCCCCCCAAATAAAATAAAACACCCTTCTGGCCTGGTAGGTGCCCTCAGACAGTTTTCGCCTACTTTTAGGGCCGGGAATCGGGTTTTTTTTAAACTTTTAAAAACTTTTTTTCTGTGCCGCTTGGCATTGCGCGATGCAAGTAACGAGCACGACAAATCAGACCAAATTGTTCGTTCGTCGGTTCGAGCTCGAAGTCTGGCGGAGTAATTCCCGTTACCGTTTCCGTAGAGTAACGGAAACGAGTAACGGAAATGGAAACGGGAATACCGCTAAGTTGTGCCCATCTCTAATGATAACATAGCAAAAGACTGGGGCAGAAATATAGACAGGGGAACAGTTTTACCTATTCTGTACCATGGAACCAAGACAAACGTATTGTTCGCCATTCTCCAACATGAACTGAGTTTTGCAAAGGAGTCCTTCAGTCCCTCCATGTCGGAGAAAGAACACTGGAATGTGTTAGAAATATAAGAACATTTCTTAGTATTGGGTAAATGTTTTGCAAAAATATGTACAAAAATGTCCAGTGCAGTTTTTCCCCTCAAAAACTGTGAACAACTAAATTTCAGACTTGTGAAATTTTTGATCTTCAGAACAGACAGAAAACTGGAAAGCACAGTAAAATGGAGAAACTAAGAAACAATGAAACTGGTGGATTTGGCCATGCTTAATCAAGCACCTTACAGTAATTAGGAGAGAAGAAGGGTAATCAAGGAAAAATTAAAAACAGGATCACAAAAATGAATTCCAGAATCCACTGCTGCACAAGTCCTATACCTCTCCCCGACTAGTTTCCAATAAAAAGAAACAGATGCTTCCGAAACTCATCATTCTGGTAAGGAGACTTGGTCACATTATTTCTTTAACAAGCTGAGCTAGAGTTTCCTTTCTGAATGGCCAATCAAATCACACCACAATGCATCTTTCTAGGTTGCTTCACTAATCCTGGAGTATATGGTGCCTCTTGAAACTTTCAAATTTAGAAGTGGGCAGACCTGTTTGTTTCACTTTCTGTTACATTCAAGTGTGGGTAAATTCTAATAAAATAATTGACTGTTGGGGAAAAAACCTGAATGTTGGTCTATGTTGGACCGCTGCACATTGTCCTGTGAAGAAGACTGATGCTTCCTTATTGGCGATTAGAGATGGGCACAACCAGGAAAAATTACGTTTCGAGTTGTGTGTCGGAGCTGGCCCATTTCGGCTCGTTTCCGTTTTTCACGAAATTTTCCAAAAATGTGTCGTTTCGTTTGTCGGTTTTTTGTCTGTTGTTAGTACTGGTTTTTGGGGGGGGGCTCCTGGAGGCACCTCTCTGGGATGGGTGCCTCCTCTGGCCCGCCATGAAGGGAAAGCGGGCTCCTGGAGGCACCTCTCTGGGGTGGGTGCCTCCTCTGGCCTGCTACAAAATGGCATGCATAGCCAATTGGATATGCATACCATTAAGTTGCAGTTGCAGCAGGCAGAAGCATCTCTCTTTCGGGTGCCTCTGTGACTCACTGCCTGTGGTGCACTTGGGCTGGGGAACGAAGTGAGAGAGGACCCCTACGGGTGCCCGCTGTGTACTTGCTGTAGTGCAATGCGAGTACACAGATCTGGCTTGGGGTTAAGTGTTAGCGCAAGGGCTAGGCTTAGGGTTACTGGTAAGGTTAGGGTGAGTTACTGGGGTGCACCTCTGGGTGCCTCTCTGACCCACTAAGAAGGACAGTGTACTGGCGTATGGGTTAGGGTTAGGGTTCGGGTTCGGGTTCGGGCTAGGGTTAGTGGCTTTTTATGCCCGACTGGCACATCCCAGAAGTCTCGGTCAAAACCTGGCCAAGTGGCCATGCAATTGGTGGAATGGCTCCAAAAATTTGCATGGTCCACTCCCATGGACAGCCCATCATTGCGCAGGTGTAAAAAAATAAAAATAAAAATAAAATAAAATAAAATCAATGGAGATGTTTTGTTGCAAGAAAAACCCACTGCTGCTACTGAAAAAATTCAGGCAGTTTTAAAATAGCTTTTTTCGCATGTTTCTGTGGTGCTTTGGTGTGTTTTTGGACCATGCAATTTCAAAATAAATATTGCGGTCGCCCCATTTTGGATTCCCCGCCCGCACTGCATGGCATGGCGAGTTGGCGAGACGACGAGGATGCGCAGCCCAAGAGAGGAGAGGGGGGAGGCCGGGGACCCCCCCCCCAGAAACCACCCCTCTGGTAGGTGCCCTCACTGAGGCAGGCATATTTTCGCCTGCTTTTTTGGCTGGGAATCGGGTTTTTTTATTATTTTTAAAACTTTTTTTCTCTGCCGCGCCACTTGGCGATTTGGCGTGGCGAGTGCGACTCGACGAGGATGTGCACTTTGCGCAGCCCAGGAGAGGAGGGGGGAGAGGCTGGGGACCCCCCCCCCAGAAACCACCCCTCTGGTAGGTGCCCTCACCCTCACTGAGGCAGGCATATTTTGCCTGCTTTTTTGCCCGGGAATCGGGTTTTTTTATTATTTTTAAAACTTTTTTTTTCTCTGCCGCACCACTTGGCGATTTGGCGTGGCGAGTGCGACTCGACGAGGATGTGCACTTTGCGCAGCCCAGGAGAGGAGGGGGGAGAGGCCGGGGACCCCCCCCCAGAAACCACCCCTCTGGTAGGTGCCCTCACCCTCACTGAGGCAGGCATATTTTGCCTGCTTTTTTGCCCGGGAATCGGGGTTTTTTATTATTTTTAAAACTTTTTTTCTCTGCCGCACCACTTGGCGATTTGGCGTGGCGAGTGCGACTCGACGAGGATGTGCACTTTGCGCAGCCCAGGAGAGGAGGGGAGAGGCCGGGGACCCCCCCCCAGAAACCACCCCTGTGGTAGGTGCCCTCAGGCAGGCATATTTTCGCCTCATTTTTGGCCGGGAATCGGGTTTTTTTATTTTTAAAACTTGTTTCCTGTGCCGCTTGGCATTGTGCGATTGATGCGATGCCAGGAATGACCACGACAAATCAGACCCAATTTTTCTTTAGTCGGTTCGAGTTCGAGTTCTGGCGGAGTAATTGCCATTACTGTTTCCGTTACGTAACGGAAACGAGAAACAGAAACGTGCCCATGTCTATTGGCGATTGTCAGAGAGGATAATTTCTGGTAATTTCTGGATAATTTCTGGATAATTTTACTGCAGCTCTTATTTCAAGCTCTATTGCAAGGTTAAATATTTATGGATGGAATAGTTTTATCTATTGATACACCATGAATTTACTCAAAGGAAATGAGCCCAAAATGTGTAGAAATTAACAATTAAATTAATCTCACCATAAGGTATGTTGGCATCAACAATTCAAGTTAATGCTTGAGTCTTTATTTCCACATTTGGTGGCATCCCAGCTGTGGGCCATGATCTCCTTAGTGAAAGCGAAGTGTGCCATGTCAAATG
Organism: Phrynocephalus guinanensis; assembly: GCA_037367245.1. Classification (NCBI taxonomy): domain Eukaryota; kingdom Metazoa; phylum Chordata; class Lepidosauria; order Squamata; family Agamidae; genus Phrynocephalus; species Phrynocephalus guinanensis. The sequence continues at coordinate 152,827,079 of CM074733.1, read as the reverse complement.
ACTGGAGAAAGAAGGATCAGAGATCCTTTAAAGCAACCATTATTTTACCATACAGCCCCTCCAAATGATGCTGCTCTAGCTACAGAATAATATCTGTCTCTCTTGCCTGCTGCTTATATGTAGGCACTTTAAGCTAAAGTCAGCTTATTTGTTCATCTATCCCAATATGACAATTTTGGTGTATTTTGACCCTGACCATATTTTCATTAGAAACATCAGGACTAAATGCATTTATTTTTGCTCTGCAAACATGTACTGTACCATTGAACAATTATAGCTCATTTCATTGTTGATATACAGGTACCTTTCTCTCCTTCTCCTGTCCACATCGTTCTATGCATTACCATCAATTTCAAAGCAATTTGGAGGAGTTTTCCTGGGACATGATATATTCAAAGAACAGAGATCTGCTTTCTTCATTCCATAAGCATGTTGTAAGCAATGGGGTTATTCTTCCATCTTTCTTTTAGAACAATGGTTCTCAACCTTGGGTCCTAACTAAAACTCCCAGAAGCCTTCACCAATAGCTGTGCTGGCCAGGGTTTTTAGTTCAAGATCATCTTGTGATCTAAGTTTTGGAAACCCAGTAGAAGTCACTAAAATTTCCATTTGTCCAAGGAGAGAACGATGCACAGCGAGGTAGGTGGCCAGCATGAATCCTTTCTCTCAACATTCTGTCATTCTGACTGTATTCATATTATCCATTAGAGATGGGCACAAAATGCTAAAATAGCATTACATTTCAATTTTCATTTCGTTCAGTTCAGTTCTGATTTGTTTCATTTCTTTTGAAATGATTTTTTAAAAAAATTCATTTCATTTTTCATTTTGTTTCATTTTTGTTTGTGTACTCTCTCTCTCTCTCTCTCTCTCTCTCTCTCTCTCTCTCTCTCTCTCTCTGTGTGTGTGTGTGTGTGTGTGTGTGTGTGTGTGTGTGTGTGTGTGTGTGTGTGTGTGTGTGTGTGTGTGTGTGAGAGAGAGAGAGAGAGAGAGAGAGAGAGAGAGAGAGAGATGATTGTGCAACTTCCATTGGGCGTGGGAAAAGGTGGGATTTGCAAACTATTTTTGCCACCCCAAGCACTGATCAGCTGTAGTGCAGGTGGCAAAAATAAGTTTTATAATTCTGGGTTTTCCCCCACCTGATCTGGCACAGAAAACGTGTTTTCAGCTCTACAGATGATCAGCGATTGGGGCTCAGCAAAAATAAAAATTGAAAAATAAAAATCCCAACTTCCCCCCCACCTGATCAGGTGGTGAAGAGGAGGGATTTTTTGTGGCTAAGGCCCAAGAGATGTAGCGGGGGTTTGGGGGTGTCAAAAATAATAATTAAAAATTGCTCCTTTCCCCTCACCCAATGGAGTGGGGGAAAGGAGGGATTTTTTGGCTGAGCTCCAAGAGGGCTTGAGGCTGTCAAAAATTATTAAAATTTGCTCCTCCTTCCCCCCCCCCCAACCCAATGGGATGGGGGAAATGAGGAGTTTTTAAACTTTTTTTGCCCTCAAGTGTTGATCAGCTGTAGTGTGGGCTTGGGCCTGCCCCCCCCAAAAAAAAATTAAAAATTGCTCCTATCCCCGCACTCCATTGGTTGTTTTGTTCTCCTACTCCATCGGTCCATTTTTGTTTGGTTTGGTTGGTTTTTGTTCTCCTGCTGCTGCCGCTGTCCAGCCCCCATGGAGGGGGCTTCAAAGTGGCTTGTTTTTAAACCCCCCCCCTCAGCCAGCCACTCAGCAAAATAATAATAATAATAATTAATAAAAACAATAATTGGGTAGGGGGAAAGTAGGATTTTAATTTTTTTTTTGGCTGAGCCCCAAGCACTGATTAGCTGTAGCACGGCTGGCTGAGGGTGCTTTTTTAAACAAGCATCAGCAGCACTACAGCTGATTGGTGCTGCCACTTAGTAAGCCCCCTCCATGGGGTCTGGGCAACAGCAGCGGCGGGGAAACAAAAAACAAAATGAACTAAATGAAAATTTTTGTTTCATTTCATTTTGTTTTCCTTTGAGGGGGCAGTTTTTTATCCATTTCGTTACATAATGAAATGAATAACAAATAATGAAATGAATAAATAATTCATTTTGTGCCCATTTCTAATGGACACATGTATGTTTAGGCAGGATAGATGAATATAAAGTGACCTCTATGGAGACCTATTGCAAAGAAGATACTATGTTGACAGTATGATATTAGAAGGAAGCGAAGTAAATTTGCTGGAATCATCTGAATTTGCCCTGCCACCAGCAATGACAATTATTGAGACTGTTCCTGGGATTAATAAAGGCACACTGTCATAGAAAAGGTTTAACTACAGCAAGGATGATAGCCAAAAAAGAGCCTCAAGCAATGTGAGAAACCTGGCCTTCAGATGATTATTGGGCTGTGGTGACAAGTCCAACCTGAACATTCTGACTGAAAGGCAGATTCACATATATAGTTCCCAAAATATGTATGTGGAAGAGTGTCCTTGGCAGACTGGCATGGCTTAGTTACCAAGTCCCATAAATACTTGCCTTCCCCAGAAACTGTTCCACCTGCTGCTCCTGACAGGATTGCATGAAGAAGTCCTTAATGAGTGGAAGCATCCTAATAACGGTTGCATGCCCATATTGTGCTACCACAAGGGTTGGTTGCTGGCCAAAACAGCCAAATTAACATTATCTATGTGCCATATCTGTTGCATCTGAGTTAATTAAATCCCAGCAACCCCCATGCAACATAATGAAGGTTAAAAAAAGAGAGAGGTGATTTTAGAATGTTTAGAATACACTTCCAGCACTTTGACATAGGACTCAAATGGGGACTAGAAACCTTCTGGTGTCCTTAGGAAAGAATGTAAGAGATACTCTGGGCTCAACTATACAACCCAGCAACATAAAATATTGCCAAGCCAGAGGGATTTCCTGACTGGTTCATTCTACTGCCTATAGAGGACATTTAGTCAATCATCTTAATTTCTTCCACAGTAAGGAAACAGCACAAAAACAAATGAACACTCCCCCCCGCCCTGTGCGGAGGAGGGGCGTCTTTGCCGGAAAGCCGGGCAGCTGGATAGGCTACGCAGTTTGCGCAGCCTACGCAGGGAGCACTGCCCTATTTAAGACATCAGCGCGCTCCCTGCAGCCTGCCCGGCTGGAAAAGATAATTGCCCCCTCCCTCCCACCACCATTAATGTCCTGGTGATGCTTGGCTGGTCGCTTAGGGGCCGGATGGGAATTTTTGACCGCTACTCGAATTGACCGTGAGTGGTGGTGCTTTTTCGCCCATCCCATCAGTCACAGGTTGGCGCGGAGTGTGTAATGCCCGGTCACATTTGGCGGGTAGCGCAAATAAAATTATAACGGCCCGGCCCCATTATTTAATTAAGAACTTAAGGGTCCCGGCAGTCCTCAATTAAAGTAGATTAGGGTTTAGGTAGGTGTAAATTAATAACAAACCATTGTTAACTTTGAGGGCTGCCAACGTGTAATTAAACCTAATAGGCCAGGCAAAACCCTGGCGAATTGGGACCGAGATAAAAGTATACGCCTGAGACTAAGATTGCGCTACCACACAGGTCCTCCTGGAGTTAAATTGTGTTATGTTGATAGTTCAAAGTTGGTTCCTGTGTTCAATAAAATGTGGCCCATGTTAAACAAACTTAAACTGTGTTGCCTCGTTATTATGGCCTTGAATGGCAATGAGTTCTCCAAGTGTGGTGATGGTATTCATAAAATTGCATTCCAACAAAATCTGCCGCCAATCCTTAAAGTTGAAGGACAAATCTTCCATCTCAGGTGATTGTAACTTTATCCATGTAATGTTTGCAGTCATTTTGGCATTAATCACTCTTATTGTTTTGTAATTTACAGGAAGATAAAATCTTCAAAGTCATAATTGGTTGGATGGTTCATCTGGTTCAATTATCAGCTGAACAAGTGTTTGGTGCTCCAAAGCCCAGGCTCCTTCTGCAGGTACCCAATTGGAGCCAATGGTCTGGCTCTCCTGCCCTGCCTCCTCTGGACACTACATCCGAGTGGGGATTTGCCAGAGGAGGCATCAGTTTGAAGTGACAAACACCTTTTCAGCTGATGAATGAACTGGCACGAACCAGCAAAATTGCAGTTCATGCCGATCTCTATTCAGAATTCAAGTTAATTTAGTAGTAGTAGTAGTAGTAGTAGTAGTAGTAGTAGTAGTAGTAGTAGTAGTAGTAGTAAAACCCTAAAATACATGACTAAGACAATAAACAAATACTCAACAAGAGGCACAAAACAATTCAAACAGATGAACAGCAAACACAGGGAGAACAAAACACCCTTAGCAATTGTCAAAGGCTTCCTTGAAAGCCAAGATTTGCAGCCTTTTTAAAGGAAGCCAGGCAATGGATGCCATGGATTCCATGAACTCCAAAGCCACTTCCGACAGCCCATGCCCAGCATGCACATTGAAATCACCAACCACCTGAACAGTGCCACCGAGAAGAACTCAGAGAGCTCTGGGAGGGAGAGTGCTGGGTCATGGAGAGCACAGTACACAACCACAATCCCAAACCTGTCTGCCTGACCCACCACAAGGTATAGACATTCCAACCCTGGGCACACGAACATCACAGATTTGCTGACATGAAAAGATTCCCTATAAACAATGGACCTGCCCAGATGCTGAACACAGAACCCTTAGGGGTGCAGCTGGGAGAGAGAAACTCCCCCTCTGCGCCCACACAGGTATCCAAAAGAAAGGCCAAATCAGCCTGCTCATCCATGATCAAGTCATGGATGATGGGGATCTTATTGTGGACCAACCTGGCATTAGTCAACAAACAACACAGGTCGGAGGCATGGACTGCATGGTTGCCTATTATGTGGCAGTGGACCAGAGGGTCAGAACGGGGGACAGGCACCAAATGCCTGCCCCAAGTTCTCCTTACCTGATCGACCCTCCGGCTCAAAGCGTTCGACTAGTGGTTTGTAATACAAAATCCAGTGTAGTTATCTTGTCTGCTGTGTGAAATTTAATAATAATAATAATAATAATAATAATAATAATAATAATAATAATAATAATAATAATAATAATAATAATAATAATAATAATAATAATAATAATAATAATAATGCCAGTCCTAACAGCCATCCAGCCTCCACAAGCTTGGAGTGCTAAAAATGATGATCTAAAAGGGGGAAGGATCTCCTGTCCATTTTTGAGTACTGGATTGAAATCCAGAACACACTTGCAGCCAGCTAACAACCAGGCAGAGTCCCAGCTGAGAGATGGTGATGCCTATGCACCCCATAGCCACTCCAGGCACCTCAAGAGTGCCCCCGGCTGCAAGTGGGCACATTGCTGGAAGGTCCTTAGTCCTCCAGTGGAGTGAGAAGGAGAAACCAGTTGCTCCCACCCAGCAGAGTTCACTTTGGGAGCAAACACGGTTTCTCCATATTGCACCATGTCGTCGCATTAACCCAGAATGAGGCTGCACCCCCAGAGAGAGTGCTGCTACCACCAACACGGTCATCACCTTCACCCCAATCCTTGCCACCACTGTCACCTCTCCACTGTCGCTAGATGCTGCCAGGTGTCAGAGTGTTGCCACCTCAACTCCACCAGTTTCCACACCGTCGGGATCCACATCATCCCACTGCATCATGCCACCATTAGCCTCCGCGGCATCAAGACTTGCTACCACTCCATGGACCAGACTCTCTCTGCCACCACAGCCACAGATTCCATAGCCCCGTCAAGTACCGACAGCGAAGCCCCGCACGTTGGCCAGCCCAAGACAGAACCCAGTTACAAGCCAAACCACAGTCCGAATGCACCGCCATGGCCTAGGGGAGGGTTCTGTGGAAACAGATAAAAAAGGACAAGGGGATGGTGAGGGAGGCCATCCCAACCCCCAAAGGCAAGGACTGGCAAGAGGAAACTAAAAATAAAAGAAAAACAATGAGAGAAAACAAAGACAAAAAATAAAAATAAAAACTCGCGACAGAGGTTTCTATTTTCTCTCAAGATAAGCATATTTAAACGGTGTAGTATTTTGTTTTGGACTTTCTGTCTTGATTTACTTTGGTTTGGTTTTTGGAGCCAAGTGCTGCATTGGAACACTAAGGAAACAGAAAAGTCAGTGAGATGACAATCAGCTGTCATCTACTTGGGATCTGCCGACTGCATTCCTCAACAGTCTTCAGCCACTAAGCATGAAGAAATCTGAACAACGTTTTTTACTAAATTGCACAAAATTCCCTTTTCTTCCTTCAAAAGTAACTGCTGTCCAGTAACAAAGGTAGCTCTACTTTGTGAAGATATGCTAATGCAGAAATTAATCTAAATATATGATAGAACTTGCAGGTGAGCAAATAAAATGTGAAGCTGTTGAATAATTTACATAGCTGTAAGGCACACTGGATAACTACAATATATTAACAGCTCTGCCTTTGCAGCAAGACATGAGTTGGGGAGGAAGAGCAAAAGCCAGTTCATTTAAAAATTCTTTAGAAAGGAACAGCTTTTTTGTTGCTTTAGAAAAGAAAGAAAGAGTAGGCATACGTTTCAAAAGAAATGCTTTCCCCAGCCTTATTTATCTATTTTATTTGTACAGCTTGTGATTTGTCATTTCTTGGAAACCAATATGATGAGTCAATAATTTTCTGTGGAAATCTTTGGGATATCCTCAGTATATCAAAAAGTGAAATTATAAAGATGTCTGACACTCTTAAATAAAGGTCTTTTTGGTATTGATGGTGGCAGTTGGAATAGAGCTGTCAGGTCCAAATTTATGAAAGCTCTTAAGAGGACAGTAGAGTCACACTTTTGAATTTGTACTAAAGTCTCCTCACAGCTGAAAACCTGTCATGCTACTGTTACACTGACACCACTGAAACAGGTTGGGTAGTGTAGTGATCTGTTAGAGCACTTCACTATAATTAACCCACAGACCCACCTTTGCTGATGTTGCTTAGATCTATCTAAATTTGGGACACATGAGAATGGAATCCAAGGTAAAATATTGAATACTATTAAAATTGCACTGTAAAAATAATTTAAAAGCAATATTAATACATATCTACTGCATGAGGGAAGTCATAATTCAAGCAAAACTGGCTAAGGTTACCAAATTACTTACTGGGACGATGTCCTAGCAAATGGAGTAGTTAATTTTAAAGAACATGTGGAGTTAGAGTGCCCCTAGATAGGAAAGGGAAATGTCTGAGTCATTGGAAACTATGTTTGCAATTTCTTTGACTCTGGAGGGACATCCTAGTGGCTTAGGAGAAATTGCCTCCCAGTCTCAAATTTCTGAGGGAACAGTTTATAATTTGTAGGCCCGTTTCCCCTTGGTGTTTTTTTAAATTACTGTTTCACAAACTGCCTAGATTCAAAACTTTGCAAGTAAAGATAAAATAAAATACACACATTATATCTATAAAAACATACCATGTTTATGAAGTCCATGAGAAAGATGTTAAATGGGGCTACGTAGGGAACCCAGCCTAAAGAGCCATCTTCTCAACATGGGCCCCAAGATGAAAAATTGTCGGTGTGTGTCATGTTCGTGAGAGAATAATATTCTACGGGAGGGGGGGACAATTCCGAAGATCTTGCTCTGGATGACCCCAATTCCAATACCATTTGAGTTCAGGGTTCTGTGGAATCTGGTTCTGTGGGTGGGAAGAAACAGTATGCAGCCCACAAATCACTTGTTGCTCTAGAATAACGTAGGGAGGTTGTGCTGAGATTGTGGGAGAGTAGCACATGGAAAACATTATGGCATGCCCACCCTTCCAGATCCCCATCTGTGATCAGGACCCTGAAACCATTTGATCTGAATAGGGACCAGCCCAACTCATAGTGAATCTATTCTGCCTTTTTCTCTTTAATGATTTCCCTGCAATAAGTAGAATGACTGCAAAAGCTATGGAAAGTAAGGGGGGGTTATGAAATGAGGATGGTGTCATCCAAAGGCCTTCTAAAAGAATAAGTAAAGAGAGGAAGGCCATGACATGGAAGAAGCTATTCTTAGCTATGCAGAAATGTAATTGAAAGCAGTGATAATCATTTGGATCCTAAGTAGTAAAGTCAAGGAAGCGTAGGAGAAATTTCTGATGCATTTTCCTCACTGTACTCTAAGGATGTAATGTATTTTCACATGTGTTCTCAGCATCAGAGAAAATGGTGGCTTAACAAGTCATGGCCCTCCATTAAAAGAAAGAAAAAAATAGAAAACAAAAATAAGTAAGAAATGTGTTGCTCCTACATGAGAGTGAAAAACACCCAGAACATTTGGAGTCAAAAGCAACATTCAAATCTACATTTTTGCATGGGGAAAAATACTGTATTTTTTCAATTTAAAAACATATGCCCTGTGCAAAAGTACAAGAATTTCTGAGAAAAATGCAAGAGCCTCTGCACAAAATTTTGTGCAAGAAATGCCCCCTCAGGTTTTTTTTTCAAACAGAACTGCTGATAAGGAAAGAAAAATCCTCAAAAAATACTTTTGCTCATTGGAGAGCAAATTTTTGAAATTTGTTACTTTTGAAATTTGTAACTGACGATGGCCCTACTGGTTCCAGAATGGTTTGCATGGCTGACTCCACCAAATGGCTACGGGTTAAGTGCATAACTAGGGGCAAGGACAAAGAAACCGGCACCATCTGGCACCCAGTAACCAATGGCCAGAACCCCATCTGTGGTGTGCTATAAGTCAAGATAGTATCACCTCACTGCACATTGCTCCTGGCCACCCAAACACATCTGTGGGTATCCGAACTTTGGGCCCTCGAAAGGTCAAGTACAGCTGAACTTCCCTCTCCTGGTGGCGAAGCAGTTTCCACTGAAGTCTGACATGCACGCCTGAGTTCCTCAGGCTCATCCTTTTGAACACTAATGGATGTAGAGGTTTGGACACTCCAAACTTCTGTGGTTGCTGCAGTCTCTGGACGTCTGGAACCCTCAGCATGATCACCCTCCCAAAAAGCGATACGAGAGAGCATCAATTGCCCCATCATTTTGATTTCAGCCATCTTCTTGGCCTTGGTCTCCCTTCTAGGCTGCCTGGGTCCAAAAGACTCTGCCATACCCTTTTATTTGATCCTTTCCCTCTCTAAGGCACTTATTTTTTCCCAGATTGCCCTGAAATCCAGATAACCCTCATTATCTGATCAGGAGACTCTTGGGGGGAAAATCTCTGGGGCTTTTCTTTTTGCAGGCTGTTTCCCCCTCCCATCAGACATTCCCTTCTTTGGGGCCATTGCAGACCCAAACTATAACCTAGAGTGCTCACCCCTAGTCACCAAAACCCACTCAATTTATGTATTATCTGACCCTGATTGTTTGCCTAAAGGATAATTATAAATGTCCAAATCTGCTCTCTTATTCCATTTTTTTTAGTTATTATTATCATTTTTCTTTATCACTCTTATTTTAGTATAATACTTTCTCTTTTATTATTTATTTATTTAGTTATTTATTTTATTTTAACTAATAAGTAGAGATGGGAACAAAATGATTTTATTTCATTATTTGTTATTCGTTTCTTTCTGTTATTGTGGGGCCTATCGGGAGGGGTGATAAGTAGGAGGTCGTGCTTAGGGCATCATCATCTAAAGATGGCGGCGCGGCGGCTGCAGCAACTTCCGATCTCTGCGCCGGGCTTTTGTATTTTTGCGTAAATTTTTGGTTTTATCTTTTTTATTAGAGGGTTTCTCTTTGTGGCTTTTTTTTGCCCTTATGGCTCTTTAGTTGCTGGGTCCTTGCCAGGGACCAGCGGAGGGCTGCCATGTCCAGGGGGTTGAGGAATATCTGTCGCCCCCTCCCCTCTATCTCAGACGCCTGTTTCTTACTGCGGCGTCTTTGTGGCTGGCCTTCTCTCCTCCACCGGCTTTCGTTTTGCTACCGGCATCCTCTTCGCCACCGGAGCCTCGCTGCTGGAGTGGGGGTGAGTCTTTTGGTGGTGGCTGGACGCCCTTAGCTCGGGCGCCTGGTCGGTGCCTCCCCCCTCCCCCGGCGGCCTTTTCTTTGCCACCTGCTTTCTCTCCGCCATCGGAGCCTTGCCGCTGGAGTGGGGGTGAGTCTTCGGCGCTGGTGGAACGCCCTTGGTTTGGGCGCCTCCCCTCCGCCCCGCCTTGGCTGAGTGACCATCTCTTGCGATGGCCCCTTCTGTGGGTGAGGCGGCTTGGCTCGGTTCTCGGTTCTTGGGAGCTGACCAGCCGCCGGCGTTTCCAGCCAGCCCTCCCAGCCAGCGCTTTCAGCTAGCGCTCCCAGCCAGCGTCTCCAGCCCGGCTACCCATTGTGGATGTGGCGGGGGAGGCCTTTTCAGCCGGCTGGAGCAGCAGTGTGGTCATCTGTGCCCCTCTTCATCTCCCGGCCATGCTGGTTTCTCTTCCACCTGGGGGGGATGGCTTTGGTTTCGGGTGGCAGGTCGGTCGCCGGCGCTCTCCCCCCCACCATTGGGGGGGATGGTGATCCCGCTGTCCGTTCGCGCGGCATGTCGGCCACCGGCGCTTCTCCCCCCCCCTTCTTGGGGGATGGTGATCCTGCCATTCGCTCGGGCGGCATGTTGGCCGCCGGCGCTTTCCCGTCCACTTCTGGGGCATTGGTGATCCCGTTGCATGTTCGGCCGTCGGCGCTCTCCTCCCCCCATTGGGGGTGATGGTGATCCCGCTGCTCATTCGGGCGGCATGCTGGCCATCGGTCCTCCCCCTTCCATGGTTTTTTTTTCCATCCACCATTTTGTTGGGAGGGCTGTCACTCCGGGATCTCCTGTGGCGGCACGGCGGCCTTCTGCTCTGGTGGAAGATCAGCTGCCGGCGCCCTCCCCTCGTCTAGCCCTGTCTTCGGAGCGTCGTCGTGGCCTTCTTGCTTCGGCCCTTATCCCCCCCCCCAGCATTATTGCCGTAGAAGCAGCCACCTTCATGACTCGCCATCGAACGAGATGTACTATCAGCCGGTTGGCCGTTCCATCAGTTGAGAGGGCACCATGGGCCGATCATCTTCCCATACTAGGTCCAATTGGGCCTTGAGGCCGTTGTCCCAGTGTGGGACTGTTGTGGTGCCACTGGTTACCCTCCATTCTGCCCGGAATATCCTTTTCAACTTGGCTAATTGGGGGGAGCAATGTTGTTCGTTCCACCTTTTCCTACCCTCCTCGATTGGTTTGTCCTTTGCTGGCCTGGCTTGGTGCCCGTTAACTTATTTATTTATTTTATTTTACTTTCTTTTTCTGGGGTAGTGGGTGGGTGGATTCCTTTATATTGTTATATCTAATTGTTGTATACTCTGTATTGTATCACCTTTGGTTGTATCTGTCTTTTTTTTTACGCGTTTGTATTATATATATATATATATATATATATATATATATATATTTATTTATTTATTTAAATACTTATATCCCGCTCCATCTTCCCAGCGGGAACTCTGGGCGGCTAACAACATAAAAAAAAACATAAAAGGCTAAAAGCTAAAAATAACCGAGCCACCAGACAAGGGCAGCGGGGGGCAAGATGGCGGCAAACAATAGGGCTGGGAAATAGGAATAGGAACTAAATAATAAGGTCACCGTATGCATCCTTAAAGAGGAAGGTCTGTGTTCTTGGTCATTTAAGATCACATGGAGCCTGCTGGGTGCCCTATTAGGGTGGTGTCGGGCTGCGGGAGATACACTTGGGGCCTGCGGGTCGATCGGATAAGGAGAACTCGGGACAGGCACCTACGGCCTTTCCCACGTTCTGACCCGCCGGCTCACTGCCAAATGGTAGGGATCCAATCCGTCTGTGCCCCTGGCCTGCCCTGCCTGCTGATTAATGCCAGGTCAGTTCATAACAAGATCTCCCTCATCCACGATCTGATCGTGGATGAGCGAGCCGACCTGGCATTCCTCACGGAGACCTGGGTGGGCGAGGGGGTGGGGCCTCTCTCGCTCTGCTTCGCCCCCAGGGCTACTGTGTGCAGCAGCTGGGCAGGCCGGAGGGGTGGGGGGGCATTGTGTATAGGGACTCCTTTCATGTCAGCAGATCCGCGACGTTGGTGAGTCCAGGTTTGGAATGTCTCCACCTTGTGGTGGGCCAGAAGGACAGGTTTGGGGTAGTGCTTGTGTACCGTGCTCCCCGCGACCCTGCACTCTCCCTTCCAGAGCTCTCCGAGTTCATCTCGGCAGCACTTTTGAGGTCCCCTCGCCTATTGGTGGTGGGGGATTTCAATGTGCACACCGAGGCTGGGCTGTCGGGAGCAGCTCTGGAATTCATGGAGTCCATGGCCTCCATGAACCTGTCCCAATTAGTCATCGGTCCCAGTCACAAAGGTGGACACACCTTGGACTTGGTTTTTGCCTCCACATCACGGGGTTTCGATCTGGGGGTAGGGAGGTTGTTGGCCCGTCCCATGTCATGGTCAGATCATCATCTGCTGACTTTCTCCCTTACGGTTGCCACCCCGCCCCACGGGGAGACGGGCCCTTCCATCTGGGCCCACCACCGAGGGCTCCTGGACCCTGAGTGGTTTGTGGAGGCCCTCGGGAGTGTTCCAGACGGGTTGCATGACGATCCGGTCGACTCCCTGGTCACACAGTGATATGAGGAGGTGGCCGGGGCAGCTGACCGGATCGCCCCCAAGCGCCTGATCCGATGCCAAGCCCGTTCGTCTCCCTGGTTTACCAAGGAACTGCGGGCGATGAAGCAAGAGCGGAGAAGGCTAGAGAGCAGATGGTGGACGGCGCGGACGGCTTTGAATTGGGCTGCGGTTAAGGCTGGTCACTATTCTCTAACGATAAGGGCAGCTAGAAGATCTTTTGTTGTCCTGAGAATTGGTGAGGCCTCGAATCGCCAAGCGGAATTGTTCCGGGTGGTCCGAGACCTCACCAATCCCGGTCCACCTTGGCCTCCTCCTAGTGATTTCACTAGTGAGTCTTTCGCAGCCTTCTTTAAATCAAAGATAGAGACCATCCATTCCGAGCTGGACGCCGGTTGCATTGATCCAGTCCTCACTGTGGCTAGTCCTGGGCCGCCTCGGTCGCCCCGGTTTGTTGAGTTTGGGCCTGTTACACCTGAGGATGCCTCCAGGGCCCTGGGACATTGCAGGCCTGTGACTTCTCCGTTCGACCCTTGCCCTTCCTGGCTGATTAAGATCGCAGGAGGGAGCATGCCGAAATGGGCTTCACTAATTTCCTCAGCCTCCTTCAGGGATGGGATTTTTCCTAGTCTTCTGAAGAAGACGGTGGTGAAGCCCATTATTAAAAGACCTGGCTTGGCTGTGGACAACATGTCCAACTATCATCCCATAGCCAATGTTCCCTTTTTGGGCAAGGTGATTGAGCGAGTTGCCGCCCTGCGTCTCCAGTCATTCCTGGAGGAGAATCATGTCCTGGATCCCTTCCAATCCAGGTTTAGGCCGTGTCATGGGACCAAGACGGCACTGGTCGCTCTGCACGATGATCTGTTGAGGAGGGCTGACAGGGGTTGCTCTACCCTGCTGGTCCTTCTCGACCTGTCAGCGGCTTTTGATACCGTCGACCACGGTATCTTGCTGGGGCGGCTCTCGGAGGTGGGGATTGGGGGTCTGGCTTTGTGCTGGCTCCGTTCCTTCCTTGAGGGCCGCAGCCAGCATGTGAGCTTGGGGGGTGAGCTGTCGGCTCCCTGGACACTCTCTTGTGGGGTGCCTCAGGGGTTGTCCCTCTCCCCAATGCTCTTTAACATCTATATGAAGCCGCTGGCAGAGATCATCTGGAATTTGGAGTCTGCTGTCATCAGTACGCTGATGACACGCAGCTCTATCTCTCCTTTTCCACCTGTGCAGTGGAGGTCGTCTGGACCCTTGATCGTTGCCTGGCCACGGTCTTCGACTGGACCAGGACCCACAGACTCAGGCTCAACCCTGGAAAGACTGAGGTTCTGTTCTTCAGGGGTGGCTCGGAGGGGTACTGTGGCCCTCTTCCCAGTCTGGGCGGGTCCGCCCTCCAGCTGGCGCAAATAGTGAGGAATCTGGGCGTCGTCCTGGATCCGGATCTGACCATGGAATCCCAGGTGTCAGCCGTGACCAGGGCGGCCTTTTACCATCTTAGGCTCATCGCCCAGATTTGCCCGTACCTTGATGAGAGCTCCTTGAGGACAGTGGTACAGGCGCTGGTCATGTCAAGGCTGGATTATTGCAACGCTCTCTACATGGGGCTCCCCTTGAACCTTGTTCAGCGATTGCAGTGGGCCCAGAATGCGGCGGCCAGGCTGGTGCTTGGTGTGCGTCGTTATGACCGTGCCACCCCCATCCTGGCTCGCCTACACTGGTTACCCGTTGCCTCCCGGATCAGGTTCAAGGTGCTGGTTTTGGTTTACAAAACCCTCCATGGCTTGGCCCCTGCTTATTTGGCAGAGAGTCTCTCCCGACAACCAGATCGGGCCTGACCCACCCGATCATCATTGGCCGTCTTGCTACAAACGGTCTCCCCGAGGGAGCCCCACAAAACGAGTACATGTGGACGGCCCTTCTTGGTGGTGGGGCCAACACTTTGGAATAAGCTACCGAGTGAGCTACGGCAGGCTCCGTCGCTGGCGTCATTCAGGAGAAACTTAAAGACCTTACTTTTCCGGGACGCTTTCAGCGCTGATTAGGGATACAGGTTTTTTTTTCCCTTGCCCGCCTACCGCCTTTGCCACTCCCTGTTTTGGAGTTTGGATGTCTGAGCTGTTTTAGCTGCTTTATTTTTCTATGCTGTGAACCGCCCTGAGTCCCTATGAGGGAAATAGGTGCGGTATATGTGTGAAAATAAATAAATAAATAAATAAAATAGGTGGCCAGAGCAGTGTGGCTCCGATGCTGCTCCCCCTCTTTATTCTTCCCACCCCCTTTTTTAGGCACCCCCCAGCTCCAACCGGGCCCCAGGGGCCATGCAGTGGGCACTGGAAAAAAAGCAGATAAAAACGAATAACGAATTAACGGACCAACAGAATGTTTTTTTTGAAAAAAATTGTTAAAAACATACCAAACTGAACCAAAGCCTTTAACGAAATGAAACAAAATGAAACACCATTTTTCGGTTCGTGCCCATCTCTACTAATAAGCCAAACACACAACCCTTGAAAAGCGAAAACCTCCAAAACTATCCCTTTTCTAATGCCCCAAATATTCCAGTGACTGAACCACCTGAAGGAAGGGCACCACCCACAGCTGGCTACAGCCCAGAATCACCTGCCCCTATTTGCAGCCACAACCAGGTGAGGGGGGCATGAATGGTAATAACAAAGCATAGCCACCAAGGAAGTCAAGATATGGGCTACTACTCCCTCACACTTCAGCACCCCCACCAGACCACCACTCTTTATCCCTTTACCCCTCCATTCTAGGTTCCCACCCCGCCCCAGTCCACCCAACCTCTGGCCTTGCAGGAAGCTCATTAACCTGCAAACCCCTCTAAACCCCCATCGCTTGCTCCGAGCAGTAATGCCACATGTCCTCTTTTTATTTCTTATCTTTCCCTACTCAGCTTTCTTAAACCCCCTTCCCCTCACACCATCCAGGCTGTGCTGATGCACAGCCTGTGCCTGAAAGGACTGAGCAACCATGCGGCAGCAATGAAAGTGAAACTGGATCCCGCTGCGAGGCTGAGTTCCTCTCATCTCCATGGTGCTGGGGCAAAGACAGGGAGCTGGCTGGGGCGGTCCCTTATATAGACTGTCCCACACAAAATGGATACCGGTGCTGCCATTACATGCCTCTTTGAGTGGGGGAGGGCAAAGATTCCCTGACGCCGGACCTGAAGGTACTGTTCTTAGACACTGCAGTGTGTGGGTGAGAAATCTTTTGGAGGAAACATGCAATTTTCCAAAAACTGGATTGACCACATGGTATAGTCACATAGAGCTCAGGGAAGTGAAGGAACTTATGCCAAAATGAAGAGATTTGCATTTGCACAAGATAGACATGTCTGTCAATGGACTAAGAGTGAAAAGAGTATTTTCTAAATTCTTGTCTTGAGGGAAACCCAATGAGCTTCATTTCCTTAAGTCAAGATCTAGCCCAGGTGCTCCAGTTCCAGACAACTAGCCCAAAATGTCTCTAGTCCTTTGTCTTTTGACAAGCAAAACAACCACATAGAGCAAACACAGGACTATCTGATTGTTAAGAAATAAATAAATAACCAATTGAGTGCTAAACAAAATAAAAATTTAGTGCAATTTGCAGAGATGTGTACATTCACATAATTTTGCACAAATGACAATATCAAGATATTCATCATGATACTTAGTGGTAAGAAGACCTCCATAATGCCTCATCCCCTTTATAGATTTACATCTATAAAAGGGACAAATTGTGTGTGTTCGTGTTTTGTTTTTAATTCTACCACATTTCTAAAAATATAATAAGCAACGTAGCAGCTACAGAGATTCAATTTTTTGTGAGCTCTTGTTTCTTTAGACGTTTTCACTGTGCTGAGGTTGACCTAAGAATAGCAGCGTAGATATTAAGCTATCTATAAGTAGCACAAGCAGACCCTCAACATTCCCAGAGCCCAATCTCCATGTGCATGGGGAACAAGGTTGTAATTTAGGCCTTTGAAGGTTCCATATTTATGTGGTTCTCCAAATGCCTTGGATGCCTCATCTGGTTTTACAAAATGTGAATAGGCAGCTGTCAGGAGTGGTTTGGTACATTCTACACACAAAGGACTTCTGATTTATTCTTATTAAGGCCATCTTTCAAAGGATTTAACAGCCACATTAATCAGATGTCTCACGGTTATTCATTATGAGGGGCTGTCATCACCATAAAATGTGATCATAACAACTTCCTTCCTCTAATTTTGTCTGAATCTCTCTGGAGTTCTTGAAGCACTCCTACCAGAGGTATGTCAACGGATATATCCTCTCTTGAATCTTGAAAGGACTATTTAAGAATTTACAATGTTCCCATGTTTTAAATTAGGGTTGAAAAACACTTAAGCCAAAAGACTTCCATTGTGAAGAAAGGCACTTTCTTTTACAGTGAAGAGAAGCAATGGTAATCTCGTCTTCTCTAGTGTAACTTTCAACAATGACATGGAAATCCAAACAAGGAACTGTATGTACAGAAACAGGCATACTTATTCCCCCACTTCATTCACTGCAAAGAAGTTGAGTAACAAGACTTGAGCATTTTGAAGGGAAAAAACTTTAGCATGCACAACACAAATTGGTCTATGGATGCTGGTGTAGAAGAGCTCACTTTTACGCAGCAAAACTCTAATATTGCATACCTAAAACATGATTAGCCTCAGTCTGGAATATCTTATAAATGGAGCACATTTCTACTTTTGTGCCCCAGTTGATCAGTGAGGCTACAAAATAAAACGGGCTGAACTGTGCTTTCATCATTGTAAGGCTAATTACACTGGTGACAATGAGGCCTGTAATAAGACTTCCTGGGGTAGGAACTGGCAAGCCACCCCGGTATCCATGCCAAGAACATCCCATGGTCAGAAACAAAAGGCTAAAAGATATGACGCTGGAAGATGAGCCCCTCAGGTCGGTAGGTGTCCAACATGCTACTGAGGAAGAGCGGAGGACAAGTACAAGTAGCTCCAGAGCTAACGAAGTGGCTGGGCCAAAGCCGAAAGGACGCTCAGCTGCAGACGTGCCTGGAAGAGAAAGGAAAGTCCAATGTTGCAAAGAAATATACTGCATAGGAACCTGGAATGTGAGATCTATGAACCAGGGTAAGCTGGATGTGGTCAAACGTGAGATGGAAAGAATAAACATTGACATCCTGGGCATCAGTGAACTTAAATGAACAGGAATGGGTGGATTCAGTTCAGATGACTATCACATCTACTACTGTGGCCAAAAATCCCATAGAAAAAATGGAGTAGCCTTCATAGTCAACAATAGAATGAGAAAAGCAGTGCTGGGATACAACCTAAAAAATGATAGAATGATCTCGGTACGATTCCAAGGCAGTCCTTTGAACATCACAGTAATCCAAGTTTATGCACCAACTACCGGTGCTGAAGAGTCTGAGATTGACCAATTTTATGAAGACTTACAAGAACTTCTAGAACTGACACCAAAGAAAGATGTTCTTCTCATCATAGGGGATTGGAATGCTAAAGTAGGGAGTCAAGTGATAAAAGGAATAACTGGCAAGTTTGGCCTTGGAGTTCCAAATGAAGCAGGGCAAAGGCTAATAGAGTTTTGTCAAGAGAACAAGCTGGTCATTGCAAACACTCTTTTCCAACAACACAAAAGGCGACTCTACACATGGACATCACCAGATGGACAATACCGGAATCAGATTGACTATGTTCTCTGCAGCCAAAGATGGAGGAGCTCTATACAGTCAGCAAAAACAAGACCTGGTGCTGACTGTGGCTCAGATCATCAGCTTCTTATTTCAAAATTCAAACTTAAACTGAAGAAAGTAGGGAAGATCACTGGGCCAGTCAGGTATAACCTAAGTCAAATACCATATGAATACACAGTGGAAGTGAAGAATAGATTCAAGGAACTAGATTTGGTGGACAGAACACCTGAAGAACTATGGATGGAGGCTTGTAACATTGTACAGGAGGCTGCAATGAAAAATATTCCAAAGAAAAGAAAATGCAAGAAAGCAAAGTGGTTGTCCAACGAGGCCCTACAAATAGCAGAGGAGAGAAGGGACGCAAAATGCAAGGGAGAAAGGGAAAGATACAGAAAATTGAATGCAGACTTCCAAAGAATAGCAAGGAGAGACAGGGTGGCCTTCTTGAATGAACAGTGCAAAGAAATATAGGAAAACAACAGAAAAGGAAAAACCAGAGATCTGTTCAAGAAAATTGGAGATATTAAAGGGGTATTTCGTGCAAAGATGGATATGATAAAGGACAAAAATGGTAGGGACTTAACTGAAGCAGAGGAGATCAAGAAGAGATGGCAAGAAGATACAGAAGAATTATATCAGAAAGACCTGGATGTCCCTGATAACCAAGATAGCGTAGTTGCTGACCTGGAGCCAGACATCCTGGAAAGTGAAGTCAAGTGGGCCTTAGAAAGCATTGCAAACAACAAGGCCAGTGGAGGTGATGGCATTCCAATTGAACTCTTTAAAATCTTAAAAGAGGATGCTGTAAAGGTGCTGCATAAGATATGCCAGCAAATTTGGAAAACCCAGCAGTGGCCAGAGGACTGGAAAAGATTGGTCTACATCCCAATCCCAAAGAAAGGAAACGCCAAAGAATGCTCTAACTATCGCACAATTGCACTCATTTCACATGCTAGCAAGGTTATGCTCAAAATTCTACAAGGCAGGCTTCAGCAGTATGTGGAAAGAGAACTTCCAGAACTACAAGCTGGATTTTGAAGGGGCAGAGGAACTAGAGATCAAATCGCCAAGATGCGCTGGATTATGGAGAAAGCCAGAGAGTTCCAGAAAAACATCTACCTCTGCTTCATTGACTATGCCAAAGCCTTCGACTGTGTAGACCACAACAAACTATGGCAAGTCCTTAAAGGAATGGGAGTGCCTGACCACCTTATCTGTCTCCTAAGAAATCTATATGTGGGACAAGCAGCAACCGTCAGAACTGGATATGGAACAACTGACTGGTTTAGAATTGGGAAAGGAGTACGACAAGGCTGTATACTGTCACCTTGCCTATTTAACTTATATGCAGAGTACATCATGAGAAAGGCCGGTCTGGATGAATCACAAGCTGGAATTAAGATTGCCGGAAGAAATATCAACAACCTCAGATACGCAGATGATACTACTCTAATAGCAGAGACTGAGGAAGAATTAAAGAACCTCTTAATGAGGGTGAAAGAGGAGAGTGAAAAAAATGGGCTGAAGCTCAACATCAAAAAAACTAAGATCATGGCCACTGGTCCCATCACCTCCTGGCAAATAGAAGGGGAAGAAATGGAGGCAATGACAGAGTTTATTTTCTTGGGCTCCTTGATCACTGCAGATGGCGACTGCAGCAACGAAATAAAAAGACACCTGCTTCTTGGGAGGAAAGCAATGGCAAACCTAGATAGCATCCTAAAGAGCAGAGACATCACTTTGCCAACTAAGGTCAGAATAGTTAAAGCTATGGTTTTTCCAGTAGTGATGTATGGAAGTGAGAGCTGGACTATAAAGAAGGCTGATCGCCACAGAATTGATGCTTTTGAGCTGTGGTGCTGAAGGAGAGTCTTGAGAGTCCCCTGGACTGCAAGGAGATCAAACCTATCCATTCTGAAAGAAATCAACCCCGAATGTTCACTGGAAGGACAGATTTTGAAGCTGAGGCTCCAGTACTTTGGCCACCTCATGAGAAGAGAGGACTCCTGGAAAAGTCCCTGATGCTGGGAAAAATCGAAGGCAAAAGGAAAAGAGGACGACAGAGAATGAGATGGCTGGACGGTGTCATCGATGCAACCAAAATGAATTTGACAAAACTCTGGGAGGCAGTGGAGGATAGGAAGGCCTGGCGAGCTCTGGTCCATGGGGTCACGAAGAGTCGGACACGACTGAACGAATGAACAACAACAACAAAACATGATGTGACAACACAGTGATAAAACAGTTGGTCAAGATTATTTACAACAATCCCTTAAAGACAAATGACTTTGACTGTAAAGGAGTAACAGAAATCTGAACCAGATGAGCCTGCCAGGTAGTTGTCCTGTTATTAAAGTAATTTGTAATGGATATTGTACGTATCGTAAGGAATGTCTCATTCCTACTTTCACAGGTGAACTTCAACCTGGTGCATTTCAGATGTTTTGGGCTATGGTTCCTGAAAGCCTTGGCCCAATGACCATGCTGGTTGGGCCTTTGGGAAGTTCATTCTGAAATATCTGTCCCTGCCAAAATGAATGTAGCAAATTCAGTTTTTTTATTTTAAAAGATTCCTGTAGTTGCAATTAGGGACAAAGCCAGAAGAGGACAGGGTAGAAATCAGAGAGCTGAGGTGGTGATCTGGGAACACAGAAGGGCTGTACAGAAGAACGTCCTGCAAATGCTGCATCAGTATGACTTTCAGAACACTAGCTGAAATGCAGTAGTATGCTACAACTAAAGTAGGTCTGTTGAATCAATGGAACTTACAAAGAAGCAAATTCACCAAATCTCCACTCAATTCAGTGAGCCTACTTGAATGCAGCTTACTATTGGATTTGAGCCAATAACGTCCAATCTGTTGTAAACCCCTTGCTGAAAAACCATGGTCCAAAATCATGCCTGAACATTCATGCACCAGCAAAGTCACATTCTGTTGCAGGATCCACCAAAATAGAACTGAAGCACACTGCAGCTTTGTCAGCAAACCATTTCAGGCATTTCTCCCCTCAAGCCAATGTAACATATTGAATTTGGGAGAGGGGGGGGAAAAAGGTTCCATGCCATTTTTTCAGTGTCCCTGATGCGCAGAACCAGAAGTGGCATGTCCTGGTTGTCAGTAAGATGGTCCAGTCAGGGAGGACACTGGAATATTCACTGGGGTCAAGAGATGTAAGTCTTCATGAACCTCTATCCCAGCTCCTAGTTGAAACCTGACTACTGTACTAACTCTCAGTATGTTGGGGTTCTCTTTGGGATTAAAGAAAAAAAAATCAGATTCTGATGCATGAAAGTTCAGCCTCCAGTAGCCTCTTTGCGGAAGGACAGAAAGCCTTGATGAATGCTTGCAAACCTGCTCAGAGAAACAGAGTTATGATAACAATTATTGTCTTTTGTCATCCTGTCATTCATATGGTCACTCTACAGAATTCTATAGGAATAAATTACTCAGGTGTTGACTTGTTTTCCCCCCTGCTGGTCAAAATCACAAACTGTTCCAGTTGACCAAGGCTATGCAGATATACCCATCAGCCACAAATGCTTTAGAAGGATCTGGACCCTCTTCTTGGAGAAATCATCCCCTCCCAGTGCCACCACCACCACCATAAGTCATGGTCCATGGCTTTGCAATGGCAGCTCTAACCCCCTAACCCACTGAGCTAAAACTGCTCAGAATAAAAAACAACAACCACACCATATCCTAAGAATAATATAGACATGATATTTTATCCTCAGTGATCCCTGCTAAACTCAATGAGATTCACTACTGAATGGGAATTAAAGGACTGTGCTATGGCAGGGTAACATGGGAAAGATTTGCTCAGAAGTTCAAAGTGTCAGAATGGAAGTCACTTTTACATTCCCTTCCATTTGTTGGGGGGGGTGGGTGGGAGCAGTTTCATGTATAATATGATGCCATTGAATTAGAACCAGCATAAACATTTGTTCAGTCTTAAGAGATGCATGCCTGCAAACATTTGTGCATTTCTTGAAATTTCCCTCTGGTCCTCTTCTCCCAGCACTAATCTTTATCTATTGAGAGAGGGCATAGATTTATGTATAGATGGCTTACTCTTGATGGACTTCCTCTATTGGCCATGGTTGAATTCCAGTAACTTTGAGGTATGCCATGAAGAATCTTTGAGGTATACGAGGAGGAAGTGGGTCTGAAATGAAGATATATGACATTGACCCATGAAGGTTTATGTTGTGTCCCTGACTACTGTCTACAACCGATGGAACATTTATATGGTGAACAGCCACTTTTGGGATAAAAAATATTTTAAAACTGGCCTTGACAATGAAAGAGGAAGAGTTGGCCTATTTTCTGGAGTAAGAATGGCATCATCTCCAGGGATGAAACAGGATGAAAAAAGAGATGCTATGTCCCCTGGCTGAGACCACATGCCATCCTCAGGTGGGCAAATAAACAGCAGAACAAAATTGGAAAGGGTTGCAATATTAGATTTTGGTCGTAGCCAACTATGGGGAGTTGATTCCCTTGTAAATGAGATGTAAATTCTGGTACAAACTATGCCAACCAATCAACCAGCCAAAAATGAAACTTAATTACATATTGTGCAATAAAGTATAAATAATGTGGGTAAAATCAAGCACCAAACTTCAGAAGAAAATAAGCTGTTGAATCAACTCCATCATAATCATGCAATCCTGACACCCATGAAGAAAGAAACCACAAATGGCCCCGAACCCTTTGGTTTGCACCGCTGGGCTGAATAATTAAACCTCTTTCACAAACACTACTATTTATGGCAGGTAGGAGGAAGGGGTGTGAAAATACTTTGCTTCTCAAAATCCCACCAGCTCTCACTTCTTGTCCAAAATTTACATCAGTTTTGTGAGACTTCTTTCTTCTCCTGGTATTATATATATTTTATAAAGTATATATTTTTGTGTATATATTTTTTTCTAAAGTATATAATTCTAATTCCCCCCCCCAATTTCTCAAGCCTCAGACATTTTCATTTGTGTCCATTTTAGTGCAAAATTTATAAAAGAAAAAGGGGGATAAGAAAAAAAAAGAATGTGCCCCTTGAAATTTACTCCCAGTTATGGAGGGGGGGGGGAGCTACAGACGTACACTTGAGTTAATGGTGTCACAGAGCAGGAAGTGAATGCATTTGAAAGCAGAAGAAGAGTAGTTAATGCAAATGAATTTTCCCTCCCTTGGCAGGGGAAACCAACATGCAAGGGCATCTTTCCTTAATCACCTGTGTTATTGATGCAGTTTTTCTTAAATAAGTTGAAGAGAGAAGGAGACGGTTATAGCACTGCAGTTCTAGGGCAAGAAAAGTTTAACTTGCCAGCATCTTAAAAGAGGAGGAGGGCTCTGCTTTGCCTCCATTAACAACCTGACAACAAGCCACTGAAGCAGGAAATGCTGTCCATCCTTTGAAGAAGTGAGTTCAAAACTGAGATGAAACCATAGCCCTAGAGTACTGTTATGAAAGCAGATCAAACATCATTTCTAGTCCGAAATAGCATCACGGGGAATGAATGTGAACTACAGTACTTACTGGCTAATTGAAATTCCATGGAAGTAGCAAGGGCTGGAAATACCAAACAAAAACGTGCACAGCTGGGTTCCCCCTCCCACTCTGTCACCACCATTTCCCCGAGGACCTCTTATGGCTGTGTTTAGGATGCAGTGATAATGTAGGAACAACGGCGTAATGACTATTGTTCAGAATTGCACACAGGTAACATTTATTTTCTTTACCTTGCTCTTTGGTGAGTTTTCAAAACATCAGTATCATGTCCCAGTGACCAGGGTCAAGTGTAAAAATTACACTGGATTAACTCCAGCATAAATATCTACCATATGTTGAGACATCACATAGACCAGGGGTGTCCAAACATTTTGCAAGGAAGGCCAGATTTGGTGAAGTGAAAATGTGTGGGGGCCGACCATTCAGCAACATTTGGCCCCAGGGCCGGACTTTGGACAAGCCTCTATAACATTCAAGGAGGCAGGAAAGATGCTGCAGCAACAGAGCTGGGGGAGGTGGGTAGGCTGGGCAGGTGGCTGGGGGGATGGACAGCAGGGAGGGCAGGCAAACCATAAAACTACAAGCTAACGCCTCCATCCAGTATGGGGAGGGGCCAGCTGGCAGGGATGTGTGACAGGCTGAGCCTGTGGAGAGAAGAAGCTGCAGGCCACTCAGAATTTGAAAACGGGCCCCATTTGGCCCTGGGGCCTGATTTTGGACATGCCTGACATAGACATTTGTAGCTTACCAATTTCTGAGATGGGACTGCAAGTGCTTGTTTCTTAACTAGCAGCCATTCACAGCAGAAACTTATGCTGCTGTAGTTACCCAGGTGGGGAAAACTAGTAAGATGTTGGCTACTGTCTTCTGGGAATGAGGTTTTTGTTTGTTTGTTTGTTTGTTTGTGATTTTTCTTAAAAAAATATACCATTCATACTGCCAGCTTTTGAGTTCACCAATATTGGCTTATTCCTGGCCAGAGAGGGCAGCAAGAAGAGACAGAAGATGTAAGCAGAGGGTACATTCCTGAATGACACCAGAAATAATTGTTTTAATGCTAGTAATCACTTTCATCTGCTGGAGACTCACTTTGTCCCTACCCCACAAAGTAGAAGGCTGACAGCTGGACTGAAACGGTCCGGATTGGGAATAAATCAGGATTGGGCTGGGACACATTTTCCCATGTTTTTTTGTGATCACCAGGAAAGAAATCACATTGGACTGCTCCATCAATGGTCCATAGTGCAATCTATTTCTCTGTGGAACCACACACCCAGAGCCAAACCAGAGGTTAGTATACAGTAACCCCCCACCATTTCGTGGTTCAGGTCCCGCGGTCCCGCTACATCGTGGGATCGCAGTACCTGCACCATGGGGGGCGTGGGGGGTCGAATGGCCTCGGAGCCATGGGGGGTCGGTGGGGAGGGACAGTGAGGGCCTCCGAGCCGCATGGGAGGGCTGCGGGGAGGGACGGCGTCCCTCTGCACAGCCGTCCTGGGCGACTCCAGAATGCCTCCAAGCCGCGCGGGGGGGGTGCGGGGAGGGACGGCGTCCCCCTCCGCAGCCACCCCAGGTGCCTCCGGAGTGTATCAGAGCCATGCGGGGCGGGAGCGCAGAGGGACGGCGCCACCCTTCGCAGCTGCCCCGGGCACCTCCGGAGTGCCTCAGAGCCGCACGGGGCGGGTGCGCTGAGGGACGGCGTCCCCCTCCGCAGCCGCCCCAGGCACCTCCGGAGTGCCTCAGAGCCACGCGGGGTGGGTGCAGGGAGGGATGGTGTCCCCCTCCGCAGTCACCCCAGGCGCCTCCGGAGTGCCTCAGAGCTGCGCGGGGCGGGTGCATGGAGGGACGGCGTCCCCCTCCGCAGCCGCCCTGGGCAGCTCCGGAGTGCCTCTGAGCCGCACAGGGCGGGTGCGCAGAGGGATGGCACCCCCTCCGCAGCTGCCCCTGGCGCCTCCGGAGGGCCTCCGAGCCGCACGGGGCAGGTGTGCAGAGGGATGGCGTCACCCTCCACAGCCGCCCAGGTGCCTCCGGAGGGCCTCGGAGCTGCGCGGGGGGCTGCGGGGGGAGATCAGGTTGCTCCGTGCCAGCCCCAAGCTCCTCCGAGGCCCTTTTGGAAGCCCCCCACCCATCCCCAGGCCCTCCACCCACTTCCACATATTGCAGATTTTCATGGATCGCGGGTGGGGTGGGTCCCTAACCCCCGCAATCGGCGGGGGTTTACTGTATCATGAGTAGAATGTGGCAACATCTTGAACTGTGGTTTCCAATCCTGGCCAACGCAGCTGGTGATGAAAGGCTCTGGGAAATGAAGTCCAAGAAGACCTGGGTTTCCCAAACTTGGGAACTACTATTCTAGAACTATCAAGTATGTAGTTCTTTGTTGTTTTTATTATGTGCTGCCAACTAAGAACTGAGTCATAATGACCCTAATAGGGATTTGATAAGTTCAGCAGAGTTTGAGCTGGAATCTCCTCCTTTTTATAGCAAGCCACACAAAGACAGTCAGGTAGTGTGCAGAAACTATATTTACACAGATTATGTACAGCAGCAGCAACAGCAGATACAGAGCTCTTAGAACATACGGTTAACAACCAGACAGAAGTTCATCAGATAAGTAGACAAAGGACTGCAAGGACACAGTGATTTCTCCCTTTATTTATGTTTCCCTTGACCTACCAAAATGCAGGGAAACCTTATTACTCACAGCTGAGCTCTGTTGGGGACTCAGAGCTCACCTGTCAGGAACTTTCCACACAATTGATAAATACCTGGGCTTATCTCAAAACCTAAAATTCTCTAGGTAACAGAGGTATTTAAAGAGTAACTTTACCAGTTCCACTTCCCCAGTTAAGAATACCTGTGGGCCTCCTTTTTTTTGTACAAGGAGATACTGGCTTCTGAATAGAATGTTGCAAGCCCTTGACCCAAAAAAGCTCCACATGTATTCTTAATAAATGCCTAAGAATTACATGGACACCCAGTGTGCTGTACTGGACAGAGTGTCAGAGTAAGACCCAGTAGGCCTGAGTCTGAATCTCTACGGAGCCATAGAAACTCACTTAGGCAGTGGCACTGGTAAAGCTACTCTTTAAATACCTCGCTTACCTTGAGATTCCCTACTGGGGTCATTGTGCCCTTTTGAGTTAATCCATCCTCTATTTCCAAATGAA
Source organism: Phrynocephalus guinanensis (assembly GCA_037367245.1). Taxonomy (NCBI): domain Eukaryota; kingdom Metazoa; phylum Chordata; class Lepidosauria; order Squamata; family Agamidae; genus Phrynocephalus; species Phrynocephalus guinanensis. The sequence goes on along the minus strand of CM074733.1, from coordinate 152,800,160 downwards.
AATGAACCCTTCTATGATTGGGAGAGCTGACTGAGTGACTAGGAGTATATCTGTTACTACAGGAGGGTGGTTGCCTTTTCACCTTGTATGTGGGAAGAGGTGGGGATGGGAAGAACTAGCTTCCCTTTCTAATTGCTTCCAATTATAGACCTGTCTGAGGCAATCATTATCTGAGGGTATGTTGCTGAGAGACTCATAAGACAGGTTCACTGAATTATTTTCCGCATAATTATTTATCTGCCCTGAAAGCCTCTGCTTGTTAAGGAAGGAGAATCTTAATAATTTTCTGCTTCTAATCCCCTAGTAAGGCCACGACAATGCTTAAGGAAATGAGATCTGGAGGGCTGGCTGGAGCTACTGAAAATATATGCAACCAAAGGTGGTTGGTCGGTGGGCATGTGCAAGGCCAGATACTGGAAGGTTTTAAAAGGAAGCATGGTAAATATTTTTTCCCCTGCTTTGAAAAGCTGGCGTAAAAAATATAAGTAACACTTATTTGAATAAGAATTAAACACAAAGAGGATTTATGAGACAAGAAGGTGGAATTAGGTTAATTACAAGGAAAAGCCTCCCAAATGCAAGGAGAAATTAGGCAAAATGCCCGAGAAAGTGGTCAAGCCTCCATTGTTGCTTGCTTTTAAAAAGAGGTGAAAGATTAATTTCTTTGGGATGGTTTAAATGTCATGATTGTTGGCTTATTTCAGGGGATTAGCCTAAATTGTTCTTCATCCGTTCTGTATAATTCTGTAATATTGTACACCTAAAAACCTCTACAGCTTAGCGACTGTTTCGCTGTAAGAACTGTCTTGTGGGAGATCCTTCTAATTCAGTAGATGAATTATCAGAGAATAGGTTGGAGACCATGGCCAAGTTTACAAGCCTTCTCTCATGTCTCCCTCTGGTGTTCACCAATCATGATTTCGCTAGCCCTGGAGGAAGACAAAAAGAGGTCCTCTGGAAGTTGAAGCTGTTTGGATGAATAGCGAAACGTTTCTATCTCTCAAAAAGAAATCCAGTAGCCATGACTCAACTTCCAGATAAACTCACCTGGATGACTGAGAATCTTCACAGACAAAAAGAGGTGTTCACACATTCCATTAGGCTTCTCTCCACTTCTTCTCCTACAGTATGAGCACTGTAGCCTTCTAGAATACAGTGCAATCCAGCTCCAATATTCCATAATAGATTAGGAGGTCAGGGACTGTCTCTCCATTTTCCCCTATCTTTGTTGGATTTTCCTGTCACCCATTTGGTTGTATCTTGCCTTCAATTTAGAGATGGTACATCAACAGGAACTCATATAGAGAAAGCCCAGTGAGTAAGTGCTGCAGTTATGCAAGTGCTTGATCCTTGCAGATATTACTGCACACAGTAGAGAAAAAACAGATAGTTGATGACAAGGAGTGGTAACTGTTGTGTATTGATCTGTATTCCTATTGGTTTCTGTTCCTGTTCCAAAGGGAACAGGCCTATTGGTTTATTCAAGTTGCTGCATTTGGGTCCTCAATCCTATTGGTCTCTGCCAAAAGGCAGCTTTGTGATTGGTTGTAATTGTTCCCTCCAAAATGTATCTTTTCCTAGCCAGTCCTGGCTCCTATAAAAGTAGCTCCCTTTCCCCAGTCCCCAGTCTCTCCCTGAATAAAGAGCTGTTACACTAGAAGCTGTCCCCAGCCTGCTATGTCTAAGAGCTGAAATCACTGCTGAAATCACTAAAACCCATACTACTACACTGGCGACGAAGGTGGGATCCGGAATGCTGAGAAGCAGAGGATCATCACGCTGACTCAGAGTCCGGATTGCAGTGGAGAACAAGACTCACCAGCCGGCTTAGAAGACGACCCTGCCCGCCGGGAGAATGGAAAGTCCACGGGTATTGGAGCCCTTCCAGCCATCGGAGCCCCACACTTGGAAGGACTATGTTGAACGCTTCGAGTTCTTCGTGGTGGCTCAAGGAATCACTGATGCCAGCAAAAGAAGGGCCACGTTCCTGAGTTGTTGTGGGCGGGACACCTTCATGTTGGCCAAGGCACTGCTCGCCCCAGGAAAGCACAGACATTTTCGCCCGACTGACAAGCCATTTGGCACCTACCAAAACCAAGATGGCCTGGCAGATGGAGTTCCAGAAAAGGCAGCAGCAAGCTGGAGAATCTGTGGCTGCATTCCTGGCAGGACTCCAGGAGCTTGCTCAGCACTGTGGCTTCCCAAATCTTGAAGAGACTCTCTTGAATCGATTTGTTGGGGGGGCTCAGCAGCAAAAAAAGCCCGAAGGTGCATTGTGGCAAAGGAAGATGTCACCCTTGCCTCCGCCTTGAAAGAGGCCTCTGCCACAGAGAATTATGAGCAGGAAGAGCTCAATGCCAGTTGCAAGGCCACGAAGCTGCGGGTAGAGGCTGCCCATGCCATAGATGAACCAGAGGCTAGTCCAAGCCAGAGCCCAGTCCGTGGTGTCAAGTTGGTGCGTCAGGCTGATGCACGTCCCAAAGATCGCCGAGGCTCTTGCCCAGGCTGTGGCGGTAACCATGAGTGGAAAAGCTGCCATTTTCGTGATGCTACGTGCAGGGCATGCGGAAAGTCAGGACACATCGCCAGGGCCTGTAGGTTGGTGGCAGCTGGAACAACAGGATCACCTAGATCAACGCATCGCAGATCATCCACCACGACTCATCTCCTGGACGACTGCAATTATCTCACAGAGATCAATGGAGAGACCGTGCAGTTCCCGGTGCAAGGCAAAACATCCGTCAGAGTGAAGATTGAAGGTCAACCATGTGACATGGAGGTGGATTCCGGATCTGGATTCACCATTGTTTCAGACCAGACTGCAAGGGGGCTCTTCCCTGGGGGTAAGTTCCCCTCTCTGGAACCATTCCCAGCAACCTTGCAATCATACATGGCTGGCCGCATCCACATTCTAGGAATGTGTGCAGTGAGGGTACAATTCTGGGAGAAACAGGCAGTGCTTAAATTGGTGATTGCAAAGGGGAGTCGCCCCAGTCTCCTGGGTACTGACTGGTTTCCCGCCTTGGGACTGTGTATATCAGAGCTCAACTCAGTCCAAACTTCCCCAGAGTTGGGCAAGGCGTTAGGCCAGGAATTTGCCAAACTCTTCAGTGGAAAACTGGGTTGTTATAAAGGGCCTCCAATTGACTTCGAGCTGGACCCCAGGGTGGCCCCAATCTGACTCAAGCCAAGGTGAGTGCCATTTGTGCTGCAACCCAAGATTGAGGCGGAACTGGACAAATTGGTCAAACAGGGAGTTCTTTCACCTGTGGAGTCTTCTAAGTAGGAGACTCCTATCGTCACACCCCTTAAGGCAAATGGGGAAGTGAGAATTTGTGCAGATTACAAATGTACTATTAACAAGGCACTCAGGGGAAATTCATATCCCATTCCGGTCATCTCACAGCTGTTGGCAAAACTAGCTGGGGGAAAAAATTTCGCCAAACTTGACCTGGCACAAGCTTACCAGCAGCTGCCAGTGACTCCGCAATCTGCAGAAGCACAGACTATTGTAACACACAAAGGGGCTTTCCAAGTAAACAGGTTACAGTTTGGAGTTTGTGTAGCCCCAGGGATTTTTCAAGGACTAATGGAGCGCCTGTTAAGGGGTCTGCCAGGGGTCTTGCCATTTTTTGATGATGTTCTTCTGATTGCTGGGAAAATTTGTCTGTGAAGATTCTCAGTCATCCAGGTGAGTTTATCTGGAAGTTGAGTCATGGCTAATGGACATCTTTTTTGAGACATAGAAACGTTTCACTGTTCATCCAAACAGCTTCATCGGTCTGAATACAGCTAGTGCAAATCCTCCATCTTATAGGCAGCTTTGACCTCTTGTCACCCTGGCCTGAATTGGGCTCATAAGATGAACAACGAACCATTCTTGATAGGTTTCTGCACCTTAGGCCATTGTTCACCTTAAGGCTAAGGATCCTATTGTCTTCCTAACAAGCCTATTTAGGCCATTGTTCATCTTATGAGCCTAATTCAGGCCAGGGTGACAAGAGGTCAAAGCTGCTTATAAGATGGAGGATTTGCACTAGCTGTATTCAGACAGATGAAGCTGTTTGGATGAACAGCGAAACGTTTCTATCTCTTAAAAAGACGTCCAGTAGCCATGACTCAACTTCCCGATTGCTGGGAAAGACCCCCAGGAACTGGTTGGGCGTATCCGTGCTGTGTTACTCAAATTTAAAGAGGTGGGGCTGCAGCTAAAAAAGGAAAAATGCAGTTTTGGGGTGCCATCTGTGGATTTCTTGGGGTTTAAAATTGATGCAACGGGCATCCCCCCCACTGACTCTAAAATTAAAGCCATTACTGAGGCACCACGCCCATGGAACAAGACGGAGTTACAGTCATTCCTGGGACTTATTAACTTTTATCATTCATTCCTACCTCAGAAAGCTTCAATAGCAGAACCGTTGCACAAACTATTGAAGAAAAAGAGTGTGTGGCGTTGGGCTCAGGCACAGCAGAAGGCTTTTGACACCTTGCGGGGCATGCTGACTAGCAGGAGTGTCCTTGCTCATTATGACATGTCAAAACCTCTTGTCCTGGCATGTGATGCCTCTCAGTATGTGCTGAGCCATAGGGAAGCGGATGGGTCAGAAAAGCCCATGTCGTTCTATTCTCGTACGTTGTCGCCAATGGAGCGCAACTACGCACAAATTGACAAGGAAGCCCTGGAAATAGTGGCAGGGATTAAAAAGTTTCATGACTATTTATATGGTCGCCACTTCTTCATTGAAACTGACCACAAGCCTCTGTTAGGATTGTTTAACCCGAACAAACAGACGCCGCAGATTCTCTCCCCCAGAATGTTCCGATGGTCTATATTCCTGAATGGGTTCCAGTACACCCTGACCCATGTTCCAGGAAAAAGGTTGTGCCACGCTGATGCACTAAGTTGCTTGTCCCTTCCTGGTGTGAGCAATGCGGATCCTGCCCCAGCGGAACGAGTGATGACGCTGGAAACACTTCCGGGGGCCCTGTAACTGCCACTGAAATAGCTGAGAGAACGAGGAAAGATACCGCTCTCTCCCGTGTGCTCACTTGGGTGGGGAGGGGATGGCCAGGTGGCCCGCATGAAGAAAAATTTAGACCATACGCAAGAAGGCAACATGAGCTATCCCTGCATAAGGGCTGTGGGGAGACAGGGTGATCATCCCAGCACCACTGAGAAACAGGGTTCTGGATACACTGCACATAGGGCGTCCGGGAATGGTCAGGATGAAGTTGCTGGCCCGGTGCTATGTACGGTGGCCTGGGATAGACCAAGATGTTGAACAATGGGTACGGACGTGCAAGGCATGTCAGAAAGTGCACCCAGAAGCGGCCAGAGCACCAGTCCACTGGTGGGAGCAGACCCGGACTCCCTGGAACCGGCTGCACTTAGATTTTGCTGGGCCATTCCAAGGAAAGGTTTTTTTGGTTGTTGTTGATGCGTATTCTAAATGGTTAGAGGTGGCTATGGTTCCCAGCATGTCGTCAGCTGCGGTCATCAAAGTGTTGAGACAGCTGTTCGCAACCCACGGGTTGCCCGAGACCATTGTGTCAGACAATGGAGCAGCCTTTGTATCCCAAGAATTCAGAGCATTCCTGGCTGGTAATTTCATAAGAGGGGTCACCTCAGCTCCTTTTCATCCCTCATCCAATGGGCAGGCTCAGCTCATGGTGCAGACAGCCAAAGGATCTTTTGCACGCTTGATGGAGGGTGACTGGTCAACGCGCATTGCCCAAATGTTGTTCTTGCAGCATGCGATGCCGTGTACTACTACGGGCAAGTCGCCATCAGAGCTGCTCCTAGGTAGAAGGCTGGTAACGGTGCTGGACTATGTCCACCCAGACAAAATGCCAAACCGCAATGCTAGAGCACCTCCACAGGCAGATAGCGACTCTACAAGGTATTTTGCTCCTGAAGGTTTGGTCTGGGAGAGAAATTATGCCAGAGGTCCCCTGTGGGTGCCAGGGGTGATCACCAGAGCATCTGGGCCAATCTCTTATTACGTGACCATTGAAGATGGCAGGGTCTGGCGTAGACACGTGGACCAACTGAGGCACAGAGTGTCCAGTAGAGTTGGTACAGGTGTGGGAGAATTGCAGCCCGAGAGGGACACTACCCCCATGAATGAGTCACAGCTGCAAGATCAGAGTGGAGATGCCCCAGGAGTGCAGGTACCAGTGGCTTCAGCAAATGAATCTGTTCCTGCAAGTCCTCATGGTGCCAAGGAACAGATCAGGGACACTGAGTTGTCTGAAACCCCCTCCGTGTCAGACGAAGCTATTGCAGTAGACTCTCCCCCACAGACACTGCGCTCAAGCCCCTGCAACACCCGTAGTCAGGAGATCAATTAGAAGTCGCAGGGCCCCACAATATCTAAAGGATTACGTGTGCTGTGCCCACCAGGGGGGAAGGGGTGTTGTGTATTGATCTGTATTCTTATTGGTTTCTGTTCCTGTTCCAAAGGGAACAGGCCTATTGGTTTATTCAAGTTGCTGCATTTGGATCCTCAATCCTATTGGTTCCCGCCAAAAGGCAGCTTTGTGATTGCTTGTAATTGTTCCCTCCAAAATGTATCTTTTCCTAGCCAGTCCTCATTCCTATAAATGTAGCTCCCTCTCCCCAGTCCCTCAGTCTTGTTCTCTCCCTGAATAAAGAGTGTTACAATAGAAGCTGTCTCCAGCCTGCTATGTCTAAGAGCTGAAATCACTGCTGAAATCACTAAAGCCCACGCTACTACAGTAAATGAGAAATCATGGGCTCTGTTATTTGCCAAAACAAAACAAAACTCACAATCAGGTTTTTCAAGTAGTTTACCATCCCCTGCTTTCGCAGGAGGGTTAGATACACTCTATGACCCTTGTGTTTCTATAATACTATCCTTCTATATAGGTTTATGATTTCACCGTCTTAAAAAGATACTGGAAAGCCTGGATATTTTGAATCTTTCTCCAGTATTGATGAAGTGCTCTGTGCCTATGTAATTAGGCATATGAGTGTCCCCAGTTCCCATAGTGGTGAATTGTCATTGCACTATAATTTTCAGAGTTAATTATAGCTCTGGTTATTCAAAAGTAATTAAAATTGCAACTTTTTGTATTTGTTAACATCCAAGTGACTTGTTTTCTGTGACAGAATAATTTCAAGCCCTGTGGAGACAGCAGGTTAACTTAGGGGGATAGTTTAGAGGGCATTGAACTTCCCATGTTGTTACACAGCTGTATCCCTCAATATCTTGTTGATGCCACCTAGTTTGTTCTCCTGAAACAATTTTCTCCTAGACATGGGTGTTTTCTTTCAGAAGAGAGTGAGAACAGACAAAATAAAATATTTTTTTTATCCAGCGTGTTGTTAGCCTGTGGAACTCCCTGCCACAAGATGTGGTGATGGCATCTAGCCTGGATGACTTCAAAAGGGGATTGGACAGATTCCTGGAGGAGAAGTCCATCATAGGTTACAAACCATGATGGAGATGTTTACTCTCCAGGCTTAAAACCAGGGTACTTCAAAGGCAAGATGCAGGGGAGTGGTATCAGGAGATAGATATCTAGTCTCATGAGGTCCCAGAGGCTTTTGGTGGAGCCACTGTGAGATACAGGAAGCTGGACTAGGTGGGCCTTTGGACTGATCCAGCATGGCTCTTATGTTCTTATGTTCTTATGAGGTCCAGTTCCGAAAAAGAAGCTTGACAGCACTGCTGCAGTTCGGAACCAGGATCCAGCCTCTGGAACGAAATCAGTCACTGACTTACCTTTGTTTGTGTTGCGTGGGTGAAACTCCAATAAGGAAGAAGCCTCTGACACATCATCTTTCCTTCTCCATGGTGGTAGTCAATCAGACTGGGAGGTGGGATGATGCATGTCCTTGCACAGCCCCTGCTGTGCTGCTGTGTTTCATTTTTAGAACCAGACTCCGTCCGAAATCAAACACCCATCTCTATTTTCTCCCTCTCTTTAGCAGTAGGGATGGCTCAGCATCCAACAGCTCCCAGTCTATTTCTACCCCCAATCCTGGGTTTTGCAATGGGGTCTTCTATTTTTTTTTAAAAAAAATCAAGCCAAATACATTGTGGCTTTTTTGTTACAAATGAAAGCAAAAAGTCCCAAATCTTTGCACCCATGTGTACAGAGAAATGTTCCAGAGTGAAGCCATTCTCTTTAACATATAACACCATTTGGACCCTGGGAGTGAGATCTATGAGACATCATCCAGATCATTGGAGCTATTGGGCTTTAGATTCCATTTTAAAGGAACAGCACAATGAGGCATGTCCCACATTTTAGTGTTTGTTGACTTGTTCAAGGCCCACCTTTTCATTCTGCAATGAATGGTGCTGATAGATAGCAAGGTCATAATGACTATCCATTGTGGCAGTTTATACTTCATCTACAGCTGCCTTTAATAATTCTGGTTTTATGCTTTCTAACAGTAATACCAACAAGATTTAGACTTCAGCTTTGGAAGAAAAGAAGAGTAGCAGCTATAGATTGGAAGCACAAATGATATGACACCAAAGTATCCCCTTCTCTATCTTTGTCATTGTACTTTACTTGCGAGCTGGCTAGACAGGCAGTGACTTGGAGCCCATAGAACCAAAGGTAAGAGTTCAATTCTCCTCTGTGACTTGAACAAGGGTTACCTAATATGGACATCAGCAAGCTTCACACAATACCCTAGAAGAAGGGAATGGTTAACCAACTCTGCAAGCTCCATACTTGGAAAATCCTGAAAGGGTTTTCATAAATTGGAGTCAAAATGACAACCTGTTCTCACTGATACTGTAAATCACTTAAGAGTGCCTGATGGAAAGAATGCACACTTGTTACTCAATTTATAATGCAGATAAATAATGGAGCTCTGCAAACTTTGGCATACTTACCTTGGGTAAGCTCAAGGGAAAACAGTGGGACTTGTATCTAATCAGATACAAAGAGAATTATACTTCTCAAAAGCAGGACTCATTAAATGTCACACCAGAAGTTGGTATTCCAAACCTGCTGTAAGGCTGCCTTAATGAAAGTACAACGAAAGTCTTGTTTTATAACCTTAAACCCAATGTAAGTTGGTATTCCAAACCTGTACTCCACAAGTAATATGTAATGATAGGCACTACAATTCAGAACATGAACATTAATCAGTGGATCTTTCTGAAAGTGGTGAGATCATTTTAATCTGCTTAACTCTACAATGTACAATGAGGGAAGTACAAAGTCTAATAAAGAAACAAATTATCATGCCTCACATTCAATTTTTGCAGCACTTTGTCAGAATTAAAAAACCCCCACATAATCTAATAATCATAAAATAATGAAATCCTAGCTACTCATCTTTATCTTCATAAAGCTTTTTCAAAGCAGTAAACAAGAATATTTTTACGCTTATTACCAATGGAGCCCTATAACTCATGCTTTACGTAGGTGTACCTTCTTGCTAGATGCATTTTATATACAAAATTAGAAAACCAAACAGGATTTTTATTATTATAATTACCATAGCACACAACTAGATCCAAGTGATGGGAGGTTGTGTGCTTTTTTCCTCCTTGAAGATTTTTGAGAGACTGACTTATATTTGACATCCAGTGGACTTCCTTGTGCAGCTTGTACACTCCAGCCCCCCCCAGCCTCTTCGTTGGTGAGATGGCCAGCCCTGCCCTCTCACCCCAATGAAGGAGAATGAGTTTTGCTGGTCGCTTCAGGGACAGATGGGAAATTTTGGTGGTCACCTGATTGGCTGTGGGTGACCACATGTTTTCACCCATCGCATTGTCTTTTTGTGTGGGACAGCTCTTTAATTCACCCGGTCACAACCTGGTATGTGGGTAGTGCAAGAAGTAACAGTATTCAGGTAGGCCCAGGTAAGTCACCCTTAAGGAGCTAGACAGCCCTCAAATAAAGTTAATGTCATTCATAATTCTAGAAGTTAAACAAAGTTAGTAAACTAATATTAGGCCACCTCGAGGGCTGTGAGAAATAGCAGATGCACCCAGCTGGCACGATGCTGAACAGGTGGGAAGCATCTGGCCTCAGGTGAATATCCCTGAATACAGTCTGGTTTTACAAGGGATTAGTCCTGGGTTACCTCATTGCACTACAGTTCAGGTCCCCTTAACAGGAAATAGGAATTCTAGATGAAGCGAGTTAAATGTTTGTTATAAATAAAGTTTTGGCCCAATTTTCCCCAAATTTGAAGTTGTCTCGCCTCTTTATTTCCAGGGCTTGGGGGGCAAGGTTTCACCTGGCTTAATTTAAAGTACTTTAATCCTTGTTTTCTATTACATATCCACTTCAGATTCAGATTTATCTATTTAGATATTTTCTTTTCAAAGAAGAAATTTTGGTCTTCTTTCCCCGAAGTCAGGATTTTATAATTATATATCTTCTTAATTTGAGGAGCAGGGGCAACAACCAGGCTTTAGTATTTTGTTTCCTTTTCTCTACATACCACAATTATTCAGACAACCTCTCTCCAACCATATGGGTTGTATCTACTAGCCCAGATATAAACAGAGGATTCTTTTACCAATAGAACCCAACTTACCTATAGAATCCTCCATTTTATAATTCACATTGATTTCACCTCACCGTAGTCTGAATAGGCTCATAAAGCAAAGTGTTCTGCTTATATACCAACCCATACCGACCTCGGAAGGATGGAAGGATGAGTCAACCATGAGCCTGCTACCTGGGATTGAACCCTAGGTCTTGAGCACAGTTTTTCCTGCAGTACAGGCATTTAACCACTGTGCCACGGGGTTGGACAATGGCCTGAATAGGCTTATTAGGTGGACAATGGCCTAGGGTGCGTGAAAGTCCCACTTATGCAGCTTTTCCCAGCACCCATTAAGTATGGGTCATTAGCTATGACCTTGCTGGTGGAGGTGTGAAGTGAAGTGCACTACCCTGGTCAGTCTACAAAATAGTCATAAAATACCATACTAAAAAGATGCAGCTATAAAAAAATCCAATTAGAATACAGTTATTAACATAACTTATTAGATGGCAAACACCTCATCCTGCCCCATTTCTTGAGGGGAGGGGGACAAAATAAAAGCAATTATAAAAATATGCCCCCTCTCAGATGGGTGGTGGAAGAGAGGAGGAAGAAATGAAAAACAAAACAAAACAACAACAAACACCACTAACTGGGAAGGCTTCTGCCAATTAATAGGTCTCTAGGGCCTATTCTACTACAATATGACCCCGTATCCACTGATTCCTTTTCCACTGATTCAGTTATCCACAGTTGGCACAGAAAAAAATAAATAATTCAGCAGCCACAAAGCAAGCTGTAAAGCAAGCTGTTGTCACAAACAGCAGCTGTAAAGCAAGCTATTGTCACAAAAAGCATTTGTAAAGCAAGCTACTGTCACGAACAGTGGCCATAAAGCAAGCTACTGTCTCCAAACAGCAGTCATAATGCAAGCTACTGTCAGGAAACAGCAGTTTGGGGTGTGAACAAGCAGGCATTCTCTCTTATCCATGGGAAGGCCTGGAACCAATCCCCAGCAGATACCGGGGTCCTACTGTAGTTTAGTGGATTAGGTATCTGTCTGCAGAGCCCCAGTTTGGGAATTCAATTTGCCACTGTCCTTCCCAAGAAAAAAGCAAGCCTGAGTCACCTTGGGTGAGCTGCACAGTCCCAAGGCACCCCAGAAGAAGGGAGCACTAAACCTTAGTATGTTATACCTTGGAAATCCTGAATGGGGCCATCATATATTGGAAACAAACTGATGGCACATAATTTTAGGACAATGTGAGCATTTGGGTCTCCCTCTTCTCTCATTGATATAATATTTTTGTTCAACAAACATATTAAAATGGATCTGAATTGGGCAATTTAGGTTAAATACATTGAGCATAGTTTTAAGATGAGTACAAAATACTGGCGCAGTGGTTAAATGCCTGTACTGCAGGTAAAACTGTGCTCACGACCTGGGTTCAATCCCCGGTAGCAGGCTCAAGATTCACTCAGCCTTCCATCCTTCCGAGGTCGGTAAAATGAGTACCCATGGGGGGGCAAGCCTGCACACTGTAATTATGTATAGTGGTATGGGGCGGTATATGCTTTCAGGCAGATTCTGTGCAAAAAAGCATTTTGGTAAAAATGATGAGCTATATTTATGTATATGTGCTTTCAAAGTGGTGGGTAAAAGCAGTAATGGACTAAAATAGATCTAGGAATAATTGAATGGGAAACTGAGATGAACCAGAAGCAATTATTTGTAAAAAAAAAAATTGGGATAGCTTCAGAAGTTACAAATTCTGCATTCTGAGAAGTGAGTGCTAACATAAATTATCTTTTGAGAAATGAGATGGAAAGTGTTTGAAAAACCTGGGGTTCAACAAGGAAGGTCAAGAAAAGGAATGCTGTCACACTTCTATTCTACATTGATAAAAATCGCGACTGAGAAATCTGGGATTACACAGGCAGCCAGGAAATCACATGTAGCTATGCTAGTAGGAGAGACAAACCATGATAAGATGTAGAGATATCAGCTAAAATTGGAGGAACAGTTCACAAGTGACATTACACTCCAGTGAAATTGTTTCCCAAATACCTCACGCCCTCTGAGTGAACCCTTGGCCAGATGGTGTGGTATAAAAATAATAAAATAAAATAAAATAAAATCTCCCTTTTGCTAGAGGGGCTTCTCCAGCATGGTGCATGGCACCACCAGCACCTTATTCTGTCCCCTACATGAACATGTCCTGTTGACTTCTGTACATCCCACCATATAGCATTAAACCAATGCCTCCATTAATTGTTTGTTTCAGCCCCTATTGCATGTTTAGGAAAGCAGGATGCTGTGTTTCCCCTCATGCGTTTTCTGTTTAGCACAAAATAGCTTGTATCCAAAATAATCATAATTATGCCTTGAGTTAATAGAATCACATTTGCCTGGTCACCAGAGAATTATGAATTCTGGGTTCAATTAATGAAGATTAAGGATTACTGCTGATCAAAATAATGGTTGCTTATTTTAAAAAAATTATGAGCCATTTATCATAATGTAGCTTTCTAACATTTTTGCTCATAATTTACTGCACCTATTTAGGTGGCATTACTAGCGGGGGCTGTCAATGTACAGTTATCCATTATCATATATCTTACTTGGCCTGCTCATCTATCTCATTAGTCTGTTTGTTATGATTCCTCAGGTTGTTGTTGTTGTTTTATTGGTATAATAATTATGAGAATAGACACCAGACTATAAATACTGATGGTTAGAACAGTGCCTCTGCTATATCAGCCAAGAGAAACAGATCTACTGGGTTACTCTTCATAGAGTTTTGCCAGAAAGAGGAAGGCAAACCCCTCTGAACTAAGTTATGGAAAGAAGAGTGGATCCTGTAATTCCAGTTCTTTTTTTATTATTTTATTTTTTAATTCATTCATTCATTCATTCTTTCTTATGCGGTCATAGACCCGATTTAAAAGCACAGAAGGAAATTTGGTAAAAACAAATAAATAAAACCGATTTGTAATACAAAATGTTAAAATACAAGCTAAAACCAGAATGTGTTAAAAGCACAGAAGGAAAATTGGTAAAAACAAATAAATAAAACCAATTTGTAATACAAAATGTTAAAATGCAAGCTAAAACCAGGATGTGTCAAAAATGCAGAGTAAGACCCAGTGCTAAGGGAAATCAGTAGCATAATTGAGACGTTGCTTATTTTTAAAGTTGATCACGGAAGCAAAAAAATTAGCCACAGATTCCATATTTAGTTGATTTTTGCCCACCAATAATTGAGACAAATGCTCTGTTTTGGATCTTCCAGGACATTTTTCAAAATTGGCACAATAAATCTGTTACGTTCTTTTAAATTTTAATTTTTTAAATTAATGATACTTTGCAGGATTCGAGTTTTCTCTCAGTGTAAAGTGAAGAACTAGTGAAAGCCCTGAGGCAGCTTGCTGCTAGACCCTTACCTCAATGTTGGGTCTTCCGTCCTGTTATGAAGAAAGCTCTTAGCTACCCAGGAGAGCATGCCTCCCATTCAGATAGCAGTGGGTTTCTTAAAAAATAAAATAAAATAAAATGAAGTCTACATAGAATGAAGGTGAGAACAGGTAGCTCAAGGGGCTCATCCTGCCAATCTATCTGAAACGGGCCTGGATTCTGCTTGGATGCTGTAAGTCCTATTTCATAAATAGAGATGGGCACGAAACAGTTTTGCTTATTTGTTTTGTTATTCGTTATTCATTTCATTACATAATGAAATGAATCACAAATGGCCCACTCAAAGGAAAATGGAACAAAATGAAACAAAAAGCCACATTCTTCCCCAACCCTACCTTAAGATCTTTCCCACTTTCCCTTCCCTATCCACACAATACATTTTAAAGCCTATAAATAATGGGTTGCATTCTGCACAACCATTCCATAAACAGGAAGTGTTTGTTTGTTTGTTTGTTTGTTTGTTTGTTTGTTTGTTTAAAACGTGTCTATCCCACCTTGCTCCTTGAATGGACCCAAGGTGGTTTAGCTCATCAGGCAGAATTTAAAAGCTAAAAATTAGAAATATACAAATATTTTAAAAGAATCAAGCAAATATTTATATTTAAATAGGAATAAGATCAGTATCAAAAGAAGCATGACAATGGTTTTTGACATTTGGTAGGGTTCTCATCTAGCAAGTAGATTCTTTGTGCAATGTTAAAAATGTCTCTCTCCCTGTATGTCCCAGCCAAACTTCTGATCAGGATAGTTGTATGGTAGGTTAGGTGATAGAACCATGGTAAATGGCAGCATGTAGTGGACACAGGAGGAAAAACAGATGAAGATCACTTCCCCACCCTACTTTCATCAGTGGAATTAATCCAAGTGCAGCTTTATTTAGAGAAGCAAACCCAGAATAATACTGTGATCCAATGAGTAGAGATGGGCACGAAATAATTTTTTTGTTTTTCATTTTTCATTTCGTTCCCTAACAAAATGAAAAATGAACTGCCCCTTGAAAGAAAAATGAAACAAAACAAAACAAAAAAATGTTCAGTTTGTTTTGTTTTGTTTTTAGTTTCCCCATAGAAATGCATTGAAGCAATGCATTCCTATGGGAAACCGCTTTAAAAGCCCCACACCATTCCCCCCAACACACCTGATCGGGTGGGAGAATGGCGCGGAGCTTACAAACATTTTTTTCCTGCCAAAGCCCAGCATGCCAGCTGATCGGCGCTTGCTTCAGTGGCAAAAGAAAAAGTTTGAAAAGCCCTGCCTGACATTCCCCCCAACATGCCCGATCGGGTGGGGAAAGTGTGAGCTTTTAAAACATTTTTGCGTCTCCGAAACAAGTGCTGATCAGCTGGCTTGTGGGGCTTGCTTAGGGGACTAAAAAAGTTTTAAAAGCCTCCGCTTTGCCCTAACACATCTGATTAGGTGGGGGGGAAATGAGAGCTTTAAAAGGTTTTCTTTTTAGTCCCTGAAGCAAGTACCAATCAGCTGGCGAGTGGGGCTGGCTTAGGGGACTAAAAAAAGTTTTAAAAGCCCCTGCTTTCCCCTCCCAATGTGCCCGATCGGGTGGGGGGAAATGCAGGGTTTTTTAATAGGGGACTAAAAAAGTTTTAAAAAGTTAAAAAGTTTAACTTTTTTTAGACCCCAAAGCAAGCCCTACGCGCCAGCTGATCGGCGTTCTTTTCAAGGCATAATAAAGAGTTTTAAAAGTCTGTGCTTTCCCCACCCCCAAAACACATACAACAAAGGTAAAAATATAAAAACACACATAAACACACACCCAATAGTTACATAAAACACACACATAAAAACATGAAAATGAAAAATTAAATAAAATGAAAAATGAAACATTTTTTAAAATCATTTCAAATGAAATGAAATGAAATGAAGATAAAATGAAAAACAAAACAAAACACCATTTTGGCATTTTGTGCACATCTCTACTGAGTATAGTCCCCTCAGTGTTAATTGTGTTTATTTTCTATTGATTATCATGTACAGTAATTTAAATCTGCTCTATTTAAAACTGATTAATAGCCACAAGATGATGAGCTCTGTTTTCAAGCATAAATGACTGGAATGTGGAGCATTTTTGCTAATTGACTCAGGAGAAAGGTATTTTTTCAAAAAGCTATTAACCTCCACTTTTAACAGAGAGGCTAGATCTATGAGTGAAACAGACAAAGGCAGCATGTCCCCCCACCCTTGGAATGTTCAAAACAAGACCCTCCTCAGAGCAAAGTGAAGTCAGCCAAAAGGACTTGATTTACAACAGGTTTTGTCCCATGGAAATTCACATAAATGAAAGCTAGTAGCTTTTTGATAAATAAAATCAATACAATGTTTTATTGCTATAAAAAACCCACTGCTGCTACTATAAAAATTCAGGCATTTAAAATAAATAAATTTCACATGTTTCTGTGGTGATTTGGTGTGTTTTTTTACCACGATTTCAAAAGAAAAATTGTGATCGCCATTTTGGATCCCCCCACCGCATGGCATGCAGCGAGACAGACAACGAGGATGAACCCCCCCCCCCAGTCTGGTGCAAGCAGCCCAGGACAGGAGAAAAGGGGGGAAAGGCCGGGGACCCCCCAGAAACCACCCCTATGGTAGGTGGCAAAGCCTCAGGCAGGCATATTTTCGCCTGCTTTTTTGGCCAGGAGTCGGGTTTTTTTAAAAAAACTTTTTCTGTGCTTCGCATCGCGCAATCGCCGCGATGCCACAAACTGAAACGAAAAACCTGACCAAATTTTTTTTTTTTGGTTCGAGTTTGAGTTCTGACGGCTTAATTATCGTTACCGCTTCCGTTACGTAACGGAAACGATAACCAAAAACGGAAACGACAATTTCACCGAGTCGTGCCCATGTCTAATTTGCACCTTCACCAGAACTCTACTGTTGACTGTGTATCTGTGGTTTAGGATAGGGTTCTCAGATTTCATGATTGCAAATAAAATGGAATTATCACCATAAATACCTCTTGAAGTTTCCCACAGGGGTGTGACACCAGGACACAAAACTATTTGAATACACAATCCAAAGAAGTTTCATTTCATCATTAACTGATTGGCCTTACTTTAATGGTTCCAATCCAACACAGCTCATGAAATGAAGCCGTGTAGAAGGAACAATTTCTTAAACACTGAAAATCACACCTAACAATAAAGACAAACATGGACTTACACACAAGCACCCATGCCCACTTTGGGGTCTCTAACCAAATCTGGGGTGTTGGTTGGTTTTGTTTCTTTTGTTTCTTTTGCTTCTGTTTCATATTTAAGAAACACATTTCTGAGAGACAGACTTGGATGTGGTTAATATTATTTCTATTTTGACGATTAGTTGTAAATCAGTTGCAATACTCATGTATCAATATCTTTTGTAGGTTGAAACATCAACAAAGTTATCAGCTACTGTTACAGTTCCAATTTTTCCCCTTTTATAATTATGAAAAGGAAGTAAAAGACAAGTTTCAGTGAAATACAGTGGTACCTTATATAAAGGAATTAATTCATTCCAAATGAAATTCTGTTAAGCAATTTTTTAAGATTTCCCATAGGAATGCATTGAAAATGGATTAATCCCTAGTTGCAACTGTTTTTCCGTTGTACGGATTCACCCCACAGGTGATTCTGTTAAGTGAGTTTCCCTTATCTCTGGAAATGTTTTCCTTTAAGCGGATTTTCTGTTAAACAAATCACTTATACGAGGGTCCACTGGATAAGAAGATTTTGTATGTATTTTTATATTAATTCAACTCCTTCCCCTAGCTCTCTCCTAAAGGGTAATAATAAAAGCTTCTTTAAATATGTTAGAAGTAGAAAACCTGCCAGAGAACCAGTTGGCCCTCTGGATGGTGAGGGAGGAAAAGGGAGGTTAAGGAGGACTTAGAAATTTCAGAGAAATTAAATGAGTTCTTTGCATCTGTCTTCATGACAGAGGACCGTGAACAGATTCCGCTGCCTAAAGGGCCCCTCTTGACTAAAGAATTAAATCAATTACAGGTTTAAAAAGAAGATGCTTTAGGACTAATTGATAAATTGAAGATTAACAAGTCACCAGGCCCAGATAGCATCCACCCAAGGGTTATTAGGGAACTGAGAAATGAAATTGCAGATCTCTTAATGGTAATATGCAGCTTGTCTCTTAAAACGGCCACAGTGCCGGAGGAGTGGAGGATAGCGGATGCGACACCAATTTTTTTAAAAAGGAATGAGGGGGGACCCAGGAAACTACAGGCCAGTTAGCCTTACATCTGTCCCAGGGAAGATGGTGGAAAGCCTCATCAAAGAGAAAATCTTAAAACACATAGAAGAACAAACCTTGCTGAGAGAAAATCAGCATGGTTTCTGTAAGGGTAAGTCTTGTCTGACAAATCTTTTAGAATTTTTTGAAAAGGTCAACAGGCATGTGGATTTGGGTGAACCGGTGGATATAGTCTATCTGGAATTTCTAAAGGCTTTTGACACAGTCCCTCACCAAAGGCTGCTGAGAAAATTGCACAGTCAGGGAATAAGAGGGCAGGTCCTCTTATGGAGTGAGAACTGGTTGAGATCCAGGAAACAAAGAGTAGGTATCAATGGGAAATTTTCACAATGGAGAGAAGTGAAAAGCGGTGTGCCCCAGGGATCTGTCCTGGGACCAGTGGTTTTCAATCTGTTCATAAATGACCTGTTGACAGGGATAAGCAGTGAGGTGGCGAAGTTTGCAGATGACACAAAACTTTTCCGTGTGGTAAAAACCAGAGAAGATTGTGAAGAACTCCAGAAGGATCTCTCCAAACTGGGGGAATGGGCTGCGAAATGGCAAATGTGATTTAATGTAGACAAATGTAAAGTAATGCATATTGGGGCAAAATAATCAAAACTTTATCTATCAACTCATGGACTCTGAGTTATCCGTGACGGATCAGGAAAGAGATCTTGGTGTGTTGGTGGACAGCTCCATGAAGGTGTCTACCCAATGTATGACAGCAGTGAAGAAGGCCAATTCCATGCTAGGGATTATCAAAAAGGAGATTGAAAATAAAACAGCCAACATTATAATGCCATTATACAAAACCATAGTAAGGCTGCACCTGGAGTATTGCGTACAACTCTGGTCACCACATCTCAAGAAAGACATAGTGGAACTGGAAAAGGTGCAGAAGAGAGCGACTAAAATGATTACTGGGCTGGGGCACCTCCCTTATGAGGAAAGGCTAAAATATTTGGGGCTCTTTAGTCTGGAAAAAAGGCGCCTGAGGGGGGATATGATTGAGACGTACAAAATTATGCAGGGCATGAGTAAAGTGGATAGAGGGAAGCTCTTCTCCCTCTCACAAAATACCAGAACTAGAGGACATACACTCAAATCGAGGGCTGGGAGAGTAGGAACAGACAAAAGAAAATATTTTTTTCACCCAGCGTGTTGTTAGTCTGTGGAACTCCCTGCCACAGGAGGTGGTGATGGCATCTGGCCTGCATGCCTTCAAATGGGGATTGGACAGATTTCTGGAGGAAAAGTCCATCACAGATTACAAACCATGATGGAAATGTGCAATCGCCAGGCTTAAAACCGGGGTACTTTAAAGGCCAGATACAGGGGAGTGGTATCAGGAGACAGATATCTAGTCTCATGTGCTCCCAAACGTATCTGGTGGGGCCACTGTGAGATACAGGAAGCTGGACTAGATGGGCCGTATGCCTGATCCAGCATGGCTCTTCTTATATTCTTATGTTCTTATGATACTGTATTATGAAATAAAAGTTCAAAAATGAATTTTCTTGCTTAAAAGTTGTTTACCAAGGAAGCAGTAGTTTTTAATGTAGAGAGAAAAATGGTATGATTTACTAAACTAGTATCTTCTATACTATTGTTTAGAATTTAAACATAATACTTCAAAAGATGCAATGAGAAAAATGCATTCTTGATTTTAAAAAAGAACACATAACTTTCATACAAGCCATTTTAGAAAGTTACTTAACATTTATGTGAATACATATTTTAAAATATAAAAGAATGGCATAGCAGAACACAAGGCATTTCTAAAATATGTCACATCTTATTATGCAATTCTTACTCAATCCAAGCAGAATTTTTTTCTCCCCCTCTCAGTGAAAAACAAAGCCTGTATATCTATATAGATAGACAGATATTCCAAAATACCCTACAATATTGTATTTATGTACATTTTATTGGTTTCTGTTTAGCTAAAACAACTTTAGTCAGTTTCTGGGTTTTCCAACTTCTTGGTTTCCAAGACATTTAAAGCCATAACATCTGACTGTCCCAAATGGACCGGAGCACGAGAATTGAGAGGCTCTGCTGTGAGAGGCTTGAAGGTCTGAGTCAAATACCCTTTCCCTTGAGTTAGTGCTTGTTGATACAGTAAATAATTTTTTTTGTTTTATATCATTTTATGGTTGTTTCTTAAAATTAGAGAAGGGAAAGAATTGAAAAACAACTTTTTCTGATGAATTTTATGATTCATCAACATTCACAAATTTGTATTCCTCATTAATGGAGTCGCCCAATGAATACAAATTGATCAATTTTAATGATTTTTGATTATTTGATTTTTTTTACTATAAAATAGTCCCTAAGGCACATAGGCACAACAGAATTGGAGGGGAAGCATCCCCTGATTCTTGTATAAATTTTATCGAAGTTTGACGGTGATTGGATCTTTGCTGTCTGAATTATCCACCCCCAAATAGTGTCCCCATGGGAATGTTCTCCCCAGGCACCCTAGAGACTCCATACTTGCAGAGAAGCTTCCTCTAATCTCTTCTAAAATCCCTCCAAGTCTGGTGAATATTTGATTTCCCCAACCCAGTTTCTACTTTCCTAGGAAGTCCCACATAGGGGGTGTATAACCCTGAAACCCAATATTCAACAAACTTAGAGGGATTGTAGTAGAGAGTTGAAGGAAGCCTCTCTGCAAGTTTGATGTCTCCATGTGCCTGGGGGATGCTTTTCTGGGGGGGAGGGCTCATTGTGAGTACATAGCTCAGACTTCTAAATGCCAATTTGACCCAAACTTGGAGGACTTGTAGAGGAGAGACAGAGGAAGCTTGCCTGCACATATGCCTCTAGATTTTTTAGCATTTTCAAGGGAAGATGAATCAATTAATGGATTCATGGATTCATCAGTGGACATTCATTGATTTGTTGATTCATTGTTTCACCAGCCCTGACAAATCGTGAATCACCATTTTTAAAAATTCATTCCCATCTCTACTTATCTTGAAATGTTCCTCCATTACAATTTATTAGTTTACTTTACCAGATAGATAGATAGATAGATAGATAGATAGATAGATAGATAGATAGATAGATAGATAGATAGATAGATAGATAGATAGATAGACATCACAGAAGTCTTCATGGGGAGGAAGGAAGCCCCGATCCTGATGGTTTGGGATGTAATTTATCTATATAATTAGAACTAACCATTAAAACTCATAAAACCACCCACATCCCAAACCATCAGGATCAGGGCTTCCTTCCTCCCCATGAAGACTTCTATGGTGTGTGCGTGCGTGTGTGTGTGCATGTGTGCGTGTGCATACACACACATACACATACACACACACATATGGTAAAAATAATAATAAATTTTAGTGGAGGAACATTTTGTGAAGACTTCTGTGGTGCCCATGAAGACTTCTGTGGCACTGCCAACAAACGTGAGCAGATTTCCCAGTCTTATGGATGAGGAAGGTATGTAAAGAACTCTGGCAAAAACAGTGGGATCTTTTTTAATTCCAGCATTGAATCCAAAGGAAAAATCCTTTTAGGCACTAAAACAATCAGCTGGATGCAACAAGCTGCTGGCCTGTATTTTATCTATACTCCTCCTGTTCATCTGCTTACTCAAAATGGAGCATGACACCGACAGAAGAGGCATAACTCTCTCCAACATATGTTCCATATGATATTCTTCCTTGAGTATTTAGTAAGGATGCTGCCTAATCATAAAGTAGAGATGTGTATATTTGTGTTTTTGCAGTACAGCTCCCAGAATTCTGCAGGTATTCCACTGACCATGCTGTCTGGAAAACTAAGATTTTTCATCCAAAAAAACCAACAGTTCCCATATCTTTACCTGTGAACTGAATTGTGACAACTGGATTTGTTTTCTTGTGGGATTGAAAAGTTTTGCTACTCATCCAAGTAGCTTCTTCAGTCTGATAACTGTTGGTAGGAGGCTTCCAATGTATAGTTTACCTTGGCTTCACCCTACCCTGGTCTGAATAGGTTTGTTAAGTGGACAGTGTCCTGAATAGGCTCATTAGGTAGACGATGGCCTGAGTAGACTAATTAGGTGTGCAGTGGCCTGTGTTGTGTGAAAGTCCCACCTGTGCAACCCTTCCCAAAACCCATTAAGTATGGGTCCTTAGCTGTGGCCTTCATGTAGGAGGTGTGAAGTGATGCTGATTTGTCTGGGGATTGATGAAAGGGCAGCATGATAAGTGGACAGTGGCCTGGTGTGTGTGAAAGTCTCTATAATACAGGTAACTAAGACATTTCAGGACATCACAAAAGAAACACCCTGATTGATAAATTAAACTCCTAGTGTACCCTAAATATCTCTCTAGGAACAAAGAACAAATTACAAGTGAAGTGTTTGTTGTACCTAAGTAGGTTGAAACTCTAGAAGGTACTTTCTGTCATTTAGTGATTAGAGATGGGCACGACTCAGCGAAATTTTCGTTTTTGTTTTTGTTTTTTCATTTCATTTTGTAACGAAAATGAAAACGAAAATTTTTCAAAAACCAAAATGAAAACGAAAACAAAACGACCAATTTTGCCATGTTTTTCATTTTCATTTCGGCAAATCCATTGAACTGAAAAGAATGCTAACGAAACAGCAATTTTTCGTTTTCGTTTTCTTTTTTTCGTTTCGTTACGAAACAAAAACAAAATGAAAAATTTTTCAAAAAGAAAAAAAAAAACGAAAACGAACCGAAATGGATCCCCAAACGACCAAACGAAAAACGAAACAATTTTTTTGAGTCGTGCCCATCTCTATTAGTGATTCTAGGCTTGATGCTCTTATCTGCCACAGGTCAGACAGAATATCTAGTTTGTAGCCTATGCCCTACCATCAAATCTTTGGTGCAGAAAGTTTGGGGGAATGAATTTCCCACCCTTTTCTCCGGAATAGGGGAAATAGTCTTGTTGCACAAGTTCCTCCTCAGTCTCCCAACGATCATAGCATTGATTTAATGCCTGTATTCTACTCCTTATAGTTTTTTTAAAGCTTGTGATACATGGAACAACAAATGGAGTCCTGACCAGGAAAGGAAAATCAAATCAAAAATGTTCCCAGTGCCACTAAAAAGTGATTGAAACCTTTCACCCATCCGGTCTTTTATTTCATTTTCTTCCTGCTATAGGTGCATACTCATTTATTCAGCGCTGTTAGGAAATGAAGTCCAATCACTGAAATCCATTTCGGTGATACAGCTGTATGAAGAATAAAGCTCAACAGTGAAGAAAAGGCGTTAAGAGGAAGAAAACTGCATGACTCAATATTTGCTTTTAATAATAGTCCTTGTGTTCCTGACCTTGATGTTTTATTTTGACTTAAAAGAAAGAAAGAAAGAAAGAAAAAGGCTCAATAAATTATGAAATTCTTTTTAACTTATTAATCAGCACCATTAAAGACAGTTCAATTAATATTGATTTAGACTGGGGGAATGACGTTTGTTCTATTGCAAGTGAGGCTCATGTAAATATATATCTGATTTAAGAATAAGCCCTGCTAAGACAATAAATCTACTAATCCCAAATAACCAATTCCTTGTTCACAATAAGAAAAATTAAGTGAATGTTGTCAATAAATAAATCTGTTAAATGGACTGAAAACTAACCCACAGAAACAAACAAGCAGTAGAACTGATAGACAAACAAATATTGATCAGTGGGAATCAAGATTCCATGTGCCAAAATACTAAGTGTTGTGGCAAACACAGAATAAGTGTTAAAATAATGCCATAGTGATTGAAAGCTTGCTCTATATAATGAACAGAATTTACATTCTTTTCCTTTTTTTAAAAAAAGGCTCTCAACTTTGAAAGCTTACCCCGCCCCCATTGTTGGAAGCAGTGTGTTTACTTAACATGGAAGTGGGTGGGCAGTGTGTGCCTCCTTCCCCAATTTCTGGAAATGAATGCCCGTCTTCATTAATTCTGCCAGCTAAGGACTGAAAAGGGAAGCACTCCATCCCTGTTAGTTACCAGTGCAATCCCTTCCGAAAAAGGGGTTTAGAAACTAGCTGAAATAACATAGAGGAAGGAATATTGTTGGCAGCCGTGGACCCTTTTAAAGGGCCGGCGCAGGCGAGTCCTGTGCGTCTGCGCGGGCTGACCAGCGCCCGGATGCCCGCAGCCGCAAAGCCCTGCTGTGTGCCCAGGATTGGCTCTGGCACCCAGCGCGGTGTGGCTAAGTCCCTGTAGGTGGTCCCTGGCTGGTGCCATCTTGCAACTCCCATGGGTCCTGCCGGGCAGCGGACCACAACACTGGACCCAGTAAGTCGGGTCCGATATTTTGTTGTCATACAGGGACAGAATTTCTGTTCCTATTGAAGAATGAGGATTTCCCATAGAATACAGCAAGGGTTATCCTCTGTGTATGTGGTACACAGCAGAGAGCTCTAGCCAGTTCTAACTCTGTTGCAAGGGGGTGATCATTGGTTGAGACAGGGCTGAACTACATTACAGTGTGGCAGCTATGAGAAGAGGCAGCTACTTGGCTATAAAAAAGTGTATTTTTGTTTACAGTATGGTTTTTCTCATGCCCCGTGTCTTGCACATTATCTTGCTTTTGTCTTGTGACTGGTCATCAGTAGCTAAGCCATGGAGGTGTGGGTGAGTCAGTTGTCTAGAATACTAATGTGATGGAGTCTATACAGCTTATAGTTTGTATGGATCTCTATCAACGGTGGGCATATTCCTATTAGAAAACAGGGGACGTAACTGGTGTGCAGGAATGGAGCTCATTCCATTCTTTGTGATTTCCAGTATGCATTTATGCAAGACAAAGATTGCCGTGTTAAAACCAATGGGATTAATAGATGCCTAAAGGAACAGCAGGTGGTTCATTGCACAGGATCAGGAATAAAACAGGCCCAATGGCCCACTGCAGACATGGAAAACAATAAAAACAAATAGAATTTGGGCCTAGAGATCATATTGATTTAACAAGTGATTCTTTGTCAGGCATGCACTTAATAGGGATGGCAAGTTATTATCAAAGCCCATTGCAATTGCAGTTCTGCCACACTTACATGTAAGCAACTAGTGGTGATTGCCTTGTAACATGAGGATAAGTAAATAGTTTAAAAAAGATGAAATCCCACTTCACCTTTGCCCTTCTCAAATGACTGTGCAAGAGTGGAGGGGGACTGAGGTCCTGTCCACTTTGGCCTGAGCTAGGGCTGGAGAGATCCGTTCCCATACTTTTTTGCTAGCTTTGATTTGGCCACTTTTTCATTGGATGTGATGAAGAGGGTATTTTCAAGGACTGGGGTCAGATTAAGGCGATGAAAACATGGTGATACCATGTGCCTAGGTACATCAGTTGTAGAAGAGCATAAGACAATGTGATAGTTACACACATATCCTGCTAGCAGGCTCTCCAGAGGCAACTCTTTGGCCACTCTGTGAACTAAGGGCTCTTTTACACGACCCCCTAAGATCCACTGGCAACTTAAATTCGGACCAGAGATCTTGGGGGGGTTGCTCCTCTTGCTGTGTTCCCACCCCTCCACACTCCCTCTCTCCTGTCTGCATGCGGGAAGGGAGAAAAAAAGGAAGAAAAGAATGCAGGCTCACCTCCGCTCTGCTGTTGGGAGCTGCCCTGAGAAGTATTCCTGTCTCTTAAAGGGATGGGGGGGTAAAAAAACAAAACAAAAACAGAAGGCGAGGACACTCACTGCTTTGCAATCCACATCAGAAATTTTTCACCGTCAGAGACCAGGTACTTGGAAAATGCGCTGGGGCGTGCTTAGGTGGGCGTGGTCGTAGTTAATTTTTTTTAAAATCCAGAGCTGGTGGGAAAACAATTTTAAGCTCCGCATCTGGGAGCCCTTTGCCTCGGATTTTAGGGGCCGTGTAAAAGCACCCTAAATGGGCCTCAGCCCAGTCTTTTGACTATATTCCTATAAGAATTCAGGCTCATCAGCATTATGTCAGAACTTGACAAAACCCTTGTGTATGACTCTTTCTGTCTGCTATTACATCCAAAATGTAGACAATCTACCAGGAGAGGCAGTTGGTCAAACTGCAACACTGATGGTGGTATATAGACCAGTTTAGGAAGCTATGGTTCTGTCCTCTATGGTAGCGGTGGTCGGGATCTGCAGAGTTCAGAAGAAAAAAATTGGGAGGCTTCTACGTCTGCCACTCAGCTTCTGCTACTGAAGCAATCTTTGTGTCATGACAGGGTGCTGCTTATGCAGTCATACTCTTCAGTCCCTTCCTGAATTCCTTGAATTCTTTCTTATTTATTTATTTATTTATTTATTTATTTATTTATTTATTTATTTATTTATTTCAGATTACATCATCTGAAAAGTTGTCACAGTTCAAAGATTTGCAATAGGTATGGTTCCTCCATATGATCCATTCATTCTACCTCTTTATCTGCTGACTGATTGCACTCACCAGGTTTCATAGCAAAGCAAAGCAAAGCAAAGCAAATCAAAGTGTTCTGCTTATATAGCACCCCATACCACTTCAAGTAGTATCTGGGCAGTTTTAATTACAGTAATGCAGGCAACACATTGCCCCCCCCACCCCAGCAAGATGGGCACTCATTTTACCGACCTCGGAAGGATGGAAGGCTGAGTGAACCTTGAGCTGGCTCATTGGGATTGAACCCCAGGACATAAGCACAGTTTTACCTGCAGTACAGGCATTTAACCACTGCGCCATGGGGCTCCTTTTAATGCTCAGATTTCCCTGCACTTTAATGCACAATGTCCAAAAATGCTGTCAACTGTTCCATTTATTGTCACATTTTCTCTCCCTTCTAGAACCGCACATTTATTAGGATTGACTTCTGATCTCATATAATTTTAACACTACACAATTTAAGATTTAGAAAGGATTGCAGGGAGCAAAAAAACTTTCTATAGCCCTTTTTCTGGTAATGAGTATTGAAGCAGGTTTCCTTAGTGAAATCATAGTCAACATGCCTTTTACAATTGTTTTTTGCTCAAGGTTGATTGAATTTGGGCATTTACATTTGTGAAACCACTAGAACTTGAAGCACTGTGATCATGCAGACTAAGCTATGGTCAAGCCTATTAAACAGATCAAAGCAAAATGAAGCAAAGTGTGTTGCTTATATGCTGCCCTAAAGTGCTTAAAGCATTCTATGGGAGGTTTACAAGTAATTATGCAGGCTAGACACTGCCACCTAGACATGGACATGACTAGGCGAAATTCTCATTTCCGTTTTCAGTTCTCGTTATCGTTACATAACAGGTAACGGTAACGAGAATTACTCCACTCCAGCTCGAACCCGAACCGAAAAAGAAAAATTGGGTCTGATTTTTCATTGTCGTTCATGGCATCGCGGCGATCACGCGATGCCAAGCAGCACAGAAAAAAGTTTTAAAAATTTTAAAAAAAAACCGATTCCCGGCCATAAAAGCAGGCGAAAATATGCCTGGCCTGCCTCAGTGAGGTCACCTACCAAGGGGTGGTTTCTGGGGGGGTCCCTGGCCTTCCCCCCCTCTCCTTTCCTGGGCTGCTGCTGGTACCAGGCTGGGGGGGGCTTCGTCGTCTCCATGTGCCATGTGGTGGTGGGGGGATCCAAAATGGCGACCGCAATTTTTTTTAAATTGTGGTCCAAAAACCCACCAAAGCACCACAGAAACATTTGAAAATTAGGTATTTTAAATGCCTGATTTTTTATAGTAGCAGCAGTGGGTTTTTCTTGCAACAAAACGTCTCCATTGATTTTATTTTATTTTATTTTATTTTTTATTTTTTTACACCTGCGTACGCGCAATGATGGGCTGGCCATGGGATGGGACCATGCAAATTTTTGGAGCCATTCCACCAATCGCATGGCCAGGTTTTGCTGAGAATTCTGGATGTGCGAGAGAGGGCATAAAAAGCCCACCAACCCTAACCCTAACCCTAACCCTAACCCTAACCCTAATCCATACGCCAGTACACTGTCTTCTTAGTGGGTCAGAGGCACCCAGAGGTGCAGCCCACTAACCCACCCTAACCTTAACCGTTACCCTAAGCCTAGCCCTTACCCTAACCCCAACCCAGATTTGTACGCAAGTATGCAAGTGTACGGAAGTACACTTCCCTTCTTAGTGGGTCAGAGTGGTGCCAGTACGCCAGTATGCTTTCCTTCTTAGTGAGTCAGAGAAGCGCCGATGAGGTGCCTCTGACACACTAACCCCCAACCCTGGCTAATTTGGCTAACATAATGTTCTTAGTGAGACAGTGAAGTGCCAACGAGGTTTCCTGTCACACTAACAACCCAACATAATTGGTACGCAGCAGCTATGCGTTACGCTTCCCTTCCCTTCTGGGTCAACTCAGAGGCACCCAGAGAGGTGCCTCCCAGGGCCCAGCCCTCCCCCTAAACCACTGTACAAATGACAGACGACAAACAGAAATGACAAATTTTTGGAAATTTTCACGACAAACGGAAACGACCCAAAACGGTCCGGCTCCGACACACAACAACTTGAAACGTAATTTTTTTCTGGTTGTGCCCATCTCTACTGCCACCCCCACCCCCAGCAGGCTGGTTACTCATTTTACTGACCTCCAAAGGATGGAAGGCTGAGGAAGGAAGAAGGGAGGGAGGGAGGGAGGGAGGGGAAATTGATATTTCCAGCTTCATTGTTTACACTCAGTTCTGAAATGCTTTTTAGCTACAGAAAATCATCACATTTTCATTCCACAAACCCCATTTGTCTTCTATAGAAAGGTATAACACCAGTGATTTTATAGAAAGGTATAACACCGGTGATTTTAAATCTGATTTGAGAGCTCGGTAAATCAGATGCAACTTTGACTATATCAGCAGTTTTCAGGCTTGCAAAGGAGGGAAACCTTCACACACACACACACACAGAGAGAGAGAGAGAGAGAGAGAGAGAGAGAGAGAGAGAGAGAGAGAAGGAAAAAGCAAAGCAAAGCAAAGCATGCTTCTTATATACAGGTACAGACTACATACACCCTCCAGCAAGCTGGGTAATCATTTTACCAACCTTAGAAGGATGGAAGGCTGAGTGAACCTTGACCCTGCTATCTGGAATTGAACCTCAGGTTGTGATCACAGTTATAGCTGTAGTCAGCATTTTAACCACTGCACCACAAGGCTGTAGTGAGGAGCAACAGAACTGTCAGCTGGGACTGGTCAGCGGGAAGGCACACCAGTGAACAGCAAAGAGACACTGACTAGATACATTGATCACTGAATGGCTATATCGCTTATAAGCTTACAAAGGAGAAAGTGCTTTTTCCCTCCCAATCTTTCTCTCTCTGCTTCCTCTTTTTTCAGATTGGATTGCAAGGTTGTAATCCTAGCATCCATTAGTTGACAAACCACACAGATACAATTTACTCCTAAACACATGCCTAAATGATTCAAAATTAAACAGTTTCACATGCAGTTTAAAATAAATGACCCTCTTGCGGCTATGGAAAATGCCTCCCTTTCCAATCAAAAAGCATATTTCACAAACAACAACAAAACAAAAACAAATGCATTATGTAATTGTAATTTTAAAAAGTTTTCAAAGTTTTTTTAAATAGTTTTTTCCAAAATATAAAAAAGCCCTCAGTCAAGAATTGATTAAACCAACCAACAACCAAATATCGTACTAAACGTCTAAATTTGTTTTAAGATGGCAACATAAGGGGAGATGGCAAGCATCCATTCCATTTCTGTCTTAATTGATATTTGACCAACACCCTGAAGCAATGCCTCTTTAAAGGATTTAAACAATTTGGATCCAGCAAGATATAAGCTGTCATACAGAATCACTACAGTTTGTGATAAAAAAACTCAACATGGGAAACATTTTATTTTCACCGTAGAAATATAAATACAATATGTTTAATAATGAGAAGTCTCCATGATGCATATGTTGATGCTTCTAGCTTATCAAATGGCTGTTGAGGAGTTGTGTGTGAATACATCTTGTCCAAAACAAACAAACAAAACCTCACCTCCAAATGTTGTAATATATTTATTATATTTATCTTGATTTTAACTGATTAGCCTGCCAATAATAATGCATTGTTTTATGTCACTTTAATATTAATTATATTTTTATTTTTATTTTATTACTGTTTTATGGTTTTATTGTATGAATTGTTTGAATTTGTTAATTGTTGTAAACCACCCTGAGTGACCTTGCTGCCAGATGGGTGGTATAAAAATTCAATAAATAAATAAATAAATAAATAAATAAATAAATAAATAAATAAAGTTTGACTTGGGTTGTTGTTGTTGTTTTTGGGGGGGGGGGAGATGATGCATTTTGTTTTGTCTCCAATAATAATATAATACTTATGTGATGTCAAGTCATTTCTGATTTCATTTTCAGGGTTTTCTATGTAGAAACCAAATCATCTGCCAGTACTCCCTGTAACACACCAGGCCTGGCTTTATCCTCCTCCTCCTATGATATGATGGCACTTACCAGGAGAGGTGCCAGCTGGCCCCTGAGTTGAACATCCAGGTACCCAAAAAATGCCCTTTGCTGTGGCTTACAAGTGAAGATTGCACAGTGTTCCTACATGTACAAGGAAAAAAGGCTCAGCTTTGAGCAGCTGGAAATCCTTGGTTTATTTTATTTATTTTTATACTTATTAACCACCCAAATTTCTCTCAGGAACTGTGGGTGGTGTACAACAAATTACAAAACAAAATATTTAGATTGGGCTTCTCAGGAAGGGGCAGAGTGCAATGGGAAGCCACCAGTACCACTCAAGGGAAGCAAAAGAACATTATCTCTCTCTCTTTGGAATAATTAGGATCCATGTGGGGACATCTGGGAAGAAAAGTGGTTTTCACAGTAACATCATAACTTTTTCATAAGCCTAGATGTGAAGCTAGCCCCCAAATCTGTGACTATTTCTCTAGATATTCAATCATGAAATTTATTAGAGCATATGCAATGCTCTCTCTCTCTCTCTCTCTCTCTCTCTCTCTCTCTCTCTCTCTCTCTCTCTCTCTCTCTCTCTCTCTCTCTATGTTACATAAAGGTAACTCCTCAGGTTACCTAGTCACAAAATTGATGCTGATCAGATTGCACTTGTGCCCATGCCTAGCAGCTCTTAGCAATGGACCCACCAGGTCTAATCATAACCACTGGAATTGGGTAGAAATGACTGGCAAGGGACACAGTCTAGCCCTGGTCCTGTCCTGCCCAGTTCCCCTTCTTTGACATGTATCACAGGATTAGGAGAAAAGCTTGATCTGCTTCCCCATGCCTGGCCAATAGAAGTTTTGTGCAACTCTCCTCTTATTGTGCATAATTCCCATTGGTGCACTGAAGACACTATTATGGGCTTGCAGGAAAATCCTCTCTCCAAACTTGTGAGGGACTATCTGTTGTCTATGGGGCTCTCCTTTTCTCCTGTAAGGTGTTGACAATATTGGCTGCGGTCTCACCTGATTTTGATCCTGATATTCTGAAGGTCCGCTTTTCCTCTTCATCCCGTCATGTGATTTAATATGTGGGACAGGAGTTCACACATCCAAAGCTGGGTTTTTTTATTTTAAAGTGCAGTTCAGCCACCTTGGCCAGCAGGTGGCGCTAGTATTAAAAAAACGGACCACTTGCCTGGGCGAAATGAAATCAAAGGACACCTGTTTCTCCGAAGGTGCAGGGAAATTTTAAAAAGCAGCGCGGATCAGCCCCAGGAACAGCCGGTTGGTGCTCTGAGAAAAAAAAAAAAGAAACCGGATCATCTGCATGGTCCCACGAGATCTGCCTCATTAAAAGGTGGATTTTTCAAGCAAGGCACAAAATTCCCCTCCTCTTGGGTGAGTCACAGAAACCTCACTTAAAGGGCCATTACCGGGTTTTTTCTTTTTATTTTATTTTTTTCAAAAAGCCTGGTGGCCGTGGGGATGGCATTTTTGGACCCGGTTTATTTAGTAATTTAAACTGCTTTTAAAGGGACATGGGACCAGGGCAATGTCTCTCTGTACAAGAGTCTGTTATGGATCACTACCTCTCAGGGCATTCAGGGATTAAAGGGGTCTGGAAACTGGCTGATTCAAAGCAACTCACTAAACTATCATCCCCTCTCTGCTCCTATGCAAGGCTAGCACTGTGTGAGTTTCTAAACAGCATAATGCAGCAGGCAGGGGAATATCACCCAAATCATGTACCCTGCCTTGAGACATGTTCTCTTTGAACCTGAAGACACTATACAGTCTCTGTCCAGAAATAAGTTTCAGGATGACTCTTTATAGAGATATCCCCTTGGAAGAGATTAAAAGTAGAGATGGGCACGACTTGAAAATAAAATTTCGAGTTGTCGTTAGTCGGGCCGGTTCCGTTTCGGCTCGTTTCCGTTTTTCGCGAAAATTTGCAAAAATTAGTCGGTTCGTTTTTTTGTTTTTTCATTGTCGTTAGTACTGGTTTGGGGAGGGGGTAGCGGGCTCCTGGAGGGAGCTGCAGGAGTCAGCCAGAGCCACAAGTGACGGACTGGCAGACTCTTTGCACCCGCTGTATCTCACGTACTTGCATGTAGTGCAATGCAAGTAGATCTGGCTTAGGGTTAAGACGGCTTAGCGCAACGGCTAGGGTTAGGCTAGTTACGGGTGAGGTTACGGTGAGTATTGGGGTGCATCTGGGTGCCTCTCTGACCCACTTAGAAGGACAGTGTACTGGCGTATGGGTTAGGCTTAGGGTTCGGGTTTGGGCTACGATTAGTGGGCTGTTTATGCCCGATTGGCACATCCCAGAAGTCTCTGTGGTCAACCTGGCCAAGTGGCCATGCGATTGGTGGAAAATTTGCATGGTCTACTCCCATGGGAGAGCCCATCATTGCGAATGCGCAGGTGTAAAAAAATAAAATAAAATAAAATAAAATAAAATCAACGGAGAGACTTTTTTTGCAAGAAAAACCCACTGTTGCTACTGTAAAAATTCAAGCATTTAAAATAGCTAATTTTCGCATGTTTCTGTGGTGCTTTGGTGGGGTTTTGGGCAACGATTTCAAAAAAAATATTGCGGTCGCCATTTTGGATCCCCCGCACTGCATGGCAAATGGATGCGCCCTCCCAGCCTGGTACCAGCAGCGCAGCAGTAGCAATAGCCAAGGATGGGGGGAAACCCCCCCCCCAATAAAACACCCTTCTGGCCTGGTAGGTGCCCTCAGACAGTTTTCGCCTACTTTTAGGGCCGGGAATCGGGGGTTTTTTTTAACTTTTAAAAACTTTTTTTCTGTGCCGCTTGGCATTGCGCGATGCAAGTAACGAGCACGACAAATCAGACCAAATTGTTCGTTCGTCGGTTCGAGCTCGAAGTCTGGGGCAGTGATTCCCGTTACCGTTTCCGTAGAGTAACGGAAACGAGTAACAGAAACGGAAACGGGAATACCGCTAAGTCGTGCCCATCTCTAATTAAAAGGCACCCCAGCCAGCTTCTTTTGCAGGGTCACTTGGGAATCATTGAACCCCATCTGTGCGAGGAAGCCCTGGAGAGGACAATGGATTCCATGCGGCCTAATGCTCAGGAAGCAGGCTGCTCTTATCTCTTCCCCCACATTAGCCAAGCAAGGGCATTAGATGGCACATAGGAAAAAAAAGCTGCCTAGTAATCACTCATCAAATCCCTCGCTATGTGACACTGCCACGTCAGAGAAGCCCTCCCCAGGAATTCATCAGCCTACCCCGTCCTGACACATAAACTCTCACCCCAACTCTGATGCTCTGCTTTTTGCAACTAATAAAGGATCCTGGGCCTCATGCTGGCAGAGAAAGCTGTTGCATGAGGCCTGGCTGTTGAACCCAACAATATGTGCCTATGTGGAATCATTCCTACAGCTCTTCATAGTTGACAAATCCACCTCCTTGTCTCAGGGCATGACCTAAAGACTCTAAATAACCCTTGATTTTACATCATTTAGGTTTCTTTGAGAATTTACTTGCAGTGAAGACAACACCATTTTTGCCATGCTAGTGGGAGGATGTGGGTAACTATAGTCTGGGGGGGGAGAGAGAAAAAGGCCCCATGACTTTTCTAAACTCTACTTCATTTTTCAATAGTATAATTGTGCAGTTTCACCATTGAGAACAATTATCACTGAAGAAGGTGGGGCAATGCAGCTAAATATTGCCCCAGCACAGCCTTGGCTCCAAAAACTGTCAGTCTCACTCAGGATAACGGAAGGGGATGGTACTTGACAACACATGCATGACAGGTAAAAGATGCTGTAGGAGATGTGCTGGCTTAGTCGCTGAAATCTGTCACACACTGTGGAATTAATTTATTTGGGAACGATGAAGACTGACTGGCAGATCTCTGTCTGCACAACCACAGTTTGATCTCTCGGAGGATGAGCGTGCAGGGCAGGGGTAAAGGTGAGGATTCCCCTTGACAGTTCAGTCTGGTTGTGTCTGACTCTAGGGGGTGGCACTTATCTCTGTTTGTAAGCCAAAGAGCCAGTGTTTGTCCATAGATATGTTTCTATAGTCAAGTGCCCAGCATGACTAAACATGCAAGTGCACAGAACACTGTTACCTTTCCACTAAAGTGGTACCTGTTTATCTACTTGCATTTTTATGTTCCTTCAAAATGCTAGGTTGACATGAGCAGAGACAAGCAATGGGAGCTCACTGGCTTGGAACTACTGACTGTCAATCAATAAGCCCAGCAGCTCAGTGGTTTAACCTGTAGTGCCACTGGGACAGGACAGGAGTATAGAAGCAATATTAATTTGTGGATTCAGCCCTTTGAAATTCAGAAGGATTACCTGAGTGCACTTTCTCTTTTATAGAGAAATCACATCCTCACCCCCCAATATAAAACTTGTTTTTATTTAGAAAAACACACTTGGGCTAAAGTAATGGAATTCAACATTCTAGATAACTAAATTCAGGATGTCATGACCCATGGCTGCCACTTTCTTTTCTAGAAAACAAAGATAAGATGCCCCATTCTTTGAGGGACAAGAGGGAGATGTGAGAGGAAAGGAAGTGACATCAGCAATCCTAAGAACCATCTGAAGTTGAAGGCATGGCAGCTCAGGTCAGAGAAAGTAGAGGACAATTTAGGAAATCTGACAAGGTCCAGTCTCTCTCCTCAAGCTGATGCTTGTGTCATCTGGAATGTAAGTTGAGTTGCATAAAGTCACTTTGAACAAAATCTTATTCTATCTTCGTGTGTAGCATCCAGTCCACACTTTCATTCTAGCACAAATAACATTGAAAGAAGAATTTGTGTATGGTTGTGTGAGGTGTACAGATATTGTACTTATGTGCTGAAATCTCTAGATCTTTACATGTTCAGGCCCTCATTGGTAAGAGAATATAGTTAAAAATACTTGTGTGAACTCACCCGGAAGTCTAGAATTAGGAAAAATGTTGACAGGGTGTGGCCAAATAGTTTCTCTGACAGACCCATGTGCAAATAATGATGGTTCACTAAGAGTGGTGCACACTAAGAGAATAGCAATGTTAGAATGTGTGGAATGTTGACACACAATTTTGCATTCCATGTTGCATTCCGGCCTGCAGTTCTACCTTCATCCCTTATGCTTCAGCATTGGGTGTTTTACCTATGAACTGGATCTAGCAGCAGCTTCAGCCCTACCGCACTTAGGTTTTGAATCGCCTTTTGCTTAAAGTCAAATCGCCTTAAAAATCACCTACCGCATTTCCAATTGCTTTTTCTGCGGAGCCCCCTTAGCCATGCCCCTTTTTGGCTGCTGTGTCGTTTTTTCTTGCAACCGCCACCAGGGGTGGTGTTTTTCAAACCGATTTCTAGACCGCTTTTTGAAGCAATTTGGCTGAAACTGCAGCGTTTTTTTCTGGGTTTCCGCCTCTGTATGCCTTATCCTGCCGTCAGAAAAGTGAAAAATTAGCTACATAACTTAGAATGGAAGAACAACAGCATGACATTACCCTAAAAAACAATATTCTCAAATAGAAGCAGATGATGGGGAAATGATGGACAAAATCAGAACAAAAAGCATTTTAGCAAAGTGCGGACGGGGAAACCGGTTTATGAGAAAATGCCAAGTGTGGAATGCTGAATCGCTTCAGTGATCACGTGACCAGGGGAGGGCAGAAGGCAATTCAAAACAAAAAGTGGTTGATATTTGAAGTGCGGTAGGGCTATTATTATAGGAACATGGTTTACTAGAAAAGGAAATCTCAGCAGATGGCGAGGAACTGGAAGAGAAAACAATAGCAGCCAATTTAAGCAAAGGAGGATGGGAAATGCAATCGCCAGAAATATCTGCGAAAAACTATGAGCAGAACATGTGTGAATAATAGAAGCACACATCTCTGATTTTGAAAACAAGCAAACACCCTCCCCCCCTCATCCTGCTTGGTAGAAGAATAAACTTTGATGAATGTCAGAAGAGGTCAAGTAGATATGATATTTAACAGCCAGTTGTGCCTGAGGGTTGAGAGGATGGTTCTGTATAAGGTTTCCTGCTGGAGGATTACATGATTCTAAGCTAAAATGTTGTACCCTGAGATGTTTCTTGCTGCACTCGTTCTAAGCAGAACACACCAGGGCAGGAGTCCAAAATCCCCAGCAGCAGAGCAGTCGAAAAGGGCAGGAATACACTGATGGAAATAAGATAAGGCTAATTAGTGAATCCTGGGGCCAGAGGATCTAATTTGGAGACCTATCTGGTGGGTTCATTCAATGGCTTGAGAAAATGCAAAAGGAAGCATGTGAACTTTAGAGAAATAAATTAGAAATGGTGGGGGGTTGTCTGGTTATGTGTGCTTAAAACTATCCTTCAAACTCCTAACTTCCAAATAAAAGCCAAAAACTATTAGGCTTTTTGGTTAAAATAAATTAAGAGCATGGAAGAATAAGTACCTTTCTTTCTTTCTTTCTTTCTTTCTTTCTTTCTTTCTTTCTTTCTTTCTTTCTTTCTTTCTTTCTTTCTTTCTTTCTTTCTTTCTTTCTTTCTTTCTTTCTTTCTTTTTTGCTTGTTTGGATGCAGTCAGTGTTTAACCCATTTAATTTAATGTCCTTGGTGAGTTTACATATGCTACAGTGGTCCCCCACCCTTTCGCGGTTCATGTACCGCGGTCCCGCTATATCGTGGGACCATGGTACCAGGAAGGGCTTGAGGGAGGGGGGATCGCACACCGCCTGCCCACGCCTCCTAGGAGGTCTGGGCAATCGGCGGGCGATGGCAAATTGGCTTTCAACTGTGGAGCCCAGGGCTGAGCTCCGTTGCTGAAGTCCCTTCGACTGATCGTGCACCGTTTGCCCCGACTTCCTGGGAGGTTGGAGCAAGCGGTGTGCGATTGCAAAGGCGCTTTCGGCTGCGGAGTCCCAGTGCTGGGGCTCTGTGGCTGAAGCGCCTTTGTCCAAGTGGCGCACGATTGCAAAGGGGCTTCCGGCTGTGGAGCCCCAGCGCTGGGGCTCTGCGACCGAAGCGCCTTTGTCCAAGCGGCACATGATTGCAAAGGGGCTTCCAGCTGTGGAGCCCCAGCACTGGGACTCCGCGGCCAAAGCACCTTTGCCCGATTGCGCACGTCGGGGCGGCATGCGGGGGCGGCGTGGAGCGATCGGGTCGCTCCACGCCACTCAAACAGGCTCCCATAAGAAACCTCGGGACGGTGGGTGGTGGTGGCAGTGGGAGGTAAGATCCCGCAACACCGCATGCACGCACTGCCCCAAGACTTCACTGACAGGCACACGATTGTCCCCCCACCCCCACGCTTCCGCATATCGCTGATTTTCATACATTGCGGGTGAGGTGGGTCCCTAACCCCCGCGATCGGCGGGGGGTTACTGTAATTATGACAGGTGAATGTCCATATTTGTTTAAAGATGCAGATTATTGTGCGGTAAATACACAAACAGTGGAATGTAAGCAGGGCCTGTGCTTCCATTAAGGCTAACTAGGCAATTGCCTAGGGTGCCAAAATGGAGAGAGGGCGTTGGACAGCCTTCGGCTCCCTGCCCCCCACCTGTGATGGACTTTTCGTCTAGGAATCTGTCCAATCCCCTTTTAAAGGCATCCAGGCCAGATGCCATTATCACCTCCTGTGGCAGGGAGTTCCACAGACTAACAACATGCTGGGTGAAAAAAATATTTTCTTTTGTCTGTTCTTATTCTCCCAGACCTCAATTTGAGTGTGTGTCCCCTAGTTCTGGTATTTTGTGAGAGGGAGAAGAGCTTCCCTCTGTCCACTTTACTCATGCCCTGCATTATTTTGTATGTCTCAATAGAGATGGGCACGACTTGAAAAAATTTTTTTTCGAGTTGTCGTTAGTCGGGCCGGTCCCGTTTCGGCTCGTTTCTGGTTTTCGTGAAAATTCGCAAAAATTAGTCGGTTTGTTTTTTCGTTTTTTCGTTGTCGTTAGTACTGGTTTTGGGGGGGTGGGCTCCTGGAGGCACCTCTGTGGGGTGGGTGCCTCCTCTGGCCCGCTATAAAGGGAAAGTGGGCTCCTGGAGGCACCCGTGGGTGCCTCCTATCCTCACCCACTAGGAAGGGGAAGCAGGCTCCAAGAGACCCCTCTACATGGGGGTCTCCCCTCCTCACCTGCTGCTGCTGCAAAATGCTATGCAATAGCCATATGGATATTGCATAACAGAATGTGCAGACAGTGAGACCAGTGAGAGTGATAGCGTCATGCCCGCCCTGCACAAGGCTCTCGCACCACCATGTCTCACACAGAAGGGAATTGTACTTGCTGCGTGTAGTGCAATGCAAGCAAGTAGATCTGGCTTTAAGGTGGCTTAGTGCAAGGGCTAGGGTTAGGCTAGTGACGGGTAAGGTTACGGTGGGCTAGTGGGTTGCACCTCTGGGTGCCTCTCTGACCCACTAAGAAGACAGTCTGTCACGTATGGGTATGGAGTCAAGGGTTAGGGTTAGGGCTAGGGCAGGTTTTAGGGGGCTTTTTGGCACATCCCAGAAGTCTCCATGGCCAAGTGGCCATGCGACTGGTGGGATGGCTCCAAAAATTTGCATGGTTGTCCACTCCCACATGGCTGGCCACTCGGCCAGCCCATCATTGCGCAGGTGTAAAAAAAATAAAATAAAATAAAATCAATGGAGGACAGAGGAGGAGAGGAGAGACATTTTGTTGCAAGAAAAAAAACCCACTGCTACTGTGAAAAATCTGGCAGTTTATAAATTTTCGCGTGTTTCTGTTGTGCGTGTGTGTTTTTGGACCACGATTTCAAAAACAATATTGCGTTTGCCGCCCCATTTTGGATCCCCTGCCCGCACCGCATGGCATGGCGAAATGGCAACTCTAGTCCGGCTGCCCAGGACGGGGGGGAGGCGGGACCCCCCTCCAGAAACCACCCCTCCGGTAGGTGCCCTGCGCCCTTAGTCAAGCAGGCATTTTTCCGCCTGCTTTTTTTGGCCGGGAATGGGGGTGGGGGGAGAGTTTAAAAGTTTTTTCCTGTGCCGTCCGTGCCGCTTGCTTGCGCTTTAATTGCGGGCGGGCGGCGGCGAGACTGGGCTTTTTGCTGGCTGCGAGCCTGCGGCGAGTCCCACCAGAGCAGCCCAGGACGGGGGATGAGGGGGGAGGCCGGGGACCTCCAGAAACAACCCCTCTGGTAGGTGCCCTGAGGCACGGCAGGCATTTTTCCGCCTGCTTTTTGGCCGGGAACCGGGTTTTTTTAATTTTAAAAACTTTTTTTCTGTGCCGCGTGGCATCGCGCAATCGCGCGATGCAAGGAACAAGCACGACAAATCAGACCAAAATTGTTCGTTCGTCGGTTCGAGCTCGAAGTCTGGCGGAGTAATTCCCATTACCGTTTCCGTAGAGTAACGGAACCGGGTAACGGAAACGGAAACGGGAATACCGCTAATTCGTGCCCATCTCTATGTCTCAATCATATCCTCCCTCAGGCGCATTTTTTCCTGACTAAAGAGCCCCAAATGTTTTAGCCTTTCCTCATAAGGGAAGTGCCCTAGTCCAGTAATCATTTTAGTCGCTCTCTTCTGTACCTTTTCCAGTTCCACTATGTCTTTCTTGAGATGCGGAGACCAGAATCGTACACAATACTCCAGATGCGGCCTTACAATGGTTTTGTATAATGGCATTATAATGTTGGGTGTTTTATTTTCAATCCCCTTTTTGATCATCCCTAGCATGGAATTGACCTTCTTCACCACTGCCACACATTGGATAGACACCTTCATGGAGCTGTCCACCACCACACCAAGATCTCTTTCCTGATCCGGCACGGATAACTCAGAGTCCATGAGTTGATAGATAAAGTTTTGATTTTTTGCCTCAATATGCATTACTTTACATTTGGCTACATTAAAATGCATTTGCCATTTTGCAGCCCATTACTGCAGTTTGGAGAGATCCTTCTGGAGCTCTTCACAATCTTCTCTGGTTTTTACCACACAGAAAAGTTTTGTGTCATCTGCAAACCTGGCCACCTCACTGCTTATTCCTGTCTCCAGGTCATTTATGAACAGATTGAAAATCACTGGTCCCAGGACAGCTCCCTGGGGCTCACTGCTTTTCACCTCTCTCCATTGTGAAAATTGCCCATTGACACCTACTCTTTGTTTCCTGGATCTCAACCAGTTCTCAATCCATAAGAGGACCTGCCCTCTTTTGATGGAAAATTACTGATCTCATGAATGTGAATGGCAGGCTTCTCTGCCCCAAGAGATTTTAGGGGATCCCTTGAAATTTGGAAAAGTTAGGGTTTCTGAGGGCAGAGATATTAAGCTCCAAAGGAGGTGGTGGGGTGCTTATGCTTAATGGAAGGAATGAGTGTGTCCGGTGCACTTTACAAATTTAAGAGTTAATTGTCAGCTTCCCCTCCATGCTCTGATCCACCCTCCTTCAGTTAAGTTCACCCACAGCCCCTTTGGAGCTCAATAACTCTGTTTCCTGTACTCCAAACCTCTCCAAATTGGGAGTATTTCAAAGGGAGAACTTGTGGAAGCTCCACTGTAATCTCCAAGCTGCTAGCTGCCTAGTATCACTATTTTCAAGCACATAACATTGCAGTTAGAATTTTTCTGGGTGGCACCCCCTTTGAAGTTGAATAACTTGGCCCCCTGAACCCCAAATCTCTTCAAGGAAGATACCCACCAAATGTGGGGCACCAAGGACCCAGGTTACCCATTTTAAAGAGTAACAAATTGGTTCATTACTGGTTTGTTTCATACAATTTAAAAAAAATCATTTCTAACTAAATGAAGCAAATCATGGGGGAGGGGATGAAATGAAATGAATCTCAATTTTTCCATTTTGCACCCATCCCTACACAGAAGTATTGCATGGATTGAATTTATCCAGTCACAGAAAATATGTCCTGTACCCAAGTAGCCCCAGGTTATTACTAACCTATTGACAACCAAAATACATTCATTCAATATATTATACAGTGGTACCTTGTACAAAGGAATTAATTCATTCCAAATGAAATTATGTTAAGCAAATTTTCCTTTATACAAATTTCCCATAGGAATGCATTGAAAACAGAGTGGTCCCATTTTTATGTTGTACAGATTCACCCCATAGCCGATTATGTTAAGCAAATTTCCCCTATCTCCGGAATTTTTTATGTTGTACAAATTTTATGTTATACAAACCTTTTGTTATACAAGGGTCCATTTTATTTTAAAAAAACAAACTCAAATGGCAAAAATCAACATTGGAAAATGTTTCATCTCCGCTTTTTCTTTTTAACTATGCATGGCAAGTGGCTAAGATTTGTTGACGTTTACAGATATGCAAGTGGCAGTATCAATAAAGGCCTTCCTTTACAAGTCTACCTCTGTATGAATTCTGCAAGAAAATGTGACTCTGGAGAGACTGAAATGTCCCACTGTACTAGACGTTGGTTAAAATTAATAGCAATTTCATGGATTTTACTATGGAAAATAATGGCTGAATATCAAGTCCTTTATTTCTTTGACACAGAACAAAAGCAATTCTTATAGGGCTTTTTTATTATTTCAATGCATGCATCCATAGGTGCCAGAAACACTAACAGAATTGTAAAGCCTTTTTATATCCAAGAAACACATAAAAATCTGAAGCAACAAATTTATTCAAGGGAGCTGGGTTAAAGAGATGAGATTTCTATTGTGCAGAAAAGATGTTGCAGTGCGTCTTAAATGTGATACTCAGAAGATTTAAAACTTGTATGTTGTGTACAGCATCAAATATACACATGCACAACATGGATGGGAGATTGAACTTGCTTGAATGTGCATGTTGAAATCATCCTGCACATTAACATGCAGCACATCACCAGATTATAGCTCATCCATCTCCTTAATGTTTGCATTTATGATTTTGATGGAGGACAGTAGAGCAATTCCTCCATGCAAATAAAACTGCCATATCCATACATATGAATTAATAGTACCCTATGTCTCTTGTTTTCTCTTGCCCCATAGCTAAATCAACTTTTATTCTTCAAATTGTCCTGTTTTCCAAGACTGAATTTTCAACTAGGAAATACCTTCTTCTCCATCCCCCTACTTAACATATGCTAAATACATCTGTGATTGAAAAAAAAAGTTGCAA
This sequence comes from Phrynocephalus guinanensis, assembly GCA_037367245.1. Lineage (NCBI taxonomy): Eukaryota > Metazoa > Chordata > Lepidosauria > Squamata > Agamidae > Phrynocephalus > Phrynocephalus guinanensis. The sequence continues at coordinate 152,757,491 of CM074733.1, read as the reverse complement.
ATTTCTGTGTGTCTGTTTGGTGGGACATTTCTCCAATGCAAATCTTGCAGTTTGCACTTATGGCCATCTCAATGACATCTCCTTTATTTTATTTTATTTTATTTATTTTTATTTTTTGGAAGAGGATGAGACAAGGATACAAGGAGGCACTCAAGGGGTGATATTAAAAGTGTACGCTCATCAAACAACGACACAAAACAAACTAAAATGCTAAGAGAAGGTGCAAGATCATTATACAAAAAATAAGGGGCTCCGTAAATGCATCAGATGAAAGGCCCTCAGTGCTGATTGTCAGTGATGGCTATATGGACTCTCCCTGCTGGAAAACAGTACCAGATGCTGAGGGACAGTTGTTGTCTTTCATATTTTACTCATGGGCCTCCCAGAAGCATCTGCCTGGATACTGTGAGACTCCTGTCAAGATGGACCTTCCGTCTGATCTGTCAGGCCCCTTATTAATAAACATTTCTTCCAATTCTGCCAAGAAGTTAACATTTCCTGCCAGTTGACTTTTTTAAAAAATGGGAGAAAAATCAAAGGCAAGTAGCAGAAAGACCCTGCACCTGTTTGTTAGCAATTTAACAGGCATGACCAACTTCTAAGGGAATATTATAAGTGCAGATTTCATTCAATGTTGACAAAAAGAAAGAGTTACAGCCTGTCCTTTGTCCAGTAATTTTCTTCAGTCTTCCCAAGTGTTCTGATGGGAAACACTGACCAAGGCATTAAGATGGGATGAGTTTCGTCTTCTTACAGCATGACAGGCCCATTATCATGTTCATAAAGCATATCTGTTTCAACTTTGAGAGAAGTCTGAAGATTTACTACACAACCCATCAATTTCCTTTACACAGCTTGCTTATTTATTTATTTATTTATATGTTGCCTTTATCCCCAGATGATCTTAAAAGCAGAAAAGGCACACACAGGATGATACAATCCTTCAAATAACCTGCACCCAAGCCATATAAGGCCTTATAGGTAATAGCCAGAATCAATCAAGCAATCAGTCAGTCAGTCAATCAGTCAGTCAAACAATTTGGGGAAGATGATTCAATGATGCTTAGATTATTTACTATGGACTTAGATTTGGGATACATGATGAAGGGGATAGACTCTTAGTTGAGCCTTGTGGCACAGTGGTTAAATGCTTGTACTGCAGGTAAAACTGTGCTCATGACCTGGGGTTCAATCCCAGGTAGCAGGCTCAAGGTTCACTCAGCCTTCCATCCTTCCAAGGTCAGTAAAATGAGTAGCCAGGTCACTGGGGGGGGCAATGTGTAGCCTGCACACTGTAATTAAAAATTGTAAACTGCCCAGAGACTACTTAAACTGGTATGGGGCGGTATATAAGCAGAACACTTTGCTTTGCTTTGGTCTGAATAGAAGTTGGCCATTTCCCAAAGTACTGTGTCAAGCCCCACACACAGAACACACACACAAGCAGAGTTCAGTTCTTTGCCAAGATCTTTAGTGGAAAGCCAGATAGATAACAGAATCCAACTCCCAGCAATTACCAGTCCAAGTCAAAGCCAGAATATCTCACAGAAACCAGATGCCAAACCCAAGGGAACAGATAAAGCTGTTGTCCAGGAAGCCAGTCCAAAATCAGGAAACAGAGCCAAGGTCACAGACAGGAACGTGGTTGCAAGTTCAAATGACGCGTTGCTCCCACAGAGAGCTCAAGGTAAGCTTGCCAGCTTTATCCCAAAACAGGGAACAAACCCTTACCTCTGGAAAGGCTCCTGCTAGTACTCAGGGCTTCCAGACCTGATTCCCCATCTAGCATCCAAGACCCTTTCCCTAGCTCTCCTGGTAGCACGTCTTTGCAGAATCCTGCTCATGGCCCTTCTAGGAGGAGGATATATGCTTTCAGCTGAGGCATCAGACCCAGCTGCCTGCTGAGTTGAGCTGCAAGGCTCCTCCAGCAGCTCTTCACCATTTAGCCCCTCAGATTCAGGTTCTGTGACAGGCAGGGTCATGGCATACTGAACTTTTTGAGTTGAATCTTGGGGTCAATGTACATCCTCATTCACAATACAGAATTGCCTTGAATTACAAAAAACTTGAATTACAAAATCTTGAATTACAAAGGTTGGCAAGTAGGTGAGCGGTGAAGTCACCTTCACCCACTCATCCCCTCGCGGTGGCAAGCGGTGAGAAGCAGCTTTAACCCAGTCTCACTTCAGCCAACTGGGTGAGGAGACACCGGGCAAAGTTGGGTGGCTGGTTGCAAAGCCTTTCCTGTCCTTTAATGTTTCTCAACCAGCCACCCGCTTTTGCTCCCCACCCAACTGGCTGCCCGTTGCTTCTCGCTCCCCTCAGTGGGTGAAGGGTAGGCCGGTTTGGTGAGGAGCAAAAGTGGGTGGCTTGTTGCAAAGCCCAGTGGATGTGCCTCCCTGCCATCCTCCTCCTTTCAGTTTTCAGGTGCCTGAAAAGGAGAAAAGGCAGGGAGGCTGAGCCGATGGGTAAAAGACTGCCTGCTCCCCGATGCCCTGGTTTTGCCTTGCAAGCAGGCAAAACCCCCACAAATGGGAGTAGCTGTAGACCCCCCCCCCAGCATTTGCCACCACAGCAGGGAGAAAGCACGGGGGGGGGGGGCTAGTGGCAAAACAGCCATCTGAATGCCTGCCCCAACCCAGAAAATCAGGAGAAGAGCTTCCCCCTTTTCTTGGTTGGGGGAAGCCCCCTCAATCAACTGGCAGCGAAGACACAGCGAAGACATACACGGTGTGGACAAAGTAGATAAGGAGAAATTGTTTTTCCTATTACACAACACTAGAAATTCGGGGCACTCCATGAAACTTTTGAGTGCTAGATTTCAAACAAATAAGAGAAAGTACTTTTTCCACCCAGAGGATCATTGGTCTGTGGAACTCCCTGCCAGAAGTGGGGACAGCAGTCAGCCTTGACAGCTTTAAGGAAGGATTGGACAAGTTCATGGAGAACAAGGGTATCAATGACTATCATTATGGATGCCTAAGGACAACCTCCAGGTTGGAGAGAGAGGCAGGATATCTCTCAATGCCATTTGCAGGGAATCGTGAGCAGGTGACGACATCTGCTTGAGAATGCCCTGAAGCAAATGCTGAGCCACTGTGTGACACAGAATGCTGGACTGGATGGGCTGTGGCCTGCTCCAGCAAGGCTGTTCTTATGCTCTTATGTTTTTAAGACTACAGAGCTATCAAAATCAGCTGCTTTTGGATGTGAGCCAAAACCAGGTAGTTTTGACAGCTTGTCAGCGTTGGCTGCCGGTTGATTGAGGAAGTTTCCTGCCAATCTAGCAAAGAGGTGAAGCTCTTCCCCTGCTTTGCTGGGTTGGGGCAGGCTTCCCTTAGGGATGCATTGAAAACCAATTAATCTGTCCCCCCCCTTTTTTTGTCTTTTTTTCAGACCTCCTGAAAGGATTGGTTTTCAATGCATTCCTATGGGAACTTTCATTTTGAATTATGAAAATCCCATTGGAATGGATTAATTTTGTAGTTCAAGATATCACTGTATTCCTATGAAGTCCTAAACTGAAATTCTTACCCACATGTGACCCCATATGTCGTATTACTTGTAAGCAGGAAAAAAACAAGTGAATTTATTATTTCTGCATAGGAGTGCAGCTATAATTTTGTGTGGTGGAGCATATCAACATTCTACAAGACAATTCTAAAATTGGACGCAGTTCAAGCAATAAATCATAACTTTTCAACTGGGTTTCAGATGAGACCCCAGCCTAGCATAGTTATAGCAGCCATGGCAATTGCTTGGTGTTTGAGTCTTAAAAAGGATGCAGCGGCTTTTGATACCGTCGACCACGGTATCCTGCTGGAGCGGCTCTCGGAGGTGGGGATTGGGGGCCAGGCCTTGTGCTGGCTCCGGTCCTTCCTTGAGGGCCGCACCCAGCGAGTGAGCTTCGGGGGTGAGTTGTCGGCTCCCTGGACACTCTCTTGTGGGGTGCCTCAGGGGTCGTCGCTCTCCCCAATGCTCTTTAACATCTATATGAAGCCACGGGCTGAGATCATCCGGAGTTATGGAGTCTGCTGTCATCAGTACGCTGATGACACGCAGCACTATCTCTCCTTTTCCACCAGTGCAATGGAGGCCATCCAGACCCTTGACCGTTGCCTGGCTGCGGTTCTGGACTGGACCAGGACTCACAGACTCAGGCTCAACCCAGGCAAGACCAAGGTTATGTTCTTTGGGGGCTCGTCGGAGGGGTACTGTGGCCCTCTTCCCAGTCTGGGCGGGTCCGGCCTCCAGCTGGCGCAAAGAGTGAGGAATCTGGGCGTCGTCCTGGACCCGGATCTGACCCTGGGACCTCAGGTGTCAGCCGTGGTCAGGCCGGCCTTTTACCATCTAAGGCTTATTGCCCAGATTCGCCCGTACCTCAATGAGGGCTCCTTGAGGACTGTGGTACAGGCACTGCTCATGTCGAGGCTGGATTATTGCAACGCTCTCTACATGGGGCTCCCCTTGAACCTTGTTCGGCGATTGCAGCGGGTCCAGAATACAGCGGCCAGGCTGGTGGTTGGTGCGCGCCACTATGACCGCGCCACCCCTATCCTGGTTCACCTACACTGGTTACCCGTTGCCTCCCGAATAAGGTTCAAGGTGTTGGTTTTGGTTTACAAAACCCTCCATGGCTTGGCCCCGGCTTATTTGGTGGAGCGTCTCTCCCGACAACTTGATCTGGCCCGACCGACCCGTTCTTCGGTGGCCCTTTTGCTGTGAACCGTCACCCCGAGGGAGGCCCGTAAAGCGAGCACTCGCGGACGGGCCTTCTCGCTGGTGGCACCATCTATCTGGAATAAACTCCCCGGCGAATTATGGCAGGCTCCCTCGCTGGCGGCGTTCAAGAAGAACCTTAAGACCTTTCTCTTTCGGGATGCCTATGGCGATGTTTAGGGTCCCCGTCTGTGTTTTTTTTTTTTTTTAACCCGCCTATCTATGCTCGGATATTGCTGTCTTAGCTACTTTGTTGTTTTTATTTGTTCTTATTTTAATGCTGTGAACCGCCCTGAGTCCTCCTTGTGGGAATAGGGCGGTATACAAGTGTGAATAATAAATAAATAATAAATAAATTTGAGCAGATTAAAAAAGGTAGCAATTCTACATTTTACATTTAGCATTTTACATTTAGCATTTAGCATTTTCTGTTTTCCCTCTCAAATAAGGGAAGGAGACAAAGAAAGGGTGAGTAGAAAACTTAAGAAAATGTTCCTTTTTGTTCTTCCTGCTGATTTTCTGTCATCAGGGTTTATGCCATCCTTGCTTGCTTTTCAAAAGGAACTGGATAGCAAAATCTCACCGTTGAGGTAGTCCAGAAATAACCAATTTGGTACTTGGTTCATAGAAGCTGCTGCTTTTCTTTCCACTGCAAGAGCAAGGGTAGTGGACCATTCTGTCCATTTTAATTCTTTTCAAGCCACCCCTTATCGTGCTGAACTCTATCCCCTATTTCTAGCATTCTCCTTGCACAGGTTGCTTTGCAGCACGGCACAGCATCTGTTCAATGCAGTCCCTGAAATTTTCATTTTCCTTTTCTCTCCAGGTAGCAAAATCTAGTTAAGTAGTCTATTATGAGAGTTTCACTCTCATGGTAAGTTTCATGGCTTTCGTGGCTCTGAAGGAGGAAATTTTCAGTGTGGTGAATGGGGAATTAGATGAGCAGCTCCTATTATTGTTAATGGGAATCATGACATGGTATCCCACATACTCTGCACTGAAAAATCTATCCTTTGAAGTCTAGGTCATGCTTCAAGGTATGACTAGGCTTGAAAATATTATAATTGACAGGAGAAATGCGAGAGAAGCTATCAATGATTTCTTAAATTCCAGATCCTCTGCTTTTGATTGACTTCCTTAGCACATTTGAGCTGCAAAAGGGGAGGTTGATTAGGTGGGTACAATAATGTTCCTATGGAAGACTTAAAGATGGCTGAAACCTTCCCGCTTAGTGTAGTAAGTCACAATAGAGTAGGTAGGGATGCTGGCAAGTCTTTGGGCCTGAATGCCAAGTTCCAGTTTTTGATCTCAAGTCCCAAGTTCTCATACAAGTCATTGATACTAAGTCCTGAGTCCCAAACCCAACTTTAAGTTCCTATTAAAAACAAGCTTCCCCACTCCCACAATAATGGAGGGGTGGGTGGATTTTGAATTGTGAGCCAAGTGTGAGTTATTGAAAAAAATAAAACTAAACCTGAGACAAGTCTGAGTTACTGGTGTAACTTAAGTCTGACTTGACAAGAAGTCCCCTGACTTGAGTCACCATCCCTGAGAGCAGGTCCATGGAATCCATGTGGATTCAGTGAGTCAACTTATCTATACATTCCATATTAGAGATGGGCACGAAACAAGCTATTTTTTGTTTTTGTTTTCGTTTTTTCATTTCGTTACGCAAAGAAAATGAAACGATTTTTTTTTAAACAAAACAAAAACGAAAACGAAATGACCAAATTTGCCATGTTTTTCATTTTCGTTGCAGCAGATGCATTGAACTAAAAAGAATGCTAACGAAACAGCAATTTTTCATTTCCGTTTCCATTTTTTCATTACGTTACCTAATGAAACGAAAATGAATTTTTTTGCAAAAAAGTCACAAAAATGAAAACGAACCAAAACGGACCCCTAAACGACCAAATGACAAACGAAACACCATTTTTTTGAGTCATGCCCATCTCTATTCCATATGACTCAACTAGGCCAACTCTAGTTACAGCTTACAATGTTCGAATATGTCACAACTAGAGTCGACCTGTTTGAAACATTAAATAGTTGACTTATGAGATCCACAATGATTCAATAAGCTTACTCAAGTGTGACTCGTTACACTAAGCAACAGGATTTCAGCCAGTATCTGGTTAACTAGATGTGATTCCCATTTTCTGACCATCACGCCTGTGAGTTCTTATTCCCCATATTTACTTCCATGAAGCTGGAGTCAGTAGTATGCAAATCAACTTATTTCTTGATGACATTTTTAAATTGTTGGTACAGAAGCACCATATCCCCCACAGAGATGTAACATTTCCAGAAGCTTGTTTGGAGGGAATGGGAAAAAGACTGGTTTATCCATGGCTCCAAAATTTCTGGGAATTTTTATCTCCATTTTTCCTGATGAGTTGAATTAAACATCTCATTACCAACATGTAATAACAAATGTCCATCAACACATTCTTCTCTTTGTAACCCTCTGTTTGGTCTCACCTGGGTGTCTTCTTAACCTTCGTGAAAGTCAATGCCTAGTCCTCTCAGGTTATACCAGTAGGTTCACACAGAGTGTGTTGCCATAGAAATGGTTTATGCAACCCCACTGAATGAAAGTAGTCAACTTCCTTCTCTTTTCCATAGAACAGGCCTGCACAACAGGTAGACCATGGGCTAAAGGGTTCAAAGGTAGCCACTAATTAAAAAGTGAGGGGATAAGTTCTCCACCCTCCCTCCCCCATCCCAAGGACCACCACTGCCCTAGCAAAGTTAGTTCTGGGCCTTCCAGCCCACTGTCTCAGCTGAGCGGGTCAGTTCAAAGGCCATGGTGTGGTCCCCTGCTCCCCCACTGGCCAGATAATTGGTGCACCACTGTCTCGTGACCAGCTGAGTTGCTGGTGTGGAGAGGAGGGTGGGGAAAGTAAGTGTTGGAGTTGTGGGTGCACCCACCTCCTTTTCATGGTGACATCTCTCCTCCTCTTTCCCCCTGGAGAATTCCTTCCTCCCATCCTTCTTCCCTCCTGCATCTCCCACCCCCATGGCTGCCTCCCAGAGACCTTGACCCGCCGCCGCCGCTCCTCCTGCTCCTCTTCTGAACCATTCCCTCCTCCTTGTGCTACAGCAGCAATGTAATTCCCCCACTGCTCTTGGCCCATACCAGCTGCGCGGCGAACATGGCGGAGGTGAGTGAGAGCCACGGGCGGCAGTGACTGCAGCAGGAAGGGGGCTGGAGGAAAGAAGGGGAGGAAAGAGGAGGAGGAGGAGGTGACCAGAGGGGGAGGAGAGTCAAGTTGGGCCCTGGGCAGGTTGGGAGGGAAAGCACACCATTTTTAAAAAGTCTTCCAGCAGCCTGGGCAAGCGACAGCGGCAGGCTGCTCGCAAGCATGCACATGCCTCCCTTGCACCTGCTCGAGCCAGACACTTTTTGTGTAGGTTGCCCCTTGGAAGGGGCAATCTGAGCAACCATGCACATGCCTCCCTTGCACCACCACCCCGCACCGACTCGAGCAGGTGGAAGCGAAGTGTGTATGGTCAGCCTTCCTATAGGAATGCATTTAAATCTGTTCCCTCCGGAACAGACTCATTGATTTTTCAATGCATTCCCATGGGAAACTGCTGCTCTACTTACAATTTTTTTTTTACTTATGAGCATGTGCTTGGAATGGATGTAATTTGTAAGTAGAGGTATTAATGTAGTAGCCCTCATGCATGCCAGAAAAGGTTGACCACGGCCTGTCGGGACCCCTTTGGAGGTTGAATGACCATTTCACAGGGGTCGCCATGAGCCAGTGAAGAAAAAGGCACAAACAATTTGGGTCCTTGAGGAGGGGGAGGAAGGGGGAAGAGTGAGTTACAGCTTGATAGGTTGGAGGGGATGTCAGTCAATGGCACTAGAAGCTGCGATTGGCTGAGGGTGCCTGCAGAGGGAAGTTATCTGTGGCACCTGTGGCAGTGGCCTGCCAAAGGGGGCTTGTGGCATCTTCCAAGCAGGGCAAGGGGACACCACAACATGAGGAACTGTTGTGGCATTAGGAAGGTTGAGTACCACTTGAACTAGACTGACATGTTTTTCCACTGTGTCTTTCCAAACCTCTCCCTTGTTTGTTTCATTTTCCTTCTCCAACTCTTTCCTTGTCTTTCCCCATCTTTTATATCCTTTCCAAATGTCCATGTTCCTCCTCTCATTTCCCCCCTTCTGCCTAATCTCCTTTCCCAATATCCTTCTCTTCTTTCATCTACTCTCAAATGATTAGAGCTTCTCCCCAGTCCACAGAAGAGCCCAAGATTGTAAATTCTCAAGGCTTGGGAAAGAGACACAACAGCTGGATCATGGGGTCCTGTCTTCCCTGTTGTCAGTCACACATTAGGCAAATGTGTGCTTCCCCAGCCCCTCCAAGAAGCCTCCCTTCCTTCAAATGTTTTCACAGTGTTCAAGCAAAAAGTCTTCTTGTTTTGCCCCAGTTTGGTGGGAATCCCATAGAGTTACTTCTATTCCTCTTACCTTATTATATTGAAAACCATGTCACAAATTTCTTGAAATAATTGCTGGCTCCTCACACAAGCATAAAGGAATTTTAAATACTAAATGAGATATAAATATTAATTTCATATCATTTCATGTTTATGCAGCCTTTCTCCTGGTGAACCTGCTCATGGTGGAAAAACACATTCACTTTGAGCCAAAATGAAGTCAGAGGTGAAATTCCTCTCTGGAGACACAACTACATTTTTAAACAAATATATTCAGTTGATAAAATTCATTGTCAATAAATTGGTATATATCCCTTCTATAATAAAGGTAAAGGTTCCCCATGCACATGCATGCTAGTCATGTCTGACTCTAGGGGCAGTGTTCATCTCCGTATTCAAGCCAAAGAGCCAGTGTTGTGCAAGTCCATGGCTACGTGGCCGCCATGGCTGCAAGGAAACACTGTTTTACCTTCCTGCTTTTTATGGCAGTACCTGTTTATCTACTTGCATTTACATGCTTTTGAACTGCTAAGTTGGCAGGAGCTGGGGTTAACAGAGGGAGCTCACTCCGCTGCATGGCACCCAGGATTTGAACCACCGATCTGTCAAATTTGCAGCCAACAGTTTTCAGAGCATTAGTCCACTGAGCCATCGCACTATAGTGAACATTTAAATAGCTTAAGTTTAAGCCATGTGACTTCAAATTAATTCACTGGCAACTCACTGAGAAAGAATAAAAGATATCAATGTTTAAGTTAAATTGGGACATAGCCTAATTAAAGTTTCAGAGAAGAAATGTGTGATAACATAAAATGAGTAAGGGTAAAAGCAGAAATTATAAATTGAAACCTCTTCTACCACAGCTGAGAATGCTTATGTTACATCTCATGTAACTCCACAGCCAAGTGAATGGTTCTGTTCTGGGTAATCTTTATGGTGTGTCTTCTTAACAGGATAGCTTACTAACAGTATTTCCATCTAAAGGTAAAGTGAGAATAACAACAAAAGGCAAATTGAATAGAATAGAGTTTTTATTGTCATTATGCATATGCAAGATATGCACAATGAAATTAGAGTCCTGTTCCACTACACACTCTAAACAAGGAACCATACAAAACACATAAAACACATAAAACACCATGCAAGATATTAAAAATTCTCAAAATGGCTTACAAAATTTAAAATTGTGATTATTAAATCAGCAAGGTGATATTTATATTAATTTTATAAATATTATTGATTATTGATTGATTGCTTTTACATGCTCCTTTTGCCCCACAGGAGACTCAGGGCACCTTTGACTTGGCACTTAAAGGCAAGCAAACATACAAACAAAAACCAAGGTCAATATTAAAGCTGCCATTAAAAACATTTTAAAGACGCTTCAAGCATTTAAAAATATCTAAATTCATTAAATATAGCTGTCCTAAGAACTTGAAATGGGATTGGAATCAGACTAACACCCAGTGCAGCTGCTACAGTAAGGGAGTCCCTGTGTCATTGTCAATGTTCATGCTTAGGCAACAAAAATATTTTACTATATTAAGAAAATGCTTGCTGGCTAAAAAAAAAAAAAACATTTCACTCAGGAAAACACATGCCATTTTCACCACTAGCCACTCTTCTTAATGTGTAAACTTCCATGATTTGAAAGAATTCTTTTAGGAATTTAATTTAAAGCATTTAGATTTTATTCCCAAATTTAATTTCCCCCCTTGTTATAGCATTGCATCCATATTTTGTGGATGCATATGTACATAGTTTTACCATCTTATTGATTATTTTAATGTGTATGCATATGTACAGGGTTTAAAGACATCTGACTATAATAAATACATGCAGTCTTGGAGTGACAAGATTTGTATCAGTGGCCAAAAGTAATGGAGGGAGTACCTGATGGTCCACATGATTAATTTAAATGTGTTTTAAATATGGAAAGCATGTGAGTCTTAATCTTGTTTTATTTTGGCTTTAACCCAGTATAGTAGTTAATTTGGCTATTGTATTGTACCTTTTAAATCTTCTTAACATTGTGTTGTTTAGTTGCTACCATAATCATGTCTATATTGTTGTTTGTATCTAGGTTTTAAATTGGTAGAAGTTGAAAAACCTATGTGGTCAAACTGAAAGTTGAGTCATGGCAACTAGACTTCTTTTCTTGTGAGATCAAAACATTTTGCTATTCATCCAAGCAGCTCTGTCAGTTTCACTTCCTCACTGGGGACAGATAGATACATATTATTCACTCAAGCAGTTTCTTCAGTCAGATGAAGCTGTGTGGATGAGTAGCAGAACATCTCGATTTCACAAGAAAATATGTCCAGTTGCCATGACTCAACTTCCAAATAATCTCACCTGGATAACTGAGAATCTTCACAGACATAATGCTGTCAAAACAACAATAAAGTATAAGCATCCCAATGCTGCTAATTCAAACTTCTCCAATTTCTCCACTGTACATTTTCTGGTCTTCCAGGAAAAACAGGTGACTCCCCTAAAATTTTCATTTGTATGATTCATCTGCGTTTGTCTTTGTGTTATCTGCAACATAAAATTACCCATATTAATATATAAGGCTCAAATAGAGCTCCAGTAATTAAGGGATTCTAATATGGCATCTTAATTATTTTAAGTAAGGTATGAAGAATACTTTTAAAAATGCAAATTCTAGGATCAGGTTGCTCAAAGAACACCCACAGCTAAGACAAATCTCATGAGTACCTTATGTCATATAATGAAGCTTCTTACTGCCATCTCTTTGTCTGGATTAGGGGAGTTTAGCAACATTTCAGAGGTCTAGCTTCTTTGCGGCAAAAGATGCCAGTTGACGCTTTCTAAGGCTGTATAGCTAGGCTGCACAGATCCTTAAAGACATTTCTTATGGTTGACATTGCTTGTAATAGAATTGGAGATATACCGTTTCAGGTTCAGGATGAGCCATGAAATGTGATGGGTGACCTCACCCTAATTACCATCTTTTGGCCTGAGCTGGGATTTAAAAGTAACTAATAAAATAATGAAATCCAGTCTCTGGGGCATTATTTGGGCTTTCACCCACTTTTGGGGGGAAATGACGAAATGGTAGGTATGCATATAGAATGCTGAACGCTTGAAGGTCAATATGTAATCAATAAAGATGCCTGATTTAAGAAATTCACATTGCAAGGGTGATTGCACGCAAGTATACTGTATGGCTTCCTGTTTTTGAGGTTTAGATGAAGAACACTTGTGAAACATCTTCACTGTCAAGGCAAACTCAGCTGTAACTCAGCTGTAATATTAAAAAGAGGAAGTTGCTGTGCTAAGATGTATCTGCTTGTACAATTGTATGAGAAAAAGAGGAATTAGGCTCAGAAGAAGATGCTTGATGAAAATTCTGATTGGAGGGGGTTGAAGAAGAGGTTATAACAGGTTGTGAGAAGGGGTACTGTCCCACCCAGACCTGTTTGAACCAGCTTGAAAAGAGGGGGACTTGTCCTGGAGTAGCCTTGGAGTGGCCAAGAACCCTATATAAACCCCTCTCGATGTACGCTCAGGGTCCCAGACCTGAACTTAAGGCTGGCACCCTGAACACATTCAGTAGTTTTTGGTGCATCATTGTCTGTCTTGCATTCTTGTATTTTCCTGTGTTGCTCAACAAAGTTTTGCTTTGCTTTACCACCACCAACATTGAAAGCTCATTTTGATTTATTTTTGGAAGAGCAAACTCACTCCTCACAGCTGTAAATATGATTTGCAGCTGTGGAGGCCCCACACCAGTCATCACTTCCTTTCTGAGGTGGTTTTTGGATGTCATAGAAACATAGAGTCATAGAGTTGGAAGAGAGCCATCCAGTCCAACCCCCTGCCATGCTCTTGCTCTCTCCTTCCTCCATTTGCCTCTCACTGTCTATTGGGAAATCTCAGGAGTCCCCTCAGGATCAGGGACTCTGCAACCAGCATTAGTCATGTGCTTCCACCTCCAGAAGCACATGACAGACATAGGCACCACAAAGACCATATACAGCAAGATGAGCAGCACCAAACACTGAAACATGGTGTAGAGAGTTGATGAATTCTTAAATAACAAGTAAGGTTTGGGGATTTGTTTGTTTGCTTGCTTTTTAATTGCTGCAGGCTGTCCTTGCTTCCCATGTTGTCCCTGCAGCTTCAGTTCTATAGCTCAGATAATTGTCTTTCTTGTTCGGCCTCAGTCTGAATTTCAGTTCAGAAATCCAATTTTTTGTACCTCCTGTGAGCTATTGTTGTAAATAACTTTTATTACCTTCTCTACCATTTATTATAACAAGTTTAAAAATTATAATACAATAGTCTAAGGAGATTAAAACTGACAAATTCCAAAGAAATAGTTGAAGGACAGGGTTAGTGCTATGTATTTTTCATTTTTTTTTAAAAAAAGGAAAATACTGGCAACCTTTTCTATTTGTCAGCAAATTGAAATAGACACAAACAAATGAAAAGTGATTTTTGTTTAACTTTTTGGTTTGTATTTGGTCAGTGTCCATCTCTGACCCCCTCGTGCCAAGCGGGCCCTTTTTGAAGGGGTCCAGCCGATGACAGGGCGGCAGGATCCCACTTAAAATGCCCCAGTTGCCAGCGCGAAGCTCCTGCATTGGCAACTGGGCCATTTTCAGAGAGGTCTTGCCGCCCTGCCATGGGCTGGACCACTTGTCAAATGTCCCAGTTGGCACTAGGGGGATCCCCTAGTGCCAGGCAAGCCATTTTTGAAGGGGTCCAGCCAATGAAAGCTCAGCAGGATCCCACTGAAAATGGCCCCGTGGCCAGCACGGAGCTCCTGCATTGGCAACGGGGCCATTTTCAGAGAGGTCCTGCTGCCCTGCCATGGGCTGGACCCCTTCAGAAATGTCCCACTTGGCACTAGGGGGTCCCCCTAGTGCCAACCGGGCCATTTGACAAGGGGTCCAGCCCATGACAGGGCGGCAGGACCCCCTGCCCCAAGCTCAGCTGATCTCCTCAGCCTGGGATGACAGCTGTGCTGGCCGTCACCCAGGGCAGAGGAGATCGAGCCGTGGTCTCGCAGGACTCCGACCCACAGCCTGCAGCCCACCGGGCTGTCAGGCTGTGGGGTGGAGGGCGGTGAGAGGGGCTGGGATCTGGCTTCCGCACGCAGAGACCGGATCTCAGCCCCTTCTTTCCCGACTCCATCATGGAGCCTGCAGCCTGGTGGGCTGTCAGGCTCCATGGTGGAGGGCGGCGAGTGGGGCTGGGATCTGGCTTCCGCACCCAGAGACCGGATCTCAGCCCCTTCCTTCCTGACTCCACCCACAGCCTGCAGCCCACCGGGCTGTCAGGCTGTGTGGGGAGGGCAGTGAGAGGGGGCTCTGATCCTGCCTCCGGGTGTGGAGACCGGATGGCAGCCCCTTCTCGACTCCACCCACAAAGCTGGAAGCTGGAAGACTGTCACTGGACCAGGAAGGCCAGCAGAAGCACCAGCAGGTAGGAGGACTTTCTTCCATTCCATTTTCTTGGTTCTGTTCAGTTCGAGCCTGGCCCATCCAAATTGTCGTACTTCATTCCGTTACGTAACAGAACGACTAACGACTAACGGTAATGGAAAATTTGTCATTTCGTGCCCATCTCTACTTGTAATATAATCCTGGCAGAGAAAATAGCACTATGCAAATGGGAAACAAAGTGGATTATTTTTTTCTGAGCAACTTCATACCCATTTTTATAATACATTAATAAATGTAGACAGAACATAAGACCTTGAACCTAGAAGGGCTAAGTATGGAAAACTGTGCTGTGCAATAACCTTCAGGAGACAAGAACAAATGCATACTCTAAAAACAAATTCAATGTGGACATTTTCCTTTCGGGATAGCTTTTGGTGGGATCTCACTGCACTGTGTGCATTCTGTTTTTGTCAAGTTGGAACTGACTAACGGTGACTCTAAAAGAGATTTTAAAGTAAGAGAGATATTTAAGGAATGGTTTTATTGATTCCAACAGACACACACGCACATATGTTTCCATGGTCAGGTGGGGTTTCATACCTTTATCTGCAAAAATCCTTGTCTGTCACTCTGTCCACTACACTACACTTGGAATCCTACTGGGAGTTCACAGTACTAGGTTTCATAGACATCATGAATGAAGCCCACGTGTGACCTTTCACTCTACATTTTGGTGTAATTTAATTTATTTATTTATTTATTTATTTATAGAAAGCCACTCTGGGCGGTTTGCAGCATAAAGTAAACTAATTACAAAATACAGATACAAAAATATAATAAAAATAAAAAATATTACAAATGAAAACAACTAAAACAACATTCATAAAAATCAAAGGTAAATAAAATAAGCTAATGGTGGATGAGATTAGATCACCAAAACAATAAGGCCACATAACAGTTAATAACCAGAAAAAGCAGATTGAAATAACCAAGTCTTCAATCTTTTCTTGAAGAACAACAATGAGGGAGCCAGGCAGATCTCCAAGGGGAGCTGGTTCCAGAGTCCAGGAGCTGCCACTGGGAAGGCCTGGTTCCTTGCTGTTGACTTGTGGGCCTCCCTTGGTGTCAGCACCCTCAGATGACCTGCCTGCGACGAACAAGTGACAGGGGCAGAACTTTGGGGTAGGAGCCGCTCTAACATATAGGAAGGTCCCAAACCATTTAGGGCTTTATATGTCAACATTAAGACCTTTAAGTCAGTGTGGTAAAGGATCAGCAGTGAGTTCAGTGTAGCCAGAGTCGGGGTAATATGATGAAATCTTTTAGTACCTGATACTAGTCTGGCCATTGCACCAGCTGGATCCTCTGCATTAACTTTGCAACGAACCCTGGGTTGTGTACGAACAGAATGGTTCAAAACTAGACTAAACATTTGACATAGGTTCTAAGGATGGCTGAGGTGGAGACTGCAGTCTTGTAGTACTTTGAAGGCGAACAAGTCTCATTCAGCAAAAGCTTTCATGGATTCCATCTGGTGAACTGATCTGTTGTTACCAAAACACAATGCCAAGCATTATACCATTAGACTCTGGTCCTTTTGCTGCATCTGGCTAACAGCTGGTCTGCTTTAGAGGACTCCTGCTGATGTTTGGGTATCTTTTTAAAATCAGCCCAATTTGGTTCTGGGCCTATAAATAGTGAAATAATTTTTTTTTAAGAGTATGCAGTCAAAAATGGTGACAACTATTAGGATTTAGAGATGGGCGCTTGCGATGGTTCGGCAATTTGGCACAGTATGGAGCACTGGAGCTTTAGGAGTTCCATGCCCCCTTTCCTTTTCCGTTCTGTTTCAAACAACTTATATAAATAGGATGCTGTTATTTTCCTTGCCTTATGATAATTTTCTATTATTTATTTATTTATTTTCCATTTGTTCTTAATTTTGAATTGTTAAACCGTTTTGATTTATTGTATTTGTGCTTGTTTGCTTATTTGTTCTTTTTATTATGATGATTTGATTATTTGGTCTCATTGATTAGTTTTTATTTAAGTTGTTTAATCTGTTTTTCTATTTTGTATATGTTTGTAAACTGCCCAGAGTAGCTTTTTTTTGCTAGATGGTTGCAGTATATAAATCAAATAAATACATAATAAATAAATAAGAGGGCATTCAGCTGTCGAAGCGGTGGTGCAGGCTTCCCTACCCTATCTCCTCCTCTTGAGTGGGCACCTGCAGGAAGAGACTAGGCACGGAACCCAGAGCACCCATTGTGGGACCTATCTTCTAAGAACATAAGAACATAAGAAGAGTCACGCTGGATCAGGCCAAATGCCCATCTAGTCCAGCTTCCTGTATCGGGTTTCACGATTAGTGGGCTGGCCCCCATCCCAAATGCCTCTGTGGAGTGCCAAGTGGCCATGCGATTGGTGGAAAATTTGCATGGTCTACTCCCATGGGAGAGCCCATCATTGCAAATGTGCAGGTGTAATCAACGGAGACTTTTTTTTGCAAGAAAACCCACTGCTGCTACTGTAAAAATTCAAGCATTTAAAATAGCTAATTTTCGCATGTTTCTGTGGTGCTTTGGTGGGGTTTTGGGCAACAATTTCAAAAAAAAATATTGCGGTCGCCTGAGACTTTATTTGCAAGAAAAACCCACTGCTGCTACTGTAAAAATTCAAGCATTTAAAATAGCTGCCCCTTTGGTGGGGTTTTGGGCAACGATTTCAAAAAAAATATTGCGGTCGCCATTTTGGATCCCCCGCACTGCATCAAGTACCCTGGTTTTAAGCGCTGGAGATTAGGGGGGCGGGGAACCCCCCCCACACCCTTCTGGCCTGGTAGGTGCCCTCAGACATGGTTTTTTAACCATGTTTTTTTTTTAACTTTTAAAAACTTTTTTTCTGTGCCAAGCGATGCACTGTAAGGGTCCATCGCTATTAGTGATTCCCGTTCTTTCCGGCTCTTTACATGAAGTCATTGCCCATCTCATGCCAAGACTGTTTCCATCGCTATTAGGATTTCTTTGGCTCTTTACATGAAGTCATTGCCCATGATTATAAAAAAAGGAAAGCAGTGACAAGTTCAATTATGCTATGATATGCCTTTTGTTGTTGTTTTTGGTCTAAGTTCAGTTTTATTATATTCATCAGGGCGTTCACTGTCTCCACTAGAGTGGTTTGGCCTGTCTGTTATACCTGCAATTTATGCTAGCCTTGCTTGTTTTTGCCAAACCGTGGACCACAAAGTGATTTATTTGGATTGGCCACAAAACACAAAATACATCTCACTCTGAAATCCTCTCTGCTTGTCTTTATAATTCATCTGCCTACTCAGCCAGGAGCAGACAATGTTTTAACAATTTGATAAATGGAAAGGGGGGGAGTTATAATAAAGTTCTGTTTTAAGCACACAATCCCTTAGGGCTTTCCTCTGGGGGGGGATATCTTCATTTTGCTTATACTGCATTGTGTAATTATTAGATCATGTCACACTCTGAAAAAAAAAGGCTAAGGAAGCCATGAATGTAGCATTCACCTGTTGGATTCCCACCACCGCTTTTGGATTCCCACTGCCGCTTTTCTGATATTCAAGCAAGCCACCTTCCAGTATTAAAGCAAGCACAGGCTGGGAACAGGGTGGCAAGGTACAGTCTAGGAGAGATCTGAATCCCACAGAGTGTCTGCAACTCCTATGGACTATTTGTTTCAGCCCAGGAAAAGACAGTGATTCAGAATTTGAGATAAGAGCAGGAGAGGCAGGAGCTGTTGTTCCCATGGAGGTGGATACGGCCCTTTTCACCTTGGGCAAAGTCGTTAAAATTCAATATGTTTGTACACGATCATGCTCTGGAAAGTTGTATTCACACAGTGATACAATGTAATTCTATTTTATTTGTATTTTATTTTAGGGTTTTAGAGGATTTATACTTGGAACCAATTCCTTGATGTTGTTGGTGTTCTACCTTGCTTGATAAATATTGATGGGCGCGAAATGCGAAAATGGTGTTTCATTTCATTTTTTGTTTCATTTTTCCCATTTCATTTCATTTAGTTTGAAATGTTTTTTAAGAAAATTGTTTCATTTTTCTTTTCATTTTGTTTTTCATTTTTTATTTATGTTTCTTTTTTTTGACAACTAGTTTTTTTCCAAGTGCCGATAAGCTGGCATGAGGGGCCCTGCCGGCGATCTGTGCTTTTTCCCCCGAGGGCAGATCACCTGGCTTGTGGGGCCCTGCTGGCAAATCAGCGCATTTTAAAAATTATTTATTTTGACAAGCTCTGAGATCAGCGCATGTCAAAATAAAATAAAAAAAAATGAAAAATGAAACAGAACAAAATGAAAATTTCCATTTCGTTTTATTTCATTTTTAAAAACACACTTCATTTTTCATTTTGTTAGGAAACAAAACAAAAACATTGTTTTGTGCCAATCTCTATGGATAAATATAGCAGGCACTCTGTTTTTGTTGCAAAGAGATACTTGCATTCAACTCCCACGCTGGTGGTCAGGAGAGAAACTTGGGGTGTACACATGGTAGCTTCCTTGTAGTATAGTGTATCTCCAAGACTGGAAGAAAGTAATTAAAAGAATGATTTGCTTGCAATGACTCACTTCAGTGTGTAAAAATGGCAGTGCAATATTCCTTTTGGTGAATAACAGAACAGGGATGAATTGTTTTCTTTTCCCCCCTCTCTTTCAATTGATGGATGTTTTTTCATTTTACAGCAGGTGTTATTGTGGAGTGCTCAACTTTGCTTAAGACAAGGCAGCCAAAGGAAGATCACTACATTCTTATTTCAAAGAAGGATCCCTCCTGATCCCAGCAATGTCTCCTGCTGCACCACTGTTGAGAGTAACTCTTTGGCTAGTCCTTTCTTTCTTAGCAGGGCACTGCAACACAGCTGAGTGCCCTCAGAGAGTAAAAGAACCAGTAGAAGAATTTATCTCAAACACAGTGGCCGCCAGAATATCCCCTGCTGTAGTGTTATTCACAATAAGTTCCCTTTCCTAGTCCCTTCCTTTAAAGTAAGACATTAGACAGCCATGTGAGGGATCACTCCACAGGAAGTGGAGCACTTTGTCCTTCCTGTGGAGCAGCTCCTCATGACAGCTATCTGATGCCCTGCCAAGAAAGAAGGAGCCGGTAGAGATATTTACTGCAGCAGGAGGAGAAGTGGGGGCTCTTCTTTTAACTAAAAGACAGAGCATCCGTCCCCACCATTTGAGCAACAACAACAAACCACCAAATGCATAAGGAGCTTCCACTCCAGAGACATTAACTTCAGGGCAACAATTATGAAATAGCCTCCCTCCTTCCCTTCTCTGTAGCTGCTTAGGAGGCCACCTAGTGCTTCCTTCTAGTGGCTGGAAAGCAGAAGCAAAAGAAGTCTGAGCTAATTTGTAGTCTTAGAGCAGATGAAAAGGCTGACCTGGTCTGTCTAACCCAAACCTGGATGGGTGTGTCAGGTTGGGTTGCCCTTTCCCAGGTATGCCCCTTGGACCAGGATATTCTATGCAGCCCCAAGGCAGATCAGATAAGTGGAGAAGGGATGTTGCCATATGAAATATATTGAGGTCAGCAGGATTTAGGACCATTCATGCCCACACCTGGAAAGCCTTTACTTGAAGTCGGACCATTAGTGTTCCACTCCCCTGATGCTTTCTCTGTAAGTCACAAAACTATGATGCTGGCCGGTCACACCTTAAACCTGGTATTCACATATGAACAGAGAGATAATCTGAATGTGGCAAACCTTGAGCCTTCCACTTTGTCATGGTCAGATCATCACCTGCTGATATTTTGCTTTTGAATAACTGCATCCTCCTGAGGGGAGAATGGACCAATTGCAATGGCTGCCCTGAAGAATCTTGGATCCCGTTGGCTTCCAGAATGTCCTTGGGAGCTTTCCAGCTAGTCTGGTTAGCACACCTGCTGACATTCAGAGGTAAAACTGGCAGTAGACATGATCACCCCTATAATCTCTTCTTCACTGGGGAGCCCACTACTCCCCATGGTTTTATGGAATATTTGAAGGCAGTGATGGAATTAAGAAGACATCTAGGGAGCAGATGGAAGAAAACTTTCTTGGGAGGCAGTCTGGCTGCAGTCACAGAGATGTCCAGCAAAAATTGTAACTCATAGCAGCATAAACAAACAAACAAACAAACAAATAAACAAATAAATAAATAAATAAATAAATAAATAAATAAATAAATAAATAAATAAATAAATTGCTGAATGAATCACTGAGGTGACCTCAGTAAGGCACAACTCTTTTGAGTTGTGTGCAGCCTTACAAATGCCTGACAGATGCTAACTCTACAACCAAGTAGAGAGAACTGCAACTGACTAGAGGTCCATTTCAAATCAAAGACTGAATGTGTCCTTTGGGATCCGGAGTCCTCATTTAGCCCATTACTTTGGATTGAGATGTCCAGTGTACCATCTAGTTGGGGTTTATTGGATCAGTTTCAGTGAGTAAGGCCTGAGGATATAAACAAGGCACTTGCATGTGGTACAACTACCAACACTTTTACTAGATCCTTGCTCGTCTTGGCTACTAAAATATACCAAGAAAATAATAGCAGAATATCCTGAGAAAGAGATATTGAAATTAAGGCACCAACTACAGTGCTTGACTCATAGCCTATGCAGGGGTATACCTCTATGTCCTCATGGCTGATGCCATGACAGCCAGGGGGCTGATGCTAGCTGGCTCCCAGCACTTCAAGGCCACAGCCAATTCATTGGTATCTAGTCCAATTGCAGTATCACTTGGATGAGCATTCTCCATTGCTTCCTTTACCCCACCTCATTGAGGTTCAAGGTACTAGGTGCCATTGTGTTGCCATTTCTCAACTGCTATCCACCTACTGCTTTGCTTGGGTCTCCAATACCACCTGGTACGTACTTATGGTTCTCCACCATCACCTACTGCAAACTTGTTTCCACCACCGTTGATGCTGATGCCTTTGGATGCTTGCGCTGTGATGCAGAAAGACTTCCCATTACTGTATATCCTCTGCCACGTGCCACAGCAGTGCTGGCATATGTGTCCTGAATTCCCTCTCAGATTGCTTTAGTTGGGCTTGAGGTGCTGGATAACCCTCTGCCCTTGCACGTTCCCAATGCCCTGAGAGAAACTAATATGGTATCAAATTCAGGCCACTCCTTATCCGCAGAAGAGGAGAATGATGGTTGTGGTCTATTGGGTGCTTTTTCTCAGGCTGTCTACCTCTGTCTTGCCAACTTTTGATCTCATAATAGTTAATTAGCACTGAAATGATGAGGGTGGATTCTGTTTCCCATATTTTCCCAGACTCAGTACATACTACACAGGCCCTCTGAAGCATAGGTTGTAGGGGAAGAGGGGATAGCTACGTTACTGCCAAATTCAGTGCTACCCAGGTAAGGGAGGGATTGGCAAAGTTTTATTTATTATTATTTATTTCTTATACTTATTAACCACCCGATTTTCCCATAGGGAACTCTGGGCGGTGTACAGACGTTGCCCAACAGTGAGTACCCAACTACAAAACAAACCCCAACAATAGTAAACAGTCAAGACCTAACATAATACAATAGTATACAAATACCATGTAAAAATACTAAAAGAAAAATAACAGGATAAATAGCAGGATCTGGCAAGAAAACTGATGCCCGCAGTAAAAAAAAAAAAAAGCACAGGTTGCCTGCTACTTAACTCACTGGACTATCCAAAGCAGCCTATTACTGGAGGAGCTGTTCTGCGCCAATGCTATCCTACCCATCCCCCTGCCTAGATTATTATTATTATTATTATTATTATTATTATTATTATTATTATTATTATTATTATTATTATTATTATTATTATTATTATTAAATTAACCACACAGCTATCTACGCTGGATTTTATATTACCAATCACTAGTCGAATGCTTCCCAAGCATTTAGGACTCAGTGATGTATCGGCGAATTATGCGAGCAGATCCTAGTAAGGTGGCTTTCTGCATCTGATTGATGGTGACTTTGTCAACTCCAATTTCTTCTAAATACTTGCTTAGCTCTTTGATGATGATGATGATGATGATGATGATGATGATGATGATTGTGTATATATACACAGTATACACATACAACAAAATTCAGACACCCAGAGACCAGATTCAACACACACACAAACACACACACAAATCCCTGAACACTCTCACACACATTTAAAAAATCCCTAAACACTCCCCCCACCAACCCCCCCCCCCAAAAAAAACCACAAGCATCTACATAACAGGCTGTGTAATACTGTCCAAGTGCTCACTGCTGGTCGTCCTTAAGTCCATTATTAAGTGCAATTATAGCTCTGGGATAAAAACTGTTCATAAGACGTATGGTCCGAGTTTTAATTATTCTGTATCTTCTGCCAGAAGGCAACAGTTCGAAGAATATTATCCTACTATCCGGGGGAAAACTGCCAAAGGCACCAATTTTTATTGATCCCAAACACCCACCCAGCCTGACTTAAAATAGTGTCTGCAACTCCACTGAGGCCCACATATTCCCCATGACTATTGAAGCTCAAAGGCCCACAGTGCTGCTATACCAAGTGTGTTTGTACCACTGCAATTCCAGTGCCGCTCAGCTTCCCACCCAAGTTGCCTCACATGGGCTGCATCCCCTCCCCCAACCACCAACTTTCCATATCTGTTGAGGCAGACTAACTCAGGTCAGGCTTGTTCGTGAAATACTTCTCCAAAGGTAGCAAAATCTGAACACAATCAAAACTCAAGTATGGCTGAAGAGCAGACAGTCATCGATGCTACCAAGAAAGCAAAATAACAGCCGCAGCAACCATGCCATCTTGATTGGGTTGGTATGAGCAGGATATTAGAAGATTTAATCCTTCCATAAGAATTAATATGCCTTTCCTCCTTATCTCCTCCCTGCTTCATTCCACCAATCTAACAGAGCTAACATTACTTTTAAGTTGTTGCTTGCGGCTATGGCTTTTTTTCTCTTTTTTTCTACAGTAGAAGCAAAAGGAGCTGGCTGCGTAGCTAAATGAGCCGCAGCATCAGAATCTGGAACTTAATTCTCTATTTTCCTTTATAGGAGAAGAACCAGCCTGTGCAGCCTTCAGCTAGCTGTACTATTCCAGAATCTCCTCAGAAAAAGGGAGGGGCGAAACACTTATAAATATATCTAGAAAACTCTTGAAAGGACTGATATAAGTCAGAATCAGCTTAATGGCATGTAGTTGTCATCAGGCACATGAGGCCTCATTTAAATCAGAATGTTTGCATGGCAAGTAGAGAGTTTTTAACTCATATCTAGAGATGGGCACAAAATGCCAAAAGGGAGTTTCATTTTTCATTCCCTTTTTTATTTTTCGTTTCATTCGAAATAAATGTTTTAAAGAAAATTATTTCATTTTTCATGTGTTTTCATTTTTGTTGGTTTAGTGCCCAACTGGGGGGGGGGCTGGGGGTTTTAAACTTTTTTTTAGCTACCGAAGCAAGCGGTAGCTGGGGACATCGCCTCCTGCATCAGTGGCTAAAAAGTTTTAAACCCCCACATTTTCTCCCCAATCAGGTGCATTGGGGTTCAAGACATTTAAAAAACCCACACCTTTCCCTCCCAATGGGGTGTATTGGGGGAAGGTGTGGGTCCTTTAAAATGTCTTTGAGGCACTGAGGCAGCCTCGGTAGCTCAAAGACATTTTAAAAACCCCACGACTTTCCCCCCAATGGAGTACGTTGGGGGTAAAGGTGCGGGTCCTTTCCCCCCCTCCCCCAAGCGCTGTATGCCACCAATGCAGGACTAGTGTGGGTCCCTTTTCTTCCCCCACCCCAATGCGTATCAGTTGGCGTGTGGGGCTTGGGGGAGGGAAAACTAATTTTAAAAGCCATGTGGGAGAAACCACGGGCTTTGAAAACTTTTTCCCTGCCTGAGTGCCATTTTCCGCACCTATTTCATGCCCATCTCTGCTCATATCCTTCCTGTGGGTCCAGTATGGATCATAGCAAAAGTGGGCACCCTGTCTAAGGGAAGGGGTCTTCTACTTTTTAGGGATTCTCAGCAGGTGGGGGCTCTGCTTTCTAGATCCTGAAATGCCATGTCTTGTACTTAGTCTGGAGTAAAACAGAAAACTGCTTTGGTCAGTGTTGTCTTTCCCTTGTAATAGTTATCTGACATATCAAATCCATTTTAATGTATTTGCTTCTTCCATACATAAGCCTAGGCTTCTCTTTAATTTAACACCTTCTGAATAGTACATTATTCTCATTTTTTACCACTGCCAGTTCCAACTGAAGTAAGACAATTTTAATAGCTCATGGGAGACAAAAGAAGACAGTTGTTTTTCTTTTTATTCCAGTGTTGCTAACAATATAAAAAAGAAAGAACTCCATCATTCTGCAGTTTCATTACTCTGGTAGCATGGGACACATCCTAGTGCTTTTTCCTCTGTGAAAATACAGGGGATCCAGCATTACATGGGATGAATCCACCCCATGGCTCCTTTCCATGCCAATGTTGCAGTGTACGATATTCTTCCATTGCCTGAGGCCCCTTAAAATATCTGAGCAGCACAGAACTGTAGCAGGCACAGGGCTGGAAGAATACTACCAGGTCAAAGAGTCAATGCCTAATCAATAACCTATTGGACCAAACTGCTCTCCTCCTCTCATTTCTTCTTTCTCTCTTAAAGAACAAATTAAAGCTACAGGAGTTAATAAAGAAGAGTCTTCTTCTTCAGTACACAGAATGTAGTCTGGTTAGTTAATAAGCTGCACTAAGACAACTACAATTTCCCATATAGAGTATTTATGCATGAATTGTTCCAAAAAGGGCACCCTGTAGAACAGGCGTCCTCAAACTTTTTAAACAGGTGGCCACTTCACTGTCCTCAGACACTGTTGGAGGCTGGACTATAATTTGGAAAAAAAATACAAAAAATTCCTATGCACACTGCACATGTTTTATTTGTATTGCTCAAAAAACAGGAAAGCTTTTCTCATACTTAGTTCATCCTAAGTTTTAAATTCATACTAAATTGAAACCTATGCTTCAAAGTTCAGTAAGCACTATTTGTGTTTTTTTTTTTAAATCAATAAAATGCAAGGAGAGTATCTTCTTGATTCAACAGGACATCCTAATTGCTATGTCTTTATGGAACTGCCCGGACATCTGCTCTTGTAAAGGATGGCTTTCATAATGCTTCATATTTGGAGAACAGAATGACAGGACATAGCAACATTCATCCCCGGCAAGTCTTACAAACCTTACTCTGGGATAAACTATCATCCCTATCACTTCTCCTCCCAAAGAACAGGACACTGTTCTTTCTCTTTACTGGCCATTCGGGAGGGGAATGTGCTAAAACCCTCTGCCCTTCGTCCCAGTCCATCCGCTCACAAAAGCCCTGCCCTGGAGGGAATGGAAAAGGTGAGCCATCATTGTGGTTGCCTAGTGAAAGAAGAGAAAGAGCAAGGGGCAGCCTGGCTAACCTCTCCTCCAAGCAGACAGGCGGGCACCCTCTTCTGCTTAACACATCATTCCTAAGGCACTGGCAAGCATAATATAACTGGTTTGATGAATGTATAACATATCCTAGCAAATTATTGTAAAGCGCTTGAGCAGATGCAGATGAAATCTTGAAATTCAATTCAAATCATCTATTATTTTGTGTTCCTGTGGAACTGTTCTAAAAGCAACTAATGTTTTTGCTACATTTTTCATATAATGGAATTTATAGCTTAAAGACTGTAAAATCAAATGATAACTTGCATATATAGCATGCTGTAGATATTTCACAGGTCAGATTCAGGAGTCTGAACTTTCATATTTGGTATTTGAGCACTTATCTTGGTGTCTGGTAATTTGGTGGCATGAACAAATGGTCTCTCATTTTTTTCTTGGGTCACCTTGATTTTGGGTGGAGTTATAGCTGTTTTTCCCCTTAATATGAAAAGCAAATTAAGAATTTTACTTTTGTGATTTATCAAAACCACTTATTTCTGCATTAAATTTGCAATGTCTCAACAGTGGATAACCAGTGTACGTATTGGCAGGTACAGATGGATGAAAATAGTGAAAAGACTCGTGGCAAAATTTAACAGAACAGAACAAAAATTAACAGAAACAAAATTTAACTGCTATATTTTCCAGTGCTTTCAGACAGTCATTTCTATCTTGGAAGTAGAGATGGGCACGACTTGAAAAAAAATTTTTTCGAGTTGTCATTAGTCGGGCCAGTCCCATTTCGGGTCGTTTCCAGTTTTCGCGAAAATTCGCAAAAATTAGTCGGTTCTGGAAGAATTTTTACCAGGTGTCGTTAGTCTGGTTTTTTTGGGGGGGGTAGCGGGCTCCTGGAGGCACCTCTGTGGGGTGGGTGCCTCCTCTGGCCCGCTATAAAGGGAAAGTGGGCTCCTCACCCACTAGGAAGGGGAAGCAGGCTCCAAGAGACCCCTCTACATGGGGGTCTCCCTTCCTCACCTGCTGCTGCTGCAAAATGCTATGCATTAGCCATATAGAGTATTTGCATAACATGAAATGTGCAGACGGGAGACCAGTGTGAGAGTGATAGGGTCATACCTTCCCTTCACAAGGCTCCCCACCACCACTGTCTCACACAGAAGGGAATTGGACTTGCTGCGTGTAGTGCAATGCAAGCAAGTAGATCTGGCTTTAAGGTGGCTTAGTGCAAGAGCTAGGGTTAGGCTAGTGACGGGTAAGGTTACGGTGGGCTAGTGGGTTGCACCTCTGGGTGCCTCTCTGACCCACTAAGAAGACAGTCTGTGATGTATGGGTACGGAGTGGGTTAGGGTTAGGGTTAGGGGGCAAGGAGAGTATCTTCTTGGGGCTTTTTGGCACATCCTAATTGAAGTCTCCATGGCCAAGTGGCCATGCGATTGTAAAGGATGGCTTTCCAAAAATTTGCATGGAGTCGTCCACTCCCACATGGCTGGCCACTCTTCATCCCCCAATCTTACAAACAATGCGCAGGTTTAAATAAAATCCCTATCAAAATAAAATCAATGGAGGACAGAGGAGGAGAGGACTGGACATTTTTGTTGCATGTGAAAAAACCCACTGCTACTGTGAAAAATCTGGCAGCTTATAAATTTTCGCGTGGAGGGAATGGTGGTGAGTGTTTTTTGACCACGATTTGAAAAACAATATTGCGCAAGGGGCCGCCCCATTTTGGATCCTCCCCGCCCGCAGGCGGGCACCCTGGCATGGCGATGGCGACATTCGCGAGGTCCGGCTGCCCATAACTGGTTTGATGGCGGTACCCCCCCCCTCCAGCAAATTATTGTAACCCCTCCGGTAGGTGCAGATGCAGATGAAGTCAAGAAATTCAATTTTCCGCATCTATTATTTGTGTTCCTGTGGAATGGGTGGGGGGAAAGTTTAAAAGTTTTTTCCTGTGCCGTCCGTGCCGCTATGCTTGCTCTTTAATTGCGGCGGCTGTAAAATCAAATGATAACTGGGCATATTTTGCATGCTGTAGAGCCTTTCACAGGTCAGATTCAGGAGTCTGAACCCATATTTGGTATTTGAGCACTTATCTTGGTGTCTGGTAATTTGGGGCATGAACAAATGGTCTCTCAATTTTTTTGGTTGGGTCACCTGATTTTGGGTGGATTTTTATAGCTGCTTTTTTCCTCTTAACGGGAAAAGCAACTTAACTTTAAGAATTTTTTTTTTGTGCCGCGTGTGGCAAAACCACTTATTTCTGCATTAAATTTGCAAGCACTCAAACAGTGGATAACCAGTGTACGTATTGGCAGGTACAGATGGATGAAAATAGTGAAAATTCCTTGTTACCGTTTAACCGAAGAGTAACGGAAAAATTAACAGAAACGGAAACTGCTATATTTTCCAGTGCTTTGCCCATTTCTACTTGAAAGTTTTCAGATATGCTATTGTACAACAAACCCCATTCATCAGACATACTGTGAGATGTATGGACCAATATACCTGTAAACTGCAAAATTAAGTAAGGCTATTTGGAGGGGTGGTGTTAAAAGGAAACAATAATGAAATGGGCCACTAGGAGACAGCAATGATTAAGAAACATGACATTGTTTCATAAATCCCATAATTTATTTTAAACTTATTCATTTAACTACTATATTAATAATATTAAATCAGGGAAGTAAACTTCTATATTCCAGTATTAATGTCTAATTAATTAATTCCCCCCTTTCCAATGGTAACTAATTATCTGCAATTGATAAATTAATTTTTAAACATAACCACCCAAGTTCTCAGCGCAGTTAGATAAATGCCAGGGGAACTGAATAAGCGCAGAGGCAAGGAGCCAAAGAATTGGGGGAGGGGAATACAAATTTCTTTACAAGCAGGATGCAAAGACGTTGAGACTTTGCAGAAATGTGAAGGAGCTCATATATTTATTTATTCTTTGTTTGTTTGTTCATTGACTAAGTTTTAGTCTTCTTGCACTTTAAAGGCAAGTTTTGCTCCCAGGTGACTACATACAGGCGTATAGAATACTAATGAATGTCTTTGTTCTCTTGGCACTTCCAAAACAAGTAATGCTTCCCTCTCCCCTAACTTTCAGTAAGTTTTCAGTCATTTCCAAAGCAAATTGTTCTGCTTATATACCGCCCCATACCACTTCAAGTAGTCTCTGGGTGGCTTTACAGCTTAATTACAGTATGCAGACTACACATTGCCCCCCCCCAGCAAGCTGGGTACTCATTTTACCAACCTCGGAAGGATGGAAAGCTGAGTGAACCTTGAGCCTGCTACCTGGAATTGAACCCCAGGTCGTGATCACAGTTTTACATGCATATTTGATCATTCTTATTTCTATGATTTCATTTTTTGGTTTTTGATTGTTGACCGTAAATAAAATTTCTTTCATTCATTCAGTATGCAGGCTACACATTGCTCCCTCCCCAGCAAGCAAGGTACTCATTTCACTGACCTCGGAAGAATGGAAGGCTGAGTCAACCATGAGTCTGGTACCCCAGGTTGTGAGCACAGTTTTACCTGCACTACAGGCATTTATCTACTGAGCCACGGAGTGTAAATTGTTTCTTCCCAAAACTGGCACTCTTATCCTTTGAGAAGGAAAGTACCCACAAACAAAAAGATATGGACGGACTGGCTGTTGGTTGGTTGATTTTGGTTTTGTTTTGTTTTAAGTCACAGACAGCCCCTCCAGTGCTTCTTATCTTTGAATGTCCATCAAACAAAGCAATGGGTACCATTTGCATGACAGTATTATTTACACGCAACTTGTGAGAAATGGAATTTTCTTGTCAAGAGCAGCATGCAATTGTTATCTGCCATCAAGTTGTTTCTGACTTACTCTAACCCTATGATCTCCAAAAACATTGTGTCTTCAATAACCCTGCTCAGGTCCTGCAGCCCCGAGCCTGTAATTTCCTTTAGGAGTCAGCCTGTCTCCTACTTCATTTTCCTCTTCCCATTCACTTTTTGCAGCATTATGGTCTTCTCCAGAGAATCATGTCTTCTCATGATGTGCTCAAAGCAGGACAGCCCTCAGAATTGTTCAAGCTTGATTTGATGTAGGACACACTTGTTCAAATTTCTGTAGAGGAATAAAGATGGTGGGGTGGGCAATACTTCACCCCACTTGGGTCACTCTCCTCCCTGACGAAGACACTGTTATGCTTGTAGCAACACTTATCTCTTGGAAGCAATGGAGGAGGAGAAACACAGGGGGTGCTGTAGCACTGCTGCCTCTCCTCTGAGCTGCTGTCAAGGTAGCAACAGGCAAGCCAGGCTCTGTGGGGTAGAACAGCAGGTTATTCCCAAGGTAGCAATTAGGTGGAGGCTAATTGTAACTCTGGCTGTAAGTCTGAGCAGTCAATAAAGAGGTCAGTTATTAAGTGAGGAGTGGCTCTATTGATGTTTCCTCCACCAATTTTCTTACCTCCTTCATCTGAATCTGGTCTAGCTTTCCGTATGCTATGTTCTGCACACAGACTGAATAGATAAGGTCTTGACAAGAACAACACATAATATTTCTTCCTTTTGTGAACCTAGAAGAATAATGTTGCAGTTTCACATCCTTGTATGGGAGGACACAACAACAACAACAACAACAACAACAACAACAAACTTTATTTTCATGCTGCCTTTAATCATCATCATCATCATCATCATCATCATCATCATCATCATCATCATCATCATCACCACCACCACCACCACCACCACCATCATCATCATCATCATCTATCATCTGCCCATAGCAAAGAACTGGTGGGATCATACTCTTGAAAAAGTGACTGAAAATGAGCATGCAAAATTACTCTGGGACTTCTGAATACAGACAGACAGGGTTGTGGAACATAATACCCTGGATATTGTGATCATAGAGAAGAAACAAGCGTGGATCATTGATGTTGCTATACCAGATGATAGTAGAGTCACTGAGAAACAAATAGAAAAAATTACCCAATATCAGGATCTGAAAATTGAACTTCAGAGACTCTGGCATAAACTGGTACAGGTGGTCCCAGTGGTAATCAGCATGCTGGGTGCGGTGCCTAAAGAGCTAAGCAAGTATTTGGAAGAAATTGGAGTTGACATAGTCACCATCAGTCAGATGCAGAAAGCCGCCTTACTGGGATCTGCTCGCATAATTCGCCAATACATCACTGAGTCCTAAACACTTGGGAAGCATTCGACTAGTGATTGGTAATACAAAATCCAGCGTAGATAGCTGTGTGGTTGATAATAATAATAATAATAATAATAATAATAATAATAATAATAATAATAAACTTTATTTTTATGCCGAAGGGACCAACAAGAATGGCTTTAGACCCTGGTTTCAATGTATGCTGTGACTCTAACTTGAGGCTGCTGTCAAATTATTTGTCTACTCTTAGTCAATTTATTACATAAGAACATAAGAACATAAAACGAGCCATGCTGGATCAGGCCAAAGGCCCATCTAGTCCAGCTTCCTGTATCTCACAGTGGCCCGACCAGATGCATTTGGGAGCGCATGAGACTAGATATCTGTCTCCTGATACCACTCCCCTGCATCTGGCCCTTGAAGTACCCTGGTTTTAAGCCTGGAGATTACACATCTCCATCATGGTTTGTAACCTGTGATGGACTTTTCCTCCAGTAATCTGTCCAATCCCCTTTTGAAGGCATCCAGGCCAGATGCCATCACCACATCCTGTGGCAGGGAGTTCCATAGACTAACAACACGCCGGGTGAAAAAATATTTTCTTTTGTCTGTTCTTACTCTCCCAGCCCTCAATTTGAGTGTATGTCCCCTAGTTCTGTTATTTTCTGAGAGGGAGAAGAGCTTCCCTCTATCCACTTTACTCATGCCCTGCATTATTTTGTATGTCTCAATCATATCCCCCCTCAGGCACCTTTTTTCCAGACTAACACCATGTGTAAGATTACATCACTGATTGGAAAGTTAGAGGGGTATAAGTAAAGACAGATCTAGAAAAGCAGATAAGCTGAAGAATAAACAAAGAATAAACACTTCCTTAGAGAATTCTGTATAGAAATGAATTACTGTTTTCAGCTTGTACACATGTAACTAAAAACTTTTAAGAACTATTTCATAAACATCTCAAAAACTTGAGTTTTTTTTTAAAAAAATCGATGATTTCTGTCATTATCTGCAACAGCACAAATTTAACAAGAAATTTATAATGTTTAAGTTACATGAATATTTCAAGTTCTTTTATTCCAACAGTAGCTGGATATTATGAAGAAGGGTTCAGAGAAAATTACTTCATTCATTCATTCATTCCTTTAATATACTTGTATACCTCCCAGTTAGTGCCAGGCATTGTCCTGGATATTTTACAATTAGATATGGGGATGAATTGGGGTGGGGGGACCACATTTCCTGATGAATATTTGTAAATAGAGTCCCCCAATGAATATGAATGGATTAATTTTAGCAATTTTTGATTCTTTTTTGTTGGGCTATAAAATGCCCCCCAAGGCATCTGGGGGACAACAAGTTTGGAGGGAAGCATCCCTTGAGTCTCCTCTACAATCCCTCTAAGTGGTGATGATTGGGTTTCCCCAACAAACTTGCACTCTCCTAGGGGGGCATTTTGTGAGTGTAAAACTCAGATGTCTGAAATCCAATCATCACCTAACTGCAGAGCTTGTAGAGGGAGATTGTAGAGGTATTGTACAGGAGAATTGGGAGAAGCTTATCTGAATGTTTGGTGTCTCTAGGTACTGGGGGCTTTCCTGGGGGGGGGTTCCTGCTTTGTTTAGCTCAGACTTGTTTAGCTCTGAAATCCAATCTTCCCAAAACCTGAAGAGCTTGTAGAAGAGACCGAGAGGTAATATCACTGTGAATATGGGGCCTCTATATGCCAGGGGTCTTTTTATAGCATTTTAAAGTGGAGATGAAATTATTCATTGTTTCATCACTAGAAATTTATCCATTCATCAATTTTTCAATTCATAAGCCCCAACCAAAAATGTATATTTTATATGAATCTATGGGTTCACATAGACTTTATGTTTATGACTACTTATAACTGTGTTGCTTTAATGTAATGCTATCTATTTATCCTGTAATATGTCCCTCAATTCCTTGTTCTCAAATACTTGAACATTTCATAATTATACTGGACTGTATATTATCCCTCATTACTGTAAGCCACCTTGAGTCCTTTTCCAAGGAGAAAGGCAGGGTAAAAATACTCTAAAATAAAATTAAACAAATCATGAATTACAATAAATTGCCATTTTTTAAAAAAATTATCCTCATCTCTATTCACAATCAATAAGAAATTAAAACAATGTGATAGCAGCTAATCAGTTTAAAAACATACAAAGAATAACCAAAATCTAATCCAATAAATGTAAGATAGAACCCTACCTCAGAGCTGAGGAAGTTGCCTGCAGGTAGACCAGTGCTGCAGAATGCAATTCCTCATAAATAGAGATGGGCACGACTTAGCGGTATTCCCGTTTCCGTTTCCGTTACTCGGTTCCGTTACTCTACGGAAACGGTAACGGGAATTACTCCCCCAGACTTCGAGCTCGAACCGACGAATGAACAATTTTGGTCTGATTTGTCGTGCTCGTTCCTTGCATCGCGCGATGCCACGCGGCACAGAAAAAAAGTTTTTAAAAGTTAAAAAAACCCGGTTCCCGGCCAAAAAGAAGGCGAAAAATGCCTGCCGTGCCTCAGGGCACCTACCAGAGGGGTTGTTTCTGGAGGTCCCCGGCCTCCCCCCATCCCCCGTCCTAGTGGGCTGCTCTGTGGGACTCGCTGCAGGCTCGCAGCCAGCAAAAAGCCCAGTCTCGCCGGCCGCCGGCCGCCGCAATTAAAGCGCAAGCAAGCGGCACGGACGGCACAGGAAAAAACTTTTAAACTCTCCCCCACCCATTCCCGGGCCAAAAAAGCAGGCGGAAAAATGCCTGCTTGACTAAGGGCGCAGGGCACCTACCGGAGGGGTGGTTTCTGGAGGGGGGGTCCTGCCTCCCCCCCATCCTGGGCAGCCGGACTCGCGAGTCGCCATCGCCATGCCATGCGGTGCGGGCGGGGGATCCAAAATGGGCCGGCGAACGCAATATTGTTTTTGAAATCATGGTCCAAAAACACACAAGCACAACAGAAACACGCGAAAATTTATAAACTGCCAGATTTTTCACAGTAGCAGTGGGGTTTTTCTTGCAACAAAATGTCTCTCCTCTCCTCCTCTGTCCTCCATTGATTTTATTTTATTTTTATTTTTTACACCTGCGCATTGGATGGGCTGGCCAAGTGGCCAGCCATGTGGGAGTGGACGACCATGCAAATTTTTGGAGCCATCCCACCAGTTGCATGGCCACTTGGCCATGGAGACTTCTGGGATGTGCCAAAAAGCCCCCTAAAACCTGCCCTAGCCCTAACCCTAACCCTTGACTCCGTACCCATACGTCACAGACTGTCTTCTTAGTGGGTCAGAGAGGCACCCAGAGGTGCAACCCACTAGCCCACCGTAACCTTACCCGTCACTAGCCTAACCCTAGCCCTTGCACTAAGCCACCTTAAAGCCAGATCTACTTGCTTGCATTGCACTACACGCAGCAAGTACACTTCCATTCTGTGTGAGACATGGTGGTGCGAGAGCCTTGTGCAGGGAAGGCATGATTCTATCACTCTCACACTGGTCTCACTGTCTGCACATTCTGTTATGCAATATCCATATGGTTATTGCATAGCATTTTGCAGCAGCAGCAGGTGAGGAAGGGAGACCCCCATGTAGAGGGGTCTCTTGGAGCCTGCTTCCCCTTCCTAGTGGGTGAGGATAGGAGGCACCCACGGGTGCCTCCAGGAGCCCACTTTCCCCTTATAGCGGGCCAGAGGAGGCACCCACCCCACAGAGGTGCCTCCAGGAGCCCGCTCCCCCCCCCAAAAAAACCAGTACTAACGACAACGAAAAAACAAACCGACTAATTTTTGCGAATTTTCGCGAAAACCGGAAACGACCCGAAACGGGACTGGCCCGACTAATGACAACTCGAAAAATTTTTTTTTCAAGTCGTGCCCATCTCTACTCATAAATCTTCAATGTCCAATAATAATTTATGCTTATGAATTTATCATAAAATATTACAGGAAGTCAGAGATCTGTGATCATACTTAAGAATGTAAGAGTGATATTTTGATTAGCAGTGACTTTTCCCCTTGATGAACTGATGAAATTAGGTATCCGTGCTACCATGTCTCTGAAGACTAAAATCTGCATATAAGCACAGGGACCCTCAATGTGTGTTCCCGCACTGCTACACTGCTTTGATATTTCAACTTCAGTGATGTTGTTTTATCTGAACAATCAGTGTTCTCATTCTCAGTGATGTGAACAAGGAAGAGCAAGCAGAAAAAAAGTACACCCCGGGTACACCCAGTGAGACAGGTGCAATGCAACAAATACTAGAGTGCAAACCACAAGGTAGCTTAAGGTGAAGTTTGCTATTTGTGTTCATTCAGCTCAAGAAAAAAAGGTAAGGTTTAAAATAGGAGCAGGGAACCATGTTTACGTGACCCTTCTCCTAGCCTTCCGGATTATGTCCAAGAGCATGGACACACCTCTGGAAACATTAGAGCCCCACCAGAAGTGCTAGATGGAAGTACTTCATTTTGTGCTTTGCCCATGAATCTAGCATTGCTTCCCTCTGTTCTCTTTGCAGAGCTATGGGCAGGATTGGCCTGGAAGCCAGGCAGACTCAAGCATAGTTAGTAAGCAGATGGGACATTTTTGGGGACATTTAGGTAGGGCTAGGTGAGAACCCTTCCTGAAAACCTGAAGACCAACTGCTGGTTAGAGGTCTCAGTGCTGGGCTAAGTTCCGTTCATCATAACATGGCTTCCTTAGTCCCCATGTTTCTGTGTAAAGTACTTAATGCCGCTGTTTGGTAACATTAGATGAAACCTGAAGTTGTGGCTCAGACAACATGTTGGTGGAGAATGTCTGACTGGAGAATATCAACAACTGGTTGGAGATGGAACACAGTTCCCTTATAGGTGATGAGTGCTTCAGCCCTGGTGGAGACATTCAAGGGAAATGTAGACAACCACCTGGCATGTAGCCTTTGATTTGGTTTCCTGCCTTGAGCTGGGGGGGGGGGTGTTATTCAATGTCCTTATAGGCCCCTTCCAAATCCAGTACATGTAGTCTATGATTCTATGAGATTAACCAAATATTCCTCTCCACAAACACAACAGTGCACAGAGGGAGAAGCTAGGATGAAAAAGCACTGTAGAAAACACTATAGGATAGATTCTGACCCTGTATAGGCTAGATTAGGCTGGCAGGTCTGATACAACCATCAACAACATCATTTAGGAGGACATTCTCCATCACCCACGCCTTTACAAGAAGGATCCTGATAGGCCACCCTGCACTGCCGCTCTGCTCTTGACATCTCTCATTACAATGCCAAGCTCAATTGGTCCCTCACTGAAGGCAGCAGCTGTCATTATTTGGGCACTGTGATTCATGAGTCTACGCATAATGGAAATGTGTTCTTTCTTTTTAAAAAGAATTAAAATCAGGTAGCTGGGACTTTTGGGCCCCTGCTGTTTTTAATTTTTAAGTGCTGCTTTGCTTCCTGCTTCAGTCAGGAATTGGAAATAGAGTTCTGGTATATCCAGAAATAGGTCTGTCTGCAGTTATTTCTGGTCTAAAGAGTAAGAAGATGTGCATAAAATCTTGCTGGAAAAGCTTCTGTGGGAGCCTAAAAAATCTTCGGGGGGGAGGGGGAGATCTTGCTTTTTAAATTATATTTTTAAATACCAGATATTTTAGATTATCTGGTCACTTGTGTTCAATCCCTGGCAGTATCTGAACTACACAGGCTGCTTTTTTAAAAGAGCTTTTTTGAGACATGAAAAATTATTAGACACCATCAAACAAACAATTGATTCCTTTAATGAAGACACAGCTGATTTTTTAAAAGAATATTTAAAAACAATTGGCTCATGATGTTTTGGATAGAAAAGATCTGTAAAACACATGGCCCATGGTTCCAAACATATGCTACTCTGCATAATGCCCATTTGGGAGTTTGATGATAATAAATAAATAATAAATAATAAAAACTCTATTTCCTGTTCCACATAGCAAGTAACAAATATAATCTCTAGAACAACCTAACTGGCCACCATGCATGCTTGGTGATAGCATTCAGCCTCATGGACCCTAAATTATGGGACAGTCCTTAAAAATGTGATAATATACACATAATATAAAAGTACGTGAAACTGCCATTAGATATGCTAACCTATTCTCCTTAGCTAAATTAGAGCATGGAAGTAAGAGTCAACCGTTGTCCACATGCCTTTTCTAACTGGAAGATGAGGGGGAGCAGCCATTCTAGCCTTTATCTTAGCAATGCAACATGGGCCAATCATGGAGGACATTTATTGTGACAACAGTCTGAAAGCAGCGCCTTCAGTCTGACTCAGTGGTTATGTGGCAATTGCTGCGGCAGCCCTGGGCTTCTGGCTTTACAGAGAGCTAATGAACAGAAGCAATTTCTATGCCTGGTTTCCTTCAGCAAAAGAAAGATGGACGTAATAATCCATCACTATCATACTTCCACTCCTAGATTGGTGGACTTGAGGCCAAACAAGGTAAAGTGATGTGATTGTCACTCATTCATTTTTATTTAACTTTCAACCCCAGCTTTCATGGTAGGCTGCAACAATAACAAAGAGTCATTTGGCAGCTTAAACACTAATAACTCTATGTGAGTATACTGAACAATCTTTATGCAGATTTTCGGTTATTTATTATCTCCTCAAACAGCTGTTAGTAATATACAGTACCGTTGTTATGTATTATGGAACCATTAGCAGTCTCCTTCTCCACATGATATCCACACTTATTCAGAAAAAATTATTCAGTTTTATTTTGGAAAATAGACCAGAAGCCAAAGACTCTTCAAAGAGCTTTTATTATGTCAGAATCTCTTGTGGATACAGTAAAAGTACATCAGATGCACAATGCATTATCCTAAAATCTGATATATATTTTATTTAATTATTTTCAATATTTTTACCTCGTGTTTCTCTTTGGAAAGGTCCCAAGGTAGCTTACAACATTGAATGACAATATACAATCCAGAAACATTCAAGACAATATTCAAGTTAAGAACAATGAATTTGAAGAGACATCTTGCATCATTTAAAATGCAATATTAAAGCTAAGAACAAAAAGTGAACAAATTAAAGAAAATGCCACTGTGAAATGGAATCCATCTAAAAGTCACATTATAGGTAGTCAGTCATTCAAGGAAAGCTTGCCTAAAGAGAACGGTCTTTGCCTGTATGTGGAAGGACTGCAAAGATGGGGCAATCCTGGTCTCTGGTGGGAGGGAGTTCCAAATTCTGGGAGCAGCAACAGAGAAGGCCCTTTTATGTGTTCTCATCAGACACACCTGTGAAGGTGGTAGGATGGATAGAAAGTCCTCTTTCTTCTTGTTAATCTGTTTGCTTTCCATTGGGTGATTATTATTGTAGTCCTATAAAAGTTTGGTTTGAGTCCTGCAAGTGTTGCCAAAGTACATATGGATAGTTGTATGACTTCACCATAAACCAGTGGTTCTCAACCTTCCTAATGCTGCAACCCTTTAATACAGTTCCTCATGTTGTGGTGACTCCTTGCCCTGCTTGGAAGAGGCCACAAGCCCCCTTTGGCAGGCCACTGTCACAGGGGCCATAGAGAACTTCCCTCTACAGGCACCCTCAGCCAATTGCAGCCTCCAGTGCCATTGGCTGACATCCCCTCCAACCTATCAAGCTATAACTCACTCTTCCACCTTCCTCCCCGTCATCCTCCAGACCCAAGCCATTTGTTCCTTTTTCTTCTCTGGCTCATGGCAATCCCTATGAAATGGTCATTTGACCCCAAAAGGGTCCCGACCCCCAGGTTGGGAACCATTGCCATAAACCAATATGGTAGAAAAGGTCACAGAAAAATCCACCAGAACTTCAGTGTGTTTCACCCACCTCTCATGGAAGCTGGGTGTGTGAGAAAATAGAGTGTTGCTTTAATTAAAGTAAACTTCCTTTAATTATTGATCAGAGACAATGGCTCAGGCAGAAACATAAAGATCAGACTGTTACAGTTCTTCAGTAGGCCACCCTTATTTGTTTGCTTACCTCAAATGAAACTTAATTAGTCCATATATGATATTGACTTATTTGATAATACTTTATTACTCATAATGGATGTACAAGCACCAATCAGAAATAACTGGACACTTCATATGTCCATGTTTCTAGCTTCCTCTTTGAATAATTCAAAAATGGATCCATAGGCAAGCTCTGTGAATTGTAACTATTCAGCATCATTAAGCAGAAAATTAGAATGTTAAGGGTATAAATCCAGAATTTCTCAGACTTCAAATCTTCGCTAATAAATGGAGGGAGGCTAACTCAACAGGACCAGAGAGGAACCTAGGAGTACTGTACTATAGGACAAATCCAAATTAAGAAATGGAACACTCCTTGTCACCTATGCTTTCTAGTTAAAAACAATACAACAGGCTCAGTGATATACAAAACCACAGAAGTCCTACAGTTCCTCAGTTGTAAGCCTATATTTTCTCAGAGTGAGCCACCTAACCCAACACATACTTAAAATGGCAATATATTCCAGACTTATGGCAGACCTAGGAGCTCATTCTTCCCTATCTATTCTGGCAACATTGTTACAGGACCTAATACTATCATCCTCAATCCCAGAGTTCCAAATGCATTCTCATCCTCCACTATGATGAATGCCATCTCTTGCCAGTGATATTCTACAACAGTCTATATAAAGAACGAGCAACTTCCAGTTGTTTCTAATATGGGGAGGGGAAAAAAGAGTCAATAAGTGGGCACAATTCTGACATAAAAAATGACAGCATTAAGAGAAATGGTGCAGGAACAGTTTCAATCTCCCAGAACACTGTCACTGACTTTATGTTGTCCAAAAGAAGTTCAAAGCAGATTATATCATGAAAACTGCTAGACTGTGGTTTGTTATGATATCCCACACTCTTTCCTGCTGTTTGAACTGGAGCAAATGTTCTGTTAAGCAGTTTGCACGTATTCATCATCTCTCCAGTGCAAGAACGTCTATATTATCACCCAACAACCATTTTGTAAATGGACCCTGTTAAAGCAATTATCACTGCCTTTACTATCTGCAATTTCAGTTCCCTCTGCCTTCACTGTTTAGCGCTTCCTCACTCAGACCATGAAGCTGTTCTTTCTATTTCAACGGAAACGATAGAGGTTATAAAATGTCATCTAGAATCCCAGTGCATCGTAATTAAGCATCAGCCAGATGTGTAGGATCAGCTCAGATTTTTATTCTAATTAATGTCACGCCATCATGGTATCTTTCAAAACTCTACAGATGAAAACATAGAAATGTGGAAATATGCAAGTGGCATGACTGATCAATGTGAAGGAGTGGGCACTGGTCAGGCAAGATGTCACTATGATCAATGGCCTGGCTGGTAGAGAAGGGCACAAACGGCCAGTTTGGTGGTTCGTGCTGGTTTGTCCTTCAGATGAACAGGTGTTTGGCATTTTCTAGACTCACAACTTCCAATGGGCACCCACTCAGAGGCAGCACCCCAGCTTTTCCTGCCCCACCTCCTCCAGGCCCTGCCTCTGAGTTGGTGCCCGCTGGAGGAGATGGGGCTTTGAAGCGCCAAACACCTGCTAGTCAGAAGCACAAACTGCCACAGTGCACTGAACCAGAGGTTTGCTCTCATTTCTAGTGGCTAGGCAACCCAACCGTATGGGAAGATAGAGCCTGTGAATTTCTTTAAGGAATCAGTCAAAAATCAAATCAAAACAAAGCAAAACAAAAGACACAATGCATGTGGCACCTTAAAGACTAACTTTCATATTTTAATGTAACATTTCGTGGACACATCCACTTCTTCAGACATATAGTAGCAGAATCAATCCACCGTATAGATTGTCTTGCTCGTTTCCTGTTGTCATTAATCTTTTCCAGAGAATCTTGCCATAATTTCTCCTGGTCCACAAGATCAAAGACTTTGCTGTAGTTCATACAACTGATCTTCTTCTGAAACTCTTGGGTGCACTCCAGGAACCAGCAGATATTTTCAGTATGATCTGGGTGCCTTTTTAGAATCCAGTTGAAACAATAAGTATTTCTCACTCCATATAGGGTAAAGGCATTGGTGTTGTGTGTGTGGGGTGTGTATAGTTTTTTGTTGGTTTATTGTTTGTTTGTTGCATTTTTGAAACATCTTGGGCAACAATTTGTTTGCATGGGAAAGTAAAGCAATGGTTCTCTAGGTAGTGCATTCTTTGCTGCATTCTATCCTTTCTTATGGATAGGAATGTACTGCATATTGAGCATTAACAGTTTGTGGGGCATTATTTTGTTTTCCATCTTTGTTGGTAAATTCTGGTTAAAATGTTGATAGGCTCAGCCTCTGTGGCAAGAAATTGTTCTGCTGGTATTCCATCTACCTCTGCCAATGTATTCATTCCTAATGCTTCAAGAGCAGGATTCACAGCACTTTCTAATAAGTGCAGGTTCTTCATCATAGGATTCCTTTTCAAAGGGAATTGCCATCCTTTCATCTCTCCTGTATTTCTCTTTAGCATACTGATTTCACCTTAAGAATTTAAAAACATAAGAAGAGCCATGCTGGATCAGGCAAAATTTTATAGTTGCTAGAGATTTGCCTTCTCTCTCTCTCTCTCTTTTTTTTAATGAAAGCTTGGTAATGAGGATGTATCAAATACTTCCAAATTTTCTTCTATGTTATGCTTAAGGATAACTTGACACACCATTGTGACATATTTCACCCTTGCCTGAGAATGAAAATGCCTACAAAAAGAATGGTGGGCTATATATTATGTACAACTAAAGCCCTATTCATCTGATTTGTTCAGTGCATGAGCAGGACAGCACTAGAACATCTATTGTGCTTTTGCCTTCCTCGTGAGCAAAGCAGCACAAATAAAAAGAAGGGATTCCTCTTCACATGGAAGCCCACAAATGGTTAAGAATTCTGAAATATCAAGGGGTTGGCTGGTTTGTGGAAAGCTTCCATGTGAACAGGATTGTGTGGAACTGTTATCAAATACCAAGCACGAATAGAAAAAAATGGTGTTTCATTTCATTTCGTTTCGTTAAGGAGATCATTTTGTTTTGTTTTGTTTCATTTTTCGCAAATTTTCATGAAAAATTATTTCATTGTTTCATGTGAGTATTGAAAACCCTTCCCTCAACAGAGGTGGTGGGCTCCGGCATAGTCTATCTGTTATTTATCAGGCTGTGCTTTTCCAAAGCCCCCAGGCAAATCAAAAAGCCTTCACCACCAAGGCCATAGCTAACGACCCATTATTGATAGGTTTCAGCACCTTAGGCCATTGTTCACCTTAATGCTAAGGATACTATTGTCTCCCTAATGAGCCTATTTAGGCCACTGTTCATCTTATGAGCCTAATTCAGGCCAGGGTGACAAGAGGTCAAAGCTGCCTATAAAATGGAGGATTTGCACTAGCTGTATTCAGACCGATGAAGCTGTTTGGATGAACAGCGAAACACTTCTATCTCTCAAAAAAGAAGTCCAGTAGCCATGACTCAACTTCCAGATCATTGTTTCATTGTTTCATTATTCGTTGTTCCCGCTTTTTTCCAGCACCCACTGTGTGGCCCTTGGGGCCTGGTCAGAGCTGGGGGGGGTGCCTACGAATGGGCGTGGGAGGAATAAAGAAGGGGAGCAGTGTCTGCTCTGGCCGCCTAAGCACGGCCTCCTTCTTATCACCCCTCCCGATCAGCCCCGCGATAACGGGCTGTGGGAGGGAGGCGCAAAGGGGGCGGCTTTGAAGCCGCACTGCTCTGGCTGCCTGAGCGTGGCCTCATCTCCCCTCCCGATCGGCCTCGCGATAATGGACCGCAGGAGGGAGGTGCAAGGGTGTGGCAGCTTTGGAGCCGCGCTGCTCTGGCCACCTAAGCGCGGCCTCCTTATCTCCCCTCCCGCGGCTGGGCTGAGGCTCGAGCCTGCCACATCCCTCGATGGCACCGACAAGGTGCGTGCTCCCTCTGTGCAGCTTGGCATGAAAGGACCTCTGGACCAGCACCAGGTAGGAGACATCTCCGCCCCTCATTAACAAAACAAACCGAACAGAACCAATTTTTCTCGGTTTGGCTCGTTTCGTGTTAAATTTGCCCCTTTGTTACTTAACAAAATGAATAACAAATAACAAAACAAAACAAAAACTCATTTTGTGCCCATCTCTAGTCATATCTGTTAAGCTATTACAATGCATTTTCATGAAAAATTACTTTCCAGGACTACAGTTCCCATAAAATCCCTCAGCCAGCATGGCCAGTTGTCGCAGAACATTTTTTTTTTAACCAAACCCTGACATGATATAGGGTGGCAGTAACTCTTCTGTAAACAGTTGATTCCTTGAAATGACCACAACAGCCCTTGGACAGAAGTCTGTGGATTCTGACCGACTGCCAGTTTGTGTCCCGTTTGGTCTATCCGAAAGACCCAAGAACTCACTCTTATTTTTCTCCCACTTTTGTGGGGCACTTCTGGTTTATCCAAGCAATCAAGCTATCTATATGGAAACAAAGGTGTTTGTTCTCCCTTGGATTTATCTCAGAGGTGTTTTACCAATGCGTTAGTAAAACCAATCTAAAATGAAAGATACATTTGTAGAGCCTCCAAGTCACTCTGGCATTCTTCACTTCCCTCCTGTGTATTCTTTAGCTCAAAGTCCAA
Source organism: Phrynocephalus guinanensis (assembly GCA_037367245.1). Taxonomy (NCBI): domain Eukaryota; kingdom Metazoa; phylum Chordata; class Lepidosauria; order Squamata; family Agamidae; genus Phrynocephalus; species Phrynocephalus guinanensis. The sequence goes on along the minus strand of CM074733.1, from coordinate 152,713,645 downwards.
TGATATATCTCATCATTTCTGTACTCTCCGACCTGACAGCATATAATGTATGACTTAGCAGAAATGGAAAATGTGCATGAGTGTTTTTTGCAAACGGTCTATGCCACTCAAAATAACCTACCAAACTTTCGTATTATTCACAGCTTCCATGTGACAGTGATTCTTAAAGCAGCCACAGTCCATGCCTCAAGGAGACCAAGTAATCAGGATCCTTACCACTGCCCATCACTGAAAAGGCTCGGTAGTTTTCTTTATCCCTGCCAACAGTCTGTTGATTATACGCTTGATTATTTTCTTTCTTCGTTCCTTCCAAAGTACCATTTCTTTTGCAAACAATCACCTATTATGTGCCAATCTGTGCCGATTTGGCTGTGATCCAGAGATACACTCAGCAAGTTGGACATTTACTTTTCCTTTCTGACCAAGATCTTTCCTCTGTGAGCTCCTAAAAGTCTCTTGCACATGTTCCGCACACAGGTGTTAAACCTAGGGCTGCTTCAGAGTGGCTTCCACTCTGCTTCTAGCTACCCATCCTGCATTCATCATACCACCTTCTCCAGTATCCAGGTAATGCTTTCCTTATCCCGATTGCTGCCTATCTTTTCCTATAACTTTCCCCATCTTTTTGTTCACCCCAGCATTTAAAAATTTCTTATTTATGCATTTATTTATTGTGGGATGGATTTGTCGTTGATAATTTGAGGACTAATTTTGGCACTTATGAATTCTGACATAGCAGACCTCTGATGGGAAAATAATTTATGATGCCTCTGTGGATATAAGATGGGGAAATGACACCTCTAGGTATGGGCACCAAACAAAAAAAGGAAATGCTGTTTCGTCAGTTTGTCATGTAATGAAACGAAATGAAATGAAACGAAATGGGGAAGCAGCATTTTGTTAGTAATGCAACAAACCGGTGGGTTCTTTGTTTAAAATGAACTGATTCATTTATCAGTAAAATGGCTCCCTTGGGTTCTAGAGGCACCAGATTTGGTGGGTACCTTCCTTGGACTCTCCACTTTAACCCCTCCAAATGTGGAGAGATTTGGGGTTCAGGGGGGTCAAGTTATTCAAATTCAAAGGGGTACCCCCAGAAAATAATCTCTCTCTCTCTCTCTCTCTCTCTCTCTCTCTCTCTCTCTCTCTCTCTCTCTCTCTCTCTCTCTCTTCATTCATTCATTCATTAAATTTACATACCACAGCGATTTTTCCATAGGGCAGTATACAAGCAGAACAACACAAACAAAACCACCACAACCAAATATAATGAACCCAATAAATCACAAGGAACACAAAACAAACATTAGTAATTGCCATAAGCCTTCTGTAACACCCAAGTTTCCAGTGCTTTCTTGTAGGTTGTAAGGGAAGGAGCCAGGCACAATGTGCTGGGTAGTTTGTTCCATATGGAGGGGCCAACAACCAAGAAGGCTTGAAGAATTGCAATGTTATGTACTTAAAAGTAGTGATCCCAGGCAGCTAGGAGCACGGAAAGTGCAGTGGAGCTTCCTCAAGCTCTCTCCTTCAAGCACCCCCCCTCCAAATTTGGAGAGGTTTGGGGTACAGGTGGCCAGGTCATTCAATTCCAAATAGGGTGCCCCAGGAAAAAAAACATTTGTAATTGAAAAGCATTTGAAAATACTGATCCCAGGCATCTAGCAGCATAGAAATTGCAGTAGATCTTCCTCAGGCTCTCCCCTTTAAGAACCCCCAAATTAGAGAGGTTTGGGGTACAGGAGGCCACGTTATTCAACTCTGAAGTGGGGTGCCCATAGGAATCCATTTTACGTGTGGCTTGTGTGTGTGTGTGTGTGTGTGTGTGTGTGTGTGTGTGTGTGTGTGTGTGTGTGTGTGTGTGTGTGTGTGTGTGTGTGTGTGTGGTTTCTAATTGCCTGCTTGTCCTAGGGTATATAAGAGGCTGAATAGTTTCATTTTTTGTCATCTATGGGAGTGAGGGGAGTTATAGTCAGCTCTGACAGTGCTGCTAGCTTGCTCTTTTACAGGTGGGCTAGCTTCACTTCTGCTGTCCTTGTGTGCTCAAAGGTGCTTTGTGTGTTTCAGGCTCTTAAATGGCTCAGTGTTTCTAAGGCCTGCCTTGGCCATACCAGAGGGGTCCACTCTCTGCCTTGAGCTTCTTGATGATGCCATGGGGATCCACACTCTCCCTTCATACCTGAGGGTCTGAAATGGCCCATAATGTTTGTAAGAGATGCCCTGGACAGAGAGGTGTCTTTTATATCTTGAGCATTCAAGATACTTGTAGTTCCATTCACACTCTCTCTTCATACCTGAGGGTCACATGTTTAATTCTTGCCTACCTGCCTGCCTGCCTGGTCGAGTGCAATCCTGATACAGCCCAATGTGCCTTGGTGGGCTTAAAGTGAAGAGCTTGGGGAAGCTCCACTGCAATTTCCATGCTGCTAGATGCCTGGGATCAGTATTTCCAAATACTTTTAAATTACAAATGATTTTTCCCAGAGGGTACACGCTTTGAAGTTGAATAACTTGGCCCTTGGTACCCCAAACCTCTCCAAATTAGGAGTGCTTCAAGGGGAGAACTAGAGGAAGTTCCACTGTAATTTCCACACTGCTAACTGCCTGGGATCACTATTTTCAAGCACTATTTTTTTCACCCAGTGCATTGTTAGTCTGTGGAACTCCCTGCCACAGGAGGTGGTGATGGCATCTGGCGTGGATGCCTTCAAAAAGGGATTGGACAGATTCCTGGAGGAAAAATCCATCACAGGTTACAAACCATGATGGAGATGTGTAATCTCCAGGCTTAAAACCGGGGTACGTCAAGGGCCAGATGCAGGGGAGTGTTATCAGGAGACAGATATCTAGTCTCATGCACTCTCAAACACATCTGGTGGGGCCACTGTGAGATACAGGAAGCTGGACTAGATGGGCCATTGGCCTGATGTTCTTATGTTCTCATTTAATTATAAATATTTTTTATGGGGACACTCCCTTTGAAGTTGAATAACTCAGCCCCCTGAAGCCCAAGTGGCTCTCCAAATTTGGAGGGCTTAAAGGGGAGAGTTCACGGAAGGTACCCACCAAATCTGGTGCATCTAGGACCCAGGGTAGCCATTTTATAGAGTAATGAATCAGTTCAATACTGGTTCATTTTGTACATTTAAAAAAAATCTAACAAAACAAAACAAATTACAGGGGAACAAAATGAAATGAAACACAATTTTTCCATTTCGTGCCCATCCCTAGTCATCTCTCTTGCTTCCAATCAACTTATAGTGACCTTAATAGGACTTAAAAGAAGCAAATGTTATGAACTGATTCCATGAATATGATTGATTGAGGGGGTGGGCAAAATCTCAAGAAGGTTGTGTCCTGTGGATTGTTGGGCTGGTAGAACAATAACACAGGCTCCAACCTTCCTGGATCTGCAACAACAAGAATGTCCATCTATTTTCCACGCCCTCTTTCTTTTATATTCTCTTATGGTTCATCTCAGGATTCCCTGTGCCCTTTTTTCTTACTTCTGCAATGGCATTGCTGCCGTAATGTAGTCAACCTTTGTGAGCAGTACCCAGATAGATACCGATGTTGGCTTGGGAATCTCCTCTTGCAGACTTCCTTGTGAGCCAAGAGTGCCCTGACCCCATCTTATACTCTCCATTAACTATGTCTGTGGCTCCATTGACTGTGACAAGAAATTGCTGCCTTCTCCTTTCTTTTCAGTAGGTTTAATGTTGTTGTTTTCTTCTTAGCTACCGACTGTGAGGCAAGATCTGGCTTGGAAAAGATCAGGGGTTATCTCTTGAAATTCTTCAGTCCTATGTTAAATTACAGAACTTGTCAAAATTTGAAAAGCTTTTTAAAAAAACAAGCCCTCGATGTACAACAAAAAGGCCAGGTCTACTGTATACCTCTGACTTTGCATTTCAAATTCAGGCTATTATTGTAACATATGCAGGGACTGTTTATTTGTCTTCTTCTACCCAGTTGCCATTTTAATAAAAATCATTGTTTGCCTTGCTTTGAGAATTATTTTCTTTTTAGAATACATATTGAGGTATAAAATGCTGATGTCACTGTGTGGAATGAAAGAGATACTGCAGATCTGGGAAGCGATCCAAAGTGCTTCATACAGATTTTTTTTTCAAACTTAGGTTGTTATTGGGTTTTTTCTTCTTCTTTTCTTTCTTTTTTTTTACCTGAAGCTTTCAGTTCCCTGAAATACAGAATCATTTTTGAAGATAATGCTGGCACAGTCTGAAAAGATTAGACATATCTGAATGGAATTCAGGACATCAGCCACTTTCATCACAATAGAAGCAACCTTTCCAGGACCCGCTGCTTAATAATTATATAACCATTTATTGTCAGGAAACATAATTTAAAATTGCATTGCTTGCTTTCATCAACACTAAGGCTTTATGAACCATTCCCAAGGACTGTGCGTCTTTTAATAAACAGTTGAGGTGAAGGCAGCGGTAGGCGGGGGGTGAGCACGTGGGTGGGATCTTAGCAGATGTGGCTGTTATTGTTGTTGCCTCTGAGAAATAGTTCACTCAAGGAAAGCTGAAACTTTAAATCATGTATTGGTCTGATTGTTTTAGGAGATGATTTCAGAGTTCACCTGGAAATAAATAATACTAATGCCAAGTAGCTAGTCTCAAAACAATGACTTCAGAGCCAAAACTTACCAGAAGACTTTATTTTTCTGAGAAACATTTTAAGATCTCCTCCTCCTCATTGAATGATACAGTCACTGCAAGCTTCTGAGAAATGGAGAAATGTTCCTCCTTTTCAAGAAACCTGGTGCAATAATCTTCCTTATGTATGTATGTATGTATGTATGTATGTATGTATGTATGTATGTATGTATGTATGTATGTATGCAATTGTAAGCCGCCCAGAGACCTTTGGGTAGTGGGTGGCATATAAGTTGCATGTATGTATGCATGTTACAGATGGGCACGAAATGAACTTTTAGTTTGTTTTGTTATTCGTTATTCATTTTGTTACATAACAAAATGAATAACAAACCCCATAGTGGATTTAGAACAAAATGAAATGAACAAGAAAAAGGTTCGTTTCATTTCATTAATGGCAGCGCCGGAGATGTCTCCTACCTGGTGCTGGGCCTTCCTGGTCGGAGGTCTGGTCTTTCTGGCTGCAGGAGGGGCAACTAGGGAAAAAAAGCCAACTGGCCCCTGCTACAGCTGTAGCGTGGGCCACATGGTTGGCAGTAAAATAAAATAAAATAAAATAAAATTTAAAAAGGAGTGCCGACCTGGCCCCAGGGGTGGCTGGGGTGGCACCCTCAAATAAAGGAAAAATATAAAAAATAAAACCAGCGCTGACCCTACCCCAGGGGCCACACAGTCAGTGCTTGGGGGGGGGAAACCAATCCGGCATGTGGGCCCAGTACCGGCCGGTGGGCTGCGGAACCGGCCGCAGCTGGAAAATAAAATAAAATAAAATAAAAACCGATCCAGTGTGCTGGCCTGGTACCAGGCCGCAGAACCGGCCGCAGCCGGCAAAATAAATAAATAAATAAATAAATAAATAAATAACACCTGATCTGGTGCAGGCCCAATACCGGCCCGTGAACATCGGACCCAGCCCATGGGCTGCAGAACCGGCCTGCAGCCGGCAAAAAAAAAAAAAAAAAAAAGCCAAATTTTTAAAAGGAGTTGGCACCCTGAAATAAAGAAACAAACATAAAAAAATAAAACCAGCACCGACCGGGCGCCAGGGTTGCGCAGTCGGCACTTTGAATATATATATATACTTATATATATATAAGTTTTCGTAGATTTTCACGGGTATAGGTATGCATGTTAGGGTGGATTCGGGTTTCTTCCCGTGTAGAAATCTGGTTGTTTTGGCGACGTTTCGACGAGGTCTCACTCGTCATCTTCAGGCTGGTGTTCTGGCTTCTTTCTTCTTGAAGCAAAGCGTGATCTCAGTTGAAGTCCTTCTATAAATACTGCTGGGGTGTGTGGTTTGCTTGCTCTGTTGCTGATTGTAGGTTCGTTTGTTCTTTTGTGATTTGCTGTGTGGCTGAGGCGATCGTTAAGGGCTTAACTGCTGGTGGGTTAGATGGCTGTTTAGAGACATCCTGTGTGGGTGAGGTGCTGGATGTGTGTCTATTAGCCTTTTGTTTCTTAACGACCTTGGTGATGGGTGTTCTCGTAGCATCCTGGGCTTTGGTGGAGTGGGGTCTTGTGTCTTGTGAATTCATTTTGGTCTGGCTGCGTGTCTGTGGTCTCCCAAAGTTTTTTTGGCGTGTGTAAGAGTGCTCCATGTGGTGGCTGGAGTGGGGAGTAGCGGTAGATGGTGCAGTCATGGTTTTGTTATTGGATGGTGGTTTCGTTTCATCTGTGGGAAGGGTCTGGGTTTGTGTTTGGTGTGGATGGAAGGTGGTGGCATCTTGTGTCCTTTTGGACCTGGTGTCAGTCTTTGTGACAGAGGCTCGTCTGTTGACTAGGGCTAGTTTCCAGATGTCAGGCAAGCGGGAGGTGTCATCACGTTTATTCATGTTGTTTGGGTGTTTCTCTATTTCAATGGCTTCCATGATTATTCGAGTGTTGAAGTGTTCAGTTTTGGAGATGAGTTTGGTTCTTTTAAAATCAATTTCATGACCTGTTGTTTTTTATGTGCTGGAAGAGAGAGGAAGATTTTTCTTCTTTTTTGACTGCGTTCTTGTGTTCTGCGATGCGTGCCCTTATTCTCCTGTTTGTCTGTCCGATGTATGTGGCTGGGCAGACTTTGCATGGTATTTCGTAGACTCCTTGGTTTTCTAGCTCAATCTTGTCTTTGGGGTTTCTTAAAATGTTGGCTATTTTTTGTTCGGTGCAAAAGGCTGTCTTGATATTGTGTTTGTGGAGAATTTTGCTTATTTTGTCTGTGGTGCCTTTGATGTAAGGGAGGAGGGCAGTGCCGTTGTTCTCTTCTGTTTCTTGGTTCTTGGGGGGTGTTTCTTTTTGGATTAGTTTGGTGATGGTGTTTTTTTGGAATCCATTCGCAATTAAAGCATTCGAGAGGGTGTGTAATTCAGTTTTTAGGTGGTCTTTGTCAGCGAGGCGTTTGGTTCTGGAGATGAGGGTTTTTGCTACGGAGTTGATCTGTGCAGGGTGGTGGTGTGATTGAGCATTTAAGTAGCGGTTTGTATGTGTTTTTTTTCCGGTAGATGGTATGTCCTAAGGAGCCGTCGGGTTTTTTGTAGATTAGGACGTCCAGGAAGGGAAGTTGGTTGTTGGCTTCTATTTCCATAGTGAATTGTATTTTTGGGGTGTAGGCTGTTGAGATGTGTGAGAAAGTTGTTCAGTTTGTCTTTCCCGTGTGGCCAGATAACAAAGGTGTCGTCAACATATCTGAGCCAGAGTTTGGGTTTATGTTCGGACTTCTGTAACGCGTTGGTTTCAAAGTGTTCCATATATAGGTTTGCGATGACCGGTGAGAGGGGTGATCCCATGGGTGCTCCTTCTATCTGTTTGTATCTTTGTCCATTGTGGATGAAGTATGTGTTGGTTAGGCAGTGGTTGGTCAGATCTAGGATGTGCTTGGGGGGGGTTGTATTTGTTGTGGATAGCTGTCAAGGCTTCTTGAATGGGCACTTGTGTGAAGAGCGAAACAACATCGAAGCTCACGAGTAGGTCATTGGGTTGTAGGTCTTGTTTCTTTATAATTTCTATGAAGTGGAACGAGTTTTGTACGTATGAAGAGATGGATTCTGCATAGGGCTGGAGTTGTTTGGCAAGAAATTTGGCGAGGTTTTGTAGGGGTGAGCCTATGGAGCTGACTATGGGTCTGAGAGGTGTTCCTTCTTTGTGAATCTTGGGGAGGCCGTAGAGCTTGGGGCATCTGGAAGATTTCTCTCTGGGGATGATGCTTGGCTTGATTTCTTCACTTAAGGGTGAGGCTTTTATTTTGGCTTTGGTGGGTTTTTTCCAGGTAGGTGGTGGGGTCTGTGTTCAAAGGTATGTAAGCAGGGTCTTGTAGTAGGTTGGATAGTTTGGCTTGGTAGTCAGATGTGTTCATCACCACTGTGGCATTGCCTTTGTCTGCTGGGAGAATGATTATGTTGTTGTCTTTCCTCAGGTTGGTGAGGGCTTTTTGTTCTTCTTTGTGTAAATTGCTTCTGGGTGGTTTGCTGGAGCAGAGGATATTGGTGACTTCGAGTCTGATTTTGTTGGCTTCATCTGGGTTGATTTTGGTTAGGCTGGCTTCCACTCCGCATATGATGTTTTCAGTGGGGATGTGTCTGGGGGCGACTGCAAAGTTGAATCCTTTGGACAGGACTTTGGTCTCTGCGATGGTGAGTGTCCTGTCTGATATGTTGTGAACTGTTTGTTTCATGGGCTGCTGTGGGGGGTTGGGCTTCTGGGCGTTTTTCCAGTTTGTGGAGTTTGTTGGTGTGTATGTCTGTCTTGTGGGAGGTCTCTGTTTCAGCTCTCCAGGCGGCGAGTTGCTTGGATTTGTTCCAGAGTGTTGGGTGGATTTTGTTGCTGAGTTTGAGGTGGAGAGTGAGTAGGTCTCTGTTGGTTTGATCTAGTAGGTATCTTTTCTTGTGTAGTTCGTTTCTGATTAGGGCTAGTTCTGTTCTTTTCAGGATCCTTTCGCTGGATGGGGTTTTTGAGTGGAATTTCAGTTGGAAGCTTGTGGGGATCACATTTTTATCTCGGCAATTGCGTAGGAATGCAATGTCACATAAGATGGTGGCTCTTCGGACTTCTAGTTTCTCGTAGGTTCTGGTCAGCTGGAAGGTTTCCTCCCCGTAGAGGTCGGATATTTGTTTTCGTAGATTTTCACGGGTATAGGTATGCATGTTAGGGTGGATTCGGGTTTCTTCCCGTGTAGAAATCTGGTTGTTTTGGCGACGTTTCGACGAGGTCTCACTCGTCATCTTCAGGCTGGTGTTCTGGCTTCTTTCTTCTTGAAGCAAAGCGTGATCTCAGTTGAAGTCCTTCTATAAATACTGCTGGGGGGTGTGGTTTGCTTGCTCTGTTGCTGATTGTAGGTTCGTTTGTTCTTTTGTGATTTGCTGTGTGGCTGAGGCGATCGTTAAGGGCTTAACTGCTGGTGGGTTAGATGGCTGTTTAGAGACATCCTGTGTGGGTGAGGTGCTGGATGTGTGTCTATTAGCCTTTTGTTTCTTAACGACCTTGGTGATGGGTGTTCTCGTAGCATCCTGGGCTTTGGTGGAGTGGGGTCTTGTGTCTTGTGAATTCATTTTGGTCTGGCTGCGTGTCTGTGGTCTCCCAAAGTTTTTTTTGGCGTGTGTAAGTGTGCTCCATGTGGTGGCTGGAGTGGGGAGTAGCGGTAGATGGTGCAGTCATGGTTTTGTTATTGGATGGTGGTTTCGTTTCATCTGTGGGAAGGGTCTGGGTTTGTGTTTGGTGTGGATGGAAGGTGGTGGCATCTTGTGTCCTTTTGGACCTGGTGTCAGTCTTTGTGACAGAGGCTCGTCTGTTGACCAGGGCTAGTTTCCAGATGTCAGGCAAGCGGGAGGTGTCATCACGTTTATTCATGTTGTTTGGGTGTTTCTCTATTTCAATGGCTTCCATGATTATTCGAGTGTTGAAGTGTTCAGTTTTGGAGATGAGTTTGGTTCTTTTAAAATCAATTTCATGACCTGTTGTTTTTATGTGCTGGAAGAGAGAGGAAGATTTTTCTTCTTTTTTGACTGCGTTCTTGTGTTCTGCGATGCGTGCGCTTATTCTCCTGTTTGTCTGTCCGATGTATGTGGCTGGGCAGACTTTGCATGGTATTTCGTAGACTCCTTGGTTTTCTAGCTCAATCTTGTCTTTGGGGTTTCTTAAAATGTTGGCTATTTTTTGTTCGGTGCAAAAGGCTGTCTTGATATTGTGTTTGTGGAGAATTTTGCTTATTTTGTCTGTGGTGCCTTTGATGTAAGGGAGGAGGGCAGTGCCGTTGTTCTCTTCTGTTTCTTGGTTCTTGGGGGGTGTTTCTTTTTGGATTAGTTTGGTGATGGTGTTTTTTTGGAATCCATTCGCAATTAAAGCATTCGAGAGGGTGTGTAATTCAGTTTTTAGGTGGTCTTTGTCAGCGAGGCGTTTGGTTCTGGAGATGAGGGTTTTTGCTACGGAGTTGATCTGTGCAGGGTGGTGGTGTGATTGAGCATTTAAGTAGCGGTTTGTATGTGTTTTTTTTTCCGGTAGATGGTATGTCCTAAGGAGCCGTCGGGTTTTTTGTAGATTAGGACGTCCAGGAAGGGAAGTTGGTTGTTGGCTTCTATTTCCATAGTGAATTGTATTTTGGGGTGTAGGCTGTTGAGATGTGTGAGAAAGTTGTTCAGTTTGTCTTTCCCGTGTGGCCAGATAACAAAGGTGTCGTCAACATATCTGAGCCAGAGTTTGGGTTTATGTTCGGACTTCTGTAACGCGTTGGTTTCAAAGTGTTCCATATATAGGTTTGCGATGACCGGTGAGAGGGGTGATCCCATGGGTGCTCCTTCTATCTGTTTGTATCTTTGTCCATTGTGGATGAAGTATGTGTTGGTTAGGCAGTGGTTGGTCAGATCTAGGATGTGCTTGGGGGGGTTGTATTTGTTGTGGATAGCTGTCAAGGCTTCTTGAATGGGCACTTGTGTGAAGAGCGAAACAACATCGAAGCTCACGAGTAGGTCATTGGGTTGTAGGTCTTGTTTCTTTATAATTTCTATGAAGTGGAACGAGTTTTGTACGTATGAAGAGATGGATTCTGCATAGGGCTGGAGTTGTTTGGCAAGAAATTTGGCGAGGTTTTGTAGGGGTGAGCCTATGGAGCTGACTATGGGTCTGAGAGGTGTTCCTTCTTTGTGAATCTTGGGGAGGCCGTAGAGCTTGGGGCATCTGGAAGATTTCTCTCTGGGGATGATGCTTGGCTTGATTTCTTCACTTAAGGGTGAGGCTTTTATTTTGGCTTTGGTTTTCTTTTTTTTCCAGGTAGGTGGTGGGGTCTGTGTTCAAAGGTATGTAAGCAGGGTCTTGTAGTAGGTTGGATAGTTTGGCTTGGTAGTCAGATGTGTTCATCACCACTGTGGCATTGCCTTTGTCTGCTGGGAGAATGATTATGTTGTTGTCTTTCCTCAGGTTGGTGAGGGCTTTTTGTTCTTCTTTGTGTAAATTGCTTCTGGGTGGTTTGCTGGAGCAGAGGATATTGGTGACTTCGAGTCTGATTTTGTTGGCTTCATCTGGGTTGATTTTGGTTAGGCTGGCTTCCACTCCGCATATGATGTTTTCAGTGGGGATGTGTCTGGGGGCGACTGCAAATTGAATCCTTTGGACAGGACTTTGGTCTCTGCGATGGTGAGTGTCCTGTCTGATATGTTGTGAACTGTTTGTTTCATGGGCTGCTGTGGGGGTTGGGCTTCTGGCGTTTTTCCAGTTTGTGGAGTTTGTTGGTGTGTATGTCTGTCTTGTGGGAGGTCTCTGTTTCAGCTCTCCAGGCGGCGAGTTGCTTGGATTTGTTCCAGAGTGTTGGGTGGATTTTGTTGCTGAGTTTGAGGTGGAGAGTGAGTAGGTCTCTGTTGGTTTGATCTAGTAGGTATCTTTTCTTGTGTAGTTCGTTTCTGATTAGGGCTAGTTCTGTTCTTTTCAGGATCCTTTCGCTGGATGGGGTTTTTGAGTGGAATTTGAGTGGAGTATTTATAGAAGGACTTCAACTGAGATCACGCTTTGCTTCAAGAAGAAAGAAGCCAGAACACCAGCCTGAAGATGACGAGTGAGACCTCGTCGAAACGTCGCCAAAACAACCAGATTTCTACACGGGAAGAAACCCGAATCCACCCTAACATGCATATATATATATATATATATATATATATATATATATATATATATATATATATGCATGTTAGGGTGGATTCGGGTTTCTTCCCGTGTAGAAATCTGGTTGTTTTGGCGACGTTTCGACGAGGTCTCACTCGTCATCTTCAGGCTGGTGTTCTGGCTTCTTTCTTCTTGAAGCAGAGTGTGATCTCAGTTGAAGTCCTTCTATAAATACTGCTGGGGGGGTGTGGTTTGCTTGCTCTGTTGCTGATTGTAGGTTTGTTTGTTCTTTTGTGATTTGCTGTGTGGCTGAGGCGATCGTTAAGGGCTTAACTGCTGGTGGGTTAGATGGCTGTTTAGAGACATCATGTGTGGGTGAGGTGCTGGATGTGTGTCTATTAGCCTTTTGTTTCTTAACGACCTTGGTGATGGGTGTTCTGGCAGCATCCTGGGCTTTGGTAGAGTGGGGTCCTGTGTCTTGTGAATTCATTTTGGTCTGGCTGCGTGTCTGTGGTCTCCCAATGTTTTTTTGGCGTGTGTAAGTGTGCTCCATGTGGTGGCTGGAGTGGGGAGTAGCGGTAGATGGTGCAGTCGTGGTTTTGTTATTGGATGGTGGTTTCGTTTCATCTGTGGGAAGGGTCTGGGTTTGTGTTTGGTGTGGATGGAAGGTGGTGGCATCTTGTGTCCTTTTGGACCTGGTGTCAGTCTTTGTGACAGAGGCTCGTCTGTTGACCAGGGCTAGTTTCCAGATGTCAGGCAAGCGGGAGGTGTCATCACGTTTATTCATGTTGTTTGGGTGTTTCTCTATTTCAATGGCTTCCATGATTATTCGACTGTTGAAGTGTTCAGTTTTGGAGATGAGTTTGGTTCTTTTAAAATCAATTTCATGACCTGTTGTTTTTATGTGCTGGAAGAGAGAGGAAGATTTTTCTTCTTTTTTGACTGCGTTCTTGTGTTCTGCGATGCGTGCGCTTATTCTCCTGTTTGTCTGTCCGATGTATGTGGCTGGGCAGACTTTGCATGGTATTTCGTAGACTCCTTGGTTTTCTAGCTCAATCTTGTCTTTGGGGTTTCTTAAAATGTTGGCTATTTTTTGTTCGGTGCAAAAGGCTGTCTTGATATTGTGTTTGTGGAGAATTTTGCTTATTTTGTCTGTGGTGCCTTTGATGTAAGGGAGGAGGGCAGTGCCGTTGTTCTCTTCTGTTTCTTGGTTCTTGGGGGGTGTTTCTTTTTGGATTAGTTTGGTGATGGTGTTTTTTTGGAATCCGTTCGCAATTAAAGCATTCGAGAGAGTGTGTAATTCAGTTTTTAGGTGGTCTTTGTCAGCGAGGCGTTTAGTTCTGGAGATGAGGGTTTTTGCTACGGAGTTGATCTGTGCAGGGTGGTGGTGTGATTGTGCATTTAAGTAGCGGTTTGTATGTGTTTTTTTCCGGTAGATGGTATGTCCTAAGGAGCCGTCGGGTTTTTTTGTAGATTAGGGACGTCCAGGAAGGGAAGTTGGTTGTTGGCTTCTATTTCCATAGTGAATTGTATTTTGGGGTGTAGGCTGTTGAGATGTGTGAGGAAGTTGTTCAGTTTGTCTTTCCCGTGTGGCCAGATAACAAAGGTGAAAGAAGAAAGAAAGAAACCCGAATCCACCCTAACATGCATACCTATACCCGTGAAAATCTACGAAAATATATATATATATATATATATATATATATATATATATATATATATATATATATATATATATATATATATATATATAAAAGGAGTGCTGATCCGGTCCCAGGGGTGGCCAGGGTGGTGCCCTAAAATAAAGAAAAAATAAAGAAAACCAGCACCGTATGTATGTATGTATGTATGTATGTATGTATGTATGTATGTATGTATGTATGTATGTATGTATGTATGTATGTATGCATGCATGCATGCATGCATGCATGCATATGGCAAGGGTCATCTAAGTCTTTTGTCCTTCCTAATTAGCCATGTGAATAGCCTCTACCTTTGTTTATTGAGACAATCATATTAGAAGCAAGAATATAATACTGGACCTTTTAGTCGTGATGTTGACTGGCATTAAAATAAACAGTAACTTGAATCAGTATCTGATGGGTAAACCTCAATCTATTGTGAAGACTGCAGAACAGGCACCATTAGCTATTATATGGCAGCAACAACTCTATGAAAGCTCTGATATGAAGATGTTGGTGAGCACAAAGCAAATTGGTTTAACCTGTCTGGTGGTTCAATCTCATTCATCAACGCAGTATGTGAGAACATCATGTTACCGGAAACAGGGAAAATAGTTCGGTGAAGAATAATTTAATCAAGTATATATTTTAGCCCTTGCCAGTCCAATGTTTTGGCAGGGTTATGTCAAGACCAATATTGAATGAATGAGTACTGTAAAACTAAGCAGATGAAATGGATGTGCAGATTGCAGGATCAATTGGAATTTTCCAAGCTGTTCTCCTACGTGGTGTAGAACAGTTCACTAGATGCTTAGAAACCCCTTCTTTGTATCATGTCAATAAGAGGTGTCTATTTGCACTTCTTGTCACAGCCCTGGGAAGACCAGGTTAAGTCTTTGGTCACTTTTGAAACTGAAGGAGCCATTATTGATGGAGCTGCCAGTAGGGGTAGATGTTGTTTTCCGGGGGGGGGATCTATTGACTGATGCGAGGAGGTGCTGAGCATAAATATTGTTTATGTGAATCCAAGAGCAAATCCCAGCTGGTAGAGTTTTGTCAGAGAGACCAACTCGGCATCTAAAGAAGCCAATGATGATACAAAGTGCACAAAAAACTGGATGATGTTTAAGTGCTTTGCTTCGGTGCAACAGGACATTCACACAGAACCACATGGCAGGGAGAAGAATAGCATCTAAGACTTGGGTAAACCCTTTCTTGGCCTGCAATACAACCACAAGAATGGCCCATACCTAGGGGATTATGGTGATTGTATTCCAAGAAAGGATATTTCTGAGCTCTGCATAACAGGAGATTTTATTCATTCATTCATTTTATTGTATTTCATTAATGTACATATATACTGCCCATCTAACCAGAGGCCACACTGTGTGGTTTACAACAAAATAAAAAAGAACAAAATGATAAACAGAACATCCAACTCAGTGGTGTCCAAACTTTGGCCCTCCAGATGTTTTGGACCATAACTCCCACAGTCCTTTGTCATTGGCAATACAGGCTTGGAATTCTGGGAGTTGTGGTCCAAAACATCTGGAGGGCCAAAGTTTAGACACCACTGATCTAACTGCAAAACATCAGTACTAGTATAAAAACAAGTACAACATAACATTTGCCGTCTGTACATGACAAGGTTTGATTTTGTTACCATGTGGTAAAAAGGACTACAATGGTACCTCCATACTTATGAGTTTAATTCATTCCAAATGCATGCTCTTAAGTAGAACAACACTTAAGTAGAGCAGCCCTATCTAAAAATTGTGGGGAGGGAACTGAAAACATAAAAAAAATAAGTTTACATCTAAAATTGTAAGTTCAGATGCAGACCGCATCTAAAAATTTTAAGGCAGCAGTTAAAACGCCAATGGGTTTTCGCTCATAAGTCAAATAAGTCAAGCTGCTCGTAAGTAAAGGTAAGAATTGATCCCTATGGTCTATGGCAGGCATGTCCAAACTTCAGCCTTCCAGATGTTTTGGACCACAACTCCCACAGTCCTTTGTCATTGGCAATACAGGCTTGGAATTCTGGGAGTTGTGGTCCAAAACATCTGGAGGGCCAAAATTTAGACACCCCTGATCTAACTGCAAAACATCAGTACTAGTATAAAAACAAGTACAACATAACATTTCCTCATAAAATATAGCAACATTAAAACATCTGCAACTAAAATATTGCCATGGCAGTTGGACTATTTAAGAGACAGAAAAACATGTAAAGTTCTGTGCTGTTTCCTGAGACTGGAATAGTCAGAGTTTTTTCACATCACCCGATACTTGACCTTTTCTTTTTTCTTTTTTTAAAATGGAGATGCCAGAGATTGAAACTTCAGGATTCTGCACGCAAACCTTGTTCCTTAGCCATGAGCTACTGTCCCTTTCCAAAAGCTATCTTGCCACAGGATCTGTGCCAAACCCAGTAAGGCAGAAAGGCTATACTAATATGTAGCATACATGAATAATCATGTAGCATTCATTTTTAATCAGATCAATTGGATTCACACACCCTGAATTAATTTATGCTTCAAAATTTACTTATTTGGGGTTTTTTGCTCTGCTCTGAATTTTGTGGCACAACTCCTTTCTCCAAAAACTGTAGTATATAATAATAGTGTGTCATCATTCATCCCCTCCTCCCTAGAGTGCCATGGAGCAGTGCAGCTTGCCCAAAGCCACAGAGGCTGGCTCTTCTCCTAGGAGACATGGTGGGGAATTGAATTTCCATCCTCTGGCTAGGCGACTGAGCACTCAACTCATTTAGCTCTCCAGTCAGCTGGGGGGAAAATAGAACCAGCATGCATATCAAAATAAGTACTCTAGGTTTTATACGATGATGCATTTGAAATAGAGATGGACACGGAACGAACATTTTTTCATTTCCGTTACCGTTTCTCATTTCCGTTACGTAACGAAATGACAAATGAAAATTGTGAAGAAAATGAAATGAAACGAACAGAACCACAAAAATTGTGGTCGTTACGTTTCATTTCCGTTAATGGCGACACACAATGAAATGAGCTGTTTTAAATGTTAAAAAACGCCCTGGACATCCGTAAAAACGCAGCAATAATTATTTAGATTGTCTGATAATACCTACCAGGGGGGTTGAGGTCCTTAAAACGTTTGTTTTTGTCTTCTCCCATCACGATGTATTTTTCTTTTCCCTTTAAAATGGATGTCGCCACAAGCCACAAAATGGAGGCAAGCCATGTAATGTGGGATCATGTTCAACCAATAGCATGCACAAGTTGCAGACTGCCACATACTTTTGTTAATAGCAGTGAATCTGTGCAGAATGGCATTTTTAAGGTATTAATGTGTCCTGAATATACTTTAAAACCCAGCAAAAATATTTTTTCTGCCTGGTAATACCTAGGGGGGGGGGGTGAGGCGTGCTTAAAACATCTATATATGTTTTCTCAGATTGCTTTTTTTTGGGGGGGGCTTAGAGTTTGTGCAGTTATCAACTTTATTTTTTATTTTTTTTAAAAAATGTTTTCATTTCATTTCATAATGAAACTACTTTAAAATTTCATTACAAACAAAACAAAAAGAAATTACTACTACATAAATGAAAAGGAACAAAACGAAACACTATTTCTCCATTTAGTGCCCGTCTCTAGTGTGAGCACATAAGTAACACATACTGGCAAGTTTGGTGGTGGTGGTGGTGGTGGTGATGGGATATTGAACTATGCTAAGGAATTAGAAAGCTATATGCAATCGGATTGTGATGAACCATGGCAAACACGGTTTAAAAACCATATCAAGCATCAACCTATGAATTCACCAGTTAGAAAATATCCCCTTTAAATCAGAATTTAGTAGAAGAATTTTTCTTTTTTTTTGGCAGGAAGAAGCCACAATGCAGAATTTTGGCAGGAAGAAGCCACAATGTAGCAGAGGAGAGAAAAGAAGAAAATTTGTTGTGATCAATGCCTCATTCTATTTTTCTTTTCTTTTTGTGGTTATGAACACCATAGACATTGGCAACTAATGAAAAATATGTTGAGATCCTGCTCCTTTCTGAGAAAAGATTGGTACTTAAATAGATACATACACCAAAGCAAAGAGTGGTTTTGTACCGCTATGCCTTCTGCTATATTTTACTTCTTCATTTTTACTATGCTTCCCTCCTTCTCATCTCCATAGCTCTAGGTGGTTTCCCCACCCCCATCAGATTACTATGGGAGGGAAGAAAGAAAACACAATAAAGAGTAGTGTGGATATCATAATGGGAGGTACATTTGCAGCAGAATTGTTCTCTGCTTCACATCATATCATTGACAGAGACTGTCAGAAGGTGAGAAGAGACAGTAGGGATTGGTCAAAACTATTTCATTTCATTCCATAACATCATTTGGAGGTGTGTGTGTGTGTGTGTGTGTACACATGTGCGCACACGTGCACACACACACACACACACATTCAGTACATATACAGACTTCCTCAAGCAGTGAGATATTCCAGTCCTTGATTTGGATCCCTCTAGGAGGAGAGATCCCTGGAGATCTATGACATTCTCTCCCCTCCCCTGATGTTCAGCCTTGTTTTAGAAATATATAACTTGATAACATAGTCGAGAAGATCAGCTTAAGCATCACTGTAGGAAACAAGGCATCAGATTCCTAGACTATCTACACAAATATATTTCAGAACTCTAATTATGCCGGCTCTGAAGGCCAGCTTACTAAAAAACAAGAAAAATATTGGCATGCCATCTTTCAATTTCACACAGGTCTTCATCAGACTGAGGTACCACAGAACAGAATATACTATGCTATGCTTATTTCTTACACAACACTCCCAAATCTGTGGTGCTTGGCCTAATGAAGAAACCTGTAGGGTTCTTTAGCTAGCTCATATCTGCGATATCTTTTTTTAGTGGTCTAAAACAAAGGTATCACTCACATTTATTTTCAGACAGTCTATAAGGTCCACGTGGTGTTTCCTCCTCCCACAGGGCTCTCTAAGGGCGTTTATACACGACCCCTAAGCTCCGCCGCAAATGGCTGCAAGGTCCGGACCTTAAAAATGTTTACCCACCAGCTCCGGACTTTGCAGACAATTAAGTGCAACCCCGCCCACTTTAGCAAGACCAAACAGCAGTTTTCTTGTACCTGGTCTTTGATGGTGGCAAATATTTGATCCAGTGTAAGGATAGTGAGTGCAGGGCTCTCCTGGCTTCTGTTTGTTCTTTTTTTGTGCCCCGCCCCTTTAAGAGACCTGAATGCTGCCAGGAACAAAACGGAGGTAAACCGGCAGTCTTTTCTTTCTTTTTTCTCCCTCCCTCAGGCAGCCAGCAACCAGGAAGTGCGGAGGGGGGTGGGGACAGAGGAAGACAGACGAAGAGCGACGAACCCCTAAGATCTCTGATCCAAATTTAAGTGGCCAGCGGATCTTTGGGGTTGTGTAAAAAGGCCCTATTTTTATTTGATCAAACAAACATACAAAAATTTTCTTGACACACCATGCTACTTTGCTGATTGCCATTCCAATGAGTTCTTCCGGTTCAGAACACTCAACAAAAGCCCAATGTATGCCTAAGTCCTTTTTATTTATTTTCCTTCTGCAAGAATGAAGGACAGTGTTTTAATCCCATCCCTCCAATGCCATCACCCTCCTACCCATGGAGGGGAAAGTGTTTAGATATAACATTCCCTAGAATGAAAGTCACATTAACCTGGAGACCTGAAACCAGAAATCTGACTGCAAACTATAAACTCAAATCAACACATGTTGCTTTCACACCCTGAGTTCCCGAGATTTTTGGGATTGCAAGATCATGATGAAAAAAATGACAACAGAAAACAGAACCAGCAAGATCTGGGTGCTATACTTGGCTAATAAATGTGTTCTCCCTTAGATTCCCAAGTAACAGGCCCCCAGCTCTCTAAACTTTCCTGACTTGTCAATTAGACATGGGCACGACTCGGCGAAATTGTCATTTCCATTTTCGGTTATCATTTCCGTTACGTAACGGAAACGGTAATGATAATTAAGCCGTCAGAACTCGAACTCGAACCGAAAAAAGAAAAATTTGGTCGGGTTTTTTGTTTCCGTTTGTGGCATCATGGCGATCGTGCAATGCGAAGCACAAAAAAAGTTTTTAAAAGTTTTTTTAAAAAACCCCGACTCCCGGCCAAAAAAGCAGGCAAAAATATGCCTGCCTGAGGCTTTGCCACCTACCAGAGGGGTGGTTTCTGGGGCGTCCCCGGCCTTTCCCCCCCTTCTCCTGTCCTGGGCTGCTTGCACCAGGCTGGGGGGGGTCATCCTCGTCGCCTCACCATGCAATGCGGTGGGGGGGATCCAAAATGGCGACCGCAATTTTTCTTTTGAAATCGTGGTCAAAAAACACACCAAATCACCACAGAAACATGTGAAATTTATTTATTTTAAATGCCTGATTTTTAATAGTAGCAGCAGTGGGTTTTTTATAGCAATAAAGCGTCGTATTGATTTTATTTTATTTTATTTTATTTTTTATTCTTTTAGACCTGCCCATTTGGGCTGGGCATGGGATGGGACCATGCAAATTGTTTGAACCATTCCACCAATGGCATAGCCAGGTTTTTGACTAACACTTCTGGATTTCTCAGAGGGCATAAAAAGCCGAGGCACCTTCCAGAAATTGCAGTCGGGTGTATGGATGTGGTTGAGGGAGGAGGGCTGGCTGCTGGTGTTGGTGTGATCCGATCGAGATTGAGGAGGGAGGCTGGAGGCTTTAGGATTTAAGTTAGGCAGGCAGGGAGGGAATTGAATTTAGAAAATAATTTCTTTGATTCCCCGCAGCTTTGTCTGCTGAAGGGAATAGCAGTTTATTCTTTATTTCTTCTCTGGCAGTTTGTGAGGATTTTTTTCTGATATTGGATAAAGGGGGAGGTTCGACTGGGAATGGGAGGTATGGATTTATTTTAAAATATATTATATACTCCCATTTATTTTCTATTTTCCCAACTTCAATTTGCTTGCACACACACACATTTGGGGTGAAAGCCAAGAACAGAACCTCTATCCTCCTAAGTGATATCCTAACTGCCCACTCGCCCGTCCGCCTGCGCCTCTGCCCGCCCACTCACCCACCCATAGCCGCCGGCCGCCCCCCTCGCCCCGCCCCCCACCTAGGGCTCAAAAACACCTAGCGCCGGCCCTGATTGCAGGACGCCTCTATGCTCTGGGAAGTCAAATCACGCTAAATTGCGGTGGAAACAACAAACGACAAACGACAAATTTTTGAAAAATTTCACAACAAACAGAAATGACCCAAAACGGACCCGTTCCGACAAATGAAAACTCGAAACGTCATTTTTTCTGGTCATGCCCATGTCTATTGTCAATATCTTCACTGATATTTACCATACTGCTTACATTTCATTTTGAATTGCTCCATTTCTCAGTGGTCAGTTTGACTATGAATACATTTGCATTCCCAGATGAACTGGCAATGTTCTCCTCCCTCACAGAATCCATCCTGTGAACTGTTTGACTCCCTCAGCAAGGGAACCTTCTGTGTGGCTGCTCTACTCAGGACAGGCTGTGTCAGAGACTTCACTGCCACAAGTGCAGTACAATGTGTAAGAAGATAGATGGCAGGAGGACAGCACAGAGAACAAAGAGTCAGCAGAAAGGACAAACAGATCCTTGAGAAATGACAATATTAATATCCTGACATTAGATCTACACTTGAGTGAAAGGCCGTACACATGCTTTATTTATTTTTTTTATGTTCTTTTCAAAGGACAAAAGACAGATGCTGGAAATAGACTTACATTTCCCAGGAGAAGGAGAAGAAACAAAGAACGAGTAAGATCACAGCTGAGCAGGTGGCCAAGAAATTAGAATATCAGATGTCTGACAAACCACAACGGCTAGACTGAATCTTTGAAAGCAAGACGCCCCGTGGAGGAGTATTGAAATTTTTTATCCTGATCACATCTAGACACTAATGGGATGAGGAAGTTGCAATCTTAAACCCTGATTTGTTGATATATCAATTTAGGATGAACGTAATGTGATGCTCTATGCCACTTTCATATTGTGACCCAGCCTTTAATAGGACTGTTATGGACATGTCCTGCCTATTCCAGGAATTTTCTGAAATTACAATTCTAAACACACTAACACACTATACATTATTCATGACATCCCCACTACTCCTTAAATCAGATTCATTAGGCTACTGGACTGAATTCGTAAACTCTGAGGATCTTACTTCCAACCAAGTATGCATGTATTAGGTTTCATGGTTTTAGTTCTCATTTAATCTATGTATCAAAGTACTTTGCAATTTGTTCTGCCAGTGGAAGCAAATACAGTAGGACCCCTGTATCTGCTGGGGATTGGTTCCAGGCCTTCCCGTGGATAATGAAATCCGTGGTTAAGAGAGAACGCCTGCCCACCCACCCCCAAACTTCTGTTTCCTGACTATTGTTCTGAGACAGTAGCTTGCTTTATGGCTGCTGTTTGTGACAGTAGCTAGCTTTACAGATGCTGTTTGTGACAATAGCTTGTTGTACAGCTGCTGTTTGTGACAATAGCTTGCTTTGTGGCTGCTGAATTATTTAATTTTTTTCTCTGCCAGCCATGGATAACTGACTCAGTCGATAATGAATCAGTGGATATGGGGGTCCTACTGTACTAGACAGAAGCAGAATCAGACAGTCAGAGCTTACTTAAAACAAAACAGCTATATTACACAGATAAGTTACATGGAGACAAATCAACAGCATAACATCATTTCAACATACATGGCATACAAAATCAGTACATAGCATAGAGAGACAATAATGGGTGCCTTACTCACAAAGGCCCATTGAACACTGATTAACAGTGCACTTATATACATCTGTCAGTCCAATCAGGTAACATATTGCATCATGGCTATTGCAGCACCTTGCAACAGCCAAACCTATTCAAGTCCATTCTGTTTCACTTGCAGTCTACTAGAAAAAACCTTTTAGATTGAATCACTGTGACTTTGCACATTTGCAGACTCCATCTTAGAAATGAATTAAATACATACAGACCATTTATTTATACACCTGTCTAATACATAGTTTCACTAACTAATATCTGACACTAGGCCTATGTTATGCAGATTTAGGACTGTGATCAAGAATGAGTGAAATTTTCACTTTAACAAATTGTCAGTAAGAACTGGTTCCCTTTCACAAACATTTGAATACAGAAGAAATATTATTTAATACTCATTTCCGCACCCTCTCCTGTTATTGGACAGTTGTTGTAGCTTTGTTGTTGCATGTTTGTTGCTATTGTCTTATCTTTGTTTTCCTTGACAAATCAATATATATATATATATATTTTTAACTCCTTCAGTTTGACCTGTGGTGTTTAGAAAGGGGGCTGTGTGGGAATTAAACATGGGAAGTGAGAAACCAATGGAAACCTACATTTGTCAATGCATTCTATGTGTTTATGTCCAACAGGGATAAGCAACATGCAGTCCGACTGCATGAATCTAACCTGGAGCACTTTATGGCCATCAAGATCATCTCTCCTTCCATTTCTGTAGATCTCTAACACTGGTGACTTTTGCATGAGGACTCTGAGGGGATATGGAATGAAATCCCCACATTATAAGTCTGTTTATGTGCCATTGTGTCAATTCCAACTGATGGTGATCTTTCCTAAGGTTTTCTGGGTATGGAATAGTCAGAACCACTGTGCCATTCCCTTCTTTTCAGGGGTTCTTGAGGCCACATTGTTTGCTCAACACTACACAGGCTGGCTTTCCCCCTACAAGTAACTATGGGGGAATTAACCCCCCCACACACACACACACATTAAAGAACAAAATATTAATTGATTCCACCCTTTACCCTATGACTTTTTTTTTAACAAACGAATCATTTTGTCTCCAAGTAATGATCCATTCTACAGGTATACAGCTCAAAAGGATGAAATCTAAAGAAAGTGCTTCTACCAAATGATGGTTCAAGGTACACCTGAAGTAAGTTAGAAAGGGAGAATTGTGCTTGGTGAACAGGGGCCACTGTAGTGTACACTGCAGAAGATGAAATTCTCATTCAACTCCACTGCTCTTTCCTAAGCAATGACACCAATGCTGGAACTGGAAGTATCTACACTGTGAACTCTTTCACAGCTGAGGAGTGCAAGAGCAGCAGATGCTATTGCATATTCCTGGCCTGTAACTATAGTATCTACAAAAAGGGGCCTGTTCTATATTACAAGGTGTTCTTGGATGTGCATGGTGGGAAATGAAGCACTTTCCTCACAGGAGAAGAATGTCACATGAAGTTCTAGATCATAATTTGTGGATTGTACTGTGCTTCCAAGATCATCCTCTTCCTCTTACCATGGTATACAGTGGTACCCCGACTTACAAACATTTCAATAACAAAAAAACTCAACTTATAAATAAGAATCCTTGGGTATTGGAAAAATTCCACTTACGAAAAAAAAGCCTGTTTTTTTCGAGTTACGAAAGGGGAAAGGAAATATTCGTTTTCAAAATAGCTTATATTTGTTTGCAATGGCAATACTGCCATCTTGTGGTCACCTGACTCCATTGCTGCAATTAGGAAGAAGAAGGAGCCATTTTGAATAGGAAAGCTGAGAACTGGGGCTGCTTCTTTTTTTAATTACCTTTTCAAACTGTCCATTTTGAATATTTGGCACCACTTGGGGGAACTTTGGGAACTTTTGGGAGGATATCTCAAGCAGTTGAAAGGTAGAGAGCTGAGCTTCTATCATTTGCATGCCCATTAATGTGTTTTTTTTTTCATTCAGGGTGGTGATTTCCCAGTTGGGACAGATTAATCCATTTCCAGTGCATTTTTATGGGAAATTCTGCTTCAACTTATGAAAATGGATTAATTTCATAAGTAGAGGTACCACTGTAATTAATTGCCAGTATCTGTTATAAAAGTGGTCTGAAACTTGGTTTGTTAACAAGAAGTACTTTTTATTCAGGAGAAGAAAGGATGATGAGTGTGAGTGTCCCAGACTCTTTTGATTGCTTTACATCAAATCATTAAAGAGAGACACTTCAGATTATTTCTGCTGATAGAGTTGAGGAATGTGCCCTTTTCTCTAAGGATCAGGATCGTTAAAAAAAATCATTAACCTTCCTTACCTTCCTTCTTGTCTCCTTTGCAGAAACAAACTGCGGTATGACATGATTTAGCTCTTTTCTGAAGCTTTTTTTTTTAAATGCTGTGTCACATCTTTGAAGTCAGTGACTTAACACAAATTTGTAATCTATCAGCCTGTGTTATTCCTCTAGAAGAGATGCAAGAGGTTAATGAGTGCTTCTAATTCCGAAATTGGCAGAAGAGGGCAAATTCTCCGCATTTAAATGAATGAGTGAGAACAGTACTATTGGCACATTCAGCTATATTTTTGTGCTGCTCTGGAAATGGAGATTCATTATAGAATACCAAGGGAGTGGCTATACAAGATGTGTTAGAGGCAGTGGAGGCTGCCAGATCGGGAGATAGATCTAAATCCACTGCAGTTGCTTTAGATTTCCTTTTAAAAAACAAAGGTGTTTGCATGTTACATTCACATAATTTTCAAGCCTTTCATTTTGCTCCTAAATCAACACAGGTCCGCTAATTAGATAGAGGTGTCACAGACTCTGGAACTGCCTCCCACTAGAGGCCAGGACTGCCTCATCTCTGTAGTATTTCTGGTAACGGGCAAAGACATTTCTCTTCAGGCAAGTTTTCGCTGAATGATGGACTACCTATTATGTGTCTTTCATATGGATCTATAGGATCACATAGACTTTGTATTACTAACCACTTATAAACTTGTGTGATTGCATTGACTCTATGTTTTCAATGTTAGTTTCCATCAGTCATAACTTTTCATGGAAGCTTAGTCTCCTTTTAACTGCTTGCATTCTCTTGTAGCTTTGATGTAATGTTCTCTAGTAATGCTGTAAGATGTTCCTCAATTCCCTGTTCTCAGTACTTGAACATGTCTTAATTGTATTGGACTAAATATTATCCCTCATTGCTGTAAGCCACCTTGGGTCCTTTTTGAAGTAGAAAGGCAGGGGAAAAGTACTCCAAAATAAATAAAAATAAATAATGCCGGCTCCGTGGCCGGAACCTCCGGCCCCCGGAGCTCCTTTGCCCTCTCGTGCGAATGCGCGAGAGAGCTCAGATGTGATTTCACATCCAGGAGGGGGAAGCGCCCACACCATGCAGCATTGCCCTCAAAGCATTCCTCGCTCACCCACCACTTAAGGACTAGTGTGAGTGTAACTAGTCACTTTCGGGGGCCGGATAGGAATTTTTCACCCACACTCTAAATTGGCCGAAGAGAGTGGGGATTTTTCGCCTATCCCACACTGGTGCCTTGGGCAAGTTAGGATCCCTGTTTCTTGGTCACACTCTGGCAGCAGAAGCAGATAATGGCAGCTGGTGAATATGTAATCGAACATCCCCCCCCCAATTATCCAACACCCACGACACTGCGGATCCGGAGGTTACAGTGTCGGGGTGGATATGAGGGGATGCCTCCCTGGGTCAGGAATAACCCTTTGCCAAACATGAGGATCCAGGGAGAGGTACACCCATGGACTGACCTGGTGGGTATCATCGCCTGACCGCACCACCTGGGGATAAGAACTCGCCCAATGCTGCCTGGTGGGGAGGGGTCCCGGGAGACCCCAGAGCCCAACCTTTGTTTTTGCTTGCTGTCAGGCTCCTCCTGACGTTGCTTTCCCTTGAAGTTGTGTATTAATAAAGTGTGGCCCAGTTTAAACCCCATACTGTTGTCTCGTCTCGTCTCTTCATTTCGCGTTGGAGGGCAATTCCATTTGGTCAAGAAGAACCAACAGGAGGATAAGGTATTGAAAAAAAACACCTCTTTATTTTATTAGCTATTATTATTAATTATTCACTGAAATATATTTGTTTATTCATCTTTAAATAAAATAGGAAACATGCTTGTTGAAGCTGAAGTAGTTGGATTTATTATAGTCCTTTTTCAACACAGAAAATCAGAGTGAGATACAAGGGGTGATCTCATGTTGTCTGAAGTAGCAAGATATCAAAATGTAACATTGCAATTACACCAGTGAACATTTCAGTGGTGTGAATTGCATGTGTGAACCCAACCTGTTGTGTATTTTTACATGGGGAGATCATATGAGTTATTAATATTTCATCCCTTATTTAACATTATAGCGTTTGTCATCCCAAGAAGTTAAGAGCTGTTTATCTAATACAGCAAATAGAACTTTGGCTGTATGCATGGATCTCTCCTGCATCCCCAATATTATGGTCTGGATCTGGTGTTTAGGGCTGTAGTTTTGTACTTACAATCAATTTAGTAATGCTGCAAAGGTTTCTTCTTCATTCAAACATCTGTGTACGATATTTAGATACCTTTATCCTGGGTTGGGCAGCATAAAAGCATTTAAGTCTTGGAAGTGTTCACAGAGGGGCTTATGCTAAGTATTTCAGAGCTGGAAGTAGTGATAGTTTTTAAGAAAATTGCATATTTCAATGTATAAAACTACTGCAAATGTGTTTGTCATTATATTTCTTTCATGCATACAGTGGAGCTGGAATAGCCATCCTATTCAGTTAAAGCAAAACACATGATGGGGAAATGGGCACCTGGATAATTCATTTAATCAGTGTTTGAAGGATAATGTTTATATACCAGTTTTCTTTCAAAAGCCAGTTAATTTGGGGGAACAACTGCAAATATATAAGGTGTTGGTCAGACGGCTGATCTATTGTAGCATATTGAATATATACCAGGTCACATGGCTAAATCATCTCAAAAAACACCACCGTAAAGCCTTTAATTACAGTTATATAGCCTGGCTATTGTGGAGCAGAGATAAAACCATTTTCTCAACTCTCTAACTGGTGGGAATGCCATCGCTAGGGGGTACATGGCAGCTAAACTCAGAAACAGCTCATGCAGAAGTAAAGACAGCTGTGGGTGTAAGTGCTTTGTAGCCATAATCAGAGTTCTTACTAGGATTAGCAATGAAACAAATCAAAGTCAGGTTTCGGATAACAGCCTTTTTCTATGCTATTCATTAAAAATATTGCATTAAAATTGATCTTTGGAGAGCAAGTTTCTTTTAAATTATTACTGTGGCTATTTGTCAATCTAAGGTTAGAATCAATGGACTTGCTTTGTTTTCCTTTGTACAGAAGAAGGACTGATCCTGCCACTTGCTGCCAAAAACTAGTCCTATGTAGCAATGGTTTTTTGGTTTTGTTTGTTTGTTTGTTTCTTGTTGTTGTTGTTGTGTCATACAGTCATGACTGACTCTTCGTGACCCCCATGTCCATGGAGTGTGTTTTCTTGGCAGGAATATTCGAGTGGCTTGCCAGTTCCACCTCCAAGTGCCTACAGCACCTGGTATTCCCTAGTGGTCACCCATCCAAGTACTAGCCAGGGCTGACCCTGCTTAGCTTCTGAGATCAGGCGAGAAGAGATGTTCTCAGGTCATAGCTTCACTCAAATTAACTGCATTTAATGCATTCTGATTTTGATATGAATCAAGAGTAAATATGTGTGGCTTCTGATGTCATAAACCTCTTGTTGAAGCTGAAGTACTTGGATTTATGATGCTTTTGGTCCAAGAGAAGCAATTAAGCATGGACTAGTGCTTGCATACATAGCAGATGTACGTTAGAATGCAAGAATCATAAAATTGACATCTCTGGACTGGAATATGGTACGTAAGCTC
Organism: Phrynocephalus guinanensis; assembly: GCA_037367245.1. NCBI lineage: Eukaryota > Metazoa > Chordata > Lepidosauria > Squamata > Agamidae > Phrynocephalus > Phrynocephalus guinanensis. Next base: position 152,685,494 of record CM074733.1, on the reverse strand, counting down.
AATGCACCTGCTGTAAAGTGTCTGTACGATGGGATTCATAACTGTCTCATGCAGCAACAATAAGAGAGAGTTGTGAAGCAACCTCACCCATATATGTTTATGGTCAAAGCCAGGACATCTTTATTTCAGAATGTTGGCAATAAAAGACCCCGGGATATCTAGCAATTTGATTATTGCTTTAGAAGCAGATTAAAGACAATGAGGTCTCCAATATGCAACAGTCCCCCCATGCTTGGTACTAGGAAGATAGAGTAGCTGTTTACTAGATGAGTAGCATAAAAGTTACATAAAAGAAATTCAAGAGAAACTTGGATCACCATCTCTCAGATTTCCTTAGTTTGGATTCCTTTACACAATACAGAGACCAGAAAGGGAATTTGCAAACATGAAAACTCCATGTATATTGATACAATTATTAGCTTTCTAAGTTTGTATCCACATGCCTCCTTAATAGTTGTTAAGGACGGAACAAATGCAATGTTACTAACAATGCAGATGGATATATATTTATCCTCTGCTTTTACTTAATACAACTTGTAGCATGCTATGACAAAGGCTCTTACATTTGGATTCCTACATTGAGCAGGGAGTTGGACTCAATGGCCCTATAAAGCCATTCCAAATCAGTAATTCTTTGATTCTCCATTTAGAAGAAGAGAGCTATCAACAAAACAATGTAAGCTAAAACCAACAATCAGGAAGTGGAAGCAGGGTCTTTCCTCAAATGTCAAAGGTGGTAAAATCAGAGAATCATGAAGTTAGAATAGGCCTACAAGGCCAATGTGTACAACCCCTTGGAATAAAAATCATAAGCTATCTGCCATGTCATTGGCATCCTTCAGTCTCGAAAGACTATGGTATCATGCCTGGAGTAGAGATCCTAAGAACAACACCTAGTGTGACTAAATAGACCAATTCGGGAATGGCAGTCTCTACCGCACTGGGGACAGATGTATTCTGTTTCTTGCCCGGTCCTCGAGTTTCGTTCTTTCTGTGCCTGCCTCTTTTCCTCTGCCTGTTGGACAAATGTCTCTTTGAAGATCTGCCATGTGGTTGTCTAAATTTCTTTTTTGAATGCCTCCAGTGTTAGTCCTCTAGTTGCTTTCTCCACGTTTTGTAGGAGAAAATCATCAACCACACAATAATTTTATTATAATGAATTATATACTGCTTATATACTGACCCAGAGTGCTTCAAGCACTCCCTGGGTAGTTTACAATTTAATTATGCAGGCTACACATTATCCCACCCCACCCCCCAGCAAGCTGGGTACTCATTTTACCTCAGATTTCAGAAGGATGGAAGGCTGAGTCAACCATGAGTCAGCTAGCTGGGACTGAAGCCCAGGTCATGAGCACAGTTTTAGCTGCAGTCCAGTCATTTAACCACTGCACCATGACAAGTTGGGGCATGGGAGGTGGTTGGACTGGCGTGGTGCGTGCCGCTGTAGCTACTAGCAGTAGCCACCAGCCAATCCTCTCTCTTTAAATTTAAATAAAAAAGGTTTATAGGTAAAAGAAGCCAGATCTTACCATATCCTCTTGATTTCATATGATTTTACATGGGATGTTTCCCAATTCACCATCAAATCATCCTCCACATCTCTTCCCATAGGCAGACCACAGTATCTTACTGGTATATCATCCATTCCTAGGTCCCATCTCTCTGCACACAGATTGCTCTTTCCAGCCTGCTGTCTGAAGCCTTGACCTACCCACAAAAAATGGGTGCTTTTAAGAACCAGGGAGCAGACCCATATAGTATAACAAGTTGTTTCATATAATTTTGTTTTGTTATGAAATGTTCTTTAAAAAATCATCAATAATGGAACAAATTGGTAAAGGAAATGTAATGCTATTTTTCCATTTCATGCCCATCTCTAGTAGAAAAGCTTTGGTACTCTATCTGTTTTGGATTAAAAATCCCAGAAACCAAGAAATTTCAATATTTGAAAACTATGGGAGTTGCAATCTAAAATATATATCTATTTATCTGTTTATCTGATATACGTTTGAGTTTTCCCCTACAAACTGGGACACAAGACATCAGCCAATAATAAAAATAATAACTTTATTTTTATGCCGCCTTTCCCCCCGGATAGAGTATTTGTTTCTAAATGCAGTATTTAGAAATAGAACTGCAAGATGTTTTGATGCTGAAACATAGATTGACAAATTATATTAAAATCCAAATAAATTAAGAGCAATCAAACCTTCATTGATATTCATGAAGCTAACTATTGTGAAATTTTAAACTTCTGACTGATATGAATATTACCATCTGGAAGGTGAATGTTTCCCTAGTTCAGCCATGGAGAGATAATAGATTCTTGTACCTCTGGCAACAGTGGCACAAACACTTTTCATGTTTAAAATGACAGGACAAATAGATTCCGGACCATATTACTATGCAGGGCATCGTAGCAATGGATATGGCTCTTTCTTGGAGGAATCACACCAATGTTAATTTGCATAGGTGGAAATAATTGAATTCTCATCCTCTGGCTGCATAGTACTTGTATCCAGGGTCTGGCAAAAGAAAAGAAAAGAAAAGATATAGGCAACCTTAATGCCTTTAACAATTTGTTAATGCTGCCCAGCCTTGTCCGGTCTTGCTTGGGATTCTTTCTTGGCTTGAACTCATCCTAAAGTTAGGAGAAATGGTTTGGCTCGCCCGGCTGCATAAAGAGCATAGTAAGCCTTCAATGCCAAAATCATAGTATTGCACAGGATACAGTGGGATTCACACATTTTATGTCTCTATAATCTTTGACTTGGCAGAAACAACGGAACAGATAAAGCCTAGGGAGGAACTGCAGCTTCAATGAAGTCCATGGGAATGTTGCCACTGGGTCCAACAGAGCCAGGATTTCATCCAGAGCTTCTAAGCCTGACATGGATGAGAGCTAACTGGCTTGGGTACAGTCAAGAGAAAACAGCAAGTACTGCAGGTTGTTCAGGAGTCACAGCCAGAAGAGTTGGCAGAGATTTCACTGGCTTCAAATGCTATATTGGCTCTTTGTAATTAGTGTGTACCTTGGGGTGGTTATCCCTGCTAGACTGTTCTGAATCCTAATGATGAATATTTTCAGGCAGACCAGTTCCATGAATTGCTTGCAAGACACAGTGCCATATTTCTTATGTACAAAATCTGTAGCTGTTATACGTTATTTTATACTAGTTTTTATCTTTCTGTATTTTACCAGTGGTCAGTAGTACCACCATTTTTAAAACTATGCAGATTTCCAATCAATAAGCAGGTAAAATTGCAGCTCCTATTTGTGTAACTGCCAGATTTCAATAAGGTATAACATCATCTATGAAGTATCTGGAAGTTTAGTCATTGCAGTTGAACTTCTTTTCTTGATATATTGAAACGTTTCTTTTCTTGATATATTGAAACATTTTGCTGCTCATCCAAACAGCCTTGTCAATCTGAGAAAAGCTAGTTGTAAGTCCTCAGTTTTGTAGTTCACTTTCAGCTCATATCACCCTGGTCTGAAATAGGCTCACAAGAGGAACAATGGCCTGAGTAGGCTCATTAGATAGGAGTAGTCTCAATAGGCCTTTAGGTTAACAATGGCCTAAGGTGCTGAAACCCATAAAGTATGGGTCATTAACTATGGCCTTGGTGGTGGAGGCATAAAGTATTTTTGATTTGTCTTGGTATTGTTGAAATCTGGGACCTGTCTATCTAGAGGAGCGGATCTCCCAGAGGTCAACTTCATCCCAACCGACCAGAGCCCTGCTCTCTCTTTCGCTCCAGCTGGCCACTAAGAGGAAGGCCTGAAGGGTTTATACCCAGAATCGGGCCTTCTAAGTTGCTGCCCCGGCACTTTGGAAAACCCTGCCAATGGAGATAAGGCTAGTGGAATCTCTGCTGGCCTTTAGGAGAATGCTACAAGACCTGGCTCTTTAGGAAAAGCTTTGGTGATCACTGAGTGCATGAAGGTATTTGGTTAATTGGTTTGTTTGTTTGTCCCAGCTTTTTCTTGATGGAGTCTATTCTTGTCTGTATGGATGCTGTTGCTGTGTCTTATTTTTATTTTTATTTGATTCCCCCCACCTTGTTTTTGTTCGCGGGTTGTTTTGTCCACCCAGTCCGAAATAAAGAGGTGGCACAAAATTTGGGATTTAATAAGGGCCACAATTTATTGAGAACAATAATTAACTCTTTATTTAACTCTATTAACTGAGAACATGTGCCGTACTGCATGTGTTGCCTGTAACAGTGTTCAAATTATTGGTCCCTCACGTTTCATCATGCTGGTGGTATGCTGCCGGGTAAGGTGCAAAGCATTGTTTAATCATCCTTACCCAGCTGAATTTCATTAAGCGTTGGCAGTCCTCAATTTGCTAACTGGGCTAGTTATTTAGGGGCTTCTTGCTAGTTTCTATGTAACCATTTTAACTGAGGACTGCCTGGCGCCTTGAAGGTGCGCTATTGGGGAGGGACCAGCTAGAATTTAGGCAACCACTTGCACTACCCGCCAATTGTGACAGGTGACAGGGTTATATAGCTGTGCCCGTGCCGTGTTAAGGATGGAGGGATGGGTGAAAACTCGCGGTCACTCAAGGCCAATTTGAGTGGCTGCCAGAGTTTCTCCATCCTTGATATAAGGGCGGGCGGGCAGGCGGGACGACTTCTCTAGATGGGCTGAGGTGGTTGGGCACACACTGGGTCTTAAATGCATCACTCCATCACCCCAGCCACGTCACCTGAGGGACTTTGGCTTCATTCGGCCGGGCAGCAAAGCAGACCCCGCCCCCAAACAAGTTGGTGGGGATCCATCATTCTTTATGGGCAAGTTGTCCCCCCCCACACACACACAATTTGTTGTACACCACCCAGAGTTACTGAGGGAAAGTCGGGTGGTTAATAAGTACAAATTAAATAAATAAATAAATAAATAAATAAATAAATCACTGCCTGATGAGTGGCAGATAGACTGTGCCTGAGCCCTCCTCCTCTATTGAGAGAGGGGTTTTCAACATTCACATGAATGGCTTCCCTGACCCCTCTCTCAAACCATCTATCGTCTATGTCTAATATGTATCCATCTACATCTTTGAATGAGTGCCCTTTGTCCTTCAAGATAAACTCACCTGGATGACTGAGAATCTTCACAGACATATCATCTATGGAGGCTTCCAATTCACTCTGAGTTTATGTGCCATCTGACAGGGTTCTACTCCAGGTTCCTGCATAACAAAGATATCAGATTAAGCTTTCAGAAAAACTGGGTCTTTTCAGGTGCTGTTCCACAGCTGTTGAATGGTTTCCAATTTAAAGTGCATTAGAGATAAACTAAAAATTATTTTAAAGACACGGCTATCTCTTTTCTCATTGCATTGCTCTGGACAAAACTCACCCAACTCCTCATAAGAATGACAGCAATATTTGTCATTAGAAAGTGACATCTCTGAGATTGTTCTTGGAAAGGGCTGAAGAAAGAAGTGGATCTCTGCCAGATTATATATTGTATAGGACTGTAAATTTATATTTTAGTTTTCACTACAAATGCCACCATATCATGTTCCCTCTCCATCTTCTTTGGCTGCATGCATCCAGTCTTAGAGGTTCATCATCTCTCATTGTCTACATCTCTGTTCAAAGTTTTTAGTGAAAGCCAAGTTGGAAGACTTGCCCCCCCCTCCAAAAGTCACCAATCTCTTTTGATTAGAACATACTTACACAGTCTGTCTTATGCAACAGCACCAGGAGTTAAGAAGCCAGAGCACAGTCTTCTGCCATGACCCTAAAATAGCAGATCTGCTCAAGATTATCAGAAACCAAAAGATTTAATCTTGGCATTTTCAGTAGTTTCACTGCTACTTCCTTTAGGCTACCAGGGACTTCCTTTTCTGTCAAGGAAACATTTGGAATATTAGAGTAGAGATGGGCAAGAATTGGGAAAATAGCAATTCACTGTGATTTGTAATTAATCAAGGTTGAGGAATCATGAATACCAAATCACAATTTTTTTCTGGTGAACAAATGAACCAATGTGTTGCATTGAGAGACTTTTAAAAGCTGTAAACAAGTCCCCAGACACCTAGAGACACCAAAACCACAAAGAAGCTTCCCATGGACTCTCTTCTACAATCCCTCTAAGTTTGGTAAAGTTTGGGTTTCAGACATCTGATTTATAGGCTCACAAAAAGACCGCAACATGAAAGAGCCTTTTATCAGCTGGCTTGGGGAAGAAATTTAGCACTGATTCATGCCAGGGATAGGGAGGAAGCATAACCCGCATAGAGAAAAACTTTGGCTGGTTCTTCTCTGACTGACTTAGGCAGTTACTTCAACGGTTACTTTACGTCCCTTTCATCGCGGTTCGCCGTCCCGCTTGGGACGGTACAAAAAATGTTACTGCACGTCCATTGCGTGACGGCGGGAGTTCGTCCCGACCATGCCCCCTGAACTGGGATTTAAGTGTGATGAGCCATACATCTCCCTGATCTATGGAATTATGTTGTCTTTGTTCCTGTTTCGAGACAAGTGCCCATGAAGTAAGGCTCAGCACGCAACGTGCATATTCTCCATCTAGTGGCAGGAGTGTGAAGTTGCATTCTCCAGTACAATCCCAATGGCATAAACAATGCATTGCAGAGAGGGAAGAAGGCATAAAACCTCGAACTTTGCTGCTTAACGCAGGAAAGGCAATGTTACAGAGAATCGAAATATCAAAAAGTGGAAGGTCAGACCAAAAAAAGGGGGGGTGAAAACGAAGGCAGGGAAGTACAGATGTTGTCACAAAACAAGGACATGAAGTAACAGTCATCACGATACCATCAATCATGTCTGTGTGTAAACGGAAACAGGGACAGAACCAGGACAAGACCACGTGACCGCGAACAACGTTATCACGAAACGAACGTAATCTCGGAACGAGGAAGGACGTGAAGTAACCTCCTTTATGTCCGTTTTGTCTCTGTTAGTGTTACACTTAGGAATGGTACCAAAGATGTTACTTCACATCTGTTGTGCAACTACTGAAATTTGACTCGACCACATCCCCGGAACGGGTGCTAAGCATGACAATACTGTACCTGGTGGTGGGGTAGGTTTTTCCCTTGTCAGTCTTTGTTCCCGCTTTCTGTTCTGAGATAAGACACCATGTAGTAACAACTGTAACACAACAAAACATTCGTTCCTCTCAGAACACTGTAGCCGTTTTTTGCTGGGTTTTTTTTTTTTACTTTTCAGAAGTGAAATATCGAAAAACATTTTTAAGTCCTCCCCCCAAATGGAAAAATGAAGCTAGACAAATTCAGTGTTTGTCATGGTACAAGACCGTGAGGTAACACTTGTCACAAGATAAGTTATCACAACCATGGGAACAATGAAACAGGGGAAAACCACGTGATCATGACCAACGCTGTCACGGTACAAAATTAGTTGTGGAACAAAGAAGGACATGAAGTAACCGGCCAAGAGATAAATGCAAAATGGCTGCAAGGAAACTGCTTATCAACCATTTTAACAAGCACCTCCCTCAGAGCCCCTTGAGCTGTGTGTTGGCTGCCCAACCTGACAAATCAGGAGTCTTTGCATCCCTAGAGCAACTTATTGTCAGAAGCAGGCTAAAGATGGCAAGTGGGAGCCAAAATGGCATGAAAATTGGTAAATGAATCAACTAAAATGGGCAAATATTCATTCATTTGTATTTCTTGGTGTCCCTGCATTTAATGGCAATGAATCAAATTTCTGATGAATTGCTCATTTCTTAAAAATATCATGTTTTCTTTCTTTTCTTTGTGCCCATGTGTAATCCAGAGTCCAAATACCCAGCCCAGCTTTGTCTTATTTCACAAACAAAGATAGGTCAGATTACAGCAAATACTAAGTGAACCTTAGCTCTTCAAGAAATGTGTTTCTCCCCTCAGCCTGCATAGAAACTGAGAGAAATATGCAAACACGTGAATGGGTAGGATGGTGTCACAAGCAACTAAATCTGCAAAATGTGTCCCACATTGATTAAGGGAGTTGCTAAGGGACTTGGTGTCCCCCCCCCCTCTGAGATTTATTCCAAGGAGACCCTTGATCACCTGAAGAACCCTTTTGTTCTCCCAGGCATCAGCTGTTTGTTCATTTGTGTGTGGCTGTTTGCTTGTTTTGCTCTGCTCATTCTCCTCCCAGTTGGCAAAAGATGTGGTTGCCACAGGGGAAATAAACCAAGAGGAATACAGCTGAGACTGGGACACATTCCCTCTAGCAGGAGAAATCAAGGCCACTGTTCAGTTCTGTCAAATGAAGGATTCCTCATAATGATGGATGTTTAGGGTCAAATATGCATGGTGAAAGTTTATTCCAAGTTGTTTTGCTGGAAGCTGCAATTTCCATCAGACGTTCATATAACGCAGAGGAGGCACATCTCTTCTCCTGCAGGTTTTTTTTTTTGGGGGGGGGATTCTTAACAGAGTCACCCCCTTTGGTGGGGAAATAAACATTTAATCCAGACTGCAGCTTCACAGAGCTGCTTTGAATAAAAGGAAAGAAAGTCAAGGGAAAAATTAACATGAAAGTCACACTCTTAAAATAAGCTCACTGATTTAAAATAAACCTTCGTATCCTAGAAAGCTGCCTTAAATCCAAGCCCTATCCATTCTCTGTGTACCCCATGGTGAAACTTTTTGTACATGAACTCTTGGGTGGTCCAATAGACACACACAAGCAAAATCTAAACCTTGTTCAGCTAATTACAAAGTGGCCCTGTATTTGTAAACAGAGCTTGGGAGTAATTCACTTTTTTAGGCTTTACTTTTGTAACGAGTTGCATATTGCAGCAATTAGCTAGAGCAACCGCCCACTTCTCTCTCTCTCTCTCTCTCTCTCTCCTATTATGACTATCGCTATAATAATGTGACATGGCTGCCTGTTTCCCATTACTAGTGTGGGAGTTAGGGTGGTAGCTTAGGCCCAAGCAAAAGGAAAGAGAACAAACAATATGAATCACAGGTCAGCTCTGTTTGTTGTACTGCCTTACCTGCTTCTCTTTGAAGATGTGCAGAGAGTGAGGGGCAGCATTGTTCTCAGATTAAAGTGTTCTGCTTGTATACCACCCCATACCACTTCAAGTAGTCTCTGGGCAATTTACAGTTTAATTACAGTATGCAGGCTACACATTGCCCCTCCCAGCAAGCTGGGTACTCATTTTACTGACCTCGGAAGGATGGAAGGCTGAGTGAATCTTGAGCCTGCTACCTGGGATTGAACCCCAGGTTGTGAGCACAGTTTTACAGGCAGTACAAGCATTTAACCACTGCACCACGAGGCTCTATAGAGGAAGTTTTGTACTTCCTCAACACCTCTCCCCATCCTCCTCGTCTTTTCTGTTTCCTGACCTTAACTCCAAACCAAGTCAGCCACTTTACTTGTTTCAGTAGAACAAATAGAATGGAATGAGGCCAGTTAACACCAAAAGTCCCAGAGTGAAAGGGCTGGATTGCTGTTGGTTAAGGCTAGCATCCAATCCTGTCGTGCACATTAATAGTGAATTGCTTTCCCAGTGAATTCAGTGGGATTTACTTTAGTGTAGACCTGACAGTAGAAAGACTGCCTCGCTCAGAATGCTGCACCAAAGTAAATGCATGTGCGTTGCTGAGCTACTCATATCTTACTGCCAAGGGACAACTGGATGTTGGCAAAGTGGCCAAATTTGTGTTGGAGAAAACATGAGCATGGAAGGGTAATCGTGCAAGTAGTCACCTCCACTGACTTTCTCCTCCATCCGTTTTGCTTGTTCTTACATGTGAATGTTTTCATCCTTAAATTCATTCCCATATGTCTGCAAATTTGGGTATATTCTTTAAAACTGAAATTAGTCCCCCCCCCCAGTTGCACATGTTCAAACAGTATAGCTCTTCCTAGGACCATGATTGTACATGCTAGATATACAGATGATTAAAGCTGAGAAGCCTCTTGGGGCGGGGGGAGTGTTAACCCAAAATTATCAACATTGACTCCGTGGCTGAATACATGTCTAATAGCAGAGGGATCAAAGCCCTGAGCTTATCAGGATGTATCTTTCACTTTCTCTCAGATTCTTTTTGCCAATATTTTTCATGTGGTGACCATGTACATCATCTTCCATCAATGCCAAAGAACTGCCAGTACGTAAAAGCACAGTCTCCTCTGTGTGTGTGTGTGTGTGTGTGTGTGTGTGTGTGTGTGTGTGTGTGTGTGTGTGTGTTTGTCTGTACACATAAATTGCTTGATTAGATAACAACCTACTTATTGCATTATTTGCCCTCTTTCTTACTAGTACCTGTGATACTACCTAACTAGTACTGTGTCTCAGGATGAGTGCTGAGAGACTGTCAAGGAAATCATTTCTTCTTTTGTGGTGGCAAAAGCAAGCTGTCTTTATGTCTATTAAATCAGTGACGAAATATCACTCCGGTTGGATAATTAAGATGTGAAGCTTGATACCATCGCCTAGTTTTAAGGCAATCCATAAAATGAAACCGATTATAAACCCTGCCAGCACAATGTATTCCCATGAGTCTCTGATAATTGGGATGATCATTTAATTGGCACATTCTTTTTCCACTAGGGTGTGCCAATTAAGCAAATTCTAGTATACTGTGCTGTAATAGGACATTTTATATTATCTCCTCTGTTAAAATTACTTATATTGAAAAAAATCATGAAGAAGTAGTATGGATTCCCCCCCCCCTTTTAGGTCCTACTTCCAGAATGTATTATAAATGAATGGAGAGTGATTTCTCTCCCTCTGAGCAGGATTGATAGTGTGGCAATTACACTGGTAGAAAGCAAAATGAATAAATAAATATCCAAAGAATATATCAGCCACTCTTGAACAATTGCAGAACAACTCTTTAGTGCTGACAGAATTATGTCCAGCATATTCAGTATTCTCTGTAATAAAACAAGGGATGGAACTTGTTCCCAGATATCAGAAATGTACAGCTGTACCTTGTATAAAGGAATTAATTCGTTCCAAATAAAATTATGTTAAGCAAATATTCCTTTATATAAGTTTCCCACAGGAATGCGTTGAAAACAGAGTAATCCCTAATTGCAACCATTTTTATGTTGTACAGATTAGCCCATAGGCAATTCTGTTAAGCAAATTTCCCCTATCTCTGGAATTTTTTATGTTGTAAAAATTTTATGTTACACAAACCATTTGTTATACGAGGCTGCAGTGTATTTGTTTATTTATTTATCTTTATATCCCACCCAACTTTCAGCTAGGCTAGTACTCTGGGCAGCTAACAGGAGGACACAAAATCATAAACAAGAACAACAACAATAATAAAAACAATAAAACAGTGAAGACTAATGGTTGGCTGGTGGCAGAAGGGATGCATAAAATTACTTAATTAGGGGCAAAGTTTTGAAAGGCTTGAGGAAACATCTAGGTCTCCTGGCGCAGTGGTTAAATGACTGTACTGCATAGACATGGGCACGACTAGGCGAAATTGTTGTTTCTGTTTTCGGTTCTCGTTATCGTTATGTAACGGGTAACGGTAACGAGAATTACTCCGCTCCAGCTCGAACCCGAACCGAAAAAGAAAAATTGGGTCTATTTTTCGTTGTCGTTCATGGCATTGCGGCGATCGCGTGATGCCAAGCAGCACATAAAAAAGTTTAAAAAAAAAAACGATTCCCGGCCATAAAAGCAGGCGAAAATATGCCTGCCTCAGTGAGAGCACCTACTGAAGGGTGGTTTCTGGGGGGGTCCCCGGCCTCCCCCCCTCCTGTCCTGGGCTGCTTGCACCAGGCTGGGGGGGTCATCCTCGTTGTCTCCATTTGCCATGCGGTGGGGGGATCCAAAATGGCGACCACAATTTTTCTTTTGAAATCGTGGTCCAAAAACCCACCAAAGCACCACAGAAACATGTGAAGATTAGGTATTTTAAATGCCTGAATTTTTATAGTAGCAGCAGTGGGTTTTTTTTATAGCCATAAAACCTCGTATTGATTTTATTTTATTTTATTTTATTTTTATTTTTATTTTTATTTTTTTACACCTGCGCACGCGCAATGATGGGCTGGCCATGGGATGGGACCATGCAAATTTTTGGAGCCATTCCACCAATCGCATGGCCAGATTTTGCTGAGACTTCTGGATGTTGCAGAGAGGGCATAAAAAGCCCACCAACCCTAACCCTAACCCTAACCCTAACCCTAACCCTAACCCTAACCCTAACCCTAACCCTAACCCTAACCCTAACCCATACGCCAGTACACTGTCCTTCTTAGTGGGTCAGAGGCACCCAGAGGTGCAGCCAACTAACGCACCCTATCCTTAACCGTAACCCTAAGCCTAGCCCTTACCCTAACCCCAACCCTAACCCAGATTTGTACGCAAGTACACTTCCCTTCTTAGTGGGTCAGAGTGATGCACCCAGAGAGGAGCCTTCAACTCAGAGACCCACTCCCTCCCTCCCTAAGCATAACCTGTACGGCAGTACGCCAGTATGCTTTCCTTCTTAGTGAGTCAGAGAAGCGCTGTCGAGATTCCTCTGACACACTAACCCCCAAATGTTCTTAGTGAGACAGAGAAGTGCCGACGAGGTTTCCTGTCACACTAACAACAACCCCAACATAATTATAACGGCGGCTACACGTTACGCTCCCTAAACCACTGTACAAACGACAGATGACAAACGGAAACAACAAATTTTTGAAAAATTTCGCGACAAACAGAAACGAGCCAAAACGGGCCCGTCCCAACAAACGACAACTCAAAACGTATTTTTTTCTGGTCGTGCCCATCTCTAGTTCTTCAGGTAAAGCTATGCTCATGACCTAGGGTTCAATCCCAGGTAGCAGGCTCATGGTTGACTCAGCCTTCCATCCTTCTGAGGTTGGTAAAATGAGTACCCAGCTTGCTGGGGGGGGGGGGAATGTGTAGCCTGCACACTGTAAACCACCCAGAGACTACTTGAAGTGATATGGGGAGGTATATAAGCAGAACACTTTGCTTTTTTGCTTTCCTTTCAGTTCCATCTAAAAAACCCAGGAGGGATGGGGCCAATTGCATCTCTGGTGGCAGGGAGTTTCAAAGTGAAGACCTGGTTTCAAGTGGATGATTTCTGGGACTCCCTTGGGGAGTCAGTAGGTATCACATATAGAACATATCACATTCTGTCCCTGCAGCTGTCTGATCAACCCCAACCTTTTCCAAAGGTTTATGGATTTCCTTGAACACTGTGGGATGGGGTGTGCAGCAGCTCCTTAGAAGTCTCCAAAGAGCCATTAACAACGAAATGGAATGGTTTGTCCCAAAATGCCATTAGTCAAGAAAGCTCACAGGACGGTCCAGGAAGTTTCCAGATTACATACTTAAAGCAACAAAAGCTATTCATTGGTGCCCTATGTGCATGGTTCAAGGAGCCATGAACTCAAACGTTCTGAGGATCAGTCAATCTGTCCATTTTTCTTTCATATGCACACCCAAGTCTTTTTCTCTGCTCTACCATTTTTTTCTCTCTGCCTTCAGCTTCCGGAGTAATAAAATTGAAAAATAGCTGGATAATGCCTAGAGAGCAAAGGGCAAAACTTCTGGGCCATGTCCAAGGCCTACCAGAAAGCCCACAATTGAGAAACTACTTAAGAGATTAGGAGAAGGTGGTATATATGGCAGCCAAGAAAATGCACTCCCCTGACATGATTTTATCTGTGTAGGGCTGCCCAAGGCAGCTTTTCTAAGTGGCCAAGTGACTTCTACAATCTGGCCCAGCCTACTTGGTCACGAAACTTCAGGCCTGCCATGGTGATGAATTTTGCTCAGGAAAGAGTGGGGGGGGGGAAATTGCTCGCATTTCCTCCAACATGTATGGTGTTGCTGAGAAAGAAATAAAACTGCATTTTGTCCTCTGGCAGTTTGTTGGTAAGTGGAAGAGTTCGGTGAATTACTCAATAAAATTGTTAATCATCCATTAAGTGCTGCTCCATTTGTAGGAACGTGTTGTTCCCCAGGGATTGTGGACTCCCACACCACACCACCGCCTTGCTTGTTTTAATAGGTACTCCACTTTTTATCATTTCCTATTTATCTCTTCAGCTAATACATATTCTCTTCAAGCACATTTCTCTGCTATATGAATATATTTATTTTCCTGGAGCCCATGTACTTCCCTGATAGACTTCAAGGAAGTGTGAGCTATGGCAGCTGCGCCAATACGTTGCATGTTGGTCAAAATCCTTATCGTTTAGCTCTTGTCATCACATTTCTTTTCACAGTCACAGCCCAGCAGCTCTCTTAGGATTGTGCGGGTCTCCTTGTTAAAATGAATAATGAGCTCACTGGGAGCAGGGGTGCAGGGGGGTGGCAGGTGGTGGGGTGGTGGTGGAGAGAGCGAGCAGAGAACTCCATCCTGCACATTTCTTGCATGGATCATTCATTTCTATCAGCAATCAAACCGAAGCAAAGGAGCAGACAGGGCCTTGACTGGAGAGTTCAAAAGTTAGCAGTTCTCATACGGGGCCCATGCCTCGCTGCTCTCGCTAGCACCCTGGAGTGCATGGGCAAGGTGGTGCCGAATGGAACAAACACAGGGAAGGAAGTGCACATGGTGAAATGGATGTAGAACGTGAAGATTAGACAGCTGCTTTGTTCATTGTTCAGTGCCCAGCATTGAAAGCTGGCAAGAGCTCTGTCAAACACTAATGCGGAGAATGCAGTAATTAAAGACTATGGCATACTGCAGTGCCTACTCATAGAAAAAAGGGGCCAGGCTTGTGCAAGGGCAGGCTGACTTTTGTCATCTCACACCAAGAAATCACCTGGCTTTGAATTACTACACTCAACATTATTGAAACCAGGTGTAACGTGTGGAACATCAAACACAACATCTGACTCAGTCACTAGAAATTGTCTAGCTGGCTCGGTGGTGCTGTGACAATAGTGACACTGTTACTCTATACAGTGGACCCTCGTATAACAAATGGTTTGTATAACAGAAAATCCACTTAAAGGAAAAAATTCCAGAGATAGGGGAAATTTGCTTAACAGAATCACCTATGGGGCGAATCCATACAGTGTAAAAATGGTCGTGACTCGTGATTAGAAATTACTCTGTTTTCAATGAATTCCTATGGGATATTTGTATAAAGGAAAAAATGCTTAACATAATTTCATTTGGAATGGATTAATTCCTTTATACAAGGTACCACTGTATTTGGCTTGTTTCTCTGTCCTCTGTTCGTTCTGATATATAGATAGATAGATAGATAGATAGATAGATAGATAGATAGATAGATAGATAGATAGATAGATAGATAGATATAGATATAGATATAGATAGATAGATAGATAGATATAGATATAGAGATAGATAGATAGATAGATAGATAGATAGATAGATAGATATAGATATTTGTTTTCGTAGATTTTCACGGGTATAGGTATGCATGTTAGGGTGGATTCGGGTTTCTTCCCGTGTAGAAATCTGGTTGTTTTGGCGACGTTTCGACGAGGTCTCACTCGTCATCTTCAGGCTGGTGTTCTGGCTTCTTTCTTCTTGAAGCAAAGCGTGATCTCAGTTGAAGTCCTTCTATAAATACTGCTGGGGGGGTGTGGTTTGCTTGCTCTGTTGCTGATTGTAGGTTCGTTTGTTCTTTTGTGATCTGCTGTGTGGCTGAGGCGATCGTTAAGGGCTTAACTGCTGGTGGGTTAGATGGCTGTTTAGAGACATCATGTGTGGGTGAGGTGCTGGATGTGTGTCTATTAGCCTTTTGTTTCTTAACGACCTTGGTGATGGGTGTTCTGGCAGCATCCTGGGCTTTGGTGGAGTGGGGTCCTGTGTCTTGTGAATTCATTTTGGTCTGGCTGCGTGTCTGTGGTCTCCCAATGTTTTTTTGGCGTGTGTAAGTGTGCTCCATGTGGTGGCTGGAGTGGGGAGTAGCGGTAGATGGTGCAGTCGTGGTTTTGTTATTGGATGGTGGTTTCGTTTCATCTGTGGGAAGGGTCTGGGTTTGTGTTTGGTGTGGATGGAAGGTGGTGGCATCTTGTGTCCTTTTGGACCTGGTGTCAGTCTTTGTGACAGAGGCTCGTCTGTTGACCAGGGCTAGTTTCCAGATGTCAGGCAAGCGGGAGGTGTCATCACGTTTATTCATGTTGTTTGGGTGTTTCTCTATTTCAATGGCTTCCATGATTATTCGACTGTTGAAGTGTTCAGTTTTGGAGATGAGTTTGGTTCTTTTAAAATCAATTTCATGACCTGTTGTTTTTATGTGCTGGAAGAGAGAGGAAGATTTTTCTTCTTTTTTGACTGCGTTCTTGTGTTCTGCGCGATGCGTGCACTTATTCTCCTGTTTGTCTGTCCGATGTATGTGGCTGGGCAGACTTTGCATGGTATTTCGTAGACTCCTTGGTTTTCTAGCTCAATCTTGTCTTTGGGGTTTCTTAAAATGTTGGCTATTTTTTGTTCGGTGCAAAAGGCTGTCTTGATATTGTGTTTGTGGAGAATTTTGCTGATTTTGTCTGTGGTGCCTTTGATGTAAGGGAGGAGGGCAGTGCCGTTGTTCTCTTCTGTTTCTTGGTTCTTGGGGGGTGTTTCTTTTTGGATTAGTTTGGTGATGGTGTTTTTTTGGAATCCGTTTGCAATTAAAGCATTCGAGAGAGTGTGTAATTCAGTTTTTAGGTGGTCTTTGTCAGCGAGGCGTTTGGTTCTGGAGATGAGGGTTTTTGCTACGGAGTTGATCTGTGCAGGGTGGTGGTGTGATTGTGCATTTAAGTAGCGGTTTGTATGTGTTTTTTTCCGGTAGATGGTATGTCCTAAGGAGCCGTCGGGTTTTTTGTAGATTAGGACGTCCAGGAAGGGAAGTTGGTTGTTGGCTTCTATTTCCATAGTGAATTGTATTTTGGGGTGTAGGCTGTTGAGATGTGTGAGGAAGTTGTTCAGTTTGTCTTTCCCGTGTGGCGGAGTGGAAGCCAGCCTAACCAAAATCAACCCAGATGAAGCCAACAAAATCAGACTCGAAGTCACCAATATCCTCTGCTCCAGCAAACCACCCAGAAGCAATTTACACAAAGAAGAACAAAAAGCCCTCACCAACCTGAAGAAAGACAACAACATAATCATTCTCCCAGCAGACAAAGGCAATGCCACAGTGGTGATGAACACATCTGACTACCAAGCCAAACTATCCAACCTACTACAAGACCCTGCTTACATACCTTTGAACACAGACCCCACCACCTACCTGGAAAAAACCACCAAAGCCAAAATAAAAGCCTCACCCTTAAGTGAAGAAATCAAGCCAAGCATCATCCCCAGAGAGAAATCTTCCAGATGCCCCAAGCTCTACGGCCTCCCCAAGATTCACAAAGAAGGAACACCTCTCAGACCCATAGTCAGCTCCATAGGCTCACCCCTACAAAACCTCACCAAATTTCTTGCCAAACAACTCCAGCCCTATGCAGAATCCATCTCTTCATACGTACAAAACTCGTTCCACTTCATAGAAATTATAAAGAAACAAGACCTACAACCCAATGACCTACTCGTGAGCTTCGACGTTGTTTCGCTCTTCACACAAGTGCCCATTCAAGAAGCCTTGACAGCTATCCACAACAAATACAACCCCCCCAAGCACATCCTAGATCTGACCAACCACTGCCTAACCAACACATACTTCATCCACAATGGACAAAGATACAAACAGATAGAAGGAGCACCCATGGGATCACCCCTCTCACCGGTCATCGCAAACCTATATATGGAACACTTTGAAACCAACGCGTTACAGAAGTCCGAACATAAACCCAAACTCTGGCTCAGATATGTTGACGACACCTTTGTTATCTGGCCACACGGGAAAGACAAACTGAACAACTTCCTCACACATCTCAACAGCCTACACCCCAAAATACAATTCACTATGGAAATAGAAGCCAACAACCAACTTCCCTTCCTGGACGTCCTAATCTACAAAAAACCCGACGGCTCCTTAGGACATACCATCTACCGGAAAAAAACACATACAAACCGCTACTTAAATGCACAATCACACCACCACCCTGCACAGATCAACTCCGTAGCAAAAACCCTCATCTCCAGAACCAAACGCCTCGCTGACAAAGACCACCTAAAAACTGAATTACACACTCTCTCGAATGCTTTAATTGCAAACGGATTCCAAAAAAACACCATCACCAAACTAATCCAAAAAGAAACACCCCCCAAGAACCAAGAAACAGAAGAGAACAACGGCACTGCCCTCCTCCCTTTACATCAAAGGCACCACAGACAAAATCAGCAAAATTCTCCACAAACACAATATCAAGACAGCCTTTTGCACCGAACAAAAAATAGCCAACATTTTAAGAAACCCCAAAGACAAGATTGAGCTAGAAAACCAAGGAGTCTACGAAATACCATGCAAAGTCTGCCCAGCCACATACATCGGACAGACAAACAGGAGAATAAGCGCACGCATCGCAGAACACAAGAACGCAGTCAAAAAAGAAGAAAAATCTTCCTCTCTCTTCCAGCACATAAAAACAACAGGTCATGAAATTGATTTTAAAAGAACCAAACTCATCTCCAAAACTGAACACTTCAACAGTCGAATAATCATGGAAGCCATTGAAATAGAGAAACACCCAAACAACATGAATAAACGTGATGACACCTCCCGCTTGCCTGACATCTGGAAACTAGCCCTGGTCAACAGACGAGCCTCTGTCACAAAGACTGACACCAGGTCCAAAAGGACACAAGATGCCACCACCTTCCATCCACACCAAACACAAACCCAGACCCTTCCCACAGATGAAACGAAACCACCATCCATCCAATAACAAAACCACGACTGCACCATCATCTACCGCTACTCCCCACTCCAGCCACCACATGGAGCACACTTACACACGCCAAAAAAAACATTGGGAGACCACAGACACGCAGCCAGACCAAAATGAATTCACAAGACACAGGACCCCACTCCACCAAAGCCCAGGATGCTGCCAGAACACCCATCACCAAGGTCGTTAAGAAACAAAAGGCTAATAGACACACATCCAGCACCTCACCCACACATGATGTCTCTAAACAGCCATCTAACCCACCAGCAGTTAAGCCCTTAACGATCGCCTCAGCCACACAGCAGATCACAAAAGAACAAACGAACCTACAATCAGCAACAGAGCAAGCAAACCACACCCCCCCAGCAGTATTTATAGAAGGACTTCAACTGAGATCACGCTTTGCTTCAAGAAGAAAGAAGCCAGAACACCAGCCTGAAGATGACGAGTGAGACCTCGTCGAAACGTCGCCAAAACAACCAGATTTCTACACGAGAAGAAACCCGAATCCACCCTAACATGCATAGATATAGATATAGATATAGATATAGATATATAGATATATAGATATATAGATATATATATAGATATATAGATATATCAGTAGTACAGCCAGGTCTGAGGGGAACTTGCAGTGAGGTGGGCAATGCCCCCTTTTGGATTACTACAGTGAGTCCCTCTGTTCTATCTTCACCAGTTTCGTAGTGATGGAACAACAACCTCAACATTCCTCTTTCCCAGAGTGGATATGGTAAGGTCTGGACAATCATATAGTATATACAACCCTCAGTTCTAAAAGTGCCTCTGGGTATCTATGCCCTTCATTAAGTGAAGATGCTGCATACACCTATCTGGAGCTTTTCCCTATGTTCTGCCACTGCCAAGGTGAGAGGTCCCAGAGTTGCAGTCTATAGCAAAGCCCTATTCCATTGTATCTGGTTGCCCCATATAATCCTCTGGCTGGTTTTTTATTCTAGTTTGTGAATCGTCTCAGCTACATTTCTAAAAAAATTCAAAAAGGAAATTACAGTTTTTGAAAAATTAGAATTTGCAATAGCAACCTTAACAAAGAAGAGCAAACCTAAGAATGTATGATGGATCATTGGTTCATCTTGGCTGATATCAACACTCTCTGCCAGCACAATCAGCCACTGTGCCTGCACTTTCAGGCACCCTGCATTCCTAATCACCACCTGGAAACACATTCAAACTTCTCTGATGGTCACCCATTCAAGGACAAGCATTGCTGATCTTCCAAAATCACTGGGATGAGACCACGGCTTGGGACCTGAATACCTGTCGGAGCGTATCTTCCAAAGGTCAACTGAGGCCCGACCCACGAGAATGTTACAGGCAAACTCACTCTGAGTGGCCATGCCCAGAGATGCGCGGAAATCAGTCACGTGCAAATGCACCTTCTCTGTGGCTGGCCCCTCACTCTGGAACCAACTTCCGAGTGAGTTGCGCCTTGCACAGTCCTTGCCCGCCTTCAAAAAAGCACTTAAAACCTTGCTTTTTCGGGAGGCATTTGGCGGCCTCTAATCTTATTTTTTAAAAATTCATTTTTTGATGCCAATTGCCAACACTTTTGTTATCTACCGATTCCCCCCCCCTTTTAAATTCTTTCTTGATCTTTGATGTACCGTTGTATTGTATTTTAATTGGTTGCTCCAACCCATGTTGTTAGCCACCTGGAGTTCCCTGGGAAGACGGGCAGTATATTAAATAAATAAATAAATAAATAAATAAATAAATAAATAAATAAATAAATAAATAAATAAATAAATATGCATATAGGGGAGGAGGGTCTGTCCTGGCAATTTTAAGTTATCCAAATTACCAGAACAAATTGAAATTATCTATGGACTTTGTTTTTTGATTTGTTTTCATAGCAGCAGAATCAGCCACCAGAAGATGGTAGGCATCTCAAAACCAACTTCCAAACTAAATGAAAAAAAAAAGGCAAAGGGACATGAATTCTAGCCTGTTTAAGCTGAGGAGAGGAGTGAATACAGTGAATCAGGGCCATTCTGTTTCTCTCCCCCTGCTCCCCTGTTCAGCATCCAAGTCTGTCACCTTCAGACAAGCACGACACAACCTGTGTAATGCATTAAAATTGCATTCTGTAAAAGAGTCCCAAGTCCCATTAGTATTTCAACCTATACTTGGAAACCTTCTGGAAACTCTGCAATATTAATAGCTTTTTGTACTTCCAAGGGGGTTGCTGAGTTCACACTTTTGGTCTTGCCTGTGGAACCAGCAGTCCCTGGACTGTGCAGTCCAAGACTTAGCAAGCAATCACCTTCATTTCCCCCCTCATTCCAGCAAATAATTCATCACATTGGTGGTGCAAAATGACAGCAGAGGAGTCATTGTCGGCTGCCATGTGCTGCTGACTGTTAACTCCTTCACTACCATCCCTCCGCTTAACGAGGAAAATATATATTTCTTGTATATAAAAGCCTTTATTCTTATGGCTACCCGAAGTAAGTAGAGATTTTTGAACAATGCCCAGACAATCGTTACCTCCTCTCAAACATTCAAATACCCAGGCTTCTCATTCAGCTGAAGAAGCATGTGTGTGCTTTTTATGTATGACTAGAAAACATTCAAAATATATGGTGCCAAATTGTTGGGGAAAGGGTTCAGAACAGTTTGTTTTCTACCAAACCTGAGGCTTTAGGAGTTTCCCACAGAGAAACTGGGGGAACTGGGGGAGGAGTGTCACGGAGATCTGGGGACCGCTAAAAGTTTGATGTGGGTCTGCATTCAACCCTTCTCTGCGACACATAAATGTCCTACAGAATGTAAACACAATCTGTGAAGTGTTGGACCTGCTTGTTCCTTAAACTTTGCCATCTAAACACGACAAGGTTTGATTTTGTTACCATGTGGTAAAAAGGAATACAATGGTACCTCCATACTTATGAGTTTAATGCATTCCAAATGCATGCTCTTAAGTAGAACAACTCTTAAGTAGAGCAGCCCTATCTAAAAAATTGGGGGGAGGGAATTGAAAACATAAAAAAATGGTAAGTTTACATCTAAAATTGTAAGTTCAGATGCAGACCGCATCTAAAATTTGTAAGGCAGCAGTTAAAATGCCAATGGGTTTTCGCTCATAAGTCAAATTGCTCTTAAGTCAAGCTGCTCGTAAGTAAAGGTAAGTAATTGATCCCTATGGTCTATGGCAGGCATGTCCAAACTTCAGCCCTCCAGATGTTTTGGACCACAACTCCCACAGTGCTTTGCTATTGGAAATACAGGCTTGGAATTCTGGGAGTTATGGTCCAAAACATCAGGAGGGCTGAAATTTGGACATGCCTAGTCTATGGTAAATACACTTTTCATATTCATATGAAGGTAACATTTCATGCTGGAGTAAAATATTCTCAAAGTACAAAGATTTTTTTGTACTTTTTGCTTCAGTAAGTGGGATACCCTGTCCAATTCAATTATCTGAAGACCGAATTGAGATCAACAGCCTGTCCACCTAGTCACCTCCCCACCCTAAATTATCTGGAAAGTACATCTCATAGGTGGTTACTTCACGTCCTTCCTCGAGCCGAGGTGAACTTGCCTCCGTGTTGAAATCGGTTTTCAACACGGATCGAGAAGCGGATTTAAAAGATTCCTGAGCTCCAGGACGGGAATCTTTCACCCTGCTTGGGGCGCAGTTCAGGGGGTGTGGTCGGGGTGAACTCGGATTGACTCCACAAGGACGTGAGGTTCTGTTCCTTCGAACTCGGATTGATCCCACAAGGACGTGAAGTTCCGTTCCTTCGAACCGGTCTCCAGCGGGGCCGTGAACTGCAGCGAGAGGGACGTGAAGTATCAGCCATAGTTGTACTTCAAAACAGAGTTAATGTACCTCAAAGCCTACTTTAGTGAAAGGGGGAATATCCAGATATAAGAGGGGAAAATAACTGCATGCTTTAAAAAAATGAT
This sequence comes from Phrynocephalus guinanensis, assembly GCA_037367245.1. Taxonomy (NCBI): domain Eukaryota; kingdom Metazoa; phylum Chordata; class Lepidosauria; order Squamata; family Agamidae; genus Phrynocephalus; species Phrynocephalus guinanensis. The sequence continues at coordinate 152,662,759 of CM074733.1, read as the reverse complement.
AGAGGAGATGTCAAGACAAAAGATAATGTCAAAGCATGTGCTAGGTCTTCTTCAGGTAAGGACAAACAAAATACAGGCATACCTTATTTGACGAATGTCTCTGTTAACGTAATTTTTGGTTCACGAAAGGAAATCCATTTACAGGCATACCCAGTTTATGAATTGTTATTCCTGAAAAAAATAAGTTTACACATTTTTATAAAAAAAAATCCCCCCTGGATGCATTGCTCCCCAGTGCATTTCCTGTTTATGAAATTTTGGTAGATAATTTAACCTAGGGAACACATTAAATTCATCAAACTGAGCTATGCCTGTACGTGCCATCAGGTAAGAAAAGAAAGTTTAAAAATTAAGAGAGCACTGATAAAACAAGCATTCTAAATTTGGCTCTTTCCCCTCCTAACTATGAATGTTGTGGGGAACTGGACTGAGTCTGATCTTGAATCGGGCAGCCATTGGCATCATCTTTTAGGCCACAGGCTTCTGGGGTCAGAACTACATTACAGGGTGTGAGTACACAATACAGAAAATAGGCTTTCATTTGCTGCCACCGACAGTTTTTCAAATCAGGTCCCTCCTGGTTACAGTGGGTGGAATCACAGTAACCTTCTAGAGGAGAAACAGTTATCACATTCTGGGAATCAGCAGGGGCAGAGCCTGAGAAACCTGTTTTGCATCGTGATCCAACAAAAAAAGCTGCTACTGATCTGATGAGGTATCAATTGGCAATTTCCACTGGGACTTCCCCTTCCTGTCACTTTAAAAAATGTTTTTCCATAGTCATTGAGCAATGATGTGTTGCAGCACCAATTAACTTTGGAAACCTTTGTTTGTTTGTTTATTTGTGAAACACAGAGGGAATCTCACTCCCCAGCAAGCACCCCTTTATGTGATCAGGGGAAGAAGCAGAGACAAGTGATGTCAGTGAAGTGAAATAAAATTAAACACCCCTTCCTCAGAACGAAAAGGAACAACAAAGACAAAAGACAATTCTCCACTGAAAGCATATGATTCCCCACTTGGCCTTCTCCATGCCAGTAGTATTTAACTTGACTTCATCTTTGCCTAATTGGAAGGAAATTGCAGGCTGATGGGACAATGTCTCATTCCCCACAATTGGAGAATGAGATTGACCGGCAGGTGTGGCTATTGGGGACGTGGAGGAGGCTTTATTCCCCCTTTCTGCCAAAGAGCATGAGAGGTCCTGCTGCAGCAGAACCTGTCATGATACCTTGGTGACCTGGTTTCCTGAAGGGTGAGATCCTGGTTATTGCAGGCTTCGGTTAACTTCAGAGACACCCATACCAGTTGGTCCAGAATCCACAGCTTCCCTCGGACAAACATACAGCCCCAAAGCATGTCAATGGCACAGGAAAATGAGACACCTTGAAAAAGCACAGACAATTTAATTCTGGTGACCACGTGACAATCTCTGGGAGACTAGGGAATTATCTGCCGTACCATGAGTCAAATATTTCTGGAAACTTCCCAAGAGTTCTATCATAAGGGTGTTCTTCTAGGCCAGTTAGGAATAAAGGGATCACCAGGAACTGATGGCATTGCTGAATTTCACTGACACCTGTTGAGTGGAACTGACTTTTTTTAAAAAAGACATAGCAACTGGAAGCCCCTTCTTCATTTATAATGAGGATTGATACAGGGGAATGTTGAACCATGTTATGTGGAAGCAGTGTAGCACTGTAAATTGAATTTGACCTGCCAGCCCTGTCACCTTAAAATAGTGGCTGTTGATCATCTCTAAAGTAGTTCTTAAAAAATGGAAAATGGAGAATAAACCTCAAGAGAATTTCATTTGTGGCATGCTGGTTTGAATCATCTGTTGTCACTATACTTAGTACAAGGCCACAAAACAATATATACTTTGGGGAACACTGCCAAAGTCTCTCTCCCTCCACCCTGCCTGCACTTTGTTCCTCTGCACTCGTTTAGACAATTGTAAGGGAATGAAGAAAAATCCCTTGAGCTACATGAGATGGCTCAATATTCTCTCATAAAACTTTTTTAAAATGTACTAGACTTGCACCCTACTATGGGTTAAGAGAGTAGAAAACCTCTCTGTGAATGAATCAAAGGAAAATCTCTTGAGATTTACTTATCTTACTATCTTATTTTAGGAGGGCAATGCTGTAATTGAGCACCTGATCTCTTTCTGTAGAATGAAGGTGAAAAATATTAGCCTTCTTTCCTTCTTTTTCCTTGGCTCTTACAGCTAAGCTATGTTTCAGAATTTTGAATTTATGATTAAATTCTATTTTGCAACATCATACTAGTATAGAGATGCATAGAAGAAGATATCTAAAAGTACCCGAGAATGTACCCCCTTTTCATTAACTACCACTCAACGTCTCAATAATTCACTCTCAGACATTTGTAGAAGAATTTAAAAATACATTATTTGCTTAGAATTGCTTGAAATCACAGACTTATGCATGATGCACATATATTGTACTTAGCAATCAACTGAATAGATCAACAGTAAACCATCAACTGCCCTCAATCTGTGAAAGAGCTACTCAGCAAATGGGTGGGGGCTCTCTGTGAATTCATCAGCACAGAGCGGTCCCTCCCAGTTAGAGATGGGCACGACTTAGCGGTATTCCCGTTTCCGTTTCCGTTACTCGTATCCGTTACTCTACGGAAACGGAAACGGGAATTACTCCACCAGACTTCGAGCTCGAACCGACGAACGAACAATTTGGTCTGATTTGTCGTGCTCGTTACTTGCATCGCGGCGATCGCGCAATGCCAAGCGGCACAGAAAAAAAGTTTTTAAAAGTTAAAAAAAAAACCCGATTCCCGGCCCTAAAAGTAGGCGAAAACTGTCTGAGGGCACCTACCAGGCCAGAAGGGTGTTTTATTTGGGGGGGGTTCCCCGCCCCCCTCTCCTTGGCTATTGCTACTGCTGCGCTGCTGGTACCAGGCTGGGAGGGCGCATCCATTTGCCATGCAGTGCGGGGGATCCAAAATGGTGACCGCAATATTTTTTTTGAAATCGTTGCCCAAAACCCCACCAAAGCACCACAGAAACATGCGAAAATTAGCTATTTTAAATGCTTGAATTTTTACAGTAGCAGCAGTGGGTTTTTCTTGCAAAAAAAGTCTCCGTTGATTTTATTTTATTTTATTTTATTTTATTTTATTTTTTTACACCTGCGCATTCGCAATGATGGGCTCGCCCATGGGAGTGGACCATGCAAAGTTTTGGAGCCATTCCACCAATCGCATGGCCAGGTTTTGCTGACTGTACCAGGCTGGGAGGGCGCATCCATTTGCCATGCAGTGCGGGGGATCCAAAATGGCGACCGCAATATTTTTTTTTGAAATCGTTGCCCAAAACCCCACCAAAGCACCACAGAAACATGCGAAAATTAGCTATTTTAAATGCTTGAATTTTTACAGTAGCAGCAGTGGGTTTTTCTTGCAAAAAAAAGTCTCCGTTGATTTTATTTTATTTTATTTTATTTTTTTTACACCCGCGCATTTGCAATGATGGGCTCGCCCATGGGAGTGGACCATGCAAAGTTTTGGAGCCATTCCACCAATCGCATGGCCAGGTTTTGCTGACTGTACCAGGCTGGGAGGGCGCATCCATTTGCCATGCAGTGCGGGGGATCCAAAATGGCGACAGCAATATTTTTTTTTAAATCGTTGCCCAAAACCCCACCAAAGCACCACAGAAACATGCGAAAATTAGCTATTTTAAATGCTTGAATTTTTACAGTAGCAGCAGTGGGTTTTTCTTGCAAAAAAAAGTCTCCGTTGATTTTAGTTTATTTTTTTTTATTTTTTTTACACCTGCGCATTTGCAATGATGGACTCGCCCATGGGAGTGGAACATGCAAAGTTTTGGAGCCATTCCACCAATCGCATGGCCAGGTTTTGCTGACTGTACCAGGCTGGGAGGGCGCATCCATTTGCCATGCAGTGCGGGGGATCCAAAATGGCGACCGCAATATTTTTTTTGAAATCGTTGCCCAAAACCCCACCAAAGCACCACAGAAACATGCGAAAATTAGCTATTTTAAATGCTTGAATTTTTACAGTAGCAGCAGTGGGTTTTTCTTGCAAAAAAAGTCTCCGTTGATTTTATTTTATTTTATTTTATTTTATTTTATTTTTTTACACCTGCACATTCGCAATGATGGGCTTGCCCATGGGAGTGGACCATGCAAATTTTCCACCAATCGCATGGCCACTTTGCCAGGTTGACCACAGAGACTTCTGGGATGTGCCAATCGGGCATAAACAGCCCACTAATCGTAGCCCAAACCCGAACCCTAAGCCTAACACATACGCCAGTACACTGTCCTTCTAAGTGGGTCAGAGAGGCACCCAGATGCACCCCAATACTCACCCTAACCTCACCCGTAACTAGCCTAACCCTAGCGCTTGCGCTAACACGTCTTAACCCTAAGCCAGATCTACTTGCATTGCACTACATGCAAGTACGTGAGACACAGCGGGTGCAAAAAGTCTGCCAGTCCGTCACTTGTGGCTCTGGCTGACTCCTGCAGCTCCCTCCAGGAGCCCGCTACCCCCCAAACCAGTACTAACAACAACGAAAAAACGAAAAAAATGAACCGACTAATGTTTGCAAAATTTCGCGAAAAACGGAAACGAGCCGAAACGGACTGCCTCCGACACACGACAACTCGAAAACGTCATTTTCCCGAGTCGTGCCCATCTCTACATTCTGGGAATCAGCAGGGGCAGAGCCTGAGAAACCTGTTTTGCATCATGATCCAACAAAAAAAGCTGCTACTGATCTGATGAGGTATCAATTGGCAATTTCCACTGGGACTTCCCCTTCCTGTCACTTTAAAAAATGTTTTTCCATAGTCATTGAGCAATGATGTGTTGCAGCACCAATTAACTTTGGAAACCTTTGTTTGTTTGTTTGTTTGTGAAACACAGAGGGAATCTCACTCCCCAGCAAGCACCCCTTTGTGTGATCAGGGGAAGAAGCAGAGACAAGGGATGTCAGTGAAGTGAAATAAAATTAAACACCCCTTCCTCAGAACGAAAAGGAACAACAAAGACAAAAGACAATTCTCCACTGAAAGCATATGATTCCCCACTAGGCCTTCTCCATGTCAGTAGTATTTAACTTGACTTCATCTTTGCCTAATTGGAAGGAAATTGCAGGCTGATGGGACAATGTCTCATTCCCCACAATTGGAGAATGAGATTGACCGGCAGGTGTGGCTATTGGGGACGTGGAGGAGGCTTTATTCCCCCTTTCTGCCAAAGAGCATGAGAGGTCCTGCTGCAGCAGAACCTGTCATGATACCTTGGTGACCTGGTTTCCTGAAGGGTGAGATCCTGGTTATTGCAGGCTTCGGTTAACTTCAGAGACACCCATACCAGTTGGTCCAGAATCCACAGCTTCCCTCGGACAAACATACAGCCCCAAAGCATGTCAATGGCACAGGAAAATGAGACACCTTGAAAAAGCACAGACAATTTAATTCTGGTGACCACGTGACAATCTCTGGGAGACTAGGGAATTATCTGCCATACCATGAGTCAAATATTTCTGGAAACTTCCCAAGAGTTCTATCATAAGGGTGTTCTTCTAGGCCAGTTAGGAATAAAGGGATCACCAGGAACTGATGGCATTGCTGAATTTCACTGACACCTGTAGAGTGGAACTGACTTTTTAAAAAAAAAGACATAGCAACTGGAAGCCCCTTCTTCATTTATAATGAGGATTGATACAGGGGAATGTTGAACCATGTTATGTGGAAGCAGTGTAGCACTGTAAATTGAATTTGACCTGCCAGCCCTGTCACCTTAAAATAGTGGCTGTTGATCATCTCTAAAGTAGTTCTTAAAAAATGGAAAATGGAGAATAAACCTCAAGAGAATTTCATTTGTGGCATGCTGGTTTGAATCATCTGTTGTCACTATACTTAGTACAAGGCCACAAAACAATATATACTTTGGGGAACACTGCCAAAGTCTCTCTCCCTCCACCCTGCCTGCACTTTGTTCCTCTGCACTCGTTTAGACAATTGTAAGGGAATGAAGAAAAATCCCTTGAGCTACATGAGATGGCTCAATATTCTCTCATAAAACTTTTTTAAAATGTACTAGACTTGCACCCTACTATGGGTTAAGAGAGTAGAAAACCTCTCTGTGAATGAATCAAAGGAAAATCTCTTGAGATTTACTTATCTTACTATCTTATTTTAGGAGGGCAATGCTGTAATTGAGCACCTGATCTCTTTCTGTAGAATGAAGGTGAAAAATATTAGCCTTCTTTCCTTCTTTTTCCTTGGCTCTTACAGCTAAGCTATGTTTCAGAATTTTGAATTTATGATTAAATTCCATTTCGCAACATCATACTAGTATAGAGATGCATAGAAGAAGATATCTAAAAGTACCCGAGAATGTACCCCCTTTTCATTAACTACCACTCAACGTCTCAATAATTCACTCTCAGACATTTGTAGAAGAATTTAAAAATACATTATTTGCTTAGAATTGCTTGAAATCACAGACTTATGCATGCTGCACATATATTGTACTTAGCAATCAACTGAATAGATCAACAGTAAACCATCAACTGCCCTCAATCTGTGAAAGAGCTACTCAGCAAATGGGTGGGGGCTCTCTGAATTCATCAGCACAGAGCGGTCCCTCCCAGTCACACAAACTACATATAGCATGCCAGGTTGCCAAAAAAAGTTGTGATACAGTTTCCATAAATTTTATTGTCCACATGGCTGGTTTTTTGCAGAAACGTGCTGCTCGTGTTTGGCAAGAACCTCCCAACAGCAATAACATAAATATTATAGGGTGAGAGAGAGAGAGAGAGAGAGAGAGAGAGAGAGAGAGAGAGAGAGAGAGAGAGAGAGAGAGAGAGAGAGAGAGACTGATGTGATTGTGGACACTACTGTGCCTTTTAAGGAGTTGTTTCCCAATACTGAGAGAAGGGAGGAAGAAAAGTGATGCTACAGTTCACAAAATTAACATTTTGGGCCTAAGAATTTCTCTCCTCCCCAGCTCTTTTTTTAGCCTGAAGTTTTCCTTGGGTTTTGCATGGTTCATTACAGCACGTAATCCAATAGGCCGAAGACCTTCCATCAGATCTTGAAGCCAAGAGAGTTGGAAACATTTGTCTACACAGGGTGCAGCTACAGATGAGGGCATCTTAGGCAGGAGCCTTGCCTGCCTGCCTGCCTTGGTCCACTTTTGGTGCAGATCAGATATCTGCCTATAAGAGAAGTATCCGTCCAGTGAAGGCTTGTGACTGCAACAGCGGTGTGATGTATTCTTAACAATCCCCAGACAACTCAAGAATACATCTTGCCTCCACCAACAAGGACATGGTTAACAACTCACATGTTATAGGTTCTATTTAGACATGGGCATGAAATGAATGAATTTATTTCATTTTGTTTTTCATTTTTCATTTTATTTCCTAATGAAATGAAACAAAATGGAAATTTTCATTTCATTCCATTTTGTTTTTCATTTTTTATTATTTATTTTGATAAGCACCGATAATTAAAATGTGAGGCAATCAGCTGGCACACGAGGCTGCATGCCAGCTGGTTGGCAGGAAAAATAATTTAAAAAAAAAACGACTGGCCTTCCTGCAGGCCAGCTGGTTGGCAGGAGTGAAAAACAACAACAGCCAACCGACCTCTCTGCAGGCCAGCTGGTTGGTGGGAGTAAAAAAAAACCCAAAACTCACCAACCAGCCTCCCTGCACACCAGCTGCTCAGCAGGAGTAAAAAAAAGAAAACACTAACCAGGCTCCCTGCGGGCCAGCTGGTTGGTGGGATTTTTAAAAAGCTGCTGACCAGCCTTCCCGTGGGCCAGTTAAAAAAAAAACCTGCCGACTGGCCAGGCCAGCCCCAACAGTGTAAATAAAAAATTGAAAAATTGAAAAATGAAAAATGAAAAACAAAACAAAACAAAATACAAAATGATTTTTTTAAAGAAAATTTCATTTCGTAATCAACAAAACAAAATGGGGGGAAAGAAATGAAAAACAAAACAAATTGCCATTTTGGCATTTTGTGCCCCTCTCTAGTTCTATTCATAAAAAGCAGTCTGAACATGCAAGTGCATCTCCCTCATCAGAAATTCTGTAGGTTTTTCTGGAAAGAAGTCATGCTGTCAATGGAAGGGCAATGGCATTTATCTCATATGTTTGTCCTAAGAGCCTTTTCTATCATGATGAGGCCAGTGATCCATCTCCTAAGTTTCCCAGAAATAAAAGTGCTTATTGACTTCTCTGGTACCAAGGGTTTGGCAGAGTCTGGACAGATCATTATTCTGCATATTTCAGACACCGTTCACTTGCAGAGATTGTTGTATATTTGACCCTTTGGTAAATATAGAAAAATCTATTGGTCTTGCTTTTAGCTTCATGCTTGGTGGGATTTCACAGAGGCGTCTCCTTTTCTGACGAGTTCAGTATGAAACAATCATTGCCACCAGTTCTCTCCCATCTATTATTAAATAAGCCACTTGTTCACCTTGTTTCTTCAAGGTGGTCCTGGAGAAGGCTATAACAGTGGGTGGGTGGGTGGGTGGAGATATTAAATAAGGCCAAACAAATGTTGTGAAACAAGTATTGAAGCAGTGCTGCAATGTGTTCCACAAAAACACATGCACACTCTTCATACCTCACCTGTGTTCCAGAGAGATGCTAACTTATCCCACCACCACCACCACCACCACCAAATCACACAATGCCTATTTCTTTTGGGAGAAGATTCTATATTCAGTGACATTTAAGGATATAAATGCTTTTAAAATTCTGCTGGTGGACTAACTATTTCATTTTTGTTTACCTTATAGATCGTAGTGGCCTAGTTTAGAATTACTATATTTTTTTAAAGATAAATCATGCTGTTTTAATAAAATCCCCTGCCCAGGTACTCAATTTAATTCTAATTTGGTGAATAAATTGTATATTTAAACTTAAATCTTGTTGCTCTAATAATTTAAAAAATAAGGCCCATTATTTTACAAACCTATCCTCCTGTTGCACATACTGTATTCTTCTCTTATATATTGCTTTTATCTACTCTACCACCTGCCATAAATTTCCTAACCAATTCGTAAGTGAAAGTACTTCTTTTTACTTCCATAATTTAGTATTACAGCTTACTCTCTTGACCAGTAAATAAGGAGGGAAGACACAAAAGAAAGGTTTAAACTTCAGCCACTGCTGTATTAAATTTTCTGATCCCTAACTTGAGATGGCACCCATGGAAGTGCATAAATCCTGTGATACTGGTGCGGGTGGACACCCCTGTCCCCTCTATCCCAGGTCAGGTGAGCCCCATGGCCCAGAACCATGTTATACATTGCTAGGCTTTCTGCTGCTGGGTGGGGAGACAGCCTTGGGTTCATTTCCATCCTAATTCACATTAATTGAGTCTGTTTCATAATCCTTATCTGTCTAAGGGGACCATCCCTATCTTAAACTAGTTTTGTTACCAGATATTAGCAATTCCTGAAAGTAAAATGAAGAAGTAATAGATGAGTAGTAGGAAGGAGGTGACGCCATATTGAATTACTCTGGGTTGTGAAAGACGGTGTATTTTACAAAATTATCGTTCACACTTTTGGCGCCCTGTATTTTGGCACTGTGAAGTATATTTCCATGTTATTTCCTTTATAGAAAAGTTTTTCAGAAATGTAGGAGTCTGAGAAGTTTTAAATGAAAAAGCAGCTTCACAGAAAACCACACTAATGGTGGCTTTCTTTTGAATGTTCCCCTCAGTCTAGTCCTGAGCGTCATGGCCTACATGACCAAAACAACACACACCCTGTCTTTAGAAGACTGTGTCACAATTAGCCACACCAAAAAGTTTATTCAAATCCTTTCAGCTTGAAAAAAGTAGACGTTCCTTCAACAGTGGGGGTGGGGGGAATAATTTGGGACTCGGGAGCAAAAAAGGGCTGAATCAATTCAATTCAGCCATTGTGTCATGCAAGCAGGAAAAAAAAAACACCATTGAATTCACCTGTTTTATAAGCTGAGCAAACACCACAGCATTTGACCAAGTAGTTGGACTTTTGCTTTGCCTTGCTAGGTTTTACAGAGCAGCTATGTACTGTATCTGTCTGCTCCAAGGTAAGGCCCATTATGGGCAGTACTAGCTAATCCCAGGTCTGTTTGATGGCTTTAATAGATAATAGATAAATGTGGACGATCACGTTCTGTGGGAAAATCATGTTTCAGTAGGACAAGATAGCATTTCTTCAGGCAGGGGCTTTCTGCTTATCCCCAGCTATTACCTAAAGTAATTCTGATTATGTGAGCATTTCATAAGTGCCCCATATAATCTACTAATGACAGATAAATCATTCGGTTCACTGAAGATTGGTTTTTTTCCTATGCCTATGAGCTATAAGAATCTGTCCATTACATACTGTCATCAGAAATTCATTGGGTTTCATTAAAAATACACTGGAAAGAATTGAAATGTACTAAGAGCCATGAGTGAAAGTGTTGGTATTTATATGCTGTTTGTTATAACTCCAGGCTTTTGTTGACTTGTCGTGTTGGATTAAATAATGTGTTAGGTTTTTTAAAACAACAATTAGCTATGCTGATAGAAACATTTCTAAATATGAGTGAGCCATGGGGGATTTTTTTAAAAGTTTTTTTTTTTACAGTCCATAGGTGTAGAAACATATCACAGGGCTATCTACAGTCCTAATGAAAGAAGAGCCACTAAATATTATTACTGATGCTTATTGATTGGGCTTCCAACATTAGAAGGTCTTTTAATTCCCTTCCAATAGATATCTTGAATATACAGCAATACTGTTTTATCTATATATGTCTTTCTCAATGTTTTAAATTGTTCTAGCATGTGAAATGTCTTCAATTGGATGTTGCAGCTTATCAGAATTGATTTTCATCACTCTGTTGCAAATACATTCTTGCAACTGAGACTATAAATCCTTCTTGACCACCCTACCAAAAACGAGATCTCTGGTTCTGTCAAATCATCATATCTGGAGTGGAGCTGAAATTGAGTTGGGGGACGCAGTTTTGTGAACATGTTTGGTATTATAAAAATGCACTCTATTTGGCCATTGATTGGGGTTTCAAAATTAGATAGAAAATGCTGGTTGTGAAGTGTTTCATGATGCAGGTTAAGCAAATCAGAACTATTGTTCTCAACTCTGGGGTGGCTGCATAATTAAGTCACGTAGCCATCAAATTTGTCTATTTGGTGATAACTTCCATGTCATCCTATTCAAGGTTAAAAACAACATTTCCTAGCATAATTCTGCTATCACCTTGTGCATTGGTCCCACAACCAGATCAGATTTGATAGGCAAATAGTGGTTCCTATTATCCCTGCTCAGAAATTCTGAAAGTAATAGCACTCTTTGTGTAAGCAGAGAGAGAGAGAGAGAGAGAGAGAGAGAGAGAGAGAGAGAGAGAGAGAGAGAGAGAGAGAGAGAGAGAGAGAGAGAGAGAACAAGAAGTCCTTCCCTAATATGGCATAGCTGCATAGCTACATTCATATATACCTGAAAGAATGCAGCTTCACGAGTGCTTCAGAACACTGATTATGGTAGGTTCTGAATTGTGCAAAAGGCTCCATTATCACAGCAACACGTTACAAATTGTGTTACCACATTGACTTCAAAGTTCTAATGCTGACATACAAAGCCCTAAATAGTTTGGGAACTTGCTATCTGTCAGAACGGTTCCTACCACAAAATATTGCCCAAAACACTCAATATTCTGAAGCAGGTCACTTGAGGGTGCCCACTCCAAAGGAAGCCCAGAAATCAGTAACGAGGAACCAGGCTTTCTCAGTGGTGGCCCCTCCCTTGTGGAATCAGCTCCCTGCCGAGATTTGTGTGGCCTTTACGCTGTCAAGTTTCAAAAAAGCATCTCAAGACATGGCTATATAGAAAGGCTTTCCCTGGCCATTAATTCATCCTTTCTTGATTCGCTGATCTTTCATCCACCCTTTCTGTTTTAGTTATCTTCTGTTATTTCAGTGATTTTTATGATGTTATGGTTGATTTAGTCATGTTTATTTTGTTTCTTAGCCACATTTTAGATTGTATACCATTCATGTTGATGTGTTGAATTATTTGTACACCACCCAGAGTAGCCTTGTTGCTAGATGGTGCGGTATATAAATCCAATAAATATATAAATAAATGTGCAGACTTCCTCACATCATCCAGAGAAGACGTCACTGCAAACAAAGCAATCCCTAAGTTCATTCAGCCATTCACTCTCCAACCATAGGTGTCTGTTAGTGATACTACATTAAAAGTGGAACTGGGAGAGGGCTGGGAGAGTAAGAACAGACAAAAGAAAATATTTTTCACCCAGCACGTTGTTAGTCTGTGGAACTCCCTGCCACAGGATGTGGTGATGGCATCTGGACTGGATGCCTTCAAAAGGGGATTGGACAGATTCCTGGAGGAAAAGTTCATCACAGGTTACAAACCATGAGGGAGATATATCATCTCCAAGCTTAAAACCGGGGTACCTCAAGGACCAGATGCAGGGGAGTGGTATCAGGAGACAGATATCTAGTCTCATGCGCTCCCAGACACATCTGGTGGGGCCACTGTGAGATTCAGGAAGCTGGACTAGATGGGCCTTTGGCCTTATCCAGCATGGCTCTTCTTATGTTCTTATGTTCCCTTTCCAAAGGGAAAATTCATTATCCGAGGCAGCCCATAGGAAGATTCGTTATCCAAGGCAGCCCCTAGAGAAAATTCATTCTCCAAGGCAGACCTATACCTAGGAATTGCAATTCATTATCCGAGGCAGCCCATAGGGAAAATTCGTTATCAGAGGCAGCCCTATACCCGGAAATTTGCAGTTGTTATCCGAATTATTCATTATCCAGGGCAATTATTATCCGAAGTACCACTGTACTTGATATGGCCCCCATGTTCATTGGAGGATTACAGCTGGCTTCCTTGCACCAGTGAAGGCCTTAGCTCTCCTTTCACTTTCAGGATCACTTGGAGAATAAAAACAGCTAAAAAGTGGCACAGATACAAAAGCAAAGAACAAGTGCACACTCAGAATAAATAATCCTATATAACACAGAACCATCAGGGCTTGGAATTAACTGGTTTTCAGTAACAGTTACTTCAACCAGGCCCTTTTGAGTAATTAATTAGCTAGTAGTTAAAGATTTATGTTTCTTACAAACCCATGATTGTTTACTACACAAAACTAGAAAGTTCCTCCCTATAAGTCCCCTGCTTCTTTGTAAGGGCAATAGAGGATGCTGACATCACACACTGCTGAGAATTACTTCTGCTACTAAAGCAATGAGAATGATGTGAGTGATGTGAGTGGGTGTCAAGAAGCTATGAGGAACTCAATAAGCCCTTTTAAAACCTAACCTTCTGAATGCTAAGCATCGTGCATACTATTCTTTTGTAGAGAATTCCTTTTTCCCCAAAAATTCCGCAGTCTAACTGCCCCTCCCCTCTTTAAATTAAAAAACGAGAACGTTTCTCACAGCCAAGAGAGTTCAACAATCAATGCAAATTAAGTGCTTTTCACTGAAATGAATTTGAAAATGTGTCGCTTGGGGCTGAACACAGCAACACCCTCTGCAGTTTCTAACCGCTATTTCTTCCCTTCCCTTGTTAGCACAGTCGACACTGGACTAAGTGCCCATCTCATTAGAGACCTTCTTACCTCAGGCTGAGCAAAATAAATATTATAAGGTCATCCTTGTATGAAAATAACACTTCTTCCACAGGGAAACAAAACTTTAAATTGCCATTGAAATACATCCCTGGAAGTACTCTAGATCAAACCTCAATGTGAATAGCTGCTTCCTTAATGCCAACATAGCCGCATAAATTAGAAAGAAATGAAATTAGAGATTGTTCTTTGATTTCATTATTGAGTTGAAACAGTTGTTAATTCAGTTTCTGTTCCTGCTTCTGCCTGGGAAAGACACCATAATGGCTCACTGTTTCCTCATCAGATAATGATCGTGAGATAGTGCAGAGCTAGCAACACCAAGCTTCTAATTTTTCAAATTGAACTTGCTTGTTCGTGTTTTTCATTTATAGTTTCTATTTCCCCCTGACTTGCATAAATTCAGTTATGTAGGATGAAGTAAATGATCCATATAGACTAGGAACTGATTAAATTATTTTTCCCACCCCCACCCCCGATACAATATACAGTAAGAGCTTTCTAAAATCCCAAATTCTTTCAGTTTATGACAATATTTAAACTTTAGTAAGTTCCTATGAAGTTGCACCAATTGATTTTCCCCTATGGGTCAAATTTAAGAGGTATGATTTAGACAGGATACTGTACCTTCCATCTAGACAAGGAGCCTGCCAAAAAGAGTGTCAGCTGCTCTTTGTCAGCACTATTGACATTGAAGCCAAGAACTGGAACAGCTAATACATCAGAAAAAGGGAACAACATCCCAAAAAAGATCTTGATATGCTCATGCACTGGGCTGAAAACAACAAAATGAAATTAAATAGGGATAAGTGCAAAGTTTCAACTTGGGTGGGTGGGGGGGTGGAGTGTGAATGTGAAGGGTCTTGGAATTATTATAGACTACAAGTTGAATATGAGACAACAGTGTGACTCGGCTTCAAAAAAGGACAATGCTCCTTTAGGCTGCATCAACAGAAGTCTGGCCTCCAAATCCTGTGAGGTAATAACCCGACTCTATTTAGCATAGGTTGGGACTCACGTAGAGTACTGTGCTCAGTTCTGGATACCACATGTTCTGAAGGATGCCAACAAACTGGCGTAAATTCAGAGGAGGGCGACAAGGATGATAAGGGACTGGAAACCAAGCCCTATGAGGAAGGACTGAAATAATTAGGGGAATAGTAATGTTTAGGCCTGAGAAATGAGGAATGAGAGGAGATATTGCAGCATGTTTCATATGTGTGAAAAACAGCCATATAGAGGAGGGGAAAAGTCTATCTGCAATCATTTCATAGTGTAGCAAATTATGCTGTTTTATATACAACCCCAAAGAACTTAAAGCACTCTCTGGGGATTTACAGTTTAATTATGCAGGCTACACATTGCCTCTACCCCAGCAAGCTGGGAACTCATCTTACGAATCTTGGAAGGATAGAATACTGAGTCAACCATGAGCCAGCTACAGTGGTACCCTGACTTAAGAGCAGCTTGACTAAAGAACAATTCGACTTAAGAGCAGAAAACTGTTGGCATTATAATTGCCTCCTTACAAATTTTAGATATGGTCTGCTTGACTTACAAATATTTTTTCATTTTTTCCCCATTTTTAACTTATTTTTTTTTTCAATTTTTAGATAGGTACCCTGACTTAAGAGTAGTTTGACTTAAGAGCATGCATTCGGAATGGATTAATTTCGTAAATTGAGGTGCCACTACCTGAGATTGAACCCCGGTCATGAGCAGAGTTTTGGGTGCAGTAATGCAGATTAATCACTGCATCACAAGGCTCCCTTCTCCTGCAGCATATGTAAGAATGGGCTCAAGTTACAGGAAGCTATATTTCAGCTGAATATAAAGAAAAATAGCTTAACTCCTAGTGAATTATGACAATGGAATCAATTACCCCAAGAGGTGGTGAGTAATCCAGTGCTGGAAGCACTCAACAGAAAATTGGACAGCCATCTGTCAGATCTGCTTTAATTTGGATTTCTATATGAGAAGAGGGTGTAGCTGAGGGGCATTACAGCCCCTCCAATTCTATAAGTTCTATAAGTCTATGACAAAAAGCCCCTTTTGGCTGACTGCATGACAGTTTCACTTTCTCCCACATTATTTTATTTTATTTTATTTTATTTTATTTTATTTTATTTTTATTTATTTATGGACTAATTATTTTTGGAAGTATCTTAAGGTTGTTCCATCTTATAGGAATATGACACAGGAAAACATGGATTCTCTAAGCCAGGGCTCTCCAACTTTGAGCAGCCCACAGTCTACTTTCCCCCCCCCAAATGGACCTGCAGTCTACTTTGATCTCCCCAAGGCGCCCCGTGGTCTGTTTACAGGAGTGTGTACATGTCTAGTCGGCCAGGCCAGAGAAGGCCAAGTGCACCCAGTGCCCAGCCAGGCCCTCCTCCTCCCCCTCCTCCCCTCCCCTCCCTCCTCCATCACCATGGCTAGAGATGGGCACGGAACGAACATTTTTTCACTTCCATTACCATTTGTTGTTTCCGTTACGTAACAAAACGATAAACGAAAATTGTGATGAAAATGAAACGAAATGAACAGAACCATGAAAATTGTGGTCGTTACGTTTTGTTTCCGTTAATGGTGACGCACAATGAAATGAGCTGTTTTAAATGTTAAAAAACGCCCTGGACATCCGTAAAAATGCAGCAATAATTATTTATATTGTCTGATAATACCTACCAGGGGGGTTGAGGTCCTTAAAACATTTGTTTTTGTCTTCTCCCATCGCGATGTATTTTTCTTTTCCCTTTAAAATGGATGTCGCCACTAGCCACAAATGGAGGCAAGCCATGTGATGTGGGATCATGTTCAACCAATAGCATGCCCAGGTTGCAGACTGGGAGGGCAGGTCTGGCAGCCACAGAGGGCATAAAAAGCTCTGGCCGCCCTCATCCTCCTTGCAGTCTCTGGTGGGAGTTAGGGTGGGATTGCTGTCTCTGCGACTCTAGCTTCAGTCCTGCAGCCTCCCTGTGTGTGTGCGTGCTGCGTACCTCTCAGTGAGTACCCTCCCCTGCCCCACAGTGCAGTCACTCTGCGGCTGCCTTGCACCTTGGGCAACGCCCACCGCTGCCTTTGCAGCCTCCCTGCATACCTAGTCTATACTGTGTCTCTGCCAGCATCCATTTGTTTTAGTGTTTTCCCTCTGGTCTGGGGCGTTGGGGGATGCCTGCGCACAGAAATGCTTTAAAAATTGCGCAAAAAGCGGGTATAAACGACAAATGAAAAAATGAAAAATGGTAACAAAATTTTTCAAAAATTTCCTGACAAACAGAAACGAACCGAAACAGACCTCGCGATGGGAGAAGACAAAAACAAATGTTTTAAGGACCCCAACCCCCTGGTAGGTAATAATTTCAAATAATTATCACATTATCGCTGCGTTTTTACAGATGTCCAGGGTGTTTTAATATCCAAGAAATCAATCAATATTAGGCATCTGGGAACCATTTTGGGTCGATGTCCCCTAACTCCCCTTAAAGGGAAAATACAGCAATCTGAGAAAAGACATAAATGCACCTTTTAAGGACAATATAAATAATTATCGCTGTGTTTTTACGGATGTCCAGGGCGTTTTTTAACATTTAAAACAGCTCATTTCATTGTGTGTCGCCATTAATGGAAACGAAATGTAACGGCCACAATTTTTGTGGTTCTGTTCATTTCATTGCATTTTCATCACATTTTTCGTTTGTCGTTTCATTACATAACGGAATGACTAACAAATAACGGAAACGAAAAAATGTTTGTTTCGTGCCCATCTCTACTTATTTCCATAGGTTCTCTCTCTCTCTCTCTCTCTCTCTCTCTCTCTCTCTCTCTCTCTCTCTCTCTCTCTCTCTGTGTGTGTGTGTGTGTGTGTGTGTGTGTGTGTGTGTAATTTTGGTCCTATTGTACAAAACTTACATCATGCTTTTGCTTCTTTTAAAATGTCAGCTTATGTTAAAGTTAAGCAAAGCTCAAGCTAGCGTGAAACCTGTTTTCCCCCCCTTTTCCTTTTTTCTTTTCTCTGGCCTGTTCAAATTATCTAGGGTGTGAATTGTGCAGGTCTGATTTTAGGCACAGACTGAATGTACCAGCAAGGGGTGCTGACTTCCCTCCACCTGTAGTTAACCTTGTCACTTTCCCCCTAACTGGACTTTGAAGCTGGAAAGGAGCCCACCTGGATGAAAAACAACAAGAACAAGACATTACTAACGAAATATGGGGAAAAGAATCCAGATGGTGATATCACAGAATCGACAGCAAATGCTTGGCATGCCATGTGTTGCAAACTCAGTTTGGAAAGGTAATTGCAGTAACTAGAAATAAGCAGCAAATTTCATTTCTGCTCCCCTCCTCCATCAACTCTCTCATCCTTCATTTTAATGCTTCATGCAATTTATTTATTTATTTATTTTTATTTTAGAGTATTTTCACCTCACCTTTCTCCTTGGAAAAGGACCCAAGGTGGCTTACAGTAATGAGGGATAATATGCAGTTCAGTACAATTAAGACATGTTCAAGTATTGAGAACAGGGTATTGAGGAATGTCTTACAGCATTGCTAGACAACATTACATTAAAGCTACAAGAGAATGTGAGCAGTTAAAAGGAGAGTGAACTTCCATATAAAGTTATGAGTGAATGACATTAACATTGACAACATAGTGTCAATGTAATCACACAAGGTTTTAAGTGATTATGAACACAAAGTTTATGAGATCTTATAGATTCACATGAAAAACACATAAGAGGTAGTCCATCATTCAGGGAAAGCTTGCATGAAGAGAAAGGTCTTTTCCTGTTTCTGTAAAGACATCAGAGATGGAGTGTGACAACACCCTGGAAGCAGGAGTAATGCATATGCAGTTCATCGGCCAATCCCAGCAGGAGGGCGGGGGATGGTATGATAGAAAAGGGGTGGAGCCTAGTCAGTTGAGTTAAGTTGAGATGGCAGTTAGGTTGAGTGAGTGCTGGGAGAGAGCACTGCTCTGTTGGAGTTCTGTCAGGCAGTGAGGGCTTTACTGTTTACTAGTTATTAAAGACAGGGAGGCTTGAAAAGTTGATTAAATTTATTCTATGTTAAAGGCAACGCATATCATCTTCAATCATTGTTATATTTATTTATTTATTTTCTAAATAAACTTCATTATTGTTTTTATATTTTACATCTGAGTCTGTCCCAATCCCTAAGGTGACGACTTTAAAAAGTTGGCAGCATTACCAAGTGAATAAAAGGTGGCAGCATTACCATTTCCAACACAATTACATGTGTAAAAGGGAGGTGTCATCACAATTTGGTGGCACAGCGGTGGGATGTCAAAATAAACCCAGTTGTGTCTTTGAAAACCCAGTGTCTGAAAGGGGTGACGTCACATGGAGCAATCATGGCCTCTAGTGGAAGGGAGTTCCAGAGTCTGGGTGCCACAGCCGAGAAGACCCTTTCATGGGTTCCCACATGACGTTCCTGTGAGGGTGGCAGGATGGGAAAAAAGGCCTCTCCTAATCACCTTAACACCTGAGCCAGTTTATATTGTGAGATTCAATATTTGAGGTAACTTGGACCCAAGTTGTACAGTGCTTTGTAGGTTAAGGTCAGCATCTTGAATTGTCTCTGATAGTTGATTGGCAGCCAGTGGAGCTGCTTTAATAGGGGTGTAATGTGATTTCTGTCTCCTGCCTCAGTCAGCAATCTGGCTTCTGCATTTTGGACTCATTGAAGTTTCCTGAGACTTTTTGTTGGTAGCTCCACATAGAGTGCATTACTGTAGTGTAGCCGGGACATCATTACGGCATGTGCCACCGTGACCAGAGCTGGTTTCTCAGGAAATGGGTGTAACTTGCACACCAGCCTTAAATGTGCAAATGCACTCCTGGCCACAGCTGTGACCTGGGCATCCAAGCTCAAGGATGAATCCAGGAGCACCCCCACGCTCTGCACCTCTTTTTTTCATTTGGAGGGTGACCTCATCCAGTACAGGTTGTATCCCTGTCTCTTGTTCTCCCTTTCGAATGACCAGAAGCACCTCTGTCTTGTCTGGGTTTAGTTTCATTTTGTTCCTCCTCATCCAGTTCATTACTGCAGCTAAACACTCATATAGGTGGTTACTTCACGTCCTTCCTTTAGCCGAGTTGAACTTGCCTCCGTGTTGAAATCAGTTTTCAACACGGATCAAGAAGTGGATTGAAAAGATCTTAAAGTTAGGTAATATAGGTAGGGACTGAAATAAAAAGAGCAGTTTAGGTAAGACATTCATTTTAACTGCAGCAATTCTGCCCATTAAGGATAATTGAAGTCTTGACCAGGTTTCCAAATCAGCTTTGATTGCTTTTATACCATTAAGATAATTATCTTTAAGTAAAGCGTTACAACGGTTAGATACGGTAATACCCAAATATTTTACCTTACTAGCATGTTGGAAACCCGATTGGTTTACCAATTTTTCGGTCATAGGTGGAGTTATATTTTTTTTAATAACATTTTTATTAAAGAATTTTAAGTACAAAAGAAAAAAGAACATATTCAAAACATTAACCATATAAAGTCAATCTATCACTAAAGTTCGGCTTCCCTCTGTTCTTCGCGCGGTTTTAACGTTGCTCATCTCCCAGCCTTCCTTTCCAACGAACCCATTCTATATACTTATAGAAAAGGTTCTAAAAGTAGGTAATAGTCCTTCGAGTTCTATCCTAATCCGGTAAGAGTCTTTAATTCATTACAGTTGGTCTCCATGTAGTTCTTAAAATTTTGCCAGTCATTTTGGAACCTCTGGTTGTCTTGATCCCTCAGTCTGCAAGTCAGTCTGGCCATCTCTGCAAAGTCCAGTAATTTCGCCCTCCATTCATCCAAAGACGGTATATACGTTGTCTTCCAGTTCTGAGCCAGGAGCATTCGTGCCGCTGCTGTTGCATATAAAAATAACGTCCTATCTGCTCCTTTAATTTCATTATCCACCAACCCTAACAAAAAAAGTTCAGGTCGTTTTGGGAATGTACACTTTAACATCTTTTTGAGTTCATCATATATCCATGCCCAATATTCCTTCACTTTCTCACAAGTCCACCACATATGATAAAAGTCACCTTGTTTCTTTTTACATTTCCAACAATAATCATCTTTCATCCTATACATCTTTGCTAATTTCGTTGGGGTAATATACCATCTATACATCATTTTCAACAAGTTTTCTTTTATCAAAGTACATGCGGTAAACTTCATATTCTTTTTCCACAATCTTTCCCACACATCTAACTCAATATTATGACCCAAATCCATAGCCCATTTTATCATACATTCTTTGACTTGTTCATCTTTTAAATTCAACTCCAACAAAAAATTATATAATCTAGTCAACAATTTCTTTTTGGGCCCATAATTATGGTTTGAAACTTAGATTCCTTCTCTCCAAACCCAGACATCCTTCTGTCTTTCTGAAAGGTGTCGTGTAACTGATGGTACTGAAACCAACCTGTTAACCTCTCTTTTAACAATTCATAAGATTTCAGTCTTGGACCTTTTTCTGAGAAGAATAACACATCCCCATATGTGATCCCCACTCCTTCTGCATCTTTCCTCTTGATCGCCAATGCTTCAATCGGGGATAACCACCTCGGGGTGTGTCTCTCTAATAAAGGTTTCAATCGTTCCCAGACTTGAAGTAATGACTTTCTAATTACATGATTCATAAAACTTTTATGTACTTTCACTTTATCATACCAAAGATAAGCGTGCCAACCAAATCTATTGTCATGACCTTCTAAATCCAAAAGATCTCCATCAACTAAAGTTATCCATTCTTTTATCCAACCGAGGCAGGCCACTTCATAATATAATCTCAGGTCTGGCATGGCAAAACCTCCCCTTTCCTTAGCATCTGTTAATAATTTGAATCTTATTCTCGGTCTTTTGCCTTGCCAGACGAATTTAGACAATATCTTCTACCATTCCTTAAAGTGGCCTGTCCCTTTAATTATTGGGATCATTTGAAATAAAAATAACAACCTTGGTAGCACGTTCATCTTTATCACCGAAATTCTTCCCATCAATGACAGATTCAATCTATTCCATGTTTCCAAATCTCTCTTAATCAAATTCCAAACCCTAGTATAATTATCCTCAAAGAGATTCAATTTCGTAAGAGATAAATTAATTCCCAAATATTTAACTTTTTTCACAACTGAGAGAGCAGTGGTGGAGTTATATTTTTAGTAAGCAACAGTGTTTTTTCTCTGTTTACCTTTAGTCCTGAAATTTTGGAGTAGGCCTCCAAAGTCTTTAGTAGTTCTGGAGTGGAGGTCTGAGGGTCCTCCATAATAACCAACAGATCGTCCGCAAAGGCTTGGACCTTATAAACTTCTCCTTTGCTTTGTAGGCCTTGGATACCTGGGGTGTTTCTTATAACATGGAGTAAAACCTCTAAAGTTAATATAAACAGCTGAGGGGAGAGAGGGCATCCTTGCCTGGTGCCTTTGTGTATCTTGACTTTGTCTGTAAGGTAGCCATTGACTATAATCCTAGTGTTTTGGGCGGAGTAAATTTGTTCAATTGCTTGTAGCATTCTGTGTCTACACTGTAGATAATCTAACTGAGTTTTGAGTAAAGACCAGGATACATTATCGAATGCTTTCTCAGGGTCGATGAATGCAAAGGCTACTTGCTTCTCAGGGTGGCATTCATAATATTCCAACGCATTGAGGAAAGTTCTAATGTTGGATTGAAGGTGCCTTTTCGGAAGGAAGCCAGTTTGATCGTGGGATATCAAAGAGGGTAGGATCATCCGCCATCTGTTTGCCAAAATAGTTGCAAATATTTTGTAGTCCACATTTAGGAGAGCGATTGGCCTGTAATTCTGTATCAGGTCTTTGGGTTTCCCTTCTTTAGGAATCAGTGTTGTATGAGATAGTTTCCATGAATCTGGTATGTCTTCACCCTCTAAAATAGATGTAAAAAGATTTTTCATATTTCCAGAGACTATCTCAGAAATTTTTTGTAGAATTGTGCCGGTATCGAGTCAGGTCCGGGGGCCTTGTTTATTTTTTGGTGATTAATGGCCTCTGTTATTTCCATCATTGTTATAGGAGCGTTCGTCAAAACTCTCTGTTCTTCAGCAAGTTTTGGAAAGTTGGCTTGTTCAAGGTATTGAAAGATGGCATCTTTATCTATTGTCTCTGGCTTGAACAAGTTCTGGTAATATGCCTCTATAATTTTTTGAATTTGTAGCTGCTCTGTCTGGTTTTCCCCAGTTTTATCTTTAAGTGCTAAAATAAGTTTTTGAGATTGTACCTTTTTTAGCCTATAGGCTAACCATCTACCTGGTTTATTTGCATTTTCAACAAAGTTCAGCTTGGCCAATTTAATTTTATGGGCTATATCTGCTGTCAGGATCAAATTAAGTTCATGCCTACAGGAAGCTAGGTCTTTGTTCAGCTGCTCGTTGCGTGTGTCGTGAATTAAGTCCTTTTCAAGCTTTTTCATCATATTGAGGATAGATTCAGATCTCTTTTTTCTCTCTTTGTTCCGTCTTGCCATGTATTGGATGACAAACCCTCTAAAGTAGGGCTTTGAGGCATCCCACACCATTTTCAATGGGGTACCCTTGTTCAGGTTCAGTTCAAAGTATAAATTCAAATATTTGGCAGCCTCCAGAATAAATTCTTTGTCAGTCCACAAAGCTGAGTTGATTTTCCAGTGTCTGGGCTTACCCGAAGATTTCAATGTCCACAAGATAGCATTATGATCGGAGATTGTTCAGGGTAGGACTTCTATGTCCCTTGTATTAAGTAAAAGATCAGGTGAGGCCCAGCACATATCAATGCGGGAGAAAGAGGCATGTTGTCTTGAGTGAAAAGTGAAACCACCTTTTAGTGGGTTTTTCCTTCTCCAAATATCTTGAAGTTCTAAAATGTCAGACATGTCGAGAAATGATTTTGGCAGTATGGAAGACGAAGTCTTGGGTTTTTTCCCTTTTGGTATTTTCCTGTCCACAGATGGAATATGTACAGCATTGAAATCTCCCAGTATTATTAACTGGTGATTTTCATATTGCAAGAGCTTCTGAGCCAATTCTTCAAAGAAAGCTTGTCTTCCATGGTTGTCGTTGGGGGCATATATACCAACAATAATTGTTTCTTTGGATTGGATATTTGCCTGGACCAGGATCCATCTGCCTAGTTGATCTTTTTCCAAAAGAGCTGGAGAGAGTTCTGGTTTGATATATAATGCCACCCCATTTTGCTTCTTTTCTTTGTTTGAAGTGGAAAACAGGTTCCCCAATCTATTTTGGGTTAAGTATTGTTCATGCTTTCTCAATACGTGGGTTTCCTGTAAACAAATAATTGCACATTGTTGTTTTTGGAGGAGATTAAATGTCTTGCGGTGCTTCTGTGGGGAGTTCAATCCATTGATATTCCATGTTAGAATTTTCTGAGCCATCTTGTTTTACTTCCAACGGTGTTTCCTCCCTGGTTTTGGCCTGAGATATCATTTCGGCCTGGCGCCTCCCACTGCACCGGAGTCTTGATCTTGCTTGGAAGTCCCTTTTTAGGGAGTCTGGTTGTCTCGGCTATCATCTTTAGTAGCAGTTTGGATATCGATTGTAACATCACCTTCGGAGAGGGATGATGAAGAGGAAGAGGGGGAGAAACCCAACTTCCCTGCATTTTTCTCAGCGAAGATTCTAGCTTTCTTGTGGGATTCAATTTTCTGTGTTTTCCCTTTGGAAGGTCAAGCCTTGGGGGTAGATCCACTTGTATCTTATATCATGCTTAAGCAGAAGTTTGGTGAGAAATGTGTATTCTTTCCACAATTGACGGACCTCCCATGGGACATCTTTCAGTATTGTCACTTTGGATTTATTGATTTCCACCTCTTTATCTCAAATAGCCTTGAGGATACAATCTCGGGTGTATCTTCTGACAAGTTTGACTATTACCTCCGGAGGGAGTTTATTTTTTCTAGTATAGGGTGTAGGTTGGCGGTAGATCACGTCTACTTCACGAAGGAATTCTTCTACGGGTGCCTCAAGGAAGGTGGCCAAGCCTTCTCCAACTGTGGTATAGAGATTTTCGTCTTCATCAACAGTGAGATTTTGAATCCTTAAAATTTTGGAGGAAGATTCTATTTCTTGCATGAGAACCGATCTGTTGGTGGATTCCATTGTAGCTTCTATTTCTTCTAGACGGAAATCAGTAATGCCCATGTTGTCTTCCAACACCTGTAGACGCCCACAAAAGGATTCCATTTTGGAATCTACATTTGCAAAACCTTCTTTCATTTCAGCTCTTAACTCAGAAAAGGCAGTGCTCTGGTCTGATATCAATTTGACCTGAGCTAAGTTCAACTGATTAAGCATGTCTAGGATTTGCCTGGATTGACTTGATTCTTGAGACATGGCAGGAAGAGAGGGATGAGCCAGAGAGGTAGAAACAGTCTTTTTTTGTATAGATGGGGTTTTACTGATTGCTAAGAGTTGCAATATAGGCTACTACAGGCAGAGAAAGTCCAAGTAAGAATGTGGTGTAATTGCTGTGCTGTAGTTACAGTAAAACCGATTTACTTCTTGCCAGAGATATTGCAGAGATTCAAAAGTCCCACAAATAGCTTGCTATAATCACAGTAGATTGGCTTGCTCCTTTCAGGACAGCAATATAATGTAAACACAGCTGCATACATAGAAAGATCCAGCAGATGGCGTGTTGTTTCCACTTTGAGCCAACAGAGTCAGAAAATCAAAAGTGAAACTAATTTTCAGAGGTTTATCTGCCTTTAACGGAGAAGTAAAAGCAGCCCTTTCCGAAAAGCAAATAACAGAAGGCAGGCAAAAGAAGTATTTAGAGGAAAGCAGATTTTCTTTAGGTGAGTTTTGCTTGATTTTGTATCTTTGAAATGGCTTTGTTGTTTGATAAGAAGCCACTCACTTGCACAGGAGGGGGGGCAGCTTCTTCTCCATCCGGTCTCCCACAGTCTCAGACGCACGAGTGATTTATTCCCAGGGTATCTACCCTCACAGAGGAGGGGAACCACACCTGGGACACCTCGGATCGAATCTGGGATGTCTTCTGCTCCCAGTGGGTGATCATAGAATGGAAATCACCCTCTTGGGACCTGGGATACATCAACGCTAGACAGGGCTGCTTCAGCTAACGTCTCTGCTGCTCGTCGCCATCTTGCCCCCTTCCACTCATATAGGTGGTTACTTCACGTCCTTCCTTTAGCCGAGTTGAACTTGCCTCTGTGTTGAAATCGGTTTTCAACACGGATCAAGAAGTGGATTGAAAAGATTCCTGAGCTCCAGGACGGCAATCTCTCACCCCGCTTGGAGCGCAGTTCAGGGGGTGTGGTCGGGGTGAACTCAGATTGACCCCACAAGGACGTGAGGTTACATTCCTTCGAACTGGTCTCCGGCGGGGCCGCAAACTGCAGCGAGAGGGACATGAAGTATCAGCCATAGAGTTGAGATAGTAGCTCCCTTAGAATCCGGAGCTGATGAGAGGTAGAGCTGGGTATCCAAATTCCAGACTTCTAAAGACATTTAGAAAACAGTGTCTGACACAAGAACAAAGCAAGAAGGGGTGAACATATTAAGGAACAGCAGATCTGTAAAACCTATTGAAATACTTTCTATGTGGGGCTGCCCTTGAATGGAATTCAGCAACTACAACAAGTGCAAAACACAAGAGACCAAGCTCATATCAGGAACATCAAAATCAATATTTCACAACTCCTGGCACATTTGCACTGACGGCCCATGTGCATCTGAGCCAAGTTCAAGGCAGTATTCTTGACATTCAAAGTCCCAAACATCTATAAATTGAGTCATGGCCAAAAGTCCCAAATGGTTTGGGATAGCAATACTTGTCAGAGTGCCTCTCCCTCAGATTGATCTGCCATCTCATCCAAAATCAACCAATAATACTATGAGTGTCCACCAAGGGAGACTCATAAATCCACAACTAGGCTGCTGGCCTTCTCAGCGGTGGCTACCATATTATAGGGCTCTCTTCCTGTGGAAGTGTGTCAGGCCACAACCATCCTTAGCTAAAGGGGGGGAAAGTAAAGACGAAGTTCTTTACTCAGGTATTTCATAGTCCTGCTCCAGTTTAATTTAATCACTCTCTCTCTCTCTTTTTTGTTCTGTTTGGTCTCTCTAATTTTTGAAGACCCACAATTTTATGGTTGATTTTATTTTTTAGGTTTGTTGCCATCCTGTATCTTATTACAGATTTTATTTAAGTTGAGGTTTTACCTGCTGTCTTGTTGAATGTCTTATGTTTTGTTTGCTATGAGATCTTAGTTTATGTTACTGATGTTTTTATTGCAAGCTTCCCAGCCTGACTACTATTTGGATGGCATAAAATTCAATTGAATTAAAATAATATTAAATCATTTATTTATTTATTCCACCCTGCAAATGAAATATGCCAATAAGCACTATAATACCCCCAAAATGACAACATATTTAAAAAGTGTAAACGATTAATGACATATAGAAAAACAGAAAAGATCTAAGTTAAACTAAATGATGAGCTGAAAAATTTCCATATTTCCAAATATTCTATCCTTCCTCTTGTAAAAAAGATGCCCTTTTATATTAAAATTGGTAGCTTAAACCGTTTATTCAGCATTTGTTGTTTGAATTTCATTCAGTATGTTTTCATACTCTTCCTCCCTCCCATATTCTCTCTCTCTCTCTCCTTCTCACAACACACACACACACACACACACACACACACACACACACACACACACACACACACACACACACACACTTCAATTGAATATGTGTGTATATGGAAAGTGTGGGTCTCTCTGTGTATGTGATCTTCAATATCAGTATTTCCCATCACCTTAACAGCAGTGTAATGTGACACTTTCAAGTTCATCATATTTGAAAACACACTATGTGTCACTTGATGATTGATCTTTCAGTTAAAAGGGGAGGGAGATTAAATTGCCATTTCAAACCTGGGGTTAAACAGTTCTCCTTATCTTTGAAAGCCAGGTCAATGGACTGTGCCACTAAATTAATTAGTATGGATTGTTGTGTACACTCTGCAAGGGTTATCAGTAGGCAGAGCCTTAAGTGAAGGGCAAGGACTTAGCAGAGCTCTCCTTTGCTCCAGTGTCAGCCAGTTATCCCTTTTATTCAAAAAAGGAAAACCAATCCATCTTAATGCTTTTGACAGCTGCTTCTGCCTGCTTGCCAGACATGCCAAAAGAAGTTGCAAAATGTACATATTGCAATGGTAGAACTATGGTCTATAGAGGTTCTCCAAAGAGATGATCTCTGCAGTAGCCTTAACCTGTACTATACATAGAATGGACTCACCTAATTAATTTACATTGCAGCTCTGAAGTTAGGAACAGTCCACTTAGTTCAAAGAAGAGAAACCACTTGAGATGGGCACAAGGTGAAAAATAACATGCTGATTTGTCATTTCATTATGCAACAAATTGTTGCATTACGAAACGAAATGAAAGAAACATTTTTGGCACAAAACGAACCAAACTTCTTCTTTTTCTGTTCGGAATCTGAACTGGAGGAGTGTCCTTGGTCTCTTCCCTGGAAGCTCCCCAAATTTGGAGCAGTTTGGGGTTCAGTGTTTCCAATGGTAAGAGGAAAGTTGGCAGGCTGCAGCGAGATCCATGGGCTGGAGTAAAGCCATTCCCCTCTGCACAGCCTGAGCTGTCAAAACCAGCTGGAGGTGGGGGGAGGTGGCAGCTTTCCATCCCATGGATCTCACTTCAGGCAATGGGCTGCAGTGAGATTCGTGGGCTGGAGTAATGTCTTGATGAACAGGCAAGGGTGGAGAAAGGAATACAACTCAACAAACAGAGCAAACATTTCAGAATAAAAGCCTGCCCAGAGATCACACATTTAATAACATCGGGAGCAGTACTCAGATTGTGGCCAAAAATCATTACTAATGAAATGAAATGAAACTACCAAAGAAACAAAACAATACAAAACAAAACAAAACTTTCTATTTTTGTTTCATGCCCATCTGTAGAAACCACTAAAAACCATGTGGAGTCTTAGGGAATCATAAAGAATTATCATATTTGTCATCATCATATCAACAACATATCTCTGACATTGAAATCCCCCTCATTGAAATCCCCCTCGAACAGTGCAGAAGTACAGTGAAGGCATTGTTGAGAAAATGGAGCTACAGGGAGGAATTTAACTTTCTATAACGTGATGCTTCAGGTAAGGCATGAGAGCTCACTGTGTGTACTGGACAGAGTGTACATCAGAGAAAAGAGGATAGAGTGGCATGTACTTCACAAATGATCATTTCAAATGAAACAGTAAGTTTAGGGCTTTTGAAAATGAAAAAAAAGAAAAGATGGAAATATATTCTTTTTACTAGCCCCATAAGTCTTTTACAACATTTTTAAAAAATCTACTCCAGTCTGAGGCAAAGCTTTCTTTTATCCTTTAGAATTTTAAAATCTTTTTGATCAGACCATTAATACAACATTGCAGCTTTTTAACTAACGTGTTCATCCTGAATTCCTAGGATTCCATGCTCAAAAAAGCATTCAGAGGAAAGTTCCAGCAGTTCTGAATCATGTTTGCAAATTCTCTCTAATTGTCTTAGTGGGACAGAAGCCAAAAATGGTCCATATTTGACTTTCAGATACCAGCTTAAATGTGAAGTCACAGCAGAACCTTATAAAATATAACATACAAAAATGCAAACATGTCTTTTCTTTTATATGTTTAGCAGTGTTTTAAGTTATATATCCTTTACTCTATATTCCTATGCATTTATTTATTTGATTTCTCTATCCCCATTTTTTTCCTGGCAGAGTCACGTTCAAGGTGTTTCACACCTATCCTTTTCTTGCCCCAGCCTATTTTGCTCTTTGTTGCTCTTTAAGGGAGGAGGTCCTAGAACAGTCTTGTGGGCACAGCCTCTCAGTGGGCATGCATGCTGTAGCCCAGAAAGCCAGAGGGAGGGAGGGGCTGTGCTGTTTCCCTGCCCCTCTCCACGTGGTTCTGAGAAGCTGCCACTTCCTGCCCAGCAGTCCCTTCCCACGGAGCTGGCTGCTAGCGAGGGGTTGTTCCACACTTGAAACCAGAGCAAGCTTGCTGAGGTGACGTGCAAGGGCCGCAGGTGGCTGCCGGTGAAGGATCCTGGCATCTCCAGTGTCTTTCCATGCCTGGGGACACTGCTTGAGAAAGCTCCGGCCAGGGCAGACACACATTGTAAATAAAGGGATTCCCATTCTCTCTCTCTCTCTCTCTCTCTCTCTCTCTCTCTCTCTCACACACACACACACACACACACACACACACACACACACACACACACACACACACACACACACACACACAAGGTGCGCGAACAAGGAACACTCATCCACCAATCCCAGATTGCAGGAGCAGCATTGGCTCCACACCTCCAACTCCTTTAGTCTCTTCCTCTCAACTGCCTGCTTTGAACTCAAAGAAGCCCTCCATATACCTCCTCAAAAATAGGGAAGGGGGTGAAAGGGGACAAGAAATGCAGGCAGGCAGAATCACTAAATCCCAGGAGGGCGAAGAGGGGGGGGGAGGAGGAGGAGGAAGGCCGCTGAGTCCTCCAGCATGAGAGCTGCCTGCCATTGCTAGCACTGGTGGAATGGAGGGGGGAGGAGACAACAAGAGTGGTGGTAGAGCAGCTTGGAGGTGGGGACCCAGTGCCCAGAAGGGGTTGCACTCTCTTTTGTGTGCTCGCTCTACCTCCTTTGCTCACCCACATGGTCTCTTTTTTTTGGGGGGGGGGCTCAGTGCCCCAACATTCACCCTGGTCAAACACACAGGCAGCATGCATACTGTGTGTGTCTGTAATGCAAAAGAGACTCCAACTTCCCCCGTATCACACACACTCACACAATATGTTCTCTTTCACATGCACCCACCCACACTGAAATATTGAAAAAGTTTTATTTACAATATTTAAAAAAAAGTGTTAAGAAAGCAAAAATAATAATAATCAGAATTTGTCACGGAACAAGACTGTGAAGTAACAGTTGTCACGAGGCAAGTAATCACACCCATGAGTAAACGGAAACAGGGACTGAACAGGGGCAAAACTATGTGACCGTGAACAATGCTGTTAGAGTACAAACGTAATCGCGGAACAAGGTAGGATGTGAAGTAACCGCCTTAGTCTGTTGCTTGTTTTTGAGGCACTGGAAACCACTAAACTTTATCCTTTAAACACAGTTCTAAGATACATCCCTACCAAAATGTGTTCTGCTTAGTGTTATCAGCCATAAGAAAGCCTGCAATATTATAAGTTTATTTAGGATTGCTGCTTGGTTTCAGTGATTGAATTGGACTAATCTCTCGGTGTGTGCTTTTAAACTTTTGGTCTTCCCAAAATGCTCTGGGTTCTTTGCCTTTTGCAGTGCTAAGCTGTACAAATGACCCTGTTATGGAGGGAAAATGCTTGCTTCGTAGCCTTTATATCAAGCTGCCTCTGGCAGCCCACTTGCATGAATTGCTCACAGCAGTTAGCAGTAAAAATCCTGGCAATTGGTCTGTCCCACATATGGCTGCCTGCAAAAGATGGGCAATTTCCAAATTCCTAGCATCCACCTTCTATACCTAAAAAAGATTTTACCATTATTATCTACTACTGTTATAGTAATTTAATGCTTTTATGGGCTTTTCTTAGAACAAGCCAGGTAAATAGGAAGGTGAGAGTTCATTATATGGAAACACAGGACAAATATATTCCATGTCAAGCCACTTCCCCCACCTTTCTTAAGGAGATGGAAAGTTTCATTTAACCTGTCTCCAAAGAACATATGGGGAATTTTCATATACAGAACACTCCTGTTCTTTAAACAGAATTTAGATTTTTTTTCCTCTCCTACTACTGAACAGTGCATTTGTGAAGGAAGTGGGGAAAGGAACCACAGATAATTTGAAAATGTAACAAATCACTACACGCCAAGGTACCACACACTAAAGAGCCAATGAATATTTGCTCTGAAACTGATATTTCCTTCAACATTTCATTCCACTACTGTAGGTCTGAAGAAGTGGAGTTGATCCATGAAAACTTCCATTAAAGTATAACTTAGTCTTCAATGTTGTACATGTTATTTTATCTTTGGTTTTGTTTTGTTTGCTTGGATTTTGCTTGGTATGCTTGCACAGACTCACATGGCTGCCTCTTCCAAAACTACATCATATGAAGAATGAGTGGAGCTATGTATCCTGACCCTGTTGCATTCATTACAATTGCAGGGTCACTGCATTCCCAGTCAACCTCACTAGGAGAGATGGGCATGAAATGAATCTCCTTTGTTTCATTTTTCATTTCATTCCCTAATGAAATGAAAAACAAACTGCCCCTTCAGAGAAAAATGAAACAAAACGAAATGAATTTTTTTCAGTTCCATTTTGTATTTCATTTTCTCATAGGAATGCATTGAAGCAAAGCATTCCTATGGGAAACTGCATTAAAACCACATGCCTTTCTCCCCAATGCGCCCGATCGGGTGGGGGAATGGCACAGGGGTTTTAAACTTTTTTTTTGCTGCTGAAGCCGAATCCACCAGCTGATCAGCACTTGCTTTGGAAGGAAACAAAGTTTTAAAAGCCTGGGCCATTCCCCCCAACACATGCAATCAATTGGGTGAGAATGTGGGCTTTTAAAACTGTATTTTTTTTTTAGTTCCCAAGCAAGTGCTGATTAGCTGGCATACAGGGCTTGCTTAGGGGACTAAAAAAGTTTAAAAAGCCCCCGCTTTCTCCCCAACATGCCTGATTGGGTGGGGGGGGGAAGTGTGGGCTTTTAAAACTTTTTTTAGTCCCTGAAGCAAGCACCAATCAGCTAGTGCACGGGGCTTGCTTAGGAGACTAGAGACAAGTTTTAAAAGCCCACACCCCCCCCATTTTGCCTGATCAGGTGGGGGGAAAGTGCAGGCTTTCAAAACTGTTTTTACTCCCCGAATCAAGCACCGATCAGCTGGTACGCGGGACTTGCTTAGGGGTCTAAAATGTTTTCAAAACCCCATTTCCCCCTAATGTGCCTGATTGGGTGGGGGAAAGCACGGGCTTTTAAAACTTTTTTTTTTACTCCCCGAAGCAAGCTCCAATGAGCTGGTGCATGGGACTTGCTTAGGAGACTAAAAAAGGTTTTAAAAGCCCCTGCTTCCCCCCCCAAGAGCCTGATTGGGTGGGGGAAGTGTGGGCTTTTAAAACCTTTTTTATTCCCCAAAGCAAGCCCATGTGCCAGCTGATCGGCACTTGCTTTGGGGACTAATAAATTTTTTTAAAAGCCCGCGCTTCCCCACCCCCACCGAAGCACATAAAACAAAGGTAAAAAAGCTTTAAAAACACATAAACACACACACACAGCAGCAGTTATATAAAACACACAATAAAACACATAAAACATATAAAAACAAAAAATGAAACAAAACAAAAAATGAAATGAATTTTAAAAAAAATTCATTTCAAACTAAATCAAACAGAACGAAAATAAACGAAATGAAGAACAAAATATAACGTAACAGCATTTTGACATTCCGTGCCCATCTCTACTCACAAGTTGCAGTGAGGAAGCAAGTAGGCTATCTTCATGAGCTGGGAATTTCTCTTTTGGGAAGCTTCACCTCTGCAGACGTGTCAATACATGGAGAGTGTGGGAGCAAAGGCAGCAGGGAATGTAATGGCAGAGGGTGGCTGAAAATGTAGAACACATTCTCAGTCCCTGTGATTTTAATTCTGTACATTTCAGACCTTGTAAGAAAGCAGTTGCAAGTAATTATCTGTAGATGAAGGAACATTATCATAAAGCTCAGGTAAAGAATGTTAATCATAATTTTTCTCATTTTCTTGTACAATAAGATAAACTGGAATCATTTGACTACACTACTTCTGAATAAAAGGGGGAAAGGATTTGCTTCTAGCAAAACCATAACTCAAAAGCCCTTTACCCAAACTTTTTAAATACTGTGTATGACATAGATGAAAAACAAACTGGTACATTCATACCCAGTTTCAAAGTGATAATTTTTCATTTGAGATACCCCCATTTTTAGAATTGTTTTGGAGAATGTTACTTTTGCTTTGCAGCACAATATCATAGCTGGGCTCTTATGCAACCAAAATTTAAAAGACTGGCTAGGCCTTTTAAATCTCTCAGCATGGACTTCTCTGCTCACTCTGTGCATGTATGTGACTTCCTTCACAAACAGGAAAAATAGTGATGTGTGGTGCCATGCTGTTCATATTATGGAAACCCTGACAGAAAAATGGCAGTGTTACACACAGAGATTTTGTGCAGATTTAAGAAAATGGGCAAATTCCAACCTACCCCACATGCTGTTTGATTCATTTTTATACTGGAGGCTCAGAAACAAGTCTTAAGGCTTGTAGATGTTTCACAGGTTGCCTCAGTACATTGAGACTGTACCGTTCTGCCACCGAGGCTTCTTCAGAGGGTAGGGTGGCTTTGCCCCTAACCCCATGAGGAGTGTGAGACCCTCAAAGATCACAGAGGACATGGGGAGTGATTGCCCCATCCACATCTCAGACTCTTCCGAGGCTTGCACCGACATACACATCCTATAATCAGTGTGAGTTCTAAATGGTCATCTTAAGGGGCCGGATAGGATTTTTTTGCCCTCATCTCTAAATTGGCTCAATATGAGAGCCTTCCCCCCTGCCTATCCTGCACTGACTGAGCAGTTTTTCCGCTGGGGAATATGGATTTCATAGCTGGTTGAGCACTATTGGTGACACTGGCTGGTAGTGCGGAACACAGGATGTCAGTGAGTCCATGCTAGAAATGTCTTGCTAGCCCATCCAACTTGATAATACTGTGGATCCTGAGATCCAGCATCATGGGAAGGATGCATTGGGAATCCTCTCTGAGTCAAGAGCTGCCAATCAATGGAGCTTGGCCACCTAGGGGGTGTTGGTGACATTTTACCGGCCCCAAGAATGACACATTATGGTTGGGAAGGTCTGGGGTGACCTCACTGGCCCAACCATCACCCCACACTACTTTAGCCCCCTATTATGTCATGTTGTTTGAAATAAAATGTGGCCCAAATTATCCCATCACTTGATTCTCACCTCTTTATTCCAGGGTGGGAGGGCAAAATCTGTTTGGTCAGTCATTTTGTGAGTATTCCCCATAGTTGCAGTGTTGGTTCATAATGTACATTGGGTTTTAATGAAGATGTTCAGTAATGGTATGGCGATAGGAAAAGAAGGTGCTTTGTAGTATATATTTGGAAGTAGGAATTGAGGGAAGAGGCCAATGGAACTGGAGCAGACATGGTTCAGGCTCTGATTAGAATGCCTGACTAGACCTTTTGACAAATCTTGAGTGACTGGGACAATATGGACCCTTCTCGTAGGAACATGCAGTTCATCAGACACAGGTGGAAGCTCATCCGCCCATCTCAAAACCTCCTTGCAGC
The DNA here is from genome assembly GCA_037367245.1 of Phrynocephalus guinanensis. NCBI lineage: Eukaryota > Metazoa > Chordata > Lepidosauria > Squamata > Agamidae > Phrynocephalus > Phrynocephalus guinanensis. Next base: position 152,627,628 of record CM074733.1, on the reverse strand, counting down.
AAGCCCTTTTGTACCAGGAATGTCTCAGACATCTGCAGTGATGAGGAGCAATGCATGCAAATGATTCTATTGATTTGCCTGGTATTCAAATCTGCTATTACTACTTTGTAACCTATAGTCATAATGCATGGAGGCAGAGAATTTTGGAAATCATTAATCGCTAGAACTCATTTCTAATAAGTAAGCAAGCAAGTAACGAGCAAGATAGCATGCCTTTCTTGAAGCTATATCAGGGTGCAGTCAACTGGTAGATGCCTAGTAGTCACACATAAAGAGGTTGTTTTAATGGGAGTGATCTCCCTAAAAGTAATCCTCCTGTTTGCTGGAAAATCACTCCAGCCCAGTCCTCCTCCCCAAAAGTAAAAGCCCCACAGCTGGACCAAAAAGGTCCAGTTTAGGCAGAGATTGAACATGGACTGGAGTACATTTCCCTATACTGTTTGCTAGGTGATCAACAGGAAATATATTGCATTGACTGCTCTTTCAAGCCGTTATCCCTACCTTTGCTCTAAGGACTTCTGTGAGAATTATCAGCTTACTGAATGTTCATTTGGAAAATGTAGGCCCATGTTTAACATGTAAGGACTGTGCAGCCTCCATCTTTCATAATCCACTGACTTCTTAATGTCTTTGGGACCTGTAGAAACAATATGTATTGTTTTTCCCAAGGTTTACCCACTAGCTTTAAGTGGTAATACATTTAACTGATATTCTGCTAGCCAATGAAACAATCTTGATTATGCCATTTTGCTCACAGAATTCAGCTTTCCAACTGTTACAAAATAAAGGTCAAAAGCTCAGAGTCTTTTTATTATGCTTGCATTAAAGTCCTGCTATCATATCACATATCAAAAGTAGACAGTCTAATATTATTTTATAGCTTTCTCTGTAAAGTGCCTGTGATGTATAACAATGGAAAATGCTGGAGTATGACTTTTGAGGAAAATAATAGGAAACAAAAGCTTTTATACAAAAGGATTTTCTTTTTAAAATGTAACATTTCTTCTCCAGTGCACTTACAAGTTCTTGCTGATTTCAGTAAAGTTTAGTAGACAAAAATACTTGAGGTCATTTCATTCTGTACCATCATTTAATGTAGAATTTGCAAAATGCTAGGAAGCAAATTGTGTAGCTTTATTTTTGATGATCCCTGGGAGGGAGGATTTATTTTATTCTGGTGCTGGATAGAATGGATCTGGGCTTTTTGGAGTAGATGCTTTTACCCAGTTACAGTACATGTTTTACCATTTCAACATCCTCCAACATTCCATATAAAGAAACTTATATCCTGTTATTAGAGATGGGCACGACTTGAAAAAAATTTTTTTCGAGTTGTCGTTAGTCGGGCCGGTCCCGTTTCGGCTCGTTTCCGGTTTTCGCGAAAATTTGCAAAAATCAGTCAGTTCGTTTTTTCATTTTTTCATTGTCGTTAGTACTGGTTTTGGGGGGGAGCGGGCTCCTGGAGGCACCTCTGTGGGGTGGGTGCCTCCTCTGGCCCGCTATAAAGGGAAAGTGGGCTCCTGGAGGCACCCATGGGTGCCTCCTATCCTCACCCACTAGGAAGGGGAAGCAGGCTCCAAGAGATCCCTGTACATGGGGGTCTCCCCTCCTCACCTGCTGCTGCTGCAAAATGCTATGCAATAGCCATATGGATATTGCGTAACAGAATGTGCAGACAGTGAGACCAGTGTGAGAGTGATAGCGTCATGCCTTCCCTGCACAAGGCTCTCGCACCACCATGTCTCACACAGAAGGGAATTGTACTTGCTGCGTGTAGTGCAATGCAAGCAAGTAGATCTGGCTTTAAGGTGGCTTAGTGCAAGGGCTAGGGTTAGGCTAGTGACGGGTAAGGTTACGGTGGGCTAGTGGGTTGCACCTCTGGGTGCCTCTCTGACCCACTAAGAAGACAGTCTGTGACGTATGGGTACGGAGTCAAGGGTTAGGGTTAGGGTTAGAGGGGCTAGGGCAGGTTTTAGGGGGCTTTTTGGCACATCCCAGAAGTCTCCATGGCCAAGTGGCCATGCGATTGGTGGGATGGCTCCAAAAATTTGCATGGTCGTCCACTCCCACATGGCTGGCCACTCGGCCAGCCCATCCAATGTGCAGGTGTAAAAAAAAAATTAAATCAATGGAGGACAGAGGAGGAGAGGAGAGACATTTTGTTGCAAGAAAAAACCCACTGCTACTGTGAAAAATCTGGCAGTTTATAAATTTTCACGTGTTTCTGTTGTGCTTGTGTGTTTTTGGACCACGATTTCAAAAACAATATTGCGTTCGCCGCCCCATTTTGGATCCCCCGCCCGCACCGCATGGCATGGCGAAATGGCGACTCGAGTCCGGCTGCCCAGGACGGGGGGGAGGTGGGACCCCCCCTCCAGAAACCACCCCTCCGGTAGGTGCCCTGCGCCCTTAGTCAAGCAGGCATTTTTCCGCCTGCTTTTTTGGCCCGGGAATGGGTGGGGGGAGAGTTTAAAAGTTTTTTCCTGTGCCGTCCGTGCCGCTTGCTTGCGCTTTAATTGTGGCGGCCGGCGGCCGGCGAGACTGGGCTTTTTGCTGGCTGCGAGCCTGCGGCGAGTCCCACCAGAGCAGCCCAGGACGGGGGATGGGGGGGAGGCCGGGGACCTCCAGAAACAACCCCTCTGGTAGGTGCCCTGAGGTACGGCAGGCATTTTTCCGCCTGTTTTTTGGCCGGGAACCGGGTTTTTTTAACTTTTGAAAACTTTTTTTCTGTGCCGCGTGGCATCGCGCGATCGCGCGGTGCAAGGAACGAGCACGACAAATCAGACCAAAATTGTTCGTTCGTCAGGTCGAGCTCGAAGTCTGGGGGAGTGATTCCCGTTACCGTTTCCGTAGAGTAACGGAACCGAGTAACGGAAACGGAAACGGGAATACCGCTAAGTCGTGCCCATCTCTACCTGTTATCATCCTTCCATTGACTACACTTATCCATAGATTAGCTGCAAATGATTTCCTGCCCCATTTAGCTGTTCATGTTAATCTATTATCAAATCACACTGACTTATGGTGACCCAGATAAGGTGAGATGTTCAAGACAAGAGTTGTTTGACACACTCTCTTAATGGGTTTCCATGTATGTCTAAGGAGGAATTTGAAGGGAGATCTTCTAAGTCCAGGACTCACAGTCGATCTACTACAACACATTGGTTCACGACCCCATACAATTTGACTTTCCTAAATTGCACAAATTTTACCATATTTTTAAATTTTAAATTCATTATAAGGAAGAGGAGGGGGGATAGATGGACAATTTTCTTTATAAATAAATGTTTTTAACAAGTTTTCTAATGTTTTTAATATTGTTTATACCTTGGTATATATCTAATTGTTTTTAATATGGTAGTTACTGTATATAGTATTTTAAACTAATGATTGTTTTATAGTTTTAATTGGAGATGGGGACAAAATGAAAAATGAATCACATTTTCTGACAAATTTGGCTGATTCATCAAAATTCCTTGATTTGTATTTGTCATAAATAAAGTTCCCTGATGAATAGAAATGTGTGATTTTTAACCATTTTTAATTTGTTAATCTGCCCTCAAGGCACTTAGATACACTATATTTGGAGAGAAGCTTCCTTTGGCTCTCCTCTGCAATCTCTCCAAGTTTGGGGGAGATTCAGGTTTTTGGTCTCTGAGTTATGCATGCCCAAATAGCTCCCCCAGGAAAGTTCTCCCCAGATACCTAGAAACTCCGAATTTGCAGAGAAGCTTCTTCTGACTCTCTACAATCCTTCCAAGTTTGGTGACTATTGGGTCTCCCCAATCCAGTTGCTAAAGGGCACTTTGCTAGCCCCCCCCACCTTTGTGGGTACGTAGCTCTGATATCTGAAACTCAATCTTCACCAAACTTGGAGGGTTTGTGGATGAGGGTCAGGAAATGAGTCCCTCTAGGTTTGGTGTCTCTAGGTGCCTTGGGGGCCATTTTATCACATTTTAAATTGGAGATGAATCAATTCACTGATTAATCATGTTGTAACTCAGAATTTGTTAATTTGCTAATTTGTCAATTCATCATCCCCAATGAACCAAAAATCATAATGAATCACTATTTTTTTAAAAAAAAATCTCATCTCTACTTTTAATAGTTGTGAGCTGCCTTGGCTTCTGTATGTAAAAGAAGGCAGCATAAAGGAAGGAAGGAAGGAAGGAAGGAAGGAAGGAAGGAAGGAAGGAAGGAAGGAAGGAAGGAAGGAAGGACAGACACAGGACACAGGACACAGGACACGGGACACAGGACACGGGACACGGGACACGGGACACGGGACAGTATTGTCTATGTAGAAATCTCAAAGCTTTTGGATGTCTTCCAGTTTGTTTGAAGGTCTTCTGCATACTGAAGGCTGAAATGAAAAACTAAAGGTTTACTGGGATGGAATAATGTATGTCAAAACCATTCTCTCTCATTGAGAGATATTCAGACCAAGGCTCGGTTGGAACCACAGTTCTTCAGCAGCTAGGGGGGACTGCAGGATTGTCAATATTATTCTGTTTCTCATACCAGAGGACACAATAGCCACCTACTGTATTAGTGAGCACATAATAATATGTGACAGGTCACCAGAGCAAATCATTGTTCCCTTGAATCATACATGCTTCTGAAGTGAGTCATCTGAAGGCTACAACTGTCCCTCAATAACTTTGCTTCTGATGTCCCTGCATGTCCTGGCTCTTTGCCTAATCAAAACTATTCAGGCTTTGTGGAAAGAAAAGTCTGAGAGCATTTTATTTCCAAAGGCTTGCAAATGGCTTCATCTTATTTTTCAGCACAGCCTCATGGTGCATCCTGCTTCCTTATGCTTCTGTCAAGAATTTCATTCTGGATAAGATTTTATTTAAGTTATTTACATTAAAAATAAAGCTTTGTAATTTTATTTTGCCTTGTAGAAGGAATGTCAGGGATCAACATGTGTGCCCTCAAAATCTCAGTTTTGACTACAGAAGACAAAAAACACAATTTGATGAAATGATAAAAGCTGGACAAAACATTATTTATAGTATAGTCTGCTCTCCCTTTCTTAAAGGGCTCTTAAGACAGTGAATGGTCAACTAGATATGGATGAACTACTATACTCATCATGCCTCATTATTGCTTTAGTAACTATTTTTGGGGGGTGCATTTTCCTCAAACTCCCCCCCCAAAGAAAATGAGACTCATAATGGTCAGATTGGTCAAGGAGAAGAGAGAGAGGAGTGCATAACTATTTCCATACCAAGGGGAAAGAGAGGGCTCCATGCCTGTCTTGCAGGTATATTGACAAATGTTAGTGACAATACAGTCCTAAAAACACTCAAGGGCCTAAAACAGAGATGCCATGGAAGAGCTGATAGGAAGTAAGAAGCCACCATGTGGGGGGTATGAACCCCCCCTGGCCCCCAAACTAACAGCGTTTCTGTCTCTAACATAATTTTGGCCATTGTTTTATTGGAAGGAAAAAAAGGCGTATTTATTTATCTTATTTATTTTGTTACCATTCAGCCTTTCTGTTTTTCAAGACCCAAGATTACTCACAAATGCATCATACAACACAATGGCCAGCATTTGGTTGAGGTCCACCAGAACCGCCATTGTGCAACCAGTAGCACAACCAATGGTAGAAGCAGCGCCCATGATTGGCAGATTGGGGACAGAGTTGGGGAAAAGTGGTGTGATCGCCCTCCTGCTCTGCAATAGGATACTGGCCAATAATTTGTAACATTTAAAGATGGCTAGATAGATCCTATATTAGACGAAGCACCACATTCAAAAACAATTTAAGCGCACAATGAGTAAAACATCGCAAAACACCTACTTTTAACCTTCTTCAACAACCAGTAAAAGGCCTGTCTGTCTAAGTAAATATGGATTTTCCCTCTCACAGATGGCAGGGAGTCAGCCTTTCCTCTCTTATATAAAAGTTTCAGGACCTGAGAAGAACCACCAAGATGCCCCTCTCCCATGTCCTTAACAAAACATGCTAGAGACGGGTAATGGGACCAAGAGAAAGCCTTCCCTGATGATCTTGAGATTTGGCTAGGCAGCTATGAAGATACATGGTGCTATGGATATCCTGAACATTCAAGTGTAACATTGTTGTTTTTTTCTCTGGAAGAATTAATAGCTCAGAGATACCTTATGAAGGAAAAATGATGTATTATTATTTTGCTCTTTAAAAAAAGGTTTTTCTTGAAGTACAAGAAAAGCACTTATTTTTATTTATTTATTTATTTATTTATTTATTTATTTATTTATTTTTATACTTTTTAACTGCACCAACATTCCCAAAGGGAACTCTGGGCCGTGTACAGCAAACGGATGGCAAGTTATAGGATGACTACTAGAATGTTTAGTCCACTTGTCAGGTGAAGAACGCATGGGCAGACAAAAATGAAGAACCTCTTAAATGTGCAATTGCTGGAACCAATCCAAAGCAAGCCTTCCATTTTGAATTTGCCAATATCATGAATCCAGTTTTTTTTAAAGCTATAGGCACATGAATCACTTCCTCTACTCCTCAGCAGAGAGTCAGGAGAAGGGAATTTTTTTCAAAGACTATGAAGGAGACCTGTTGCTTCAGTGTTTTTTTTTTTTAATTAATCTTTTATTTGACTTGTCTTCAAAGGACGGTCAAGAAGCTTCCCGCTTCCCCACAATCAAGTCCATCATGGTGCATTTAGCTGCTGGCAGTCTCTTGACTAGGCCTTTAGGGAGAAGCAAAAAATATTTTTAAATGGCCTTTTACATAGACTTTAACATTTCACTTCCCCTGCTCTCTGCCAATGAACAGAGGAAGTGTTGAATTTCCCAATACTTTGAAGTGGTTCAGTTATGAATCCACTTCACAATATCAGAAACTGAAGGAGCCAGACCAAATAAAGTCACTTGAGCACTAATCTGCCATTTTGATGTGAGGATCATATCAAATGGCAAATTGCACCTCCACCCAACCCCTAGGGAATCTATTTATCCCACACCACCCCGCTCCAAAAAGCCAGCATAGTTACAACCCAAAGGAAATAAAATACCTCAACTAAGGTTGAGTAAAGTACAATAATATGGTTGTCTTTGTGCATGTGTAAAAATTAGACATGTGTCAAACTGCACAAAATTCAAGTAAATCAACACAATAATGTGTTGATTTACTTGAATTTTCTGCAGCTTGACACATGTCTATTTTACATGTCTATATAAACCCAACAAATTATAACATGCTTACAGTATATATTTAGCTTTACTTTGGGAATCATTCCTCTTTCTTGTTTGGAAATCTTTAAAGTTACTGGTAAATGCTATCAAATCACACATTTCTGGAAGCTTTTTAAAAAAAGACCTCCAACTTTCTTTTCATTTTGGGGGCTGATTGGAAGGGGGAGAACATTCTCTTCTTAATAGCAGGTTTCTAGAAAGAGAGGAGGAAAAGTAGCCAAGTTATTTTAGTTCTTCCTGTCCTTCACAAATGGAGCCATAACTCAAATCTTATGTTCTTTCCATTCCCACCCACTGAAATATCCAATGTCCTAGGTTATGTTTGGCCTCACATTTATTGTAAGCAATTATTTTCATTTGCAATAGCATGGACCAAATTCATGATGTAGGTGCATTAGTGTATTAGAGTGATTAACTAATGATTTTGTTTTGTCACTGCCATTAGTTAGTATATGTGAATACGCAGAACCTTGCGGGCTTCTGAAAAGACCGGAGTGCTGTATGATGTTGTCAAAATTGTAAATGCTTCATATATGAAAGCTGTTACCTGGATAAAAATGCATTCCTTTCTATACTGTGGTATCAAGAAAGTTATGAACACATCAGCATGAGATATTCTAATTTCAGCTATGAAGGAACAGTATGCAACATGTCCATGAAAGGTCTCAGAAAGAGTTGTATCAGCTTAAAAGTTATATTCTTTAAAATAAACCATAAGCTAAAACTTATTTAATAGTTTGTCCATCCCTCTTTCTTGGCAAGGAAGGAAGATAAATAGAGGCATCACACCAAGAGGAAATATAAGCTCAACTAACAACAAGGCAACATATGCAAGGAAGCACATCTATAGTCTCCTTGCTGGCCACACCTCACATTACTAAGACAGAGTTATGCTGGAGGCCTCCAGATATGTTGGACTACAACTCAGTCATTTTGGACTATTTTCTCCACCACCATCTCAATGCTCTGGAATGGTGTATCAAGTCTCCATTTCCCGATTCAAGACCTGATTCAGTCCCTCAACAACCAAAGGCCTCTTTTGACAGTTTTGTCAACTGACAAACTGTTGAGAAAGGAGGGTCCTATTGGATGTGATGGGTTTACATTGATGGATGGATGGATGGATGGATGGATGGATGGATGGATGGATTCAAAATATTTCTATCCCACTTTTCTCCCCAAAAGCAACCCAGATGGCTTACATCATAAAACAGTACTTAATTTAACCTGATTCACCTGCTTTCTGAATTGATTGTATTTTTAATCTAGCCTTGCTGTAAGCTTTTGTGAATCCCTTTGGGGGTAGGGCTTAAATGGCAGGATACAAATCCAAGAAATAGCTAGCTTCCCATGAGCCTCAGCCATCATGATCACTGCTACAGTGTGATTTTTAATTCAAATATCCAGGGGGCACTAAGTTATCTTTCCTTGATGAATTACACTCAACCGGTAAGTGAACATTTAGTCTATCTGTTAGGGATGGGCAAAAATCCAGTGGTGCACTTCATATGAAACAGCACGCAGCACCACAGATACTGTATGGATCCAACCCTCACCCCACTGGCTGGCTAGCCCACTAACAGTGTGTCATGTGTCCTCTTTCTCTGGTGGTGCTCCAGTCCAGCTAGGAACTCGGCCTGCACTGCACTTCTCTGCCCCTTGTGCAGACAAGCACTTCAACAAAGAGGAGGGATGGGGATCCCCCCACCATGGAAGGGGTAGACATGGCTGCTGGAGGGGGCAGGGAAGGGTAGGCTTATCTATCTATCTATCTATCTATCTATCTATCTATCTATCTATCTATCTATCTATCTATCTATCTATCTATCTATCTAATTTGTATTCTTCTATTTTGTCCAAAAATGGCAGCTTACATAAAGACTGAATTAAAAGTACAATAATACCTCAGTTAATTTCAAAATTAATTCATTCATATTGCAAAAAACTGAAACACAGTTTCCCATAGGAATGCACGGAAAATGAATTAATCTGTCCTGGAGGTCAAAAAAAAAAGGCAAAACCAGCATTTTTTGTTCAAAACTATTTATAAGGTGCACTTTAAAGGCATAAGTACTGTACAGGGACATGAATAATCAAGCAATGATTAATCAAGCTCCAAAAATTACTCCGAAATTTGCTCCAAACTCCTTCTATACCTCCATACTTGACGACCCATGCTACCCACAAACTATGGGGGTACAATGCATTCTGGGCACATTTTTTTCAAAATGAATAACAGAAAAAATGTAACCCAGGGCATCCCACTGAAAATTTTCATAAACCAAAACATCCTTATTCCTGAAAATATCTTTTAATATCTTTAATATCTTAATTTTTCATTAACTGTGGCACTCGTAAACTGAGGTATTACTGTACAAGCAAAACACAAACATTTAAGACATAGCAATACTTTCCAGAAATGTTCCAAGTGAAAAACCTCTGATACAGAGTTCTCAGTAACAATAAAATACAGGTGTCAGGATTCTTTGGGGTTTCTTTTTGTCAGATATATTGTAACCTACATATGATGTTTTTGAAAGGTTTTGGCTGAGAGGGGCATTTCTGGGGTTAAATGTCAATCAATCCAGTGGAAGCTAATTGTTTCTTTCCTGAGTCGTGCCTCAGTTAGGTTCTGTTAGCGTTAGCTATGAACTCTGTTAGATTTCTAAAGTTCTGTCAGCATATAACCGGTCAGTTAAGAAAGCTAGTTAACCAATTAAGCTCAGTGATGGAACAAGTTACTATTTTATTTTAACCTATGAAAAATATGTCAACAGAAACATTTTTCCCTAATAACCAGAGTTCCTGAACAAATGTACTGAAACAATAAATACCAGCTGTGGTAAACTGACAAATAAGAGGTGGGCTTGGGAGGGAAACTTGTGGCTCAATCTTGTCTGTTAGTTCCTGCTTGAACCATTTTTACCTGTTGCATAGTTAGAAGAATTTCAAAAAAGTAAAAAATAAACTACAACCACTTTCCTCCCATACTCTGCACCTAGAGTTTTTAGTGTAGGTTTTCTCCAAATAAAGCCATACCACAACTTGCATATAGTCAGGCTTACTTTTTGGTGATGTAGATTCAAAAGTGAACATATAGACACATATTTCTATTTCCAGAAACAAATCAAATTAGAATCTATTCATTTTTAAATACAGGCAGGAACCCATTGCTGGCTTTTATCCTGTTCTATAAGCTCTTGTCTAAATCTGAAATGAATACATTCTTTCTGTCATTTTACTTCTGATTCTGCTTAGGAACACACAAAAGGGATAAGTCAGATCTTCTTGATTTCAAAAAGAGGTAAATCATGGTAATTCAGGGCATTTATACACGACCCCTAAGCTCCGCCGCAAATGGCTGCAAGATCCGGACCTTAAAAATGTTTACCCACCAGCTCCGGACTTTGCAGACAATTAAGTGCGACCCCGCCCACTTTAGCGCGACCAAACAGCAGTTTTCTTGTACCTGCTTTTTGGATGTGACAAATATTTGATCCGGTGTAAGGATAGTGAGTGCGGGGCTCTCCTGGCTTCTGTTTGTTCTTTTTTTGTGCCCCGCCCCTTTAAGAGATCTGAATGCTGCCGGGAACAAAACGGAGGTAAACCGGCATTCTTTTCTTTCTTTTTTCTCCCTCCCCTCATGCAGCCAGCAACCAGGAAGTGCGGAGGGGGGTGGGGACAGAGGAAGAGCGATGAACCCCTAAGATCTATGGTCCGAATTTAAGTGGCTAGCGGATCTTAGGGGTCGTGTAAAAAGGCCCTCAGTCAAGACAGTCACTAACCTGCACAGGAAGTATAGTGTATTTAAGTGATTTCTGTGGTCTTAATCCATATTGCTGAACACCAGAAAAAGAGGAACAGTAGTATCCTTAATCTCTCAATGAAACAAGAACAAAGAAAAACAAAAATAATCCCTAGTTTTTTAGACATGTTTCCCAATGTGTTAGAGGGCCTGGAGTTGGTCAGACTGGGGTGGTGGTGGTAATTAACACTGCAATCCTCTAAATGTCTATCTGGAAAAAAGCTTAATTGACTTTAACAGATTTCTCTTGTAGGTAAAATATTTTAGCCTATATCACTGAATTACAGTAAGTCTTTGTCCATTATTCAATAGAGAGATCAAGGAGGAGATACAAATGTATCTCAAGGAAATGATGTCATCAAGGTTGATACTCAAAAAATCTACATGTGAGCTATGAACATGGTGACAGATAAGACCAAGGCTACATCAGTGGAAGTGAGGGGAGAGAATCCTTCTCTGTTCCAGCCCTAAAGCTGCCTGTGGAGGTCTAAGGTCCCAATCAGAGATGGTTTTGGAGCTAAGTTTGGGAGGGGAAGAAAATGCAGGTGCATTGATGCACATTGTTGGTTGTAGGTCAATGTATTAGCTTTCTCCAGCTGTACTGCTCATGTGGCTCCAAACTGTGAAACAGTGGATGAAATCTAATGTCATACGAGCAGATACTTGCTTTCTAAGATGCACAAGACCCAGTGTAGGTTAGGGGACACAGTGTTGAATTAAAGGTGCAACTGCACAATGATGCAAATTCTAGTTCACTCTCATTCTCTCAATGGGAGGTCATGCTGGGGAATTTGTTCAATGTACATGACCACTGATGATACAGCTGCATCAACACGCTTCACCTCTTACTTTCCTCGACTGATTTAGCTTGTTGCCATGAGAACTTTGCACTTGGATCTTAAGTGGTTAAAAAAACAAAGCAGAAGTATTATCCATGGAAGAGAAACTTTTTTTTAAGAAAGGATGAGTCTTGGGAAAGAGTTTTTTTCTATTGTGTGTGTGTGTGTGTGTGTGTGTGTGTGTGTGTGTGTGTGTGTGTGTGTGTGTGTGAGGAATGATGGCAAGTCTTTGGCCCCAAGTCCCAAGAGTCCCTTTCAAAAAACAACCCAGGAAAAAGGGAGGGATGTGCATTATGTGTGGTGTATGTGTAGGGAGGCCTGAGAGTTCAGAAGCACACACTTTTGTTCCCAAAATGAAAAAAAAACCTCTGCTGAACCTGCTTTGTCTTCTCTTACCTCTCCATCTACCTCTTGAAAACCGTCTCTCCCTGTTGCTATCCCCTCTTCTATCATTTGTCACCATTTGCCTGTTTCTCCTTCATCTGGTTAGCACTGAAAAGCTTCTTCTGGATTCACAATGTCCTTCTTTAAGAGAATGAGGACTTGGAAATGCAACTCGGAGTCAAATCTGAGGCAAGTCACCAGTGCAACTTAAGTCTGACTCAGTCTTGTGGCTTGAGTTCCCATCCCTGGTGCGTGCTGATGCTCCCTTGTGTGTGTGTGTGTGTGTGTGTGTGTGTGTGTGTGTGTGTGTGTGTGTGTGTGTGTGTGTGTGTGTGTGTGTTCTCCCTCCAGTCATAAGGTAAGAGGCAAGAGAATGGAAGCACTTTGTGTATGTGTATGCTTGTGCACAACTTGTCCTCTCTTTCTGCATTAGTTCAAGTGGCGGTTACTGTCTGTTTCTGAAACGTGAGTTGGACAAGATAGCCCATCATCCACTCTTGCTGAAAATCGTTCTTAGTCATTTGTTAAATTTTGCCCTGCCAAGGCTACCAACTGTGATCTCCTCCTACAACAGCTAATCCACCCCCCCGCCACCTAATTAAAAAAAAAAGGCGAGAAACATAAGATTTATTGGGGGTAAACATCTTCAATGATAAAATTGCACTGAAACTGGAAACGGGTCTTCCACCCACCCACCCTATAGTCATTGGTATACTAAACATGATAGGCCCTAATGCAGGCATGTCCAAAGCCAGGCCCGGGGGCCAAATGTGGCCCGTTTTCAAATTAGGAGGAGCCTGTGGCCTCTTCTCCCCCCCATCGGCTCCCCGCCACCTGGCTCATCCCCATACCAGATGGAGACATCAGCTTGCAGTTTTATGGTTTGCCTGCCCTCCCTGCCTCCATCCACACCCACCCATCCCCAGCCACCTGCCCAGCGTACCCACCCCCAGCTCCATTGCTGCAGCGTGGATATTATAGAGACTTGTCCAAAGTCCGGCCTGGTGGGGGGGCAAATGCGGCTGAATGCCCCCCCCCCACGCACACACACATTTTCACCTCACCAAATCTGGCCCTCCTTGCAAAACGTTTGGACAACCCTGCCCTAATTTTATGAACAATCATAATGAATTTAAGGCACAGCATAGCAAAAGGACTCATGGGTATGGAGTGGCATTGTTTCATAGTTCCTCGCTTATTTTCCAACAGTGCCCATTATCATTGCCTGTGTTATTTTTCTGGAATAAATAATTTGCCATGGAATTTTGCAGGTAATTTGTGTTTTCCTACCAGCTGTGAATAACCATTTAGTGCCTGCCATGGGGCAGTGTCCCCCCCCCAACTGAGCATCTGTAGCAGCAATAAGCATAATGTGGTTATTATCCAAAGTATCTACGATTTTTTTTTAACAGAATCATAACTGGGAGCATAAACAAAAACCAATCATCCAGAGATTAATTAATGCAGTTGAAAGGCTACTGTTACTTTTGTAACTAACTTTTGCATTTCTTTTATACCTGCTAACGCAGATAGGAAGTAGAATGCCCTACTGATGTCACTGATGCCATAAAGATGTGATGCAGTCCACAATACAACTATTGTGCATATGACTCAGATAACACTGAGATAAAAAATATGATTTGTCACATGTGTTATACTATAGAATACTATACAACTAAATAACACATGAATTAAACAGGATAGTGACCCCAAGATGTACTGAGACCCCTCATTTGCTTTCCAGATGGTCATCCCATACACCAAATAACAAGGAGGGCTAGTAATAATGGAACCACATCAATTTTAAACAGTTTCACATGTGTTCACAAATCCATTTCCCCAGCCCCATTTCTGAATTAATCTGCATTTTTTTAAAGGCAATAAAGTGTGTTCAATTTTGTAGTTAAGTTTCTCTTTTCGTAACCCCCCCAAAGTATTTTAAAATGTTTCTTCCCAAAGTGCACATTTCTGAGTGTATTTGGGGTGGGGGTGGGGAGTCACTAGCCAATATCCTGTTCCATATTTTTGCTGACATCACTGTCAGTGGCAAATAGTCACCAATTTGAGTGCTCCTGTTTGAGTCTTAGGATATAGACACATTCATCTTATTGCACAACCCGAATCAGAAATAAGGACTCTTTAATTAGCAGCAATCTGAACTGCCAGTGGCATTGCTCCCAATTAGGGATGGGCACAACACAAAAAACCAAATGCTGTTTCATTGTGTTGTTAGGTAACGAAATGAAACAAAATGAAATGACATGAAGCAGCATTTTGTTACAGACAAAACAAATTTGTTTTTTTTTAATGAACCATTTTGTTCCATCTGTAAGCTGTTTGGGGGAGGGAAAAGGTTTTTTAAAAAGCTCCGGGCTTTTTAAAAAAACTTTTTTTCCTCACCCAAGCCCTGCCTTCCAGCTGGTTGGCACGCAGGAGTGGGCAAAAAACTCCCTCACTCTAGTGCCAATCAGCTGGCAGGTGGGCTTGGGGGAGGGAAAAAGTTTTTTTAAAAAATGCCCAGGGCTTTTTAAAAAAACATCCCCTCAAGCCCCGCCTGCCAGGTGATGGGTGCTGGGGTGGGGGAGAAAAACTTTTTTCCTCACTCCAGCACCTATCACAGCTGGCAGGCTGGGCTTGGGGGAAGGGGAAAAACATTTCCCCCCCCCAAGCCCCACGGCTTGGGGGAGAGAAAAAAGTTTTTGAGAAAAGCCCTGGGCTTTTTAAAAAAAAACCTTTTGTCCCTCCACCACTTTCCAGCCCCTCCCCATGAACCACTTCGTTAGTGGTTCATTTTGTATGGATTTTTTTTTTAAAAAATTATGAAATGAAACAAAAATGTGGGGGGGGGTGAGGAAAGGAAAGGAAAGGAAACATAATATTTTCATTTCATGCCATCCCTACTCCGAATGCATTGGGGGGAACTGCAGAACAGGATGTTGGCCAGTATTAACGCTGCAACATTAAACAGCAGGCTGCTTTTAAATCTGATGATTAATCTGGAAAGTGTTGGTATTTGCTACCTTTACAGCCGGTGCAAGGCTAATTTGTTGATTTTCTTTGGAATATGAACTGAAGGAAAATCCTTGAGCATTGTTAGCCTGAATCTATATAAGAAAGCAAGCCTTTCCAGGGATACAGACATGTTAATCTGATGCACAAAACAACAGCAAGCTTATATTGTCTTAATAAATAATGGCTTTTTATTTGGCATAGGCTTTCCTGGACTGCTGCCTGCTTGCTCAGAAGCACCCAAGGAAACGGGCTGCAATCTGCAAAGGCACATGCCTGATAACATCTGCTGGATGTTGAAGTGCCATTAAGTCCTTTGTCCACCCAGCCCGAAATAAAGAGATGAGACACACCTCTGGGATTAATATTGGGCCACATTTTATTAACATTGTATTAAACTATTTCTCCTGCTGTTAAGTCTTAGAAAGGGGGCCTGAAAGGGCAAGTGGCTCTCTGGTATTTATAAATGATGTAAATGGGGCATTAACTGGTGAGGTAGTGCCCCCAGCGAAGGAAAAATTGTAGGCAGCCCTCCCCAAGCCCTTTTATGGCTAGGGTCATAAATCACTCTGTTCTGTCACATCTACTTATACGCCTAATTTGGGAATTTAAGGGATACCCTTGTACAAGGTTCTATTTTCTACTATTACCCTAAGGGACTTTTAGCCACTTGCCCTTACCACCGCAGGAAGAGGGGCTACTTCATATGCCCCTTCGAGCTGCCGGGAAACAAAGAGGTTGTTAACCTCATTGCTAGATTTTACATGGGGCCTTGCTGAGGAATCAGCACCTGGCCAATCTCCCTAAGTGTGCTGGCAAGGCCCCATTGGCTAGCCTGTCTGCTGCCAGTGTGTCTCCTTCGGGCAAGCTGACAAATGATCCCCTCCCAGCACAGGGCTAGTCGGAGCCCCATTGTCTTCTGTAGGATAGCAAGGGCCTCGTGGCGCAGTGGTTAAATGCCTGTACTGCAGGTAAAACTGTGCTCACGACCTGGGTTCAATCTCCGGTAGCAGGCTCAAGGTTCACTCAGCCTTCCATCCTTCCGAGGTCGGTAAAATGAGTACCCAGCTCGCTGGGGGGGCAATGTGTAGCCTGCACACTGTAATCAGAATTGTAAACCGCCCAGAGACTACTTGTAGTGGTATGGGGCGGTATATAAGCAGAACACTTTGCTTTGCTTTTGTTGCAGTTTGACGAGTACTGGTAAGGGTAACAAAGAAGGTGAATATGCTCTGTGGTGTGTTTGAACTACCTCTTCCCTACCCTTTTCCATAGTGTGAGGGTTCGTCTGCATCATCACAGGGTTCCGAGCAAAAATCACCACTGTCCAGTCTTTCAGATGTACTTTTAAATAAAGGTTTATTAAATACAGAATAACCGACTGGCTCTTGACTTATACGTTCTTCCGATTCTGAACCTTCAACAGTCACTTCAACATTAAATTGATTGCCCACAACAAACGGGTTTACAACAGGGCTCAAACAGGAAGGGTTTTCATCAGGTAACCCAGTTCCTTTTAATGAGATGACCCCCAGCTGAAGCATTGGCTGCCACAGCAAGGGTGGTGAGCCCACTGTGCCACAGGATTTGCTCTGTATAGTGGGCGTCTGCGACCCCTCACTCTCAGGGTGTTTTCCGGACATCTTACCGGTCGCACCTCCACGGACCAGGTCCATCCATCCCCGACCTTGACTTCAAAGGACTCCTCTCTTGCTCCTCTCCTAATCCCATCTGCCCCAACGTCCTTCCCTAATGACCTTTCCCCCCCTCTAACGGTTTTCCCCCGCGTGACTCCTCTCCCCCTCGTGACCTATCTTCCCCACATGACCCTCCTTCCTTCCACGCACCTTCCTTGACCTCTGCATTGTCTTCCACCCAAAATGCTTCCTCTACCAACTCTATTATTTCCTTCCCTCCTACTGCTCCCTCCGAATCTCCTACTTCTGCAGCTTTGGATTTCTCCTCTTTCTTTCTTTCTTTATCTTGCTCAGACGGCACACTCTCTTGCTCTTCCTCCTGCCTTGCTGACTCCTCACACGTAGCAATTTCTCACCCTGTTTCTTTCTCAAGAGCTTTCTGTGTTGCGTGGTTTGGGCTGGCAGGGAGGGGTGATTGCTGCTCAAAGAGTAGAACTCCCTTAGGCAGGCAACTCTAGTCATGCAGCTCCTTGGATCCAGGCTACCAAGTAGGTTAATTGTGAAATGACAGTGAACTGTAATTTGCTGCTTTAGCTTTTCAGTTTGGGGAGCCTTCCAAAGTGCATAAATGGCAGATTTTTTAATTGGGTTCACCCATCCACACTCTTAACTGTGATGTATGAGGCTTCGGCTTCTAATTTGTTTTCTCATATTTTAAAACTGTGGAAGGTCCTAGGTTGCTTTCCTTCTTTTTTCTGTGTCAACATTATAATTTTGCTTGCGGGGTTTTGTGGGGTGATTGCTTGCGTATTTGCTTCCTTTAAGGCCGGAACAATGTCAAGCCCTTCTTTGTTGAACAAAATTGAAATAGTTTTCGGATCCCAATATAAGAATGAAGATTGTATTGTCCTCTTACTAAGAAGTGGTTTCTCATTACTTTTCTTATCTGGTCTAAAGAGGTTGTCATTAGTGCCAGAAATAAATTCTGACAAAGACCTCCTTCCCACCGGTTATCAAGGGTTTTTTAAAATCAGATGGAAACTGCCCTGGAGTGTTTTAAGTAATGAAGTAAATAACAGGGTTTGGGCACGGCCCATCATTTCAATCCATGTCTGACTAAGGTTGAACAGCTCAGGACCAGATTTGATATTGACCCTCTAGAAGACCCTTTAGTCAAATCTGGTTCCATATTTGTGTTTATATTTGTATTTATTTATTTATTTATTTATTTATTTATTTGTTTGTTTATTTGTTTATTTATTTATTGCTCAACTGTGTGGGACTCTTCCCCCTGCCAATTTATTCAAATATGTAAATGCAAATGGCTATAAATTAGGGAGTATCAACATAGGATACCATCACAGCCATATTAACCCATGGCTGGGGACATAAACTTTCAGATATATCAGGCTCCCTCTGACATTTCAGTCTATCACCCCACTACAGATGGCCACCAGACCTTGGTCAATTGACCTCCCCCTAGTCCCCGTGGAACCCGTAGGCTTCAGCTCAGCCAGTTTTATGAATAATAAGGGTACCATTATATGGTATTCTCAAACAGGAGGTATAGTATGTCAAATTACAGGTGATGTAGTTTTTCAGCTGTGGGGATGGGTTTCCTCTGAAGCATGCTTATATATATATATATATATATATATATATATATATATATATATATATATATATATATATATATATATATATATATATATATATATATATATATATATATATATATATATATATATTTGTTTTCGTAGATTTTCACGGGTATAGGTATGCATGTTAGGGTGGATTCGGGTTTCTTCCTGTGTAGAAATCTGGTTGTTTTGGCGACGTTTCGACGAGGTCTCACTCGTCATCTTCAGGCTGGTGTTCTGGCTTCTTTCTTCTTGAAGCAAGAAGAAAGAAGCCAGAACACCAGCCTGAAGATGACGAGTGAGACCTCGTCGAAACGTCGCCAAAACAACCAGATTTCTACACGGGAAGAAACCCGAATCCACCCTAACATGCATATATATATATATATATATATATATATATATATATATATATATATATATATATATATATATATATATATATATATATATATATATATATATATATATATATATATATATATATATATATATATATTCTTTTTTTTTCTTCCTTCTTTTAAAAGCCCATAATTACCCAGTCCTGGCAACTCATGAACAACTGTGCTTTGTTTTGGGGAATTAGGTGCAGGTGGGATGGACAATGCCACATCAAGTGACTGCTTCTGTTGTCCCTTTCTTATAGTCTAATATGAGTTAACCATGCTATATAGTTTATGAATTAATTGTGATGTACAGTATTTCAGGTGCTTCAGCAATGGTAGAGTGGCAGCTCTAAATCAACAAATGAAAACAAAGAAACAAAAGGGCGAGTTAAGACTGAAATTAATGGGCAAAAAACAAAGTCCTAAACAATCTCTCAAAATTGCATGAAATGAAGGAACCAGCACTATTTCCAGTATCAATATTATCTACTAAGGGCTCTATCACACATCCTTTAAAATGCTGTTTAAAATGCTTGGCCACTGAGCTTTTAAAAAAACAGTTATGCCACCTTTAGCAAGTTTTCCAAGACCTACTGGAGAAGTTGGGAACTTTTTGCTCTAGTAAAAAATGTGAGCCAGAAGTCTGTGGGAGCTCACATATGATCCGGTTTTCTGTTGTTGTTTTTTTCCTCCCTAGCCCCGACCAGCTCCTCCTGGGGATCATTGGTGATTTTTAAAAATATTTTATTTATTCCCTCCCCCAGTGCTGATCAGCTGGCCTTCAGTCTGTCAGCACTTTTATTATTATTATTATTATTTTATTTTTCTAGCACCACCTGCTGGCCCTGGGGCTAGTCTGCACTTTTAAAAAAAATCCTTGTAGAGTGGTACCTTGTATAAAGGAATTAATTTGTTCCAAATGAAAGTATGTTAAGAAGCAAATTTTCCTTTATACAAATTCCCATAGGAATGGATTGAAAATGGAGTAATCCCACGGATTTTCCCCATACGCGATTATGTTAAGCAAATTTCTCCTATCTCCAGAATTTTTTATGTTGCACAGATTTGATGTTATACAAATTGTTTGTTATACAAGGGTCCACTGTATGTGGGAACAGAGATTCCAAATCTTCAGTCACGTGACAAAGAAGGAAGAAAACTGGACATTCATAATATTTGGATCTTCACCCAGGTGAGATAGCGGCCTAAGCTGACAATGTTTTCCCTTGCACAGCAACTAGGCCAGATTCTGTACACAGTAGTGGAAAAGAAATATACAGCCCAGCGACTACCTTTAGAGAGCTGCTTTAGAGCTTCATCCAGTTATTGAACATAGAATCATAGAATCATAGAGTTGGAAGAGACCTCAAGGGCCATCTAGTCCAACCCCCTGCCATGCAAGAACCCCATCACAATATTTCCGACAGATGGCCATCCAGCCTCTGCTTAAAAACCTCCAAAGAAGGAGACTCAACCACCCTCCATGGCAGCATATTCCACTGCCGAACAGCTCTAACTGTCATGAAGTTCTTCCTAATGTTCAAATGGAATCTCTTTTCCTGTCATTTGAAACCATTGCCCCGAGTCCTAGTCTCTGAAGTCATGGAAAACAAACCTGTTCCCTCTTCAATATCACATCCTTTCAAATATTTAAATATAGCTATCATATCCCCTCTCAGTCTTCTTTTTGAAAGGCTAAACATTCCCAGTTCCCTAAGCTGTTCCTCATAAGACATTTCCTCCAGACCCTCAACCATCCTGGTTGCCCTCCTCTGCACCCGCTCAAGGTTGTCAACATCCTTTTTAAATTGAGGCACACAGAACTGGACACAGTACTCCAGGTGGGGTCTGACCAGACCAGAATAGAGTGGTACTATCACTTCCCTTGATCTAGACATGATGGTTCTGTTGATGCAACCAAGAATCGCATTGGCTTTCCTGGCCGCCACATCACACTGCTGACTCATGTACAATTTGTGGTCCACCAAGACTCCCAGATTCCTTTTACAGGTACTATTTTCCAGCCAAGTATCCCCCATCCTATATCTGTGCAATTCATTCTTTTTACCTAGATGGAGCACCCTACATTTCCCTCTGATGAAATCCATTCTGTTAGCTTTGGCCCAGCACTCTGATCTGTCAAGGTCTTTTTGAATTTTCATCCTATCCTCTAGGGAATTAGCAACCCCTTCCAATTTGGTATCATCTGCAAATTTAATTAGCATACCCTCTATTCCTTCCTCTAAGTCATTAATAAAGATATTGAACAGCACTGGACCCAGAACAGAACCCTGGGGCACCCCACTGGTCACGTCTCTCCAAGCTGAAGAGAGGCCATTTATGGTCACCCTTTGGGTGCGATCAGTCAACCAATTACAAATCCACCTGACAGTAGCACGAGCTATCCCACTTTCTACGAGCTTTCCTACTTTCTTAGCAAGAATACCATGGGGAACCTTATCGAAGCCCTTACTAAAGTCCAGATAAACAATATCCACAGCATTCCCCTCATCCACTAGGCCTGTAATTCTATCAAATAAAGAGATCAAATTAGTCTGGCATGACTTGTTTTTAAGAAACCTGTGTTGACTTCTTGTAATGACAGCATTGTTTGTTAAATAATTGCTGACTGACTGTTTAATAATCTGCTCTAGGATCTTTCCAGGAATTGAAGTCAAGCTGACTGGGCGGTAATTCTTTGGGTCCTCTTTTTTCCCCTTTTTTGAAGATGGGGACAACATTAGCCCTCCTCCAGTTGATGGGGACTTCCCCTGTTCTCCAGGACTTCTCAAAGATTATTGCCAATGGTTGAAATGGTTGAAATGTGCAGGAGAAATCTTTGAGTTGCACTGGAGAGTGGAGCTGCCAATCTGCTTCTCCATTGTCATCAGATTAGGCTGCCAACACGTTTTCATTCTCAAATGTTGTGTTGTTGTTGTTGTTGTTGTTGTTGTTGTTGTTGTTGTTGTTGTATTCCCCTGTTGGCACTTCCCATCATATCACCTTAAAAATATTCCAAAACATTAAGAACTAGAGTTTGGTAGAGTTATTTGTATACTGCTGATCCACACCATGACCAGCCCAGGGCTCTTTACTCGAAAGAGTGGCAGACCTGGCTCAGCACAAATAGCTCTGATTCAGTTTGTGTTTTTTTTCTGAATGCCTGTCTTTTCTGAAATCATCAAATACAGATGTTTGTGAAGATTCTCAGTCATCCAGGTGATTTTATCTGGGCGTTGAGTCACGGCAACTGGACTTCTTTTCTTGAGGGACCAATCACTCAAGAAAAGAAGTCTAGCTGCTACATGACAGCTTCCAGATGAAACACAGACCTGAGCTCGATGTCCTTTCTCCATTGCTAACTGTTTATAAGAAAGTTTAGATGTGCCCTCAACCAAATCCATGTTTGCTACCTTTGAAAATGCATCATGTCACATGTTGATTCAGATTCTTGTCTGCTTCTAATGAGGGCATTTCATTCAGATTGCCCTCTGTACTCCAGAAATACTTCTAAAAGCTGTCCAACTTCCACACCAAAGTGGAAAGGCTATATCTGAAGGTTCATGCCAATATTTCCTTTGGTTTTTCTTAGCTGCAGCAGGTTAGTAGAATTTTATGGATATGATAAATAAAGCGACTTGAAACAAATGAATGCAGTCTGGCTGTCATGGATGAACAGGGAGAGAGAGAGAGAAAGAAGACTTGACAAAAATGCCCAATCTGCTTAATTCCAATAAATGCAAAGGGCAACCATTTGTATTCCATGCTCAATAACTTGTTAACTAAATTTACTACACCAACTCCCATGGATGGACTAATTTAATGCCATATAAATGCACTTGTTATTCCCTTTCAAAGGTCTCTGGTCAACATTATGTACTGTTTTTTTTACCTTTTATAATAATTTCTTCCTTGTACATTGAGTTGTTGGAGAAACTTGGCACTTCTACAAAATAATACATCATAATGACCACTGGGGTACTTCTATGCTGCACATTTCTATTTCATGAAAAGAGCAGCCTGCTCCCTTCTCTTACTTTTATTGTTGCTGAACAGAAGAGAAACAGAGGAGACAGATTACAAAAGAGGGTTGGTGTCAGGGTACAGTATTTGATCCTAAAACTGTTAACTGAGTCCATTGAATTATATGGTTGCCATTGCTATGTGTAATATCCTGAATCAAACACTGCTGTTGCACAACTCAATGCCCACCTGACGTAACATATTGTTACTGATTCTTTCCATTTTCTTTTGCTTCCACAAATCCACATGAGCACACAAGTATCATACTAGCACATGTATTTCGACAATGTTTCATGTACAGTGGTACCTTGTATAACATAATTAATTGGTTCCAAATCAAATTACGTTATACAAATTCTAATTTCCCATAGGAATGCATTGGAACTGGATTTAATCCGTTCCGCGCGCCGGGAATTCCCCCCCCCCACCTCTTGCTGGAGCCCCGGAGGCACCCGACAGGCAGGAGGGCGCACCAGCAGCCCGCCCCGGAACCCCAGCATCCGCGGCGGTGGCCTGCCGCCCCTCCCCTCCCCTCCCCGACCACCCCGCATCCTCTTCCCAGGCGGCCTTGGACGAGACCGCACCGGGAATCCCCCCCCCGCTCACCTCTTGCCGGAGGAGACACACACACGTGCGTGAGGGGTGGTGCTGCTGGGCTCGCTCTCTTCCAAGGCTGGCCCCTTAGTCTCTCTCTCTCTCTCCACTCCGCCACCGCCAGCCTCCCTCCCCGCCTCCTCCTTTGCCTCCTCCATGACCACCATTCCAACCCCACCTGGTCTTAACTCTCCCACTCCCTTCCCTTTCCCCGGGGGCGGTGGGAAAGCAGGCGTTCGCATCTGGGTCGGCAAAATGGCGGCAGCGGTGGCTGCGGGGTTCGGCGCGCCCCTGCCCGGGGCTTTGGGGGAACCGAGGCGAGAGGCGCCTCGCTCTCACCTGGCACCCGAGAGAAAGGACGGGGAGAGCCTAACCCTAACCCTAACCCCCCCACCCCCCAGCCACCTGCCCCAAGCGGCCCCCTTACCAGGATCCAGCCCAGCGGCGTGGGAGGGTTGGCCCGGCGGAGCGTGCGCAGGCGTCCGGGAGGCAGTCGCTGCTGCCGCCGCCGCCGGCTCGCTCTCTCCTCGGTCCCGGGCGAAGGTGACAGCAGAGCGGAAGATCCTCCTCCTCCTCCTCCTCCCTGACATGACACATTTCAGAAGCTGGGGGTGAGAGTCACAGTCTGGGCACTGACTACTCCTCCCCGGGCGCAGGAGGCAGGTGAGCCGGCAGGAGGAAAGCATGCCCCGGGCCGGGGGAAAGGGACCCTTGGAGGGCAAGGTCGCCCCGGTTCCCCATGATCGGATGGATGCCTTCGGTCGGTCCACTCCTTGGCAGGCTCTCGGACTTTACACGCCCGTAATCTCTCTCTCTCTCTCTCTCTCTCCACTCCCCCCCCTCTTCCCGGTCGGCCGCAGGTGGTGGGCGGAGGTGGCCGTGGGGGGGAGGGGGTGGACTTTTTTCCGTTGTACGGATTTTTCATTGTACAAACCCTCCGTTATACGAGGGTCTACTGTACAATCTTTTCCGCAGTCCCGGTATATTGTGAGACCACAGTATATGAAGGCAAGGCCCCCTGGGGCAAGCTGTGTGGGCCTGTTTGTGGCCTCCTGCATTTACCCCAGGTCTGGTGTTGCCCTGAGCGGGCCTCTGGTGGGCCTCCCAGGCCTATTGGGGGACTCAGAAGTGATTTCTGGTGAACCAGAAGTGGCTTCTGAAAAAATAGAAGTGCTTTCCAGATCACCCAAAACTACTTCTGGGGCCTCCAACAGGACCAGAAAGCCTGTTGGAGGCCTGTTTGGGGCAGTTCCTTAGGTAAGTGTAGGAGGCCTCAGATAGCACCCCCCCAGTCCTGACTCAACCCAGAATCTGCATATTGTGGATTTTCCTTTATCACACATCAGGTCCCTAACCCTACAATAAGTAAATACAGTATGTAGGATCTGCTTCATTTTGAGTATCTTCCTTTTCCCTGATTTTTAACCACTCCAGTATTCCTGCCAAGAAAACTCCATGGACACGGGGTCACAAAGAGTCGGTCACGACTGTAATCACACACACACACACACACACACACACACACACACACACACACACACACACACACACACACACACACACACAAATCCCCAAAAATTCATCCCAAAATGTATTAGGAATCATTTAAGAATGAGCCAGGTATAGACATCTGTTGCATCTTGCAAAATTTCATTAGTCCACCATGTCTGTTTTGTCCATGTCCTCTACTGTCTTTAAGGAGGAAACCCTTAATAGCAGAAGACAGTCTTTCTTCTTACCTAGCCTATGAATTGACAGGTACAGCAGAGTTCCACATTGTGATCAAAAGTTTTGGGACCTCCCCAAGTCTCGGTAGAACTCAGACTTGCTGGACGTTTTGAGCTGTAGGTCTCAATGTGCAAGAGCTCAAAACCTCATTTCTTTTTGAACAATTCTGAACAAACCATCACTTTCCTTTTAGTGTATGCAGCTAAAAGCATGGTGCTTATATACCACCCTAGACCCTATACTAGACACTTTACATGTTAATTTTGAAAGCTACACATTGCCCTCTCCTCACCCCCACCACAAGTTGGGTACTCAGTTTATTAACCTGAAAAGGATGGAAGGCAGAGCCAACCTGAGCCAGCTACTTGGGATTGAACCCCGGGTTGTGAACACAGTTTTGGCTGCAGCACAGCAGCTTAACCATTGCACTACGAGACTCGCTATAGAAGACAAGGTAATCCATTCTTTGCCTTCTGTGCAAAGTCAGTAATTCAGTCCTATAAGGGTGGATCGTTGCAGACTTTGCTGCACTTAGAAATAAGCATGAAAAAGCCAGCAGCAGACTGTTATTTGTTTTACGGGGTTTCAGCACAACTAAATCCAGATCCAATCCATAATGGATTGGTTAATTTAATCCAATTTATGAAACGATTAAAAAAAGTGAAATCAGGGCAACGCAGTAAATGTTTATTTGCTAATGAGAAAAAGAAGGTGTGTTTATGGCCCAATATTTTTAAAATACCTCCTGGGAGTACTTCAAAAGAGGGAAATAATTTGCACCACTGACGTTTTGCAAATTGCTCTCGACATTTGGCCTTCTCTGGTAAGATGCTTTACAGGAATGTATGGGGAAAGGACTCACTCTTATTATGCCTTTAATTTGCCATTATTTAGTAAATAAATTAAGTAGTTTGTAGCTGGAGC
Source organism: Phrynocephalus guinanensis (assembly GCA_037367245.1). Lineage (NCBI taxonomy): Eukaryota > Metazoa > Chordata > Lepidosauria > Squamata > Agamidae > Phrynocephalus > Phrynocephalus guinanensis. Next base: position 152,601,453 of record CM074733.1, on the reverse strand, counting down.
ATTTGCTTCCAGAAAATTAGATAATTAAATCTGCTAATATAGCATAGTGTATAAGACCGTTAGCGCACCAGTATGAAACGCGCCCGTGCTTTCTTTATTAACAAAAAAAGAGGAGGGGTCAGGTCTGGAGTTATGAATATGAATACAATTACATTCTGCCCTACTTTTCAGTGGCACTGTATCTACATAAATCAAGCAGACACAGACAGTACTCTGAACCGAACTGAATTATGTAAGTGCAGATGCAGCTTGAGATATCCCAGCTCTATAATTTAGCTTTTAAAGGGGGGAAATTATTACTGGATTTTTAAAAAAGAATTCAATTTTGTCAGTTTGATTTCTGGATCTTTAGCAATACATGACTGTGCACATGAAGGCAAGATCTATCTAAATGTCCCTTTAATAAATCCCTAGTGTTGATTATATTGTGCAATGTGCTTCTCCTGGTCCCCTGACCCCTCCACCTTTAAAAAAACAATTTCTTCTTCCCTCAGTCATTTTCCATAAAAATCTTTTCTCATTCCTCATACCTACCATAGTTCTCATTACTGAAGTCAATGAGCCTGAAGGCAAAAAAATACTCTTTCAAACTTATTTAAACAGGTATTATTTGGTATATGCAAAGAAGGCAAAATATTCCATGATATTCCAAGAACTGTGTTTTCTTGGAACTGACTCTGAAAACAGAGCACAATATATCCCTCCACCTAGAATAAAGCCCCATGGAACCCAATAGGATGGACTTCTTCGTAGAGACATCCTCTACTGCAGTCTAGGTTCTTTATTTAGTCAACTGTTGGTATATATTGTGATCCCACTTGCCCAACAAACATGTCTCCCAAGTTATACCTCACATGCAGATAATAATACAATGCAGCTGGAGGGGAAGTTCTCTGGGTGGCCATGTGTTCTCATTTATGGACAGTCTTCCATTTGAAGGGTTGCCAGGGGACAGCCCTTCTTTGGAAAGTATAATCTATATGACAACATGTGCAAGTGATGTTTGATTTCAAGATACGGGACCACACAGAGAGTAATCAGGAGCTTAAAATTACCCATCACAGAGATCAGAAGTTCAATTTCATATTGTACCTCCTGGCGGAAGAGCCAGCCTGCGTCGCCGCAGGCAAGCTGCACAGTCCCAGAATGGTACCAGAAGAAGGGAACGGTAGACAACTTCTATGCACTTCTAAGTGAAAATCCTAGAAAATCTTGGAAAGGGTTGGAATAAGTCAAACATTGCACTCTGGCTTTAGACCAAAGTAACTCTACCCTTCAATATAAGATGTGGAGCACCTTCAGGTGGTCAAGAGCCATTGGATCCCATGGCAGAAAATCTCACAATTAGAGATGGGCACGACTTGAAAAAAAATTTTTTCGAGTTGTCGTTAGTCGGGCCGGTTCCGTTTCGGCTCGTTTCCGTTTTTCGCGAAAATTTGCAAAAATTAGTCGGTTCGTTTTTTCATTTTTTCGTTGTCGTTAGTACTGGTTTGGGGAGGGGGTAGCGGGCTCCTGGAGGGAGCTGCAGGAGTCAGCCAGAGCCACAAGTGACGGACTGGCAGACTCTTTGCACCCGCTGTGTCTCACTTACTTGCATGTAGTGCAATGCAAGTAGATCTGGCTTAGGGTTAAGACGGCTTAGCGCAACGGCTAGGGTTAGGCTAGTTACGGGTGAGGTTACGGTGAGTATTGGGGTGCATCTGGGTGCCTCTCTGACCCACTTAGAAGGACAGTGTACTGGCGTATGGGTTAGGCTTAGGGTTCGGGTTTGGGCTACGATTAGTGGGCTGTTTATGCCCGATTGGCACATCCCAGAAGTCTCTGTGGTCAACCTGGCCAAGTGGCCATGCGATTGGTGGAAAATTTGCATGGTCTACTCCCATGGGAGAGCCCATCATTGCAAATGTGCAGGTGTAAAAAAATAAAATAAAATAAAAAAAAAATAAAATCAACGGATACTTTTTTTTGCAAGAAAAACCCACTGCTACTACTGTAAAAATTCAAGCATTTAAAATAGCTAATTTTCGCATGTTTCTGTGGTGCTTTGGTGGGGTTTTGGGCAACAATTTCAAAAAAGATATTGCGGTCGCCATTTTGGATCCCCCCCCACCGCATGGCAAATGGATGCGCCCTCCCAGCCTGGTACAGTCAGCAAAACCTGGCCATGCGATTGGTGGAATGGCTCCAAAACATTGCATGGTCCACTCCCATGGGCGAGCCCATCATTGCGAATGCGCAGGTGTAAAAAAATAAAATAAAATAAAATAAAATAAAATCAACGGAGACTTTTTTTTGCAAGAAAAACCCACTGCTGCTACTGTAAAAATTCAAGCATTTAAAATAGCTAATTTTCGCATGTTTCTGTGGTGCTTTGGTGGGGTTTTGGGCAACAATTTCAAAAAAAATATTGCGGTCGCCATTTTGGATCCCCCGCACTGCATGGCAAATGGATGCGCCCTCCCAGCCTGGTACCAGCAGCGCAGCAGTAGCAATAGCCAAGGAGAGGGGGGCGGGGAACCCCCCCCCAAATAAAACACCCTTCTGGCCTGGTAGGTGCCCTCAGACAGTTTTCGCCTACTTTTAGGGCCGGGAATCGGGTTTTTTTTTAACTTTTAAAAACTTTTTTTCTGTGCCGCTTGGCATTGCGCGATGCAAGTAACGAGCACGACAAATCAGACCAAATTGTTCGTTCGTCGGTTCGAGCTCGAAGTCTGGGGCAGTGATTCCCGTTACCGTTTCCGTAGAGTAACGGAAACGAGTAACGGAAACGGAAACGGGAATACCGCTAAGTCGTGCCCATCTCTACTCACAATACATTTTTTCTTATTTCATGGGAGACAACTATCCCACTAAACTAAGCAACAAAGAATGTTTGTGGTATCAAAAAAAACTGCTACCTAAGTCAGCTATTCCCATTTACCTTATGGGAAGACTGGCCCTGCTTTTAAGATTGTCACATACGCATATAAATCTTATGTGAGGTGGGCAAATGTGTGGGAGAGGAGCAGAACTGCATCTCTTGTCCCTGCTCTGATTTCCACCTCCCTCCCTCAATATTTGCATTTTAAAGCAGATGGCTTATACAGAAAGTCAATGCAGAGCTGCAGTTCCCAAATATAGGCATCTCCACATTTGGTAATTCAACATGGCCTGGATTCCAAACCAAAATTCTACAATAAATCAATGGTTTGGGGCAGGCAGTAAACCTTCATTTTGGGTCAAGATATCAGGAACAGTGGTATTTTAATAACTGGGTGACAATTAGAACCTACATTGGCTACAAAAAATAAAATGTCTGGGAAAGAACCAGAGGTAAGAATTAAAATCATCAAAATTCACTTTTTAAAAAACAAAATACATGTTTGTCTCATAGGCATAGGCGGCTCGTGACAGGACAGGGAACGTTTCCCCCTGAAATGTTGGGGTTGAGTCACTCCTCACAGTCCAAACCACAAGCCTCCCTTGTTCTCTGGGGAATAAGATATTGCTTGAAATCATGTAAGCTCTCAAAGCTTGGGAATGTGGCCTTTGTGGACTGTAACTGCCCAAATACTCCAATCCAGCATGGGACACACACACATTCACAGGGGGGGGGGGAAGGTACTTTTCCAGACTTTGCAGCCAGCTGCCCTGATTCCATGAAAGAAAACAGAGAGCCACACAGCACTGATGGGAACTTCTAGAAAAAAATCCTGGGGCTTTGGCTGCCCAGTGACACGACCGTTTTGGCACATGGGGAAATTCCGTGGTGAGAGGATGTGCAGTTTGAAGTGATTATTAAATCCCTCAAGGCTACTATTGAGAGCATTTATTAGGTTAGGGATAATTGCGACTCACAGGATAAAAATGTGTTTGTTTCAGCTAATTGCCTGGTATGTAGGCCAATTTTCTTTTCTTTTTTTCTTTTTTCTTTTTTTTGGGGTCTTTTGTCCTCGCTGTTGTCTATCAAACAGTGTCAGAGTCCATTATGTTGACCTGTTTCCAGATGGTCCTCGGCTTGGTAGATCTGATATGCCACGTCGCATAAAAAGCTACGAAAAGTGAAGTGGCATTTGCTCCGCACAATGCTTTGATTATCAGCACGCATACAGAGAATGGCACCACACTTCCCTGCCAAGCAGTTTGCGCTTGTCTCGCCCACCATCCAAATCCAGTTCAGCACAGTTTGAACATTTTGTCCTTCATGCCACGCTAGCTGTGATTTTAGTGGCAAATTCTGAGAAATGAACGCCACACACACATACACACCCAGAAAGACCTGCACAAAAAGGGTCAAATGAAAGAGGCATAAAGGCTGAGAATCACATCTCCATATATTTTAAAATAAATTAATTGAAAACATTGAGCCTAGTCTTGTAAAAACTGCCACTTAATAATGTTCCATGAGATCAGTCTTGTTGGAAATGCCCCAGTGTGGACAGAAGAGAAAATGCAGTGATTTCTATTGCAGAACAGATTTTCTCTGTTGCACCTTCTAAATCAGGCATGTCCAAAGTCCGCCCCGGAGCCCAAATCTGGCCCATTTTCAAATTTCGAGTGGCCCGCAGTCTCTTCTTCCCCACCGGCTCAGCCTGTCATGCATCCCTGCCAGCTGGCCCCTCCTCATGCTGGATGGAGACATCAGCTTGAAGTTTTATGGTTTACCTGCCCTCCCTGCCACTGTCCATCCCCCCAGCCACCAGTCTTGCCTACCCACCCCTGGCTCCGTTGCTGCAGTGTCCTGCCCGCCTCCTTGCATGTCCTAGAGGCTTGTCCAAAGGCCAGCCTGGGGGGGCAAATGCAGCTGAATAAATGCCCCACACACATTTTTCACCTCACCAAATCTGGTCCTCCTTGCAGAAAGTTTGGACACTCCTGTTCTAAATGTTACAAGAGTGCCATGTGTGTTGGTCTTCATATGGATTATTTTCCAACTTTGAACAAGCCAAGGTCTACTTTTTCCGCCCCAAAGTGCCTGAGGACTATGACACTAAAACCTTGACTTAGCAAATTTTATCCATTCTGAGCACATGCTTGTAAACAGACAAAATTGTAAGTAGAGCAGCGGTTTGCCATAGGAATGTACTGAACATCAATTAATCCATTCTGGAGGGAACAGATTTCAGTGCATTCCTATGGGAAGGCTGGCCATGCACATTATTTATTTATTTATTATTTGGTACACTTTTATACCACTCCTTTTTCCTTAATGGAACTCAGGGCTGTTTACAGATTAAAAATATCAGATAAAAACAACATCAGTAGACATAGATAAAATGGCAATATAGTAGGAGAGGGAGAACCCGCAGCAAAGAGCAGCGGACAAAAAAATTTAAACACAAATAAGGTCACCATATGCCTCCTTGAAGAGCAACGTTTTCAAAGCCTTTTTGAAGGTGGCCAGGGACTGTGCAAGGTGCAGCTCACTCGGTAGATGGTTCCATAGGGAGAGGCCAACAACAGAGAAGGTGCGGCTGCGAGCTACCGACTTCCGCACCTCCCTAGGAGTGGCCACCCTGAGTGAGCACGACCGTGACAATCGAGTGGGCCTGGCCTCAGTTGACCTCTGGGAGATACGCTCCGCCAGGTCCCAAGCCGTGGAGGGTTTTGAAAACCAAAACCAAGACCTTGAACCTTATCCGGAGAGCAACGGGCAAACAATGCAGGTGTGCCAGAACTGGGGTGATATGATCGTATTTACGGGCAGCCACCACCAGTCTGGCCACAGCATTTTGTACCCGCTGGAGTCTCCGGACAAGGGTCAAGGGCAACCCCACATAGAGCATGTTGCAGTAGTCGATCCTTGAAATCATGTGGGCCTGCACAACTGTTCTCAGGGAGGACTCATCAAGGTACGGACAGATCGCGCAATCCTGCAGAGTTGGAAAAAAGCGGCCCTGGAGACCGCCATCACCTGGGCTTCCAGGGAGAGGGCTGAATCCAGGACCACACCCAGATTCCTGGCCCTGTGTGACGACACCTCCCTTTTAAATGTGTAATTGTGATGAAAATGTGAAGTGTAGGGAACCAAATTATTAATCTTCACAGGATCCACTTGGTAATGCTGCCACCTTTTAAATTGTCACCTTATGAACTGGGACAGACTCAGATGTATAATATAAAAAAATGATTATGTTTATTGAGCAAATAAAGAAATACATTAATGACTGAAGTTGGTATGTGTTGCCTTAAATATAGAATAGATTAAATCAAATCTTCAAGCCTCCCTGTCTTTAATAAACAGTAAATAGTAAAGCCCTCACACCTAACCTGCCTGCCTGAACTCTAACAGAGCTGTGCTCTCTCAGCTTTCTCAGCTCTAAACTCTCAACAACTAACTCTTAACTCTTAACTCACAGACCAGCCTCCACCCTTTTTATACCATACAATCCCTCGCCCTCCTGCTGGCATTGGCTGATGGTTTACATATGTATTTCTCCTGCTTCCAGGGTGTTGTCACAATTTCTTCCCCCTTATAAAGAAATTTTAAGGGAGTAAATTTACCTCGGTTTGCTCACTTAAAATTTTCTTCTGGAGCCTGTTCAACTAATGCATACATCCTTCTGTTTATCAGATTCACTTAAACATATTTATAAATTGTTTTTATAACATGTCCAACCTTATTACTATATGATACCATTAAATGCAACAATTCTTTCTATATCATTACATTTTAAATAGATTAAACTCTCATAACATTGGTTAAAATCATAAATTCAAATCCATGTAAAGACCTTATCGATCATCCTAAATCAATCCAGATTAAGATGCATAAGTACATAAATTTGGTTTACATTTTAAGCATTAGTCATCAATCATATTTCTCAAAAGGGCATCTGCTACCAGATTTTTCACTCCCTTTACTTTTCACAGTTCAAATGTATAGTCCTGTAATAACAAAGCCCATCCCATAAGATTACTATTGTGACTCTTCATGTTGTTCAACCAGATCAAAGGGGAATGATCAGTACATAGTATAAACCTTCTGCCCCATATATAAGGTTTCAACTGGTTTAAAGAGCAGATAATAGCTAAACATTCCTTTTCTATCATGGAGAGATGACATTCGCCAGGCTGAAGTTTTTTGCTGATGAATACCACCAGTTTTAAAAGTCCTGGTTGCTGTTCCTGGCATAACACTGCCCCTAGTCCAATACCAGATGCATCAGTGAAGACCCAAAATTATCGGTCATAGTCTGGAGCCGTTAAGATGGGCTTTGATGTTAAAAATTGTTTTAGTTTCTCAAATGCAGTTTGGCATTCAGGCGACCACTGTATGACATTTGGGTGCTTCTTTTTTGTTACTGCAGCACCAGTGGTGCTGCAATGATGCTAAAATGTGGAATAAACCTCCTGTAATATCCCGCAAGTCCCAAAAAAGATATCACCTTATTTTTGGTAGTCGGTCTTGGCCACGAGTCGATCGCATCAATCTTCTTCTGCAGGCGTTTGATCACACCTCATCCCATGACATGTCCCAGGTAGGCACAGATCAAGGGAGCGAACTGCCTCCACTGCAGAAGAAGAAAAGTAGAGATAGAGCTGCGTATCATCAGCGTACTGATGACAGCGAACTCTAAATCTCCTGATGACCTCCGCCAGCGGCCTCACATAAACATTGAACAGCATAGGGGAGATTGCCGAACCCTGGGGCACCCCACAGTCATCCCCCAGCTGAACCCGCTGAGACCAGCCACCGAGGAAGGAGTGAAGCCAGCAGAGCACTGAGCCCCCAACTCCCGCCTCAGCAAGCCAGACCAGCAGGTTACTGTGGTCATATCAAATCAGCTGAAAGATCAAGGAGAACCAACAGGGAGGAACTCTCCCTGTTGGCCTCCCTGAGGAGGTCATCCTGCAGAGCAACCAGGGCAGTCTCGGTCCCGCAAAATGGCCTGAACTCAGACTGGAACGGATTCATAGAATCATAGAGTTGGAAGAGACCTCAAGGGCCATCTAGTCCAATCCCCTACTGAAGCCAAACGGCAGCCACCCTCTCAACAACCTTGCCCAGGAAGGTAACAATGGCAATCGGATGATAGCTGGCAAGATCATCTGAAGCCAGGCTGGGCATCTTCAAGGTGGGCTTCACCACCATCTCCTTCAGGCGGGAGGGAAAAATTCCTTCCCCGAAGGAAGCAGTGGCAATGGAAGAGGCTCACTCTTGCATGTTCCCTTCGGCAGATTTAATGAGCCAGGCTGGGCAAGGGTCGAAAGGGGAGGCCCGTGGACGGCTGTAGGCCATAGCCCTGGAGGCCCCCACTGGTTGACACAGGCCCAAACTTGACCAGGCGAGGAGACCAAGGGGGTGAGGCCCCCTGGATAAACAGGAAGGGACTAGTGCAGCTGGAGTCCAGGTCGGAATGGATGGCCTCAATCTTGGATCTAAAATAGGCTGTGAATTGCTCACTAGTGAAATCACTAGGAGAAGTCCCCGACTGACCAGGATTGGAGAGGTCTCGAACCACCCGGAATAGCTCCTCCTGGTGGTTCGAGGCCTCACCAATTCTCAGGGAGGTATAAGCTGTTCTAGCATCCTTGATCACGTGAACATAAAGGCTGGTCAGCTGCTTCAACACAGCCTTTTTTTCTGTCATCTGATCCTTTCTCCATACGCACTCAAGCTGCCTACAATCATGTTTCATCGCCCGCAATTCAGCCATGAAATTTTAGCAACTCCCACAGTCCTTTGCCATTGGCAATCTAAGCTTAGAATTCTGGGAGTTGTGGTCCAAAACATCAGGAGGACTGAAGTTTGGACATGCCTATCCTAGGACATGATTCTTTTGCCTAATTTAGCATCAACGTCTCCTTCAAACTTCAGTTCCAAGAGGCGTAGATGGGGCTCACATTTTAATGAAGCCTTTCTAAGAGTGTTGGAGAACTAAGGGAAAAGAAAAATGGGTTGCACATACCATCATTATTTGTTTTTAGCAAGAAGTGATTTCATTCTGTTTGTGGAGTACCAGTGAACTTTAGGAACTTTAGCCTTACGGAAAGGGATAGAAAGTATATCACCTGGTTCACCTCTGCTGTTTTATGTTGCTGCCTATGGATACTAAAGCAATGGAAATTAGACATGGGCACGACCAGAAAAAATGACGTTTCGAGTTTTCATTTGTCGGAACGGGTCCATTTTGGGTCGTTTCCATTTGTCGTGAAATTTTTCAAAAATTTGTCATTTTGTCATTTCGTTTGTCATTTGCCGTTTCCACCGTGATTTAGCGCAATTTGACTTACCCCAGAGCATAGGGGCACCCCACAATCAGGGCTGGCGCTAGGTGTTTTTGTGCCCTAGGCGGCAGGCGGTGCGGTGCGGCGGTGGGGGAGAGGTGCGGGTGGGTGGCGGTGGCGGAGGGCCATGGGTGGGTGGCAACAGCGGCAGGGGGGAGGCGCAGGCGGGCGAGCGGGCAGGCTGCGGCCGTGGACAGGCAAGTGGGCGGGCGGCGGCATGGGCCACAGGCGGGTGGCGGTGCGGGCGGACGGGCGAATGGGCAGTTAGGATATCACTTAGGACAGAGGTTCTGTTCTTGGCTTGCACCCCAAATGTGTGTGTGTGCAAGCAAATTGAAGTTGGGAAAATAGAAAATAAATGGTAGTATATAATATATTTTTAATTAAATTCACACCTCCCACTCCCAGTCGAACCTCCCCCTTTATCCAATATCAGAAAAAAAATCCTCACAAACTGCCAGAGAAGAAATAAAGAGTAAACTGCTATTCCCTTCAGCAGACAAAGCTGCAGGGAATCAAAGAAATTATTTTCTAAATTCAATTCCCTCCCTGCCTGCCTAACTTAAATCCTAAAGCCTCCAGCCTCCCTCCTCAATCTCGATCGGATCACACCAGCACCAGCAGCCAGCCCTCCTCCCTCAACCACATCCATACACCCAACTGCGATTTCTGGAAGATACCTCGGCTTTTTATGCCCTCCGAGACATCCAGAAGTGTCAGTCAAAAACCTGGCGATGCCATTGGTGGAATGGTTCAGAAAATTTGCATGGTCCCATCCCATGCCCAGCCCAAATGGGCAGGTCTAAAAAATAAAAATAAAATAAAATAAAATAAAATAAAATAAAATAAAATAAATACGACGTTTTATTGCTATAAAAAAACCCACTGCTGCTACTATTAAAATTCAGGCAGTTAAAATAAATAATACGTCTGTGAAGATTCTCAGCCATCCAGGTTCGTTTAACTGGGAGTTTAGTCATGGCTACTGGACTTCTTTTTTGAGAGATAGAAACATTTCGCTGTTCATCCAAACAGCTTCATCGGTCTGACAGAACAGCGAAATGTTTCTATCTCTCAAAAAAGAAGTCCAGTAGCCATGACTCAACTCCCAGTTAAAATAAATAAATTTCACATGTTTCTGTGGTGATTTGGTGTGTTTTTTTACCACAATTTCATGGCATGCAGTGAGACAGACGACGAGGATGACCCCCCCCCCAGCCTGGTGCAAGCAGCCCAGGACAGGAGAGGGGGGGAGGCCGGGGACCCCCCCCCCCAGAAACCACCCCTCGGGTAGGTGTCCTCAGGCAGGCATATTTTCGGCTGCTTTTCTGGCCGGGAGTCTGGGTTTTTTTTTAACTGTTTAAAACGTTTTTTCTGTGCTGCTTGGCATCGTGCGATCGGCACGATGCCATTAACAACAACGAAAAACCCGACCCAATTTTTCTTTTTTCGGGTCGGGTTCGAGCTGGAGCAGCGTAATTATCGTTACCGTTTCCGTTACGTAACGGAAATGATAGCCGAAAATGGAAATGATAATTTCCCCACTCCGTGCCCATGTCTAATGGAAATATGGAAAAGCAAAGAGTGAAAGCTTTCTTTCTTTTTTTACCATAAACCCAGTCCTTGCAGCATTCAGGATTATTTTCTCTTAGAAGTAACTTTTTCAATTACTTTTGAGAAAAAAGAAGAAAAATCACTTCAGGCTCTGTAGCTGTGATTAAAAGTAACCAGATTTGGATCCTAAGAACTGGAACTCTGTCTAATTGCCTTTAAAAATAGATGCCCACACTTTTAATCTTCAGCCCTTAGATATAATTCTGTGTATTTATTAGACAAACCTCAGAGAAGTGTTAAATCTGGGGATGGCTTATTTCTTCATCTCACACTAAGAATGGTGAACCAGGTATAGGGATGTGAATCTCACAGTTTCTACTCTGGGCAAGAAGTCAAGTTAGAAATGCCTGTTTTCTACTCATAGAGATATTTCTATGTACAAGATTTAATTTGTTACAAGAACTGTCAGATGATTCATAATCATTTTATTACCAAATTGAAGAACCAAACTCTATAGAATTATTACATTTTTCCTGCAAAAAATGTCACCCTCCCTGTGCAACATCACCAAGGATGGACACTGAGTGTCACAGAATTTGGCAGCTTCCTACACAAATGAACAGGCAACAACAAAACACAGGGAGAAATTGGAAGAAAAACATAATTTCATTGTCATGAGGAGTTAAGAAATCCTGTTGGGAGAGAGGGGAGCCTCAGCTAAGATGTTTGGCATGATGAGAATGGGAAATACACTACGAAAAAGCAACATTTATAGCAGTGATTCCAACAAGAGATGGCCAAAAAATGGAAAAATAGTGTTCCATTTCATTTCGTTAGTACTTTCATTTTGTTTTGTTTGTAATGAATTTTAAGTAGTTTCATTACAAAATGAAATAAAATGGCACACTATGCTCCCCTGGGTGCTAAATGACCAAAATGGCACGGGAGCTTCCTCAAGCTCTTCCCTGTAAGCCCCTGAAATTGGAGAGGTTTGGAAGTCAGGTGGCTGAGTTATTAAGCTCCAAATGGGATGCCCCTAGGAAAAAAAAATTGTAATTGGATTCGGAACTTTGGAAACCCAGCCACGGGTGAGTTATTAGTGCCACGGCAGCTTGGCTTCCAATTCCAATTAGATAATTTTTTCTTAGGGGCACCCCCTTTGGAGCTTCATAACTCAGCCTCCTGTATTTACTCGAAAAAACAGATCACATCAATGATTCAACATGGAAATGGCAGGGTTAGCTTCCTCAAGCAAATCTAGGTAAGCCCCTAAAATTTGGAGATAATCACAAACCCATGGCTTTGCTTCAAAAGTTCCAGTTCCAATTAGAAATATTTTTTCCTAGGGGCACTCCCTTTGGAGCTTAATATCTCAGCCCCCTAACCCCCAAACCTTTCCAAATTTGGGGGGCTTAGAAGAAAGAGATTAATGAACCTCCCCTGCCATTTCCTCTAGGATGAATCATTTTGTTCTAGAGGGGGAAAATGGCATTTCATTCGAAAACAAAACAAAACACGTCCTATTGTTTCATTACCTAACAAAGCAATTCATTACTTAATGAAATGACGAAATAGCATTTCATTTTTCATTTCATGCCCATCTCTAATTCCAACCATTTTGGCCTTATGACTCTCTTGACTAACTGATCACTGACTGCAACTCTCCTTGCTTTGGGGGGGGGGGGATAATCAAGGGTCTCTCTCCCACCAGGAAGAGGATCTTGACTAACCCCTCCCCAGCGAGCACTTAAACTGGAGGCCATATGGAGAAAGGAGAAGCAGGCACACAGCTTCCACTTCTGGTTCCTGTTTGACATAGAGCTAAGAAGGCTTTAGAGGAAGATCTAAAGTCAAACAAATAAAAAAAAGAGTTGTTCATGTGAACAGCTCCTTTGTTCCTTTCATCATGCTATGTTCCATCCTTTTTCCCATGATGCCCCTGGCTGGGTTTTAGAGATGGGCACGAAATGAACGAATTTTTGTTTCCATTTTTGTTTTTTTGTTTCATTACGTAACGAAACAACAAACGAATTTTGTCTCTAAAATGAAATGAAACAAAGAGAAACACCGGAAATTTTGTCTTGCGTTTCGTTTCCGTTACTGTAATATGAGTGAATTTCTTAAAATCCTAAAAAAAAATCACAAAAAATTTGAAATAAATGGTAATGAAATTGTAACGAAATGAATGAAAATGAAAACAATTTTTTTGCAAAAATTCACAAAAAACAGAACCGAACTGAACCGGACCCTCCAAACGACAAACGACAAATGAAATGCCATTTTTTTTATTCGTGCCCATCTCTACTGGGTTTCACAATGCCCCATGGAGTCACAGCGCAGTTTGGGAACCCCTGATTTACCCTATTCTTCACATCCTAATCTGCGCAAACTCAGTTACGAATTTACAAAGTACAACTCTTCCGAGTACCCATAATGGCATTCATATGGAGCTGAAGAGAAACACATTCTCCAATTGGAACTGAAGGGGCAGCAGTTTCATTGTAAAGGCCAACACCCAAGGTCTTTTCATGGGAAATGTAAATATCACGGCAGCACTAGGTAATGAACCTCAAGGCATCTAAAGCTCCCATGGGTTTCATGATCAATTTCAAAGTGTCATACTGTTGCTAGAACCGGTACTAATATTTTACTAAACAATATGCAGAAATGCATTTTTCTTTGGACTTGTGTAAAATTAGCAGTCAGATTGCTGATGCAGCACCATTTCTGATTTAACAAGCGTAGTATATGTGCCACACCATGTATTTTAACATGCAAAGGAGGTTTTGGGAAGCTGAATCCATGGCTGAAAGCTAAGTAGATTTGATTTTAGTGCTCTTATTATTATCAGTATTGTTCCCCACCCCCTTTTTTTTCTTTTCTTTTTGGTAATGCATGCAAATTTGAGAATAGCTCAATATGGGTATTTTTTTAAAAAAAAATCTGCAGTTCTTCAGTACATGTTTCATAGTATAGGAAGAATATAGATTTCCATGATACTACCTTTTGAGTACCATGCAGAAACATTAAGAACAAAGGATGTTCGTTCTTTTAAATGCATTGTATTTATTTTAATGTTGTGAGCCACCTTGAATCCCCCGACTGGGGGAAAGGCAGACTATAAATAAATAAATAAATAAATAAATAAATAAATAAATAAATAAATAAATAAATACCACCCAACTTTCCAAAGGAACTCTAGGTGGTTCACAACAAGAGAATCCATACAATTCAGCTATACAAACATAAAAGAAACCCTATCAATTAAAACATTAAAATCAATTTTAAAAAATGGGATATATGATACAGCAAAAAAGAAAGGAAAAGAGAATAAGATAAACCACCATTAGTCACCAAAAGCAGCATGGAACAGCCAAGTTTTAAATAAATAAATAAGTAAATAAAATTAAAGGGTAGGTATTGTCAACTAGTCCACAAGAACAGCATCCCAGTCCCACGGAGGCAGGCAAGTCAAATAATTGGATGTTGTCTTACATCTTTGGTTTAAAGTTTATTCAAATGCTTTGACTGTTCAAGATCAGAATGCTCTTCCTCTTTTCTTCTCCCCCTTCAGAGTTCGAGGTACCACACAGATCAGAGGCAGGTGTAACAAAGGGCAAAAAGAAAGGACACATCAAAAGCTGAACCCATACCAAGGAAAGAAGTGGGAAACTTAAGAGCAGGGAAGCAAAATGAAGACGAAAAAGGATTTCAAGAGGCATGGTGTGCAAAGCATCATGTCAAGGATAGACAACACAAAGCATGTCAACATTCTGGCACTCTATTTTCCTACATCCTCTATAGTCAACAAGTATTCAAGCACTCTGTTGCATTTATATACTAGACCATCACAACTAGACAGTTCCTGGTTCACTTTTTAGTTTCAGAGTAGTTTTGGATTCTCAGTGTGGTCGCTGCCATGAGCATTCCAGTACAAAGCCATGCCTCCTTTCAAATACAATTCATAGCATTTTTCTTATTTCTTTCTTAGACTTACAGAGAAAATGGTTTTGTGGTTCTTCAGCATATTTCTGAATGGCCTAAAAAAAGAATACAATAGAAATGGTAAATGTATAAGCCATGAAAGAAATGGAAATAAAATGGCAAAAGTTGCAGCCAAAATAAGACCACATCACTCACCAGTGTACAATACACAAATTTCACAAAAAAGTTTTTTAAAAGTGGAAATTGCATCAAAGGCAACTCTTTCTGACATCCCACAGTATGGTTGAAAATAGAATGTGTTATCATACTCTGCCCCAAGAGGGATCGTTCATGTGGTTTCAGTCCTTCTCTTCCCATTCCTTGGGCTCCATGTGTACTAAAGACAGACATGACTTATGTTGTGAGGCTTCATACAAAACTCTACATGTTCCCGTTCCTCCCCTCCCAGCTTGTTTGCTCACTATTCACTGCACATTGCTGGGATCCTTCTTTGGCACTGTTCCAGTCTATCTGGGTGCTCAGTCTTCCCATCCCTGCCTCCTCCAGCAGCTGACCAGGCTGATGAGGATTCTCCCTACACAGTCTATGAATGTTCAGCTGCCATAGGGGTTGGGATAGGGAAGGCTGAGCACCAAGGCAGACTGGGCTGCTTCCAGAGAAGATGGACCCTAGCAGCACACAATGCACTTTAAAGGGACCAGCCATCCAGGTGGGAGGACAATGGGTCCATGGGGCACCACTGTTTGTACAAAGGCTCACAACTTAAATCATGCCCTTCTTTAATGTACAACTTAAGTTGTGGCCATTTCTAGCATATATGCTGTTCCCTGAAGGTATGGAATATAGTGGCCAAAACTGTGTTGCTTAATGGAATCACATTAGAATAGACTCACTGAATCTATGGGATTTAATAAGTCAACTCCTTTATAGGTTTCATTGATTCAAATGGGCCTACTATAACTACAACTCATTATGTTGTCACCATTACATCTGAGCTAATTGAGCTTACAAAGAAATCGCCTCTCCAAATCCCCACTGGTTTAATGGCCCTACTCTTGTGCAACATTCTACTCTGATCAACAGTAATTTGGCCAGCATTTGAACAACATGTCATCAATTTATAATCACATCATAATAATGTTATAAAAGTCAAAGTTAAATACAAAGAATCAAAAGTACACATTCCTTTGATGACAGTGTACATGCAATAGCTTTTCAGTGCCTCTGACAGATGTCTTTCTTATCACCTGCCACTTGAATGTTTAGTTTGAAAAACTGGGTATCAGATGCAGGATTTTCTGCATTCAGATTTTTTCCCACAAAACCTAGCTGAACAAAGTCTTGAAGAAGGTAGTGATGGTGCTGGTCCTAATCTTACCTCACTATCAATATATGGTTCATATATAATAAAGTACATCTCCTTTTTCTGCCTCTCCCAATATATCATTGCTACAAAATGCATTTGCTACAAAAATGCAGAAGATACATTCATATCAGATGACCAACAACAAATAGAGTGCACACAGCTGGTGGTACCATCTGTGTACATAAACGTCCAGCCAAAATAATACTTCCCTAAGCGCTTCCAGTTGTTGGTAATGGGCAGCAATAGAATTGTGACTACTTTTCAGGAAGCACAAAGGAAGAACAGTTGTTTTGGATGTTACATCGTCTCTTATTGACACAGGTTTTGGTCACTATAATAAGTACATGTGGCTTTTATATTCTTGGCTCCTATAGCCAATATATAAAATCTGGTTTTGTAGTCAGTCCAAATCGAACCAACTCTTTGTCAGATATTTACAACCATGTATTAAGCTATCTGTAGACCCGTTCCATATGCCAGTTGGTTTAGTTTGACCAGTCTTGGACTCAGGATCCATAAGAGACACATTTTAAATGAACATTTAAAAAAACCCAAATTCATCACCCATATTCTCCCATCAGATGATCATCTGTTTTTATTGCTAGAACAGATGCTACCACAATGAAACCACTCATAATGTGGAATGTATTACATGCCAATGAAGATTATGACCAAACTTGACTGAAATCAGAAGATTGTTTTACATCATGGCTGCCACTTCTGCAGACTTTTTGTGTCGCGCATAATGCAAGTTGGCACCGAACAAAATGCAAGCACATTAAGAGAAGTTGTTGTCGCTGTTGCTGTTGCTGTTGCTGTTGCTGTTGCTGTTGCTGTTGCTGTAGCTGTTATTGACCATTTTTACAATTTGAGATATTTATTTTTTATTTTATTTATGAGTATTTTATGCCACCTTACTCCTTGGAAAAAGACCTAAGGTGGCTTACAGTAATGAGGGACAATATACAATCCAGTGCAATTGAGACATATTCAAGTTAGACAACAGGGAATTGAGGGATACCTTAAAGCATTAGAAGACAACATTAAAGCTAAAAGAGAATGCAAGCACTTAAGAAAAGAGTATAAATTCTATGTAATCATGTATGTTAGACCATCTAAAAGTTATGATGGATGAACAATTGATAACATAGTGTCAATGTAACCACATAAGGAAAAATACAAGCACAAAGTTATAAGTGGTTATAAACATAATTCTGTGTAGCCATGTATGGTAGTCCATCATTCAGGGAAAGTCTTTGCCTGTTTCCAGGAAGACAACCGAGATGAGGCAGTCCTGGCCTCTAGTTGGAGGGAGTTCCAGATTCTTGGTGCAGCAGTCAAGAAGGCTCTTTCATGTGTTCCCAGAAGACATACCTGTGAGGGTGGCAGGATGGAGAGAAGGGCCTCTCCGGATGGCCTTAGCACCTGAGCTGGTTCATACTGTGAGATTCGATCTTTGAGGTAGCTTGGACCCAGGTCAAATAGTGGTTTGTAGGTTAAGCTCAGCACTTTGAATTGTACCTGATAGCTGATTAGCAGCCAGTGGAGCTGCTTTAATAGGGGTGCAATGCGATCTCTATAATCCACCCCAATCAGAAATCCGGCTGCTGCACTTTGGACCCATTGAAGTTTCCTGAGACTTTTCATTAGAAGTTCCACATAGAGTGCATTACAGTAGTCCAGCTACGATGCCACTACGGCATATATCACCATGGCTAGAGCTGGTTTCTCAAGGAATGGATGTAACTATACTATTGGCTTTAATTGTGTAAATGTGTTCATGGCCATAGCTGTGACAGGGGCATCTAGGCTCAAGAATGAGTCCAGGAGCACCCCCAAGCTGTGCACCTCTTTTTTCAATTGGAGGGTGATCCTATCCAGTGCAGGTTGAATCCCTATCCCTTGTTCTCCCTTTTGACTGACCAGCAGCACCTCTGTCTTCTCCGGGTTTAATTTCAGTTTCTTCATCCTTATCCAATTCATTACTGCAGCTAAACATTCATGTAAAGTCAAAATAGTAGCTCCCTTGGAATCCAGAGATGATGAGAGATAGAGTTGGGTATCATCAGCATACTGGTGGCACTTAACCCCAAAAGACCTGATAATCTCCCCCAATGGCTACATATAGGAGACAGAACAGAACCCTGGGAAACTCCACAGGTCATTGGCTGTGGTGTTGAACATAACTCACCTAACACCACTTTCTGCATTCTCTCCTACAGGAAGAACTGGAACCACTTTAATGCAGTGCTCCCAATTCCCATTTCAGAGAGACAAATAAGGAGGATGCTGTGGTCTATAGCGTAAGAAGATAGGCCATAGAGTATAAGAGGATAGTTCTCTGTCTCAGTTAGCTTGCAGGATGAAATTTTGCATAGAGATAGGGAAGCATAATCTCATTACTTCATTGCCATGTTTGTAGGCTTAGTTATACATTTTTAAAACAGAGTGTAAGGATTAGAAGATTATTCCAAGTATTTGACATGAGGGAAGTGTGATTTTTAGTAGGGGGTTGAAGGACTTTTTGTTTATGAGGAGGAGGAGGAGAAGGAGGAAGAGGAAGAAGATGGTGAGGAGGATGTCATCTTTTTCCCAATAAGGCAGGCCTGCCCAAAGTCCAACCCGGGGATCAAATCCAGCCCGTCAGGCCATTCTGAGTGGCCTGCAGCTGGCTGGCCCGCCTCTCCCTCCCCCTCCTTCCCCCTATGTTTTTTTAAACAGGCTCCCTGTGCTTCCTTTGGTCCCCACCTCCCTCCCTCCCTCCCTTCCTTGTTCCCCACCTTCCTTCCTTCCTCTCTTGGCTTCCAACTTCCTCCCTCCCTCCCTTGGTCCCGCCTTCCTTCCTGCAGGTGGGGTTGCAAGGGGTCAGTGGGTGGGGCTTATGGGTCAGTGGGTGGGACTTGCAGTGGGGTGGCAGGGTTGGGAAGCAACCAGCCCCTGACACATTCTCAGCCACCAAATCTGGCCCTCCTGACAAAAAGTTTGGGTACCCCTGCAATAAGGGGACTCATGGTAGCTCTCAGTATTAAATAGAATGACATTAAAGACAGAATAAGTTACACGTTTAAAAAAATTAAGCTGTAAAACTGATTAAAATATATTGAGTTATTAAAATATATAAAATGTTTAAATAATATCTTAACATTTAATATGTCCTTCAGAGACTTAGTAATGATTCTTAAAAGCCCTCCTGTCAGTGGAAGGATAAAAGCAAAGGCAAAACCAAGTGTGCTGCTTATATACTGCCTCACAGTGCTTAAAACACTCTCTGAGTGGTTTACAATTGAATTATGTAGGGCACACATTCCTCCCCATCTCCCACCCTTACAGTGAGTTGACCTCAGGCTCAGAAGGATAGAAGGCTGAGCCAACAATGAGCCGGCTACCTGCGGTTGAACCCCGGGTCATGAGCATAGTTACAGCTGCCATTGAACCACTGTGTCATGAGGTAGTCATGGGACGTAGTAGAGAAGGGACACCTTTGACATTTGTATGATGAGATACAGTCCTTTCGGTAGCTTGAACTCAATCCATATTGGGATTTATAACTAATGACCAGCACTTTGAATTTGTCCTGGAAACAAGCCGGAAGCCAGTGCAGTTGTAGCAGTAGCAGCAGCGTTATTTGTTCCCTATAACTGGCCCCAATCAGTGGTCCAGATGATGCATTTTGAACAAGCTCAGTGAGTGCATCCAAGCGGCAAAGAAAGTTGACCAGGAAACATCACCACTCCCACTCCCACAGTACCATCTTCTGAATTCTTCCCTCCAAGAGAACTAGTTTTACTTTCTTGGACAAGATACCTTAAAAGAAAAAAGCATTTCTACAAACAGCATTATTTATTTATTTATTTATTTAAAAAGAAAACATCAGTCATAGATTATAATGTCTGTTGGTGAAGTTACTGAAATAAAATAAAAAGAAGGGATTGTGTCAAATATTCTACCTTTCATGGCAAGGAATTTCCACCTGCCCCTGAAGGCAAGGTACAGAGCAGTTCATATTATGTGTAATAATCAAATTCTATCTAGTAGTAAGTTCTTTTTATCCCAGTAGGGCTTGCTCCCAGGAAGGTCGATGCAGTTTTTGTAGCTAAAATCTCAAAAATTACCTGTAACAAGGAATCCTTAATAGAAATTCGTTGTCGTTAACTTTTGCCTTGGGGGGGGGAAGGATCATTGCCTTTAAAAGAACTGACCTTCTTATCTTGATTCTGGCAGAAACCCTGGGAATGTGTTGTCCTGAAAGTGAAACCTTGGTGTGAATAAGCACAAAAGGGATATAGGCTTTATGTGCCTTTCATTTTACTTTCTGCCTCACCTTTTTTTCTTACAATTGCTCCGTGAAGCCTTCCTAACTCAGCCATATGTGTAGCATACAAACTTGTAATGAGGAAAGTGTTCAAGAATGAAGTGCTAGAGCAAAAGAAATCCTGAACAAGGGTCATGTGAACCACCATGTCTTCACATTTATGGGAATAATACCTCCTGAAGTTAACCGTTCTGTAGTCAAGGAACATGAAAATCTCTCTAACCCCTTTGGGCGCTTTTACACGACCCCTAAGATCTGCTGGCCACTTAAATTCGGACCAGTTTAAATTCAAGCTGTGGCATGGACACATAGCAATAAATTAGGATCAAGGCAAAAAGCTCTTGTATTAGGTCAAATACAGGTTTTGAGGGGGCTTTTTCACTTACAGAAGACTTTGGCCTAGTACTGCGACTGGTGGGATGGCTAAAAAAATTGGCAATGCATGGCTCAATTGTCCACTCCCTCTTCAACAGGACTTTTGCAAGATCAAATGCCTGTTTATTAAGGTTCTTGTGTGCAGGGATGAGGTTGATAAGAATGGAGTCCAATAATTCTTGTGTCACTCCATCGCCTTCCATGATGATAGAACTGGCATCAAATCTAGCATGTTCATTTGTACTTTCTGATTGTGGCTATTGTTGATAACGGAAAAGAGCGTCCTAAAAAGCTGAATAAAAATTTCATTGCAATCTTCCAACTCAAAGCAGATGTTGTAAGATTTAGCCCAAGCTAAATTCTCTAACAAGTAAAAGTATCTGTTAAATTGGGGGCTTTTAGTATCTTCCAATCCTTTCCACTGCCTTGTAATAAACAAGAAAATATCCTTGAGTTTATCAGGCATTTTTATATGGTGCTTCTGGGCATAAATTCTTTAAAAAGATATCTGCCAGGCAACATGCTACTAGAAGACGGGACATCTTTATGCTAGGATTCCTGAGGAAGAATTCTGACGCAAGGTGCAAGGCTAAGGGGAGATATTGTTGTTTCTCATCTTCCCGTCCTGGTCCATGCCCATAGGCACGGCTACCATTTTCAAGCGTTTGACCACTTCATTTTTTTAACTTTTATCCGTGATCTCCTTTTCTGTCCAGGAGGGTAGAAGATGATTTTGATGCAAGGCAGGCGGCTTTGGTGGGGCACCAAAATCCATCCTAGTCAGTTGCTGCTGCTGCTGGGGTAGTAAAGTTCCCTTCCGTTTCCGTAGAGTCCCGGCCTCTCCTGCAGCTCCGGAAAGGTGCAACATTGAGCGTGCCCCTCTGGGGGTTGCTGGCGTCGGCGGCGAGGGTGGAGGAAGAAGTGCGGGCTGCAGTAGGGCTTGCTCCCAGGAAGGAGCAGCAGCAGCAGCTAAAATCTCCGATCACTGTAACAAGGAATCCTTAATCCCCCTCAACCTTCTCCCCCCGCTATTCTCCGCGGCGTTGCCGACGACGACTGACCGGCTTATCGGCCTTTCCAGAAACCCTCCCTTCTTATGGTTTCTTCTTCTGAAACCTTGGTGTGAATAAGCACCCTCCCTCCTCCTCCTCCTCCTCCTCCTCCTCCCTCCCCCGTGGCTGCCTCCAATTGCATAGTAGAAGCCTGATGACTCAGGGAAATTGTAGTTAATGGCCACTTTTATTTCGGAGTGAATAAATTTTAAACTAGAGCAAAATTGTATTTAAAATTGTATTTATGATATATCTTGTAATAAGGCTTCTTTCATGTGCTGTCTATTTCCTGCATAAGTTGAACATCCTTCAATTTTTATGATTTTATTTTTGGTTTTTGGTCGTTGACCGTAAATAAAATTTCATTCATTCATTCAAATTCGGACCAGAGATCTTAGGGGCTTGTCGCTCTTCCTGCTTCCCCACCCTGGTTGCTGGCTGCGTGAGGGGAGGGAGAAAAAAGGAAGAAAAGATAGTGCCTCACCTCCGTTCAGGCTCTTGCTCTTGCCGGCAAGATTCCTGTGTCTGTAAAGTAGCTCTTAAAGGGGCGGGAGCCAAAAAAACAACAAACAGAAGCGAGGAGAGCCCCGCACTCACTATCTTTACACCGCATCAAGGAATTTTCAGGACGGAAGAGCAGGTACTTGAAAGGTGCGCTGGGACACGCTAAAGTGGGCGTGGTCGCACCTAATTTCCTGTAAACTCCGGAGCTGGTGTGTAAACATTTTAAAGTTCCGGAGCTGGGAGCCATTTGCCCCAGAGTTTAGGGGTCGTGTATAAACGCCCTTTGAGTCATTCATTTGAGTACTTGGATAGAGATGTCTGCTGGCTATATGGCCCAGTGGTTTAGGTATCTGCCTGTGCTGCCAGGCTTTGGAGTTCAATTTCCCCAAAGTTCAATGCATGCCACTGTTTATTTATTTATTTATTTATTCATTCATTTTTATACCACCCATCTTCCTGAAAGAACTCTGGGCGGTGAACAAAGAGGGCAAGACAAACCCAAAAGGAACAATACATCAATCGAAACGAAAATTTAAAAAATGATATATAAGAGAATAAAATAAAGTATATAATATAAAACAACTCAGCAAGGGAGTCGATAAGTCATCGGCAAGACAGCAAAAAAAAAAAAAAACCCTAATCGCCAAATGTCTCCCTAAAAAGGAAGGTTTTTAACGCTTTTTTGAAGGCGGGCAGGGACTGTGCAAGGCACAACTCACTCAGAAGATGGTTCCAGAGCGAGGGGCTAGCCACCGAGAAGGCGCGGTTATGGGTAGCTGATTTCTGTGCCTCCCTGGGCATGGCCACTCGGAGTGAGAGCGCCTGCAACATTCTAGTGGACCGGGCCTCAGTTGATCTTTGGAAGATACGATCTGATAGGTAATCAGGTCCCAAGCCATGGAGGGTTTTGTAAACCAAAACCAGGACATTGCACCTTATCCGGAGCAAAATGGGCAACCAGTAGTTGGGTGTTCAATTTTTCCAGAATTCAATGCATCCCAGAGTTTGGAGTATCTCCAGAGTTCAATGCATCCCAAAGTTGGGAGTTCAATTTCCCCAGAGTTGGGAGTTCAATTTCCCCAGAATTCAATGCATCCCAGAGTTCGGAGTTCAATTTTCCCAGAGTTCAATGCGTCCCAGAAGAGGCAGCCTATGCAGTCCAAGGATGCCCCCAGAAGAAGGGAATGGGAACCCACCTTTAAATATTCTTGATCCAGAAAAAGCTGAAAAGGGCTACTATCAGTCAGAACTGACTTGATGATACATAGTTATGTTTATAGAGAGGTATTCCTTCTCCATTTCTGACTACAGAGCTCCACATGTACAGAAACCCTAAAAAAGAAAGGTATTTTTTTTCAACTTTACATGATTGCACAGAGAGGTCAGAAGTGGAGGGTAACAGCAGGTTTGGAGCGTTTCCCCACTCCCAACTTCTCTTCCCCTTGACTGACTGCCTACATGTTATGTGATTTTTAGATGCACTGTTATGAATTACTGCTAGGACTGAATTTGTAGTACTACTTGTGCTTTTCCATTGTTTTGTTTTCCATTTCTCCAAGTGGAATTTTTTCTTTTATTTGTTTGCTTATTCTTCTTAGCTCTGATATGGCCTTTCTAAATAATGGAAGACGCCTCTTCACAATCATTTTTCTTAACTTTGAATGTTGCCTTTAATATTTCTTGGTAGCTGTTGTAAACGTATTCCAAATCTTTATCTTGTTCAAACTAAAGACCGTGTATTCAATCATTAGGAGGTCTCCACTGCAGCGTTAGTCCATGGCGGGGAATTTTTGCAGCCTCATCTCAGAGCGGAGGCATGAAAAGTGCAATCACGTGGCCCAGGAATAGCCTGGGACTCTAAGCCTTTAAGAAGGATTGCTGCAGCTCTCCCATATTCTTTCATGGCTATAAAAAGCACCCACCCACCCCACCCCAGAGAGACTAGCTGGCCGCTTTGGGGGCGGATGGGAATTTATGACCATCATCCTGATTGGCTATTGGGTGGTGGTGAGTTTTGCCCATCCATTTCTCATTACTGGGATAGGCATGGTTTCATTTTCTTCTGGTCACAACAGCAGGTAGTGCAAGGTGTTGGCTATGTGGGTTTCAGGATATGTGGCACAGGGCAGCTTTATAAAATATTTAGAGTTCAGGTTAAGTTTAGTTAGATATTAATATAATAAATTATCTTCAAGTTGTTAAGGGCTGCCTTGGAGGAATTTCCCCGGAGTTTGGAAATTGTGCTGAATAAGGACAATAGCACATTTCCAGGGAGAAACTCACCTGCATTATTTGGGGGGCTTGGGTCAGCGTGATTTAGGCCATATGTTTACTTGCACTATGGTAGGCCCCCTGCTCTATTTAACCATAATTCAATAAACAAAGTTGTGACCCTGTTCAATTCCATTATTTTGTGTTGGAGTGTTATTTCGGGTTTGGGGCTGCAAAATCTATTCATCAGTTGATTTTCTCCAAAAGGACCTACAAAGCAAAGTGTACTAATAATGAGCACACTTCTGTTAATGGTCTTGCAGACCCACACATCAGATACATTTGTTTTAAAGAAACGGTAAGTTATGCTGTGACTCTCCCTCCATCCCTAAGGGGGCCACATGTGGATCAAGAAGAAGAAGCCATTTTGCAGAACAGTCTACATACCTTGACTATGCTAACTCTTAGAACGCTGGCTTTCTTTGCTGTAATAAGAGTATTTACCTCTTAAGACTGTAATACAACACTCCGTTTACATGACATTCATTTTAATGAGAGAGGGAGGGGTGAGAAGTAGGATTCAGGCAAGGTACTAATTGCTTGTGCTGGGGAATATTCGCACCTGTGATTCACAAAGAAGATTACAGAAGACTTGTGAAGGTGATTGAAAATTACCAGGCTCGCACTAAATCAAAAACTAACCCAAGGCATGCAAAATATGCTTTTTATGACAACAGAAATTTTTCAATTTTTGTAGGAGAGGAAATCCTCATAGTTATATTCTAGATTTATCATGCCTTATACTGTGTTGCTATGAGAGGAAGCAGCTCTCAGTTTATTTATTTATTTTAAATACTTTTGCCCCACCTTAAAAAAGACCTGAGGCAGCTTACCTCATTAAGAGACAATATTTAAAACCTAAGAATGGTATGCATACAGATACTTAAAAAGAGCTAAACAAATAACACACTTAAAATGGGTAAACAAAAAGCACATTCAAAGCAGCAAGGGGCAACAATCCATTTAAAAACCTCTCTCAGATAGCCAGTCACTAAAGGAGAAGGACAGCAAAGATGGGGTCAGCCTGGCCTACAGTGGGAGGACATTCCAGTCTCTGGGGATGGCAGTGGAGAACAAAAACCACAATGTGCCATCAAGTTGATTCTTACTCCCCCCCCCCTTCGCTGCCCTTCCTACATTGGCTTGCCGTCCTAGACACCGCTGTTGATTGTTTTATTGTTTTTATCTGTTTTATTTGCTATGGTATTGTGTAAACCGCCCTGAGTCCCCTTTGGGGAAATAGGTGCAGTATATAAGTTTGAAAATAAATAAATAAATAAATATTGTAAATAAGTTTCATTTCTGAAGTTTTATTTGTATATGCTTAAGGTAATGATGGAGCCAGCTGCACAGAATCCACCATTAGAGGCAGTGTCTTAGCCATGTATTTTACAGTGCTAGAGTTAACAATCAGTATTCATAAATTTGCACTTACAAACAACGTGTGCTTTCATTTTAAATATACTTAAACTATTCTTATTTTCATTTCCTAAGCACACACCTAAGCGAGCACTGGCCAAAAATCAGTCCCAAACTCAGAACAGATATCTGGATCTAATCCCACATAGAGTCATAGAATCATAGAATCATAGAGTTGGAAGAGACCTCAAGGGCCATCTAGTCCAACCCCCCTGCCATGCCGGAACCCACATCACAGGACTCCTGACAGAGGGCCATCCAGCCTCGGCTTAAAAACCTCCAAAGAAGGAGACTCCACCACCATCCGTGGCAGCATATTCCTTCTTCATTGATTTTGTAATATATGCTTATAGTCATCTCATATACAGTGTCACCTGCTAAGCAAACTAAACATGTAATATCTCAACTATTTGGCATTAGGATGAAAGAGGGAGGCCTGTACCTTTGCCTTGGGAATAAGGAAGTGGTCAATCTGTCATTTGTTTCCCTTTTCTTGTTTATTTGCAAGATTGTTTTTAAGGAAAACTTGGTATTTGGCATAAAAAAAAGAATATATCTTTCTACAGAGTTTATCCGACAGAGAAGGAGATTAGGAATTCCTGTTAAACATACATAGGCAGCCTTCTTCACTGAGACGAACAGAGTGTGCATTAAGTACAATGGGATTTGAATTGGAAAACCTGCTGATAGATTTACAGACATATGTCACTGCCACACTGGATCAATCTGGAGAATATATCAGTCAAGGATAAGGAAAAATGTGTCTTTTTCCCCGATGCAGATACTTCCAGCAGTCTGGAATGTCAGATGAATACATTGATTTTTAAATTGAGCTTGCAATAATCACCTATTTCGAAACAAAACAGAGACAGAAAAAGCAAAAGGACTTTCACAGGCACACTTGGATGATTACTTCATGTCATTTGTTCTGTAACTAGTTTTGTACCGTGACAGCATTGGCCGTGATCACATGGTTTTGTCTCTGTTTCAATGTTCCCATGGTTGTGATAATTTATATCGTGAGAAGTGTTACCCCATGGTCTTGTACCGTGACAAATACTGAATTTGTCTAGCTTCATTTTTCCTATTTGGAGGGGCTTAAAAATTCTTTCTTGATATTTTACTTCTGAAAAGTCAAAATTTAAAAAAAAAAACATGGACACAGTTTTATGAGAGAAATGAATGTTTTGTTGTGTGACAGTCATTACTAAGAACATAACATAAGAACATAAGAAGGGCCATGCTGGATCAGGCCCCACCAGATGCGTTTGGGAGTGCATGAGACTAGATATCTGTCTCCTGATAGCACTCCCCTGCATCTGGCCCTTGAAGTACCCCGGTTTTAAGCCTGGAGACTACTACACAGTATCTTGTCTTGGAACAGAAAGTGGGAACAAAGAGTGACAAGGGAAAACCCTACCCAGCACCAGGTACAGTATTGTCATGCTTCGCACCCTTTCCAGGGGCGTGGTCAAGACAAATTTCAGTAGTTGTGTGACAGACATGAAATAACATTTTTTGTACCGCTCCTAAGCGCAACACTAACAGAGACAAAATGGACATGAAGTAACTGCCAAAGACATTTCTGTTTAGACAAGCTTTTTCTTAGTGACTGGCAGCCTGAGAGAGATGGGTTGTTTTTGTTTGTTTGTTTGTTGTGGAATGGATTGTTCTGCATTGTTGTTTTTTAAATGTGTTTTAGTATTGATTTTATTGACCATTTTAAATATAATACTTGCTTAATTCTTCTAAAATATTTTTTTTACTGGTTGTTTTCAGCTTTGAAATAGTGCCTTTTTATTGTTATAAGCTGCCTTGGCTCCTTTAAAGGAGAAACGTAGTTTAAAAATATTTTAGATAAAAATAGGACTTCATATCTGATATTGGAGGGAATTTTCATTAAGTGTATGCACGCCCTGACATATGTCAGCTCGGCCCACACAAAACAAACTGAACATACGTACCAGACAACAAAAGACAAGATATCTTTGCATTTCACTGTAATCTGTGAATACTGTGTTTTATTCAGATATTAAATGTCACAATGAGTCAGTCATTGTTATACATTTGTGAAGGGTTTTCTCTCCCCCCCCCCCGTTTCTTGCAAACAATATATGTTGAAAAGGTCAATAACATACCAACTAATCAAAATTACCAAAGGCCAATTTAATCCTTCTTTCAGTCAAACAAACTTAGAGGAGTTGATATTTAAAGCTTTGTAGCAAGTTGTGATTCTTTGACCACATGGACAGAACCTCAGCTGCCTTCTATGATCCCGTGTTACCGCATTGGCAAAACTGGCAAAATTTAAAGTTGTAGGAGAAGATAATCTATACATTATATCTTATTTTTATAGACAAAGATAGCCCTTTTTGGTCCACGAGAAAGAAGTAAAATAAAAGCTGAGTCAAAAGGCAAGTGTGCCTTTATTAAAAACAACTAAAATCATACAAAATTGTTCAAGCGTTTTAAGTTACCTGAAATACTAGCCATACATGATGGTGTAGAAGTGGGGGATCTCAGTTTTTGAAAATGTAATGGTTGTAATTCATACATCTGCATGTTGTCTTAAGTCAAATACCATGTTTCCTTAAGTTGTATAACTCCTCTGCCTAATTGTGATTGTACAGTAAATCATGTCCCTTGTTGATGTGTAACTGTTTTGTTTTGCTTACCAGAATTATGTGGAAGACAGAGAGGTTGAATTTCCATGTGGCTTATGGAGGTTGAATTTCCATTTGTTTTATATATATATAAAACACACATACATATTTACAAATGAGGATTCATGGCCCTCTAGATTTCCTGTTTTCCATTGTTTTGAAAATTACAGAGAGCCTAGAGGTGGTCTTAAAAATAAACCATGTGAAATTGGGGGGAGCTGTTTCTGTCAAACTTTATTCAGGCTTGATGAATAGAAATTATTCATTTCTTAGGTATTTCAGGGGAACATGAAAATGGCGGACATGACAGAGGAATCCCAAGTTGATAAATCTGCAAAGTTTCAGAAGGATAACTACATAGTCTGCAAAGGTATGTTAACTAAAAACTAGTTTGAAAGTTTAGAAACATTACAAAGGAAGCCAGTGGTTTCAGTTCTTCCACCCAAGAAGAAAGACTGAACAGCCCCTAATAAAATATGTACTAGAATTAGAACTTGCATCTTTCAGTCACTCAACCTCAGTCCTCCCATCAACTCCATTCCAGATATTTTAATAAACATGAACATGAAAATAAATGCCCTTCTTGTATTTCTCAGGCCGTTGTGAAATCCAAAGCTGGCATGATCCTCATCTGGGGTCCATCTTTATTTTTGTTAGCTAGTGAGGAAAGCCGCCTTCACTGCAGGCAGCACCAGACCTTGTTAAAAGGGGTCCAATTAAGCTTCAGTTTCGGGCTACATTGAAATTGAATGCACACCAATAATGATAATGCATAGGTCACACAAATATGTTGGAACAATTTTCATCTATTTGGGGTAAAAACCTGATGACACTGTGCCTGGTATATCATTTAAAACTTGCATTGTAAACTTTTTGAGGTTAGACTGACAGATGAAAATGGCAGACTAACCTTTTTGTTCTGCAGCACTAATGAGCAGCATTCTAACGACATAGGATGAGATATCATGTGAAAAAGGTAACCATGCCCCAGTGCCATTCTATACATTCCTACTCTAAATTAAGGTCTACCAAGTTCAATTGGACCCATGTGACAGAAGTGGGGTTCTAAAGTGGCAGAGATTTTATTTATTTATTTATTTATTTATTTATTTATTTATTTATTTATTGAGTATTTGAGTATTTATACCCCCACCTTTCTTTTTAAGAGGTATTATGAGTATATTGAAATTCAGTTATCCATAACTTGAAATGGAACGGTTTCACCATAGCCAGATATGTATTGTTTCTTTCAGAGCTTGCATCAAATTATTGAGGACTGCTAAGACGCATTCGAAGGAAAATCATCATCTTACAAGACAGACCCACATTTTGTATGGGGAAAATGTGCAAAAGAGTTCAGCTTTGGGAATCAGTAACTCATACGAGCTGGTTGTTTCAAAAGTTGCATAAAATAAACACTGTCCTTGTAAATCTTCAGGAGAAGAGCTGTTAGTAAGTCAACCTTTCCTCCCTTGGCAAGGAAAACAGTTACTGATTTACTCTGAATGCCACATACTTCTAACACTTCGCCGTGCCTCCTTAGCAGGGGATCATTTCAACCTTCCTGCAAACATTGTGAGCCGTGGAAAGGGGTGGCTTTACAAAATTTAGAAGAGAACTGCCACCAGTGCTCCTTCACCCTTTCTCTCCAATTGGAAAAAAATAGTGGACATATTGTAGGTCTCTGTTCCATATTATCAGTACGAGCATTGTTCTGGTACTGTTATTTTGTTAGAGATTTTGTACGCTTTGTTTTCAACCATCCATCCAAATGGAGTTTGTAGCCAAGAAATTAAAAGGATGAGACTTGGAAGGGCAACAATGAAAGAATTAGGAAAGATCACCAAGTGTAAGGATGACCGCTGGAGACCAAGACCAAAATCACCCAAACTGTTCTATTTCTGATCACCATGAATGCGAAAGTTGGACAGAAAAGAAACCTCATAGGAAACAAAAAAAAAAAACAATTCATTTCAAATGTGGTGCTGCAGGAGAGCTTTGAACATATCCTGGGCTGCCAGAAAGACAAACAAGTGGTTCACCGATCAAATCAAGCCTGAACTGTTCCTGGAGGCAAACATGTTGAAGCTGGGGCTGTCCCTTGGGCAGGATTCTCTGGAAGAGGTGGGAATGCTGGGAAAGGTTGAAGGCAGCAAAAGAATGACCCAATCCAAGATGGACTGAGTCATTAAAGGAAGCCACAGGTTGAATTTAAAGTATGTGATCAGAACCTTTGAGGACAGGACATTTTGGAAATCATTTATAGAGTCCCCATGAGTCAGAGGCGACTTGACGGCACATTTCAACATCAAATATATGGTATCTCTACTCATCAGCAAGAACCACAGAGTTCAACAGTGGTCTATGCATTCAGTGGACCTTACTTCTGAGTAGGTATGCAGTAGTTTGCACATACACTGTTCCTCTGCTACATGGAGACCTAGAAGCAGGAATTCCCATTTTCTTTATGATATATTTAAAAATTTCAATGGGAAAATAACTGATCTCAGGCATGTGAATCTACTTTACAAGGCTCGTGCTAACAAGCCACACAAGCTCAGCTTATAAGAAAGTTCTTTCTTTCTTTCTTTCTTTCTTTCTTTCTTTCTTTCTTTCTTTCTTTCTTTCTTTCTTTCTTTCTTTCTTTCTTTCTTTCTTTCTTTCTTTCTTTCTTTCTTTCTTTCTTTTTGGGAAGGCCATTTAATGATTAGTATTTCAGTCCCTACAGGTTGCATTGTTTCCAAAGAAAGCAAAGCAAGGGGGACCAAACATTTATCTTTCATTATAAACACGATTGGGTTTTTTTCCAGTTTATAACAACTATTTTAAATCTGGGGATGATTTAGGGTCACTTGTTCTTTTATGGAAGAAAGAGTTTTACTTTTTAAAAAAATAGCTTAAAAGCCCTTTCCCCAAACATCCCCAAATATGGCACAGATTAGAACAAGAGCAAACAGTCTCGCCCAATTTGGTGCTTATTTGAAGTCCAGTTTCAAAGTTATAGTTTTTTCTTTTGGACTGCTCTCATTTCTAGAATTGTCTCGTCGAACGTTGATTTGATCTTCTGCTGCACAATAACAAAACTGAACTCTTGTGCAACAATAATTTAAAAGACTGACTAGGTCTTTGGAATCTGTCGACCTAGACATCTGGGCTCCTTCTGTGGGATTTTGAGATGCACTTCACAAACATTGAAAATAGTGTTGTGCAGAGATATTTCATTCATCTTATGGAAACTAACAAAAAGGAGGCATTGTTACACACGGAGGCTTTGTGCAAATTACAGAAAATGTGCAAGTTGTAATATTTCCATCCTACTGGCTCCATACATTCTATTTCTCTCATTTTATTCTGAAAACAAGGCTAGAAGCTTGAAAACAATGCTAAAGGCTAGTAGTTTCTTAACAGGTTGTTTGGTTGATTATTTTGAAAGTATTCTTCATAGTTGAAGTGTTTGTCCATAGTGTGCATCAGGGGTATAGTGTGGGTG
The DNA here is from genome assembly GCA_037367245.1 of Phrynocephalus guinanensis. Taxonomy (NCBI): domain Eukaryota; kingdom Metazoa; phylum Chordata; class Lepidosauria; order Squamata; family Agamidae; genus Phrynocephalus; species Phrynocephalus guinanensis. Next base: position 152,569,292 of record CM074733.1, on the reverse strand, counting down.
TTAAGTAATGACAAGGCAATAGGAAGAGAAGGTGCTTGTATAGGCCAGCCACTTACAGCATTCACACCTTGAATTTTTTTTTTTTGGGGGGGGGGAAGGGGCCAGACATGTTTCAATCTCCAATTAGAATGCCTGACTTGTGCCAAATCATGTGTGACTCAGACAATATGGAACCTTGTCTTAGGAGCACACCGTTCATTAGACACAGGTAGAAGCTCATCTGTCCATCTCAAAACCTCCTTGCAGCAAGTCCTTTTGTACCACGAGAGTCGCAGACATCTGCTTTGCTTTGCAGTAATAGGGAGCAAAGCATGCAAATGATTTTATTGATATCTCTGATATTCAAAACTGCTGTTCCTGCTTTGCAACCTACAGTCAAAGTACTTGAATTCAGAGGGGTTTAGAAATGATAAAAAACCATTACCCAAACATTCCCAGGTATAGCACAGGCTATCTGCTGCATCTGTGATTAATTTGTTCCATACCCAAAGTCCAGTTCCAAAGCTATAATTTTTGCTTGGGCTTCACCCCATTTTAAGACCTGCCTTGTAAAATGTTGATTGCCAGCACAAGTTCATTGCTGCAATCTTGTGCAAAGATAATTTTTCGGGAAGTACATATATAAACTTTTAACATGTTTGGAATGTATTCCCAGATATGTGAGTGTGGTAAAGCCACTACTCGACAATCTGAAAGAAACAAAGCTCTCACAGAAGAGTTATTTCTAGAAATAATGTGTAGGATCCAATATGTCTAGCTGATTGGATTGGAACAAGTCAAGAAAGTGCCCCCATCATGCACTGGAAGGCCATCACCTACACTGCAGCTCATTACAGTGGTTATCCTGCTTATCTTTATACAACCGCCACAGATGTCAAACTGTAAAGACACTATTTTCAATAAGTGTTTCTGGCTGCCTAGTAGAATGTTGTGACATCTGGGCTAGTAGCTTTGGAGTTGTCAGTTGCCCTGTCACATAGATGTACCGTACTGCTGTTTTCTTTATGCTGACTCCTTCACTTAACTTCACCATTCCGATTACAGAAATATTTTTACTTTGGATAATGTCATCGCATTTGTAAATACACACACACACACACACACACACACACACACACACACACACACACACACATTCACTCACGCTCCATCACACACACATTTCATTCCCTGCTGGTGATTATTGGCCTTCCAATTATGCCATTGTGAGATTTATGTGGTAGATAATCTTTATTGAGGTCTGCAATAGCTTCATGCCAGCCGAATTCAAGTACACTGACCATTTGCTTACCTGGCTTTCTTTGTAGAGGACAGGAATGAAAATGGGCAGATTTTCTGCAATGTCTTGAAATGACTATATTTATTTATCTATCTATCTATCTATCTATCTATCTATCTATCTATCTATCTATCTATCTATCTATCTATCTATTTATTTATTTATTTATTTTTGCATTTGTGTACCGTGGCCAATTTCCCCTAAAAGGACTACTTATTTATCTATTTTATTTTTCATTAGTTCATGATGGGAAGCCTAGAACTAATAGGTATCTGCATCTAAATTCCTATTTCAGACTCAGCAAATGATCTGGTAGTTTGGGGGTCTCAAATTAATCAATGCCCTCTATGAGTTAGTGTTGCTTTAGGTAGTAGGGATGGGCACGAATCAAAAAAGGTGTTTTGTTTGTTGTTTGTCGTTTATGGGGTCCATTTCGGTTTGTTTCCGTTTTCTGCGAATTTTTGAAAAAAAATCGTTTTTGTTTTCATTCGTTTCGTTACCATTTTGTTACCATTTATTTCAATTTTTTGTGATTTTTTTTAGCATTTAAAGCAGTTCAATATATTGCCATAACGAAAACGAAATGGATGACAAAATTTCTGGTGTTTCTGTTAGTTTCGTTTCATTTTAGAGACAAAATTCGTTTGTTGTTTTGTTGCGTAACGAAACAAAAAAATGAAAACGGAAACGAAAAATTGTTCGTTTCATGCCCATCTCTATTAGGTAGTATTTGACAGGAGCTGGGAAAAATAGATCTTAAAACTCGGAACAGCATACCCTTGTTTAACATTATTTACTGCATGTACACACGATGTAAAAAGGGATGTAGGCATTGTGCACAGGTCCCCTCTCAATGCAGAAAGCAACACAGACCTGCAGGGTTAGTTCATTCCTCGCTTTGTATCTTGGCACAGCATGGTAAGTAATGCTGGTGCAGGGCTGTCATGCTATATCAATGCTCTTCATAAAGAGCACAAAGGTATGTCACTTTGCAGAATAGTCCATGCCTTGTTACACTGTTCTCTGAATGGTACCAGTGGAAGCAACAGACTGACTAATGCTTTTGTGTTGTATGCCATGGACACCAGGACATTAATTGTGGAATATTTATTGTGCATCATCTTTTTGAAGAAAAGCAAGGCATGAATGTTTGAAAGCAAGATAAGCCATTTTTTCTTGGAAAAGGCATACATGCATGTGAGGGGACCATTGTTAGCATCCTCAGCAAATCGTTGTCTCCCACCCCGGTCTCCCAGGCATAGCTATACTGGGCCCCTTTGACCTGACCAAGCAGGCCCCGTGCCTACTCAAAGAAAATACACCAGTATAGACTTACAAGTGGACCAAAGCCTACTTTTGGACCTCCATGGAGATCTCCAGTGAGAGATATTGAAGCCTCACTGGCCCCAGGGAAATTAACTCAGAGCCTAGGCTAAATAGACAGTGCAGGGGCAAGTTCTGCCAACTTTGCCCCTGAATCAGGTAATGGGAGCAGTGCAAAACTCTTTGAGTTCCATCTTTGATTTCAAGTACACTCCATTGAGCTTGTGCATGTGTTCTGTTCTGCAGCCTGAAATTCTTTTATTTGGAGAGCGGGAATAGAACCATTACTTTTTAGTTTTAAACTCAATTTTTTTCTTCTTTTTCTTTGTTGGGAACTTCCTTTCTTTTTGAGATACAGAAACACAGGGCGCTTTTACACGGCCCCTAATATCCGCTGGCCACTTAAATTTGGACCAGAGATCTTAGGGGCTTGTCGCTCTTCCTGCTTCCCCATCCCTCCACACTTCCTGGCTGCTGGCTGCGTGAGGGGAGGGAGAAAAAAAAGGAAGAAAAGATCGCGCCTCACCTCCGTTCTGGCTCTCGTTCTGGCTCTCGCTCTTGCCGGCAAGATTCCTGTGTCTGTAAAGTAGCTCTTAAAGGGGCGGGAGCCAAAAAGAACAACAAACAGAAGCGAGGAGAGCCCCGCACTCACTATCTTTACACCACATCAAGGAATTTTCAGAATGGAAGAGCAGGTACTTGAAAGGTGCGTTGGGACGCGCTAAAGTGGGTGTGGTCGCACCTAATTTCCTGTAAACTCTGGAGCTGGTGGGTAAACATTTTTAAGCTCCAGAGCTGGGAGCCATTTGCCCCGGAGTTTAGGGGTCGTGCATAAACGCCCACAGAGGTGGCAATGTTGGGAAAAGCCAGTTTCTACTAAACTACGTATAAGACACAATCATTTAAACACCACTGCAAAAGCAAAGCAGAAAATCAAGTACCCCAGTCCTACTGCAGAAGGCAGACAAACCTCTCTAAAGCAAATTCTGTCAGTTTTTGTAATGTCTTGTTCCTCAGCCTGGAAATGGAAAAGCATTTTGTACAGATCCATGGTGCTGAACAAAATTATGCATGCACAAAGTAATGCAAACAGGGATTATAGAAGAAAAACTGTAGATGAACCAGTACTCACATTTTAAAATATGCATGGATATAAAGGGTAAAATTGGAGAGGGGTAGGGTAAAATTGGAGGGGGAGAGGGCAGAAACATAATTTAGTCAATGCTTGAAGTACTCCAGAATCCAGATAGGAAAAGTGCTTAAATAAAGGTGCACACAAAGATTTATGTGAATTTAAATCTGAAAAGAAAGAAAAAGTCTTGCAACCTGATTCAAAACAAGGTTGAGAAAGAAAATGCTACTGAGACTTGCAGAAACAATAGAATATAGAATAAAAGATTTTCATCTCAGCCTTTGATATTCTAGTGGCATGGGTATCTGTAGTGCTGTTTTCTTAAAACAATGCCTTTAGTTTGAGAGTTTGAAAAGACACCAATGATTTCAGAGAAGTGATACTTCATAGTTCATATTGCCTGTCTGCACTGGAAGTGTAGACAGTGGTTGTTCATGCTCCAAGGAAGGGCCCACAGTAACAGTGTGTTTTTTGAAACCCCAAAGCAATACTTGAAACTTGGGAGATCCCTGCTTCTTGAATCAAATAACAAATTTAAACTGTGGCAGTTTTGCTTTCATTCCAAATTGAGATGAAAACATGTGCCTGATACACCTTGTAAAACAAAATAAACTCCACTATTGCCACCTCCTCGTCATAATCACTCGCTTCCTGAATTTCCTGATCCCAGTGAATTGCAGTGACCTTCCCATGGAAGAAATTTCAGTCTTCTCCAAATAAGGAGCATCCTTCTGTCACCCAAACTGCATCACTTCCACCTTTGCTTTAAAATGACCTGTGTCCACACTTTTTGCTGAGTCTTTCTTTTTTCATGTTCCCTTCTGCTGTTGGCTAAGGGATTTTCTCTCTCTTTCATATTGTTAAATTTCCTTAGAACTGTTATTCCCTCATTTAGTCAGGATTTAAGTCCACTCAGGCAATACAAAACCCTAAGGTGGCAAGTTATGAGTAAACTGCTTCTTCCATTTTCAAAGCATGTTCTGTCTCATTGGACCCCCTTACATTTTCGTGAAAGGGCTGAAATTCCTGGATGTCTTAAAATCAACTGATTTTTTTTTGCCTCATGTTTGTTACAAAACAATTTCACTTTCTTATTTTTCTAGGAGACACTGAGAAATGCCGCAAGGCAAGGAAACACAAAAGAAAAAAATGATTTGCAGTCTCATATCCACAAAGGTAATCAAGAGCTAAATTAATTAGAGCAAGATTTTCAGCACACATACACATATGTGTATCTCTCTGGCAAAATAGAAATTAAGTTTTGTTTAGATAGGACAAAAGAGGTTAAAGCCACGTAAAATGCTGCCAAATTAGGGAATGATCAGTCCTGATTAAAAGGGAAAGAGAACATACACAATGAACACGTGACATGAAATGAAAAAGACAACAATCAATAAAATTAGAAAGGAAAGGGGGAGAAATGAACATTGATAGATGTGGCCCTTACTGGTAGTAATAGATACAGTGTATTCTAAATATGTGTATTTTCAACAAAATAAATGGAAGTGGTGATACTGCGTAGCAAATTAAGGAAAATATACAGGCCAAACTCACTGTTATGCAGAAGCTGATGGCAGCTGTTAGGTCAGAATGGAGGAAGTTGACCTAGAAGAATTTATCTCTGATGTATTGTGTTTCTTCAGGAGTCCTATCATTGGTAGGCAGTCATACCAGCTAAAGGCAGGGAAGGAAGAATGCAAGGAGACAAGGATATAGATAATGTATCTTGTACATGATGGAAGGAATCAAGAAAGTAAATGCATTGCAGTGGTTTCAGTGGCAAACCTGGAGAATGGGGGCAGGAAATAAATTTCAGTGGGCATCAGACAGGCAGGAGCCAAATGACAGTAGTGGATAGGCAGGGTCCATTCCTAAACATGACAGTAGACAGTGGCTTTCTGTTCAAACTACACACTGTATAAGGTCATTTTTCAACAAAGGGTGGTTGTTCTGATGCCCCCTCCTTTCTATAAAAAACAATGAAGCTTAATCTTGTAATTTCTTTGAGGAAAAATATTGTTCAAACATATCTGGAAGTTGAATCATGGCTACTGGACTTCTTTTTTGAGAGATAGAAACATTTCGCTGCTCATCCAAACAGCTTCATCAGTCTGAATACAGCTAGTGCAAGTCCTCCATCTTATACAGTGGTACCTTGTATAAAGGAATTAATTCGTTCCAAATGAAATTATGTTAAGCAAATTTTCCTTTATACAAATTTCCATAGGAATGCATTGAAAATCATTTCAAGGTCCCCCTCAAGTTTCTGATCTGGTGGACGATAGAATACTCCAACGATCACATCACTCCTTGGACCTGGGACTGGGGGAAAGCCGACAGGAGCTGAGTGGCATCCGGTTCGGAACACCTCATCCTCGGGGAATGAGGTTGGAGAGGGTAGAGAATCACATAGAGAAGACATAGCAGGTATAGGTATTAGCACCGGGAGAATAACGGAATGTGACAGTTCATCTACTGAAAATAAAAGCTCTGAGGCGAATAGAACAAGGCAGCAGCTGTTGTTGCGGGACCCACTGTACAGGTGCTTCTACGCCAATGCTCGAAGCCTCCGAGCAAAGATGGGAGAACTTGAACATTTGGCAGCTAGGGATAACATTGATATAATAGCCATAACAGAAACCTGGTGGAATGCGGAGAACCAGTGGGATACAGCAATCCCAGGCTATAAACTCTATAGAAGAGATAGAGGGGGGCGGGTTGGAGGAGGAGTGGCCATCTATGTCAAAGAAGGGGTAAAATCCAGCAGAATGGAGATTGACAGAGGGTCTGACTCCACCATAGAATCACTGTGGGTTAAACTACCAGGTCCAAGGAGTGATGTGATCGTTGGAGTATTCTATCGTCCACCAGATCAGAAACTTGAGGGGGACCTTGAAATGAGGAGAGAAATCATGGAAGTGGCTAAAAGGGATAGGATAGTAATCATGGGGAACTTCAATTATCCGCACATTGACTGGGCCAATGCGAGCTCCGGGCAAGAAAGAGAAACTGGGTTTCTCGACTTGCTGAATGACTGTGCCTTAGAGCAACTTGTCACGGAGCCCACCCGAGAACAGGCAACTCTGGATCTAATATTGTGTGATACTCAGGACCTGGTCAGAGGTGTGAATGTCACTGAGCCTCTGGGGAACAGTGACCATGCTGCTATTACCTTTGCCATGCATGTCGGAGGAAGAGTGTCAACCAAATCAGACATAAAAACCCTTGATTTTCGAAGGGCAAACTTCCCTCAGATGAGGAAACTAGTTAGAGAGAAACTGAAGGGGAAGGTTAGAAGAATCCAATCTCTTCAGAGTGCATGGAGCCTGTTTAAAACAACAATAATAGAGGCCCAGCACAAGTGCATACCACAAAGAAAGAAGAGCTCATTTAAGTCCAAGAGGACACCGGCATGGTTAACGAGTGGAGTTAGAGAGGATCTAAAGCGCAAGGAGAGGTCCTTCTGTAAATGGAAATCCTCCCCAAATGAGGAAAATAAAAAGGATCACAAACTCTGGCAAAAGAAATGTAAGAAGATGATAAGGGAGGCAAAGAAAGACTTTGAGGAACGAATGGCTAGCAATATAAAGGGTAATAATAAAAGCTTCTTTAAATATGTTAGAAGTAGAAAACCTGCCAGAGAACCAGTTGGCCCTCTGGATGGTGAGGGAGGAAAAGGGGAGGTTAAGGAAGACTTGGACATTGCAGAGAAATTGAATGAGTTATTTGCGTCTGTCTTCACGACAGAGGACCTTGAGCGGATTCCGCTGCCTGAGCCGCCCCTCTTGACTAAAGAATTAAATCAAATACAGGTTAAAAGAGGGGAGTTTTTAGGACTAATTGATAAATTGAGGATTAACAAGTCACCTGGCCCAGATGGCATCCACCCAAGGGTTATTAGGGAACTGAGAAATGAAATTGCAGATCTCTTAACGGTTATATGCAACTTGTCTCTTAAAACGGCCACAGTGCCGGAGGACTGGAGGATCGCAGATGTCACACCAATTTTTAAAAAAGGAAGGAGGGGGGACCCAGGAAACTACAGGCCAGTTAGCCTTACATCTGTCCCAGGGAAGATGGTGGAAAGCCTCATCCAAGAGAAAATCTTAAAACACATAAAAGAACAAACCTTGCTGAGAAAAAATCAGCATGGCTTCTGTAAGGGTAAATCTTTAAATCTTGTCTGACAAACCTCTTAGAATTTTTTGAAAAGGTCAACATGCACGTGGATTTGGGTGAACCGGTTGATATAGTCTATCTGGATTTTCAAAAGGCTTTTGACACAGTCCCTCACCATAGGCTGCTGAGAAAATTGCACAGTCAGTGGATAAGAGGGCAGGTCCTCTTATGGATTGAGAACTGGTTGAGATCCCGGAAACAAAGAGTAGGTGTCAATGGGAAATTTTCACAATGGAGAGAAGTGAAAAGCGGTGTGCCCCAGGGCTCTGTCCTGGGACCGGTGCTTTTCAATCTGTTCATAAATGACCTGGAGACAGGGATAAACAGTGAGGTGGCCAAGTTTGCTGATGACACAAAACTTTTCCGTGTGGTAAAAACCAGAGAAGATTGTGAAGAGCTCCAGAAGGATCTCTCCAAACTGGGGGAATGGGCTGAGAAATGGCAAATGCGTTTTAATGTAACCAAATGTAAAGTAATGCATATTGGGGCAAAAAAATCCAAACTTCATCTATCAACTCATGGGCTCTGAGTTATCCATGACGGATCAGGAAAGAGATCTTGGTGTGTTGGTGGACAGCTCCATGAAGGTGTCTCCCCAATGTGTGGCAGCGGTGAAGAAGGCCAATTCCATGCTAGGGATTATCAAAAAGGGGATTGAAAATAAAACAGCCAACATTATAATGCCATTATACAAAACAATAATAAGGCCCCACCTGGAGTATTGTGTACAATTCTGGTCACCGCATCTCAAGAAAGACATAGTGGAACTGGAAAAGGTGCAGAAGAGAGCGACTAAAATGATTACTGGCCTGGGGCACCTCCCTTATGAAGAAAGGCTAAAACATTTGGGCCTCTTTAGTCTGGAAAAAAGGCGATTGAGGGGGGATATGATTGAGACATACAAAATAATGCAGGGCATGAGTAAAGTGGATAGAGGGAAGCTCTTCTCCCTCTCCCAAAATACCAGAACTAGGGGACATACACTCAAATTGAGGGGCTGGGAGAGTAAGAACTGATAAAAGAAAATATTTTTTCACCCAGCGCGTTGTAAGTCTATGGAACTCCCTGCCACACAATGTGGTGATGGCATCTGACCTGGATGCCTTCAAAAGGGGATTGGACAGATTCCTGGAGGAAAAGTCCATCACAGGTTACAAACCATGATGGAGATGTGTAACCTCCAGGGTTTAAACCAGGGTACTTCAAGGGCCAGATGCAGGAGAGTGGTATCAGGAGACAGATATCTAGTCTCATGCACTCCCAAACACATCTGGTGGGGCCGCTGTGAGATACAGGAAGCTGGACTAGATGGGCCTTTGGCCTGATCCAGCATGGCTCTTCTTATGTTCTTATGTAAAATGGAGTAATCCCATTTTTATGTTGTACAGATTTTCCCCATAGGCAATTATGTTAAGCAAATTTCCCCTATCTCCGGAATTTTCTATGTTGTACAATTTTTATGTTATACAAGCTGTTTGTTATACAAGGGTCCACTGTAGTCAGCTTTGACCTCTTGTCACCCGGGTCTGAATTAGGCTCATAAAATGAACAATGGCCTGCATAGGCTCATTAGGGAGACAATAGTATCCATAGCCTTAAGGTGAACAATGGCCTAAGGTGCTGAAACCTATCAAGAATGGGTTGTTAGCTAAGGCCTTGGTGGTGAAGGCTTTTGCAGGCCATTGTCCATTGTTGTGTGAGATGTTTGGTGGTGCTGATGGGTGGGGGAAGGACACTTGCTTCTTTCCTCATTGCCGACAGACCTGTTTCCCCATGTCCAGCTCTGATGGTGTTTGAAAGGGCTAGAGAATAGAGATGGGCATGAAATGAACTTTTAGTTCGTTTTGTTATTCGCTATTCATTTTGTTATGTAACGAAACAAATAACAAACCCCAGAGTGGATTTAGAATGAAACGAACTGGGGTGGCCGGGTTGGTGCCCTATAATAAAAGGGAAAATATAAAGAAATAAAACCAGCACCGACCCAGCCTGAGGGGTACCCGGGTTGGTGCCCTAAAATAAAGAAAAATATATTAAAAAATAAAAGCACTGACCCGGCTCCAGGGGCTGCACAGTTGGTGCTTGGGAGAAAAAAGAGGCACTGGCCCCAAGCCGGCACCTCAGAAAGCCCCTGCCACAGGGGTCAGGATCAGCCCGCCACTGCTGCCGCCACCCCACCACCAGTAAGAATAGATAGCTTGTTAGAGAGAACTGGGAAGGAGCCAGTGATCATGGTACACGTCGGTACCAACGATGTCAGGAAGGCCAAGCGGTCAGTCTTGGAAGCCAAATTCAGGTTGCTAGGTAGAAGATTGAAGTCCCGGGCTTCCAAGGTAGCATTTTCAGAAGTGCTACCTGTTCCTCGTGCAGGTCCCGCCAGGCAGGCAGAACTCAGAAGCCTCAATGCGTGGATGAGGCGATGGTGTCGAGAGGAGGGCTTTAGATTTGTCAGGAACTGGAGAACATTTTCACAATGGAGAGAAGTGAAAAGCGGTGTGCCCCAGGGCTCGGTCCTGGGACCCGTGCTTTTCAATCTGTTCATAAATGACCTGGAGACAGGGATAAACAGTGAGGTGGCCAAGTTTGCCGATGACACAAAACTTTTCCATGTGGTAAAAACCAGAGAAGATTGTGAAGAGCTCCAGAAGGATCTCTCCAAACTGGGGGAGTGGGCTGAGAAATGGCAAATGCGTTTTAATGTAACCAAATGTAAAGTAATGCATATTGGGGCAAAAAATCCAAACTTCATCTATCAACTCATGGGCTCTGAGTTATCCGTGACGGATCAGGAAAGATTTTGGGACAAGCCAAACCTGTTCAGGAGGGATGTGGTGATGGCATCTGGCCTGGATGCCTTCAAAAGGGGATTGGACAGATTCCTAGAGGAAAAGTCCATCACGGGTTAAAAACCATGATGGAGATGTGTAATCTCTAGGCTTTAAACCAGGGTACTTCAAGGGCCAGATGCAGGGGAGTGGTATCAGGAGACAGATATCTAGTCTCATGCGCTCCCAAACGCATCTGGTGGGGCCGCTGTGAGATACAGGAAGCTGGACTAGATGGGCCTTTGGCCTGATCCAGCATGGCTCTTCTTATGTTCTTATGTTCTTATGATGGGTTGCACTTGAATCATGATGGGACCAGATTGCTGGCACTCAACCTCAAAAAGGCAGCAGAGCAGGTTTTAAACTGATAACTGGGGGAAAGCCGACAGGAGCTGTGTGGCATCCGGTTCGGAACACCTCATCCTCGGGGAATGAGGTTGGAGAGGGTAGAGAATCACATAGAGATGACATAGCAAGTATTAACACTGGCAGAATAGCGGAATGTGACAGTTCGTCTACTGAAAATAAAAGCTGTGGGGGGAGAAGAACAAGGCAACAGCTGTTGCGGGACCCACTGTACAAGTGCTTCTACGCCAATGCTCGAAGCCTCCGAGCAAAGATGGGAGAACTTGAACATCTGGCAGCTAGGGATAACAGATATCTAGTCTCATGCACTCCCAAACACATCTGGTGGGGCCGCTGTGAGATACAGGAAGCTGGACTAGATGGGCCTTTGGCCTGATCCAGCATGGCTCTTCTTATGTTCTTATGTTCTTATGTGTTGATAAACTGAAGATGAGGATGAGGATGAAGAGGATGAGGATGCTGCCAGTCCAGTTTGTGCAGTTGTTGTCAATGTCTGTGTGTGTTTTTATTTTATTTATTTTATTTTATTCCCCGCCAGCACACTGCCAAATGGATTAAATCACACAAAGTGGGGGGAAAGCGAATGACAAATCAATGAACCAATAAAACAATTTTTTCAAAAAAAATTTGTTAAAAGCGAACCAAACCAAACCAAACCCTAAAATGAACTGAAGTAAAATGAATCACCATTTTTTCAGTTCGTGCCCAGCTCTACTAGAGAACCTTAAGACACATGAAAGAATAGCATAGAGAAACCCCAGCATTTTAGATTATCAGGCCACCCCCCCAGTCCACAGTTTAGAGGTGTTCCACAAAGGGTGTGTTGGGTGATGTGGATCAGTACTAATTGGATCAAGAGAGACTTTGGGGTACAGTGGTGTGAGGCAGGGTGTCACAACAACCCTGAGAACAGTGGTGTGCTGTCCATGCCAGCAGAAGAGAAGAGAGGCACCAGACAACAATAGGTAGTTACATCCGAGTGGAAGACAGAGGAGTGAACCTTCCACCAGAAAAAGACCAACCAATAGAGAGAGGGATTTGGGTAGGAGGCGGGGTAAAAATGTAAAGGGGACAGAAGCAGTACAGAGAGATAGATAGAAGCCAGAGAAAGAGAAGAAGCCTTTTGGATAGAGGCAGGAGAGTAGGAGATCCAAAGCTACCTGGACATTTGTTTGTTCCTTAATATTTGTATACTTATTATTTTTAGCGTTTGATTATTATATTTTAATAATGCACACTACCTTTGTATAGTCATTGTTTTTAGCTTTACATGTTGTCTTTCAATGATGGAAGCCATGACGGGGACTTTTAAAGAGGAAAGGTGATATAAAAATATTTTAAATAAATAAATAAAATAGATTGTCACATTTAGAAAGGGCAAAAGGGGTAATCTATCAGCAATTCTTCCAAAAACAGAAAAAGGCAATAGAAATTATCAGACAACAAGCTACATAAATAAGATGGCAATGCTAGCCTCTGTTATTAACCATCATGTTCATTCTGAACAAAATTTTAACCTTGAGTGCAAATTATATGTTGGTTTCATAAAAGTACTTGAAAATTTAGTTTATTAACACTGCCCAATATCAACATAGAAAAGATGGAAGTTGTTTGAATCATCTATTTTTTTCAAAATAGAACGGATGAAATACTCTACTTCCAAATCATCTCGGTTTTGCCAACATTCAGTCAGATCTCTGATCCCTCCCATTTTCGTTTCTGTCGGATTTTTAAAAAATATTGCTCCAAACTTACATATTCATATGCATTTTCCCAACATATTCATTTTGTACAGAACATTCTCCAATGTCCATATTTTTGTGCTACTTTCATTAATGTACATTTAATGGCTGATGTTGCTATAGAGATAACCAAATACCATTAAAAGCAAATGTAACAAGCAGGCTGGAATTAATTGTACGTAACGGCTATAGTAGGCACTTGGAATCGATGAAATTTGTATGTTTGGATGCAGTGAGCCTACTGTAGCATTACTTTCTATTAATTCCAGCCAGCTTGTTACAATTGTCCATCTTTTCTAATTGTATATTTCAGAATTCCACTAGTATTCTTATTTTTCCCAAGTGCAGTGTCAGAATACATGACTTTTAAAAAGAAATCCTGAATGAAACTGTGTATGCATTCCATTTCATTCACGCCCCCCACTCAAAATGTACACATTTTAAAGAAAGTTTCTAATATTGACATTTTTTTCTATTTTTTTTAATCTTTGGTAAAGTTTGTTTATGGGCATTTTTCAAATCTGGACCTCTTCAGTCATGCACCTATTTTCAATGTGCATATAGTTTTTGTATGTATTGTTTCCCCTTGTAAATGTGGGAATTTCTCAGATAAATTGGTTCTAGTCTCTTTAGTTTTTGGGACTTGTATAGCTGATATTTCTAAAGGAATTATAAATGTAACTCCAACACATTTCTTTCTCATCCTGAACTGGTCAACAGATGGACAGGAACCATCTACTGTAGTGATACTGTAGTGCTTTCTACATGGGGCTGCCCTTGAGGTTAATGCAGAATACAGTGCAGAATACAGCTGCCAGACTTCTAACAGGGCAAAGAAGGCACCAACATATTACCCCCATGCTGGCAGCCCTGCACTGTTTGTCAATACGCTACTGCATTGACTTCAAAGTTTTGATGTTTACATACAAAGCCCTAAATGGTTTGGGACCTCAGTATCTGACGGAGCAGCTCCTCCCAAGAAGAACTGCCCGGATCACCTGTGCTAGCCAGGCAGGACAACTAGGAGTGCCAACCCCAAGGGAGGCCCAGAAATTGATAACTAGGAGTAGGGCCTTCTCGGTGGTTTCTCCCCAGTTGTGGAATCATCTACCACCAGAAATTCGCCTGGCACCCTCGCTTCAAACTTTTAAAAAGCTATTGAAAACTTGATTGTATGGCCTTTCCTGTTTTTTCAAACATTTAGCACGACATTCTTCTTATTCTTTTTCCGCTTATCTTCCCCCCCCCATTTTAGCAGTCCCCTGGCTATTTCGATTTTCATTTTAGCATAATTTTAGTTTATTGTTGCTGATCTATGTATATTTTTTTTTTATTATGCTTTTTGTGATCTAGTTTTTAAAATATATTCCTTTGTTATCATGCCATTTTATCTTATGTTGTAAACCGCCCAGAGTAGCCCTAGAACTAGATGGGCGGCATAAAAGTTAAATAAATAAATAAATAAATAAATAAATAAAAATAAATAAATAAATAAATAAATAAATAGGCTGAGGTCTTTGTTTCTAATTTCCCAAAAGTGATGCAAACATGCACTATCAGCTATTAATATCGGCTGTGTTCATTCCCACCCCTGTCTTTTCTTTCAGTTAATTGTCAGGGTCTCTCATGTCCACAGTGGCTTTAGCTGCCAACATTGTTAGGCTCTTTTTACTGAAAAGATGAGATATCTGTAAAGTAGAATTACACCTAGAGAACTTGTTGAAAAACGGACCTGATAATTGCTTTGGAGGAGAAATTGTTAACTGATGAAAAACCGTGTCAATGGGATCTTACTTTGTTTGGAGTGCCTTTTCTGAATGGTGGTTAGTGAGATGGGGAAACATTTGACATTAGTGTCATCAAAATTCCGGTTGATCTTGGCTACCGAAAGCCTGCCATCATTTTTCTGCCAGTGTGATAGAGTGAGGCAATATGGCACTATTCCCTGGTGTTTTGAATGATGAATACAGCAGCTATGGTGTGTTGTGTGTTGTGTGTTGTGTGTTGTGTTGCCTTGTTACAGTCATGACTGACTCTTCGTGACCCCATGTCCATGGAGTTTTCTTATCTGATATTAATAAACAACAGGTTTTTGGAAGGACTGAATATTTTGTTTCCTGGAAACATTCTTGCGGTTGTGGGGGGGGGGAGCCTCTGTCATTAAATGTAGCAGCCTATGGTATTCTCCTTTGAGCTTTTACATAACTGAACATAAACACTGTCAGACAAACCAGTAGGATTTGTATTTCTTCCCCTTTTTTCACCTGGTTCAAAGTACATGCCTTGATAAACAGCATGTTTATAGTGCCCAGTAAACAGGGCAGGGAAGCAATGAACATGTTCTTTTACTTTCAAAACATGTTCCATTTTGTCTGGCAAATTGTTCCAGAAATTATTTACCTCCTAACAAGATCAAAAGCTATGAGCGTGTGTTCTAGAGCTTTTAGGAGCAATGTCAGAACAAATTGATAATACCAAGCTCCAATTTATTCATCCTCTACACGGTGTCCAGCATAATCAACTCAGTCTTAAGATGTGTCATTTTCTAACTCAAATCCGTAACAGCTTTGTAGTTTGGGCTTAATAAATTGCTCCTTTCACCTTTGGAGTAGGGTGAATTTAAATCAAAAGTCACAGTTCTGCCTTGTGTTATTTGACATCTTTGTGTTTGGAGCCACTAGCGTGTTTTATAAAATGATAGCATAAAGAAGGCTTGTGATGATTTAGTTCAAAAGCTTGCCATTATATTGCTTTATTTAAATTCCTGCTATTATGGAGAACACATCATTATTTGTAGAATATATGTGTGCATTTATATATCTGTGTGTGTGTGCGCGCGCACACACACAGAATAATAAAGACTCAACACATATATAACTGTTAGAGAGGAGACAGGAAAAGAGAGACTGGACTGGTGCAAGAATTAATCTTGGATGCAAATACATTGAGTATGGAACACCATAGTCTAAATGGTTCCAGGCTCTTCCAACCCTCTCTCTGGATAGCATTTTTCCACAGTGCTAGAATGTTAAGGAATTGGAAGATGAAACTTGATCTCTTCTTCCTACTACCAGACTAAGATTCCTATCTGGCCACACCATGGATGGGAGTGATCTTTCTCCTTTGTGGGGCTCCATAGGCAGTTCAGTGCCCCCCACCCATTCACGGTTCATATACTGTGGTCCCGTTATATCGCGGGACTGCAGTATATGAAAAAAGGCCCCCTGGGGTAAGGGGGGGAAAGGCCTGTTTCAGTCCTCCCTTACTTACCCCAGGACTAGTGCTGCCCCAAATGGGCCTGCAAGGGCCTTCCTGGGCCTTCTGGATGAACCAACTGGAAGTCACTTTTCGGGTGCTGGAAATCATTTCTGAGGCCTCCAGGGGCCTTTCTAGGCCTGTCGGAGGCCTCAGATATGATTTCCAGCACCCTGGAAGTCACTTCTGGTTCTCATGGAGGCCCTTTTGGGGCCTTCAGAAGGCTCAGAAGGGCTCAGGAAGGCCCAGTTTGGTACAAGAGCACCTAGCTAGTTGCACCAGGCTTGGCCCAACCTGCATCTGCATATTGCGGATTTTCAGATCATGGGTCGGGTCAGGTCCCTAAACCAGGCGATAGGCGGGGGGGGTGTCACTGTAATTACAAACAATAAAGGAGGTTTTGTTTAATGTTGAGATGCTGAAACATGTAAATTCAGTAACTTCTCCAGTCCATTCACTAGAGCACTTTCTCCGATTACTATACCAGAACCTTCAGTCACAAGGGGCTGGTTGATCACTCTCACCAGCAATTCTGTCTCCTCTGTTTTGCTAGTGTTCAGTCTTAGGTCTTCTCGCTCCTCTGAACACCTTGTGGTGGTGGTGAGAAATATATTGTGGCTCAAAGTCCACTTCAGCAGGCATGCACTGATGTCTTGTTGTTAGTGGGAAAGTATAGGCATAATGCCTTGGGTTTTCCTTTGAGGAATTGGTATATGATGTCCAATTAACAGCTACCTTATGTGTAGTTTGAAAACCACAACTCCAACACAGCCTGTGTATTTTCTAAATTATCTTAAGAAAAAAGGCAGGCACAACCATCTGACAACCTTTGGGATTCTAATTTTTGAACTATCGACTAAACACCAGTACATGCTTGAAAAAGTTGATTTTGATCCACAAAAGCTAGTAGACTGTATGATTTTTATAAAGATCTTACCTACTCCAGCACTGCATTGTGTAATGACCACATGGATTTCTTCATTTCTTCCCACAAGAAAAACTTCTTCTTCTTCTTCTTCTTCTTCTTCTTCTTCTTCTTCTTCTTCATTATTATTATTATTATTATTATTATTATTATTATTATTATTATTATTATTATTATTATTATTATTAAATATACAACAAAGCCAATGTATAAAAATGTACAACAAAAATTCCAAGTTTGGCAAGGGGCTGTGTTGGTCAGTTCCATGAAACTGTGTAGAAAACAGCTGCGTAGAAAACAGTCATTTATTCAGACAATGGGAAGTTATATGAAATATAAGAGACGTGTGAAAGGTTCAGCATGATAGTAGTCAGCCAATGGCTTTTTAATCATCATCAAGAGTTCTTAGGGGTTACAGGTAGAGAATATAATGATGGACACTATGAAGTACTCAAAGGTAATGGGTGTTCCAAGCGTAGATAAGAAGATGGCACACATAAGATGAGGGAAAGACTTTGTTAAACCAATTTGATGAAATAGTATGACTCAACTAGTCCAGGGTAGAAATTAAAGGGTGTCAAGAGAATAGGCATGCAAACATTACATGTACAGAAGAATATTTGGGTACATAAAACCTGCAAGGATGAGCTAATTAATAGATGTGGCAAGAGAAAAAGTATCTGTCCTTGTTCATGACAAGGAAAATAGAATTGAGCTCCTTGATATTTTCTTGTTCAGATGTTAGAATCTTTTTAAATTTTTATTATTTAAACATAAACCTAAAAACTAGTAACACAAAACATCAAAAATAACTACCAAAAGTGCTTCCGCCATCTGGAACATATATATATAGAACATATATATATATAGAAACAATTTCCCTCTCTATGGAGTCTCATTCCTCTTGCAAACTGTACTGATTTGGGTGAAGGTACACATTCCTTTGCCTTTTTTAATACAGTAAAACTATTCTGAACTAATAATTCTTTCTTCAATTTAACATTACATGTTACATATTGATAATATATTTTAAAAATCTTAGGTAAAATCTTCATTTTATAGAGCAGTATTCTAACAAACCATTTTTTGTAAAATATCTACCTTTTTATTTTTGCTCCAATATTTAAAATATTTCTGCTTTCATTCTTCCTACATTCATTGGAACATTACATATACCTAAGTACTTCGTAGATTTTTCCAATCCTAATATCATTTTTTTATTAATTTACTTGCCAGGTTTTATGAAACAAGAAGTCTCACAAGCTGCAGTGGTAGGGCTCTATGTCTTGTCTTCCTCCAAATGGTAAAATGTCTCTAAAAACATGCAGATTCTCCCTCAGTCCCCTTGTTTTACTCTTGACCTTAAGGTATATTAGTATTATACAAATCCAATGCATTAGGAATATGAAGCTATTGCTTCCTGTTCTCACTGAAAAGTAGTAGGAATGGGACAATTCTTGGTGCAAGATTTTCCCATGCAGGACCTCTCAGGGGACAAATCTTAAGGGAATCCTTGTGTTTTCCTCAGAAGCCTGACAATTTTCAGTAATTAAAAATTAATGTGCCCTGAGGTTACCGTGTTGTGCAAGATGCTATTTGGTAGGGGAATGAAACCTGTTCAGTACTCTAACTCATCCTGCACAGGATGCTTTGCCCATACAATAAAAAAATAAAATAAAAAAAAGACTTTTAGTTAAACACTGCTCATTACTGCTCAACATAGAAAGGGAGCAACAAGGCTCAAAACCAGTGCATAGTCTGTACCTGAAAGACATATTCCTGATGTCAGCAATAACATGTGGCACAGGCTGAAGAGAATGTCCAGTGCCTCCAAAGAGAATGTGATGAGGCAAAATCATGATGGAATTTTACACAGGCAAAAAAGGAAACTCATGGAAGTTGCTAATTGCAGTGAATTTGATGAGGGGTCTGATCAAGCATGTACTAGCTGCAGAACTGAGAGAGCGTCTGTGACCTGTGTGCATCTGGCACCTTGCAGCAGTAACTCACATGATTCTGTTTGTGTGTATATAAAATCCCAACAAGATTTTGGGATTCCACACTTGGTGAAAGCAAGGGAGGGAGGGAGTTAAAAACAGCATCCGTGTCAATTACCAAGATGGAGCTATGCTGACTTGTGTCAAGAATTCTCTCAGGTCGTTGAAGAACGAGTCTTGAGTAAAATGGCACATTTTAAAAATCATTTTTAAGACAAGGGTATAAAAATATTTTGCCTGATTTTTTCAGATAAAACATGGTGCCTTCACACATCACAAAAAAAGCTGCCTCTTATGGCCGGCCAGATCATTAGTATGTAATATTGATTTCCAGTGGTTCTCCCTGAATTTTAAAAAGATGATTTCTTGTATCTGCTACCCAGTTCTTTTTTCTTTTCTTTCAGATGGAGAGGACTACTGATCATTCTCTGCTTCATGGAACTGCCCCACATAACAAACGCTGCTATGATCTATCCAGTTTCCATTATCCTTTTCCTAACAGCAGTATCCTGTTGGACTCGGTTGTTTCCTGCATAGAAAAAAATGTTAGGAAACAAGAATATGGGGGAAACCAAGTGCACAAATAATTTTCAGAGGGTTAAGGAATCTGTAGAATGTTTTTTTTTAGATGTGTATGGAAGTTTTTATTGAAATATTTTATTCTATATGATTGTCTGTTAAAAGGTTTCAGTGTTTCATTGGATTCTTTTCCAGGCCGCTGTCTGATTTGGATGAACTGTGTCTACATGCAAGGTAAGGGCACACGTTTTTAACTCTCATAATGCTTTTCTCCTAGTATGTAAAGATGCTTACATTTCTAATGACTTTACTGTTAGCATGTAGAAGATGAAGGCAAATGCCTCTTTCCATTTTCAGAGGTTAATTAGCCTTTCAATTGGGCAAAGCTTCAACTGCTTTCACAGCTAAGGGGGGAGAGGGGAGTGAAGGGAACCATATTTTGCACATTGGCTGCACTGACACTTGCGAGATGACTTGGGGATTTGTATCAAGAGAAGCAAAACCTGGCTAAATACATTTTAAAAATGGCATGACTTGATGTCACAAGTTCGACACTGCTCCTCCCTGAAACCCCATATGTTTGATCAAAACCTCCTGAATCAAGTGGAAGGGGAACCTTGGTGAATTACGCAAATAATGCAAACAATGGGGCTGAAGTTTCATGCATAGCTGAAAATGGATTAAAGACTAGGAAATTGTAATCATGATCATGAGTTTGCCCCAATGCATAAAAGCAAAAACAAAGAGCCTCCCTGTTAGACAAAGAAACCTCAGGAGTTTTATACCTTCACCTATTTTCTCGAGCTATGAAGAAACAAAATGAACGTAAAATGGCCAGAGATGGCTGAGGTGCGCACGAAGCACCATGACAAGTAACGCCCTGCATTATCAGCCTCAGCAGGCTTTTAGCAGATTAAAACGGATCACAGAGTGCAGCTCTGAATCCCCAGTGCAAAATCTTGCTGGGCGGACAGTTGCCCTGCCAAGACAATAGGCTGAAGGCACAGGATATGGCATTCTCTTTCTCTCCCCCCCCCCCAAAAGATGCTGATGATATCCACCCTGCAAAGTCAATGTTTATGAAATGCTTATCCAGATTTGGTGCAAATGCACTGCACTGAGAGACCATTTCACAAGCATATATCATGTTCGTTTGTTTGTTGCTTATTTTCTTGTTTGTTTGTTGTTTGTTTGTTTGTTTATCAGCCATTTGGCTGAAGGAAAAGATAGAAACATAGAAGTGGTAGACTGATAGACTGATAGATACAATTATCCAGTGCCTAATCAGTCCACTGCTACGGTACTAGGATATAGGTGGTTTCAATCATGGGGTAAACATATATATTATGATGATCATTAGTGCTGCTATTGGTGTCAACAGCATAATATAGTAAGTCAATCTGTAACACCTCTGTCTCATTTCTAGTTGTTAAAAAGAACTTTTGGCATCAAGTTTTCGCGATTGTTATACTTGAAACTAATCATATCTGTGGTTGCCTTTCCTCCTTTTGCGTTGTTTCTATTACATTGCTTAACTTGAGGTTTTTGTTGTTGTAAAAATTCCATATAATATACTTGTATATACCCAGTGTGTGCATATTCAAGCACATAATCACCCATGCTGCTACTGCTCTGCATGTATCTATTCCCAAGTCCATCACTTTTAATGCAAAGTAATATGGTTTCTAACATGCTGCTGGTAACTTTAGATTACATTTCCCATCTGTGGTTACACCTTGGAGGAAATAAGCATGATCGAACACAATATGTCTTCCCTTTCAGTACACATGTGCGATGCCATAAGTATTTTGCTTTTTAATCTGCGCAAAGACTTCTTTTGGAGGGTGGATTAAAATAACCTGTTATTGTCACCTCTATTAAGTAGTGATGTTGAGAAACTGAGAAAAAATCCCACAGAGAACCTGGCAATCATCAACAAAGCATCACTCTTTAGAACAGCAACAACAACAAAACCCTGGCGATGCATCTCATTTTCCTGTTAAAATTGTCAGCTTTAAGGCTTGCAATAATATGAACCTGACCAGAAAATAATAATACAAAACCAGGAGAAATAGCACATACATAATATATGTGTGCATAGATAAATATATACACTTCCCAGCAGGAAATCTTTCATTTTTATATACATCTGTGATATTCCTTAAGGTGTTCATTTCAAGTTTGAAACAGATATGCAGAATTTATGATCAAAAGTGCTCTGGCATTCCTCCTGTGTCCTCTGAAAAGAACTGGTTAACAAATCCTAATCTTAAAATATTAACCACTCTGTAAATACTTCACTGACTTTTATATACAAGTAAGGCAACAGATTTTAGCCATGAAAAAACTCATTAAAACTGTTATTACTATGATGATACATTCATACCGACAGCACAGACAGTGCGGAATTCTTATTGTTACACTTCATGCTTCAAGTAGCGCTACTTGAGATATCCTAAGGTCAGTAGGAAGGCAGCCAACTCTTGACTGGATATCACAGCCATGTTTTTCTGCAGGTAGAGTGGGAAATTCATCCCTGTGACACTCTTAGTAAGAGAACAGAAAACTCCAGTGTTGTATATCCCTATAGACAGTGCAGGTTCATGGACTGAAAATGGGATGTTCTGGGGCCTGTATGGATCTATATTCTTCTCATTCTACCAGTACAATTCTAAAAAGGTTGAAACGGGATGAACCTGGCATACCACTTTGCTGTCCCATTAGTGCCAGTGTGAGAAATTTTTTTCTGAAAGGCAGTACTGGCTGGGTGTTGTTATGTTATCTGGTGTAAAGTCACTTAAGATGACACTCAGAAGTGAAATTATGACCTTGGAGGTGTCCTATCGTTTACATCAGAAGTGAGGGGAGGGCTATTTCCAGGAAAAATTAAAAGCCAGAACTGTGCTTTAATTAGTCCCCCATGTTCCTCAGTGTTTCGTTTTCCAACTGAAGAGGCTTCCATTTTTCTGCCTCAATCTCACGACAAGAAAATTTTTTTTGATTTCTTCTGATTTTTTTTGAGCCTCCTGTAATATTTCAAGCTATCTGAGGGCACTGCACTTTTGTTTCTGTTACACATCTCCTCATCACTTTGCACATGCTGCACATTTTGTCATCACCTTGCAGTTTCCCAGGCTGCCTACACATCTTGGTCTGACAAAGCCCTTTGGAGGGAGTTGGATTCTCACATCATTCCCTGGGTTTTAAGAGAACTGTGGATAGCTGACAGAGGGTGATGTATGCCATCTGCCACAGAGGCAACTCAGAGTATAGTGGAAGATAAGAGATGCATGCCCATTTATCAGCCCTCTCTCATCAATGATCAGCACAAGAATCCTGAACCTCAAGGGAAAAAATTGCTCTGAAATTTCTCTTCCTTTGAAATTACCTCTCCTTCAAATATCTTTTTTAATGGAATTTCTTTTCTATTACGTTCAGTATAATACTGGGTATGAACAGTACTTTTAGTATGCTGAAAAAAAGAGAAGCCAGTATTCTGTAAGTGAAGAAAAATACATTGCATGGAATAGCCCTACTGAATAGAAAAGATAAGGGATGTAAACACTTGCTTAGTTTCATCTTTACGGATGAAGGCAAGAGATTCCAAAATTCTCCCCTCTGGGGCAATGAGATACTTTGTTGAACTCTTGATGGGAGAAGTAAAGGAGAACAAGAAGGATTTGATTTTTGTACATTTAAACATGTCAAATGACACCTGAATGCAATTGCCACAACTTGCGCAAAATGATGATCATCACTGTTCATTTGTTGCTTGGCGTTTTCAGGACTGGAAGCAAAGTTGTGAGGAGTACTTGAAAAACTTACAATTCTCAGCTAGGTTTCAAGTCTCATCATGGCAAGGCACTCTGCTAAGAGTTTCTCCTGCATGATTTCTAAATGCTTTTGATGCTATCAACCATAGTATCCTTCTTATCTATACCTCTGGAATAGGACTTGGTGGCACTGTTTTACAGTCGCTTAAATCCTTCCTAGATGACAGAATGCTAGCGGATTCAAATTTTGCATCCTGGCTGCTGACCTGTGGGATCCCTCAGGGTTCTGTTTTGTCTCTTGGGTTACTTAACATCTACATGAAACCACTGAGAGACATTATCTGGGGTTTTGAGGTTCAGAGTCACCAGTGCTGTATATAGATGAAATCCAATTCTACCTCTCTTTGCAACTTAAGTCCAAGAAAAACTTCCAGATCATGGCCGAACAGCCCGAAAAACTCACAACAACTAAAAGCTACTTCAGCTTTGGATTTGCATTTGGTATCCGTAATGGACTGGATGAGGGTGAACAGTTTGAAGCTTAATCCAGAAAAAGCAGAGGTGCTTCTGGTAAATCAAAAGGGAAATCATTGAATAGGGATGCAGCGTGTGGTGGATGGGGTTACTCTCTAATTGAAAAAAAGATGTGTGCATCTGGGTTCATCCTTGAGCCTGGTTGTCCAGGTCTCAGCAGTGGCCAGGAGTGCATTTGCAGAAATAAAACTAGTGCCAGTGACGTCCTTTTGTCTATGCCTATGGCCTGATCTGGCCATGGTGACACACACCCTACTTACTTCCTGGCTGGATTACTTTAATGTGCTCTATGTGGGGCTACGAAAGGAAAGTGTCAGGAAACTTTAGTTGGGCCAAAATGCAGCACCCAGATTGCTTACTGGGACTGATTACAGGGATCACATAGCACTTAAATATGTCTATTGATTGTTAGTGTCAGATATTTGCACAATGTTTGTATTTAGATTTGAGTTTATTGTGTTGTTTGTATGAATTGCATTAAGAATAGATGTAAACCGCCCAGAGCAGCCCTGCTGCCAGATAGGTGGTAAACACAAACTAACTAACTAACAGTTACAGCAGCTTCACTGGCTGCCCATCAGTTTCCAGGCACAATTCAAAATGCTGGTTTTAACTTATGAAGCCCAAAGTGGCCTGGGTCCAAACAGTATCAAAGACTGTATCTCCCATTATGAGGTGGCTCAGATGCTAAGATCTTCAGAAGAGAGTGTGTCTCATGTGGACCATGGAGAGGGCCTTCTCTGTTGCTGCTCCAGCTTTGGAACTCCCTCCCACAAGGGGCAAAGCTTGACCCATCTTTCCTGTCCTTCTGGAAGCAGGCAAATACCTTTCTCTTCAGGCAAGCCATCCCTCAGTAACTAGCTACCTCCTTGTGTGATTTTTATGTGGGTTGTTATGCATTACTGCTTGGACTGAATTTGTATTACTTCCTGGTGTTTTCCATGTTTCTGTTTTCCTTCTCGCTGAGTATCAACATTTTCTGTATTTGTTTACTTATAGTTCTTAGCTTTAATATTTCCTTTTTAATGATGTAAAATACCTCTTCACATTCACTGTTAGCTTTAAATATTGTCTTTAATGTTGTTAACAACTGTTGAATATTCATTAGCTCCAACTTTATATATTATCTTTTAATACTGTAAGCTGCTCTGGGTCCTTTCCAAAGAGAAATATATGGTGAAAAATCTTTTAAATAAATAAATAGATAAATAAATAAATAAATAAATAAATAATATTTTATTTTTATTTTTATTTTTCATCCTGTATGTGCATTACAAGCAAGGCATTTTACTTATCCACACATGTTTCTCCTTGTGCCTCACATGTCTTCCAGGAAATATATAAATAATGCTCTGAGTATTCAAAGGAGCATCACTTGTTTGTCCTTACTGTTTGCTGGAACAAATTGCATTAAAATAGAGTACCATTTTATGCATTATAAACTTTATGCCCTAATACTGTCCTTTCTCATCTACATGTATATGTCCACAGTTCATTAAACAACCTTTTTGGATGGGGTGCCACTAGTCTTTCCATGAGATCATTTCTGCCATTACCTGTTTATATAGTGACCTCCAAAAACAAGGATAAAGCCTAGTTTCTATGTTCCTCCTGCCTTCTGAACATTTTTCCCTCACAAAAGAAGCAAACACTAGTTTGAGTGGAAGTCACAATGCACAACTGGTTGGAATGTCAGCATGGGTGTAGCCAAAACAAACCCAGTGATGAAAGAAAAGGAGATGCCAAGTTGGTATAGGGGAGTATACACATTGCTTTAAGTAACAACTTTCCACTGTCCCCAAATTTCTGTATCAATTAAATGAAAGGAACAGATGCATCTAGACAGGTAGTAGCATTTGAGCACTTAGTATTGTGTTTTTGTACCCATGAATGAAAAAGCCAAGAAATGACCTAATATTGCTGCACAATGGCATTCCCACATTGCCAGCAGGAAAAAAAGATGCCAAGCTTTACACTGAAAAAGGGTTGCCTGAATATTGGCAACACTGATGCCAGCAGGCAGGATGATGTGCAGCATACCTCTTATGTACACTACCATTCACTAAATAAGAAAGCAAAAAGCAAAGTGTTCTGCTTATATTATTTATTTATTATTTATTAGGTGCCCCATATTATTATTTATATACCGCCCCATGCCACTTTAAGTAGTCTCTGAGCGGTTTACAGTTTAATTACAGTATGCAGGCTACACATCCCCCCCCAGCAAGCTGGGTACTCATTTTACTAACCTTGGGAGGATGGAAGGCTGAGTCAGACATGAGCCTGCAACCTGGGATTGAACCCAAGGTCATGAGCTTTATCTTCAGTACAGGCATTTAACCACTGTGCCATGAGGCTCCAAACACCATGTAAGGCAGTGGTTCCCAACTTGTGTTCTCCAGATGTTCCTGGACTACACCTCCCAGAAATCCTGGCCAGTTTAGCTAGTGAAGAAGCCTTCTGGGATTTGCAGTCCAGAAACATCTGGGGACCACAATCTGAGAGCCACTGATGAAGGGAAAATCTCAAAACTAGATTCTTTTTTTCATCACCAAAACACAAAGCAATTGTCTGGGCTGTGTTTCAACAAGTCCATTTTAAAGTTTTTTATTATTATTATGTGATGTGCCTCTATTTTTCAATTGCCTTGTGCAACTGCTGCTTTGCTCTGTTGCATAATATCTAGCACTCTACTCTCATGCAGCAATAATGCAGAGAGTAGCCATGGGAAGGAATAGAAGATGTGAAAGGAGGCAAAGATACAGAAGCAGAAGGAAAGCAAGAGTGGGTGGTACCATAGAGAGAGGGAATACAGAAAAAATGAGGGGTGTAGACAGAAAAAGAGAGTACATCACTGATAGAATGAGGCCAGCAAGAGAGATCTCTGCTTTTGTGTATTTTAGTTTTAAAAACTCTCTCAATAACTGTGGGTCCCTTTATGTGCCTACTTGAGTGTTAAGATAATCAGGGGAGGCCTCTCACAAACTGGTCCCATCTTTGCTGTCCCTTCGGCGAGCAGCCAAATACCATATTTTTCCATATATAAAATGTCCCTAAGTATAAGGTGACCCTCACTTTTCCACCCCGGAATTATAGAAAAAGTAGAAAGAGGTGCCATCTGGGATGGAACTTGTAGTCCAAGAACATCTGGGGAACCCAAGTTCAGAACCACTGCTTTAAACTATTAAATGAGTAAATAAGCAAGGAACCCCATTTGAACATAACAGCTGGCAGTCAGAGCACCACTCTAAACTGAAAGCAGTTATCAGATTCTTACTCTTGTGATGTTTCTCTAACCAGTTCATCTATAACATTATATATTTATTTTAGTTAGTTAGTCCCTTTAAAATGGCTAACTAGCTTTACTGAAGTTGCAAGCGCCAGTAGTTTCTATGATCCATAACCTTATCAAATGAGAAAAGTGGAAGGATTTGTCCAGAATAGTATTTTAATTCCTTACTAAAATGTACCAACTAGTCATTGTAAGTAGTTCTGGATGCCACACTGCCATTTCCATGCAATATATGGTGCCATGGTGTTATGGCGCAAATGAAAGCAAATCTTTTCAAATATTTAGCATCCTCCTGCCTCACTCTTGGAGATGGTGAGAGAGGTGCATCTTGTAACCTGAAATTCCTGAGTCAATGCAAAACAGATTAGGAAAAAATAAGATGGGGGGGGGGAATCCTGCAAAGAGAAAACAAGAAGAAGAAGAAGAAGAAGAAGAAGAAGAAGAAGAAGAAGAAGAAGAAGAACAACAACAACAACAACAACAACAACAACAACAACAACAACAACAACAACAACAACAACAACAACAACAACAACAACCCATGGGGCCCCCAGCAGCTTACAGTACCTCATTAGAGATAACTCTTAACTAGTTTTTGAGAACATATGGATAGCTTAGGGGCATTTGAGCAACTCACATGGGGGCAGGGTTACCCAGATGAACTCCATCTGCTTCAATAATGATGTAATGAGAGGTCTAAAAGGGTGTCAAAAGATGGCTCAGTAAACTGGAAAAAGAAAGTGAAGCTACAAATCGTTTGATCATGAAATATTTGTCCTTAATTAGAAAGCACACCCTGCCTCGTTGATGGTCTCATTAAAAGCAATTAGGCTTTCCCCAACATCAATAAGCTGTGCCCGGATCCAGCTTTTCCTTCATCTTACACAATCTCCACAGTTTTCCTGTTGAAAGGACACACTGTGGTTGTGATGGGGAATACACAGCCCTTCATATGGGACTATCAATGTACCTCATCCTTACTGGATGGTAGGAGGGGGATAAGGAGACAGATCCTAAGCACATTTGTTCAGTTAACTTCCAATAACTATTTTTTTCAAGATGGTGGGTGGATGACCTACTGTGTCTGATCATCTCAGCTTTTGTTGGTTCACTTTTGTATATTTGCCTTGATGTTCTTTGTTTTTTCTTTCTTTACCATTTTTCTCTTATCTGTTGCCTTTGCTCCTATTGCTGTTTTTACTTCATGAGATATGCCCTCCCTGCAAACTGGGTACTCACTTTACCAACCTTGGAAGGAGGAATGAACCTTGAGCCTGCTATCTGGAATTGAACTCCACATTGTGAGTACAGTTACAGCTGCAGTACAGCAGTTTAACCACTGTGCCAAGAAGCTCTTCTCAGCAAAGTAGACAATTGCTGATGCTCCTCCCATTTAGGCTAACATGGCATCTTTGGATCCATGCTGTGTTCAGCTCCCAAATCCTTCTGGCTCTGTGACTGGACAGACTTGCCTGACATATCCCACCAAAGATATGGAGTAATGGTGTTGGAACCTCAGGTCTGGTGCTCTTTGTGGCTTCCAATAGTCCCGGGGTTGTTTCCTTGCCACATGCACTCTGATGGGCTGTTCCTCAGATCAAGAACTAGAGTTTATGTGTTTAATTGTGGAACTCATATTGCCAAATTGCCACTAACTAAGCAGGGACCACCTGCATTATAAGTCATGTACTTGGTACACACTTAGGTGTAGTCTTTTCAATGCAATCAGTATAACATTGTTTCGCCACTATTTGCCACAGTGAGTTGCATAATCAAATATATGCATGCATAAATTACCAATAGGTTTGTGATACACATGTGGAAAGAAACAGGGGTAGGGCTAAAAAAAATAATTAATACCAGCTAGAGTTGCTGCACAGATACCAGTTGGAAGTCCTTTTCTAAATCCTCTATCTTATTTATGGGGCAAAAGATTGGGAAAACAATTTCACCAAATTCCTGCAGTAGAAAGAGAAATTCAGCAGTGGGGTTCATCATAAGCACAATTTTGGTTTCCTTCTTCTGCCCCAACTTTTCCAAATAATGTTGCTTGTTGGATTGGTCTGCAAGTTGGAATCACAGTGACTGTGTTGGCAGTCTGTCCACCATTCCCCCCCATCTCTAGAATGCCCTATACAATGTTACATGCTACCAACTCACGTATGCCAAGTTAGCGAAGTTTCCGAAGTACACAAGATGTTCATTGAGAACCCCACCATTGTGGCCCCTCCCTGGCAAGTCACTACGGTGAAGAAAAGACTTGAATCCATGTGACCAGAGTCCTTCTCCAAGACTCTACCCACTATGCCAAACTGGCTCTGAGAATGCTTTTGTGTGGTATAATTCCAGGACAGAGAAGTGACAGTACTAAAAAGGCTATCATCTTACAAAATGGGGAAGATTTTTTTTTAAAAAAACCCTCTACCATGTGGCCTTTCCCCACCAGGGGAATAAGAAAATTCCCCCACACCACCACAGGAAAATGACTTCTCAGACACTATGCGGCAAACACTATTTTATCTCGAAATTCTGAGATTTGTCACGGATAGAGATGGGCACAGAACGAACATTTTTTCATTTCCGTTACCGTTTGTCGTTTCTGTTACGTAATGAAACGAAAAACAAAAATTGTGATGAAAATGAAACGAAATGAACAGAACCACGAAAATTGTGGTCATTACGTTTTGTTTCCGTTAATGGCGACGCGCAATGAAATGAGCTGTTTTAAATGTTTAAAAACGCCCTGGACATCCGTAAAAACGCAACGTTTGTTTTTTTTCTTCTCCCATCGCGATGTATTTTTCTTTTTCCTTTAAAATGGATGTTGCCACCAGCCACAAAATGGAGGCAAGCCATGTGATGTGGGATCATGTTCAACCAATAGCATGCCCAGGTTGCAGACTGGGCAGGCAGGTCTGGCAGCCACAGAGGGCATAAACAGCTCTGGCAGCCTCCGTCCTCCTTGCAGTCTCTGGTGGGAGTTAAGGTGGGATTGCTTTCTCTGCGACTCTAGCTTCAGTCCTGCAGCCTCCCTGTGTGCGTGCGTGCTGCGTACCTCTCGGTGAGTACCCTCCCTTGCCCCACAGTGCAGTCACTCTGCGGCTGCCTTGCACCCTGGGCAACGCCCGCCGCTGCCTTTGCAGCCTCCCTGCATACCTAGTCTATACTGTGTCTCTGCCAGCATCCATTTTTTTTAGTGTTTTCCCTCTGGTCTGGGGCGTTGGGGGATGCCTGTGCACAGAAATGCTTTAAAATCGCGCAAAAAGCTGGTAGAAACGACAAACGAAAAAACGAAAAATGGTGAGGAAATTTTTCAAAAAATTCACGACAAATGGAAACAAACCAAAACGGACCTCTCAATGACAAACGAAAAACCGAAACGCCATTTTTTTGTTTCATGCCCATCTCTAGTCACGGATTCAGATGCAACATGCATCATCTGAATGCAAGAAAAAAAACTGAGATTAAAGAGGGACACTCCAGAAACATTTTTTACTCTGTGAAACCCCCTCTATCCCATTCTCTTGTTTGATGGATACTAATCCAAGGCCAGAATTTGCTCTATTTCTATTTTTATGTTTCACACAAGATTGTAAGGCACCCAAGTATGCTACAGATGTTTTGTTTTGTTTTTTTAATTTTTATTACACACCATCGCCATCATTGTGTAGCTCTCCTGAGTACACAGGCACCCTGATCCAGAAAAAGAATTTCTTTTGAACTGCTGGTGGGAAACCCTTGGGTGCTCACGAAAGAAAGTTAGACCAAGCTTGGATTTCACTGTGAATGTTCATGGCTGCTTTTTGACAGACTTGAGATTTTCCTTTCTAATTTATTTGTCTATTTCATTGCTCTTTAACACCACTGAATTCCTTTACATTGTCTGAACCATTATACCATCATGATAAAGTTGTTTTTAGTGACTACATCCCCATCAGAGAGTCTCAGTATCAGTTAGGACAGAAGTGTTTCAGTAAATAAATCCAAACAAACATACAAGGACTTTGAAAGGTGGCTGCCTCACCCTATCCTGCTGTCCAGAGGTACAACTGCCAAGAGGCTATAGCAAAGGCAACAGAGGGAGCCCCCTTCAACAGAGATTTGAGAACACTTCTTCCTTATTTATATAGAGCAAAGGAGGGAAGAAACGGGAATGTTATAAATATTTACAAGAGCCCCATGGCACAGTGGTTAAATGCCTGTACTGCAGGTAAAACTGTGCTCAGGACCTGGGGCTCGTGAGCACAGGTAGCAGGCTCATGGTTGACTCAGCCTTCCATCCTTCCGAGGTCAGTAAAATGAGTACCCAGCTTGCTGGGGGGGGGGGCAATGTATAGCCTGCATTACTTTAATTAAAACTGTAAACTGCCCAGAGACTACTTGGGGCGGTATATGAGCAGAACACTTTGCTTTGCTTTAGTCATGTACGTCAGTCATATTACTTAAAAAATGGACACAGGTATGATAACAGTGGGTTTACTTGCAGGTATCATTGGTACAAAAACACACCATCTCAATGTGGCTATGTACTGAACAGACCACATACCTCTAAAAGTGGTTCTATTCTGGAAAGACTTTTGAAAAATATTTTCTATGTACAGGTGTAAACTTTCCTCTTATCTTACCTAAATCTTAGCTGTCTCAGATGAAATATTGTCTTATTTAATTTTTTTTAGTTCTATACCAAGCTCACAGCTCTGACAAATAGGTTTATCTGTCTGCCATAGTCAATCTTTTCCTTTTATTATACACATAAACAACATAGGTTTTTTTTCTAATTCATTCCTTATCTGGTATAATTAATAACACAAGGATGTGACGTGGGAAAGCATTAACTCATGACAGTCAATTCCATTTATTTGCTGACATTTTAGGAAAGAGCTGTGCTTTACTCAATAACACTTTAAATAGAAACAAATGCATTAAAATGTCATTGTGGCAAATTGAAACAAGAAAATGAGAAGATGATGATGATAGGGCCTAATGTGTTACATTTCCCCGTTCTTTATAAAGTACTGAGATATCTGGCAACTTGCAATGGCTTTCTACCTCACCCTTAACTAGTTGAAATTCATGAAATTGCTTAATGAAAACTAAAAAGAACCACACAGTTATTTCTATTGTGAGAAACAGAATCAGAAATTGACCTGTTATTTCATGTGCTGTTTGCTAGGCGGGAACCCAGTATCACTGAGAAAGACAAAGAAAACAGGAATTCACTCTTTGGAATAAAGTCAGGGCCTTTTCACACGACCCCTAAGGTCCGCCGCAAATGACTGCAAGGTCCGGACCTTAAAAATGTTTTCCCACCAGCTCCGGACTTTGCAGACATTTAAGTGCGACCCCGCCCACAAAGCGCGACCAAACAGCAGTTTTCTTGTACCTGCTGGAGGAGGGTGAATTTCAGCCGAGGTCCGGATTTAATCTGGCACCTCGGGCCCCGATCCTGCTGCTGCTGCTGCTGCTGCGGCTGGGGCTGGGGCGCGCGCCTCTCTTCTTCCTCCTCCTCCTCCTCCTCCCCGCCGGGCCTGGTGCTCCTCTTCAGCTGCGGCCTCCAGCCCAGCAGAGCCTCGGCTGCAGCCGCCCTGTTGTAGCCGGGGTCGCCCCAGCCGCCGCCGCTGCTGCTCCTCTCCGCCCGCCGGCGCGGGGAGGACGACGACGCGCCTCCTCCTCCTTTCACGGGACATCAAAGGAACGCGGCGTTCCTTTGAATGCGGAGGGAGCGGCTCGGCGCTCGGCGGCTGGCTCCGACGCATCTTGGCTGCCTCAGAGCGTCCGTCACCGGGGCCCAATCCACGATCGCGGAGGAGCCCGCCGTGGCAGGGCGCCCGGGCACGACGGCCGCGCCGCCCCCGGGGAAAGCGCCGCCCGCCGCTCTCACCCGCTCCCGGGCTTGGCGCTCCGCGTCCACTTCCCGCTGCAGGTACTCGGCGCGGTCCTCGGCCTCGTCGGCCACTTGCTGGAGGGTCTGGATCTTCTTTTTGACCGCCTCGATGGAGCTGCTCCCAGCCATTTTGCTGGGCGGGCGAGCCGGCGGGCGGGCGGGCGGACAGGCAGGCGGGCGGAGGAGCAGCAGCGGCGCCCCAGCCCCAGCCGCAGCAGCAGCAGCAGGAGGAGGAGGTGGGAACAAAGGAAGAGCGACAAGCCCCTAAGATCGCTGGTCCGAATTTAAATGGCCAGTGGATCTTAGGGGTCGTGTAAAAGCGGTCTCAGTTACTTGTTTGTTTGTTTGTTCGTTCATTCATTCATTCATACATTCATTCATTCTATACAGATAAACCACCCTGCCGTATCATAACTTATAGATTCCTCTGTTCCAGAAATGGTTTGCTATGTATGGAAGCTGTTCTGAAGCCTACAAATGCAGCATGTGATCCATTTGGCAATTATATTTCTAACTTGACTTTTCTTTATCTTTTGCAGTCTGTTTCAGTGTTTTGTTTTTAATAGAGTGCTTGTCTCTCTCTTTTTTTCCGGGGTGTGAGTGTCTATGACTGACTGTAATTTTTAAAAAGCAACTAACTAAATGGACAGTTCTATACATGGTTCGCTGTTACGTGTATTTGAACATTTTTTTTATCTGAGGGCTGTATCGTAAGATGTGAAAGGGCAAAAAAACAGTGGGCCGCTAATGTCTAATCTACACACTAGCCACAAACATAAATATGAGAAGTTCTTGTTAGAATTTTCTAATATTTTATTTCTCAGGCATGTATAGATCAAAACATGTTTTCCCAATGCTCCACTTTCTCATTCATTTCTATATTTAGAAGGGACTGAAGGACAGCAAACTAAAGCACATTGGAGTTATTTTTATTTTATTTTATTTTATTTTATTTTTCATTGTTACTTATTGAATAGCTTTGTATACTAAGCAACCACCTAAAATAAAACAATAAATGATACTGTCAGGTTTTGTTCATCTAGCTACCCATAAGAAAGCTTGGGGACATGTATGTGGCCTGGGCATTCAACCATCACCACCACCACTTTCTGTGCAGTTGCAGTAGTATACTGTACATGCTCTTTCTAAGGCCGATACCCTACATGTATATATTGCTATAATTAAAACATTGTGACAGAATGCAGTGTGCTCTTTTTAGTTGAACATGTTCTAATTTACTGTTTCTGAACTCCAGTATCTCAATTTCAAGTATCTTAAGAAGTATTTTAAACCTGTATGTATATTCCATGATATAATAGGTTTATTATGAAATGTATAATTTACATGGAGGAATTTGCTGGAGAGGCATGGCTATCAAGAAGACTGTTCAGCCAGTCCACTTAAACTCTAATGATTATAATGGTGGTAGAAAGAGCAGAAGCTCTAAGAGTATTGAAATATCTTAGTATATGTATATGGAACCAAAAAGAGAAAGAGAAGAATTCATCATCTGTATTACTTGCCAACTAGATATTGTTCCAGCCAATGCAATTCAGCTATTTTTTTTAAAAAAGAGAAAATTAACCTTTCTATTTGCAAATCCAGGACAAATGTACATGAAAGCCTTTCTGTGTGGACCCCAAATTATTTGTTTCTAATTGAAGGCAAAGAACAAACAAAATAATATAACATTGCTGAGCACAACCACTGGCTGGCATATACAGTATATCAAAGTAATATTCTCTTAAAACACTCTTTTGTGCATATTCAGCATTTGTTTAATCAAAGTGTGCAAACATTATTTTTTTAAAAAATATTCCTTTGCCATTTATCACAGAAATAGAAGAAAGAGACAAATTATCAGAGAAGTAATGCTGGCAAACCTATGTGTGTGGCAGTGGAGGGGGGACCATTTACTGTAAGGCATTAGTCAGGCTCTTGGTTTGTTTATACTTTGGCACAATACAGTTTTTCATATTGTGACACTGATAGACTGTCCTTATTTTTAGAGCTCAATCTGTAGCAAGAACCAATAACTGGCTTATTTGATATTCAGGTGTTTAGAGGGGTGGGGAAATGAGCAACGAGACATTGTCTTAATAGATAAATGTCATTGCGTGGACATCAGTTGGGACCCAATGTCCATTCACTTGGCCTTTTTACTTAACTGTGCACTCTGAAGAAAGAGAGATCTTCTTGGGACCCCACCTTGTTGGCATGGAAATCCTCTGCAATGCATGGTGCTTACAAGATATCACAGCAATGCACGTACCACCAAGCACCCCAGTCACAGAGGAAACAAAGTCCTGCTTAACAAGAAGTGTTCCATGCATATTGGCATGCCTCAGCTTCATACACCCCATGAAGGTACTTGGTGAAGTAACCAAAGATGGAAAATTCACCTCCGGAAATCTGGATTCATCATGGAGAAAACAAGAAAACAAATTAAGTTGTGGCATTAATTGCAAGATTCAGAATCTTTGACCATCGTATAAACTGCCTTTGTTGTTATTGTTCTACTGTCAAGTTGCTTCTGGTTTACAGTAACCCTATTGGAAACTGTGGCATGGGTAATCTGGTTCTCTAATCTTCCTTCTTACATCAAAAGAAGTAGACTTGATCCACACAAGCTCGCATTAAAATACAGTCAGTCTTTAGGGTGCTGTAACATTTTGTCTGTTGTGATTTTGTATTTGTGGTTTTTGTTTTCCCCCCCTCTGGTTCTCGAATTGCAATGTATTCTAAAAAGGGAGATGCGGGAGAGGGTTAATATCTAAATGGAAGGTATTTGTCTCAACTATAATTGCTGTTAGAGATGGGCACAAAATGAACTTTTGGTTTGTTTCATTATTCGTTTCATTAGGTAATGAAATGAATAATGAACTGCCCCTCTAAGTAAAATGAAATGAAACAAAATTGAAATTTTCATTTCATTTCAGTTTGTTTTTCATTCTGGCAGTGTCTCCTATCTGGGCTGGTCCTAGTCCAGTCCTCTAGTCCTGGCTGTAGCACAGGTGGCAGGAGAAAACAAAACAAAGCTGACAGGCCCACACTACAGCTGGTAGGCAGGCCACGTGGTTGGCAGTAAAAAAATATATTAAAAAATAAAAGTAAAAATTACCTGATCCGGTCCACGGGCCTCTGAACCGGCAGGAGGGAAAATAAAACAAAGCCGACTGGCCCGCGCTACAGCTAGTAGGCGGGCCATATGGTCGGCAGTTAAAAATAAAATAAAATAAATAGAAATAAAATAGAAATAAAATAAAAAATAAAAATAAAAAATAAAAAAATTAAAATAACCTGATCCGGTCGGCAGGCCAGCAGGATTAAAAATGAAATAAAAAAAATAAAAAAAATTAAAAACCCGATGGTAGGGGTTCAAAAAGAAAAAGAAAAAGAAAAAGAACCCAAACTAAAACAAATTACAAAATGAACTTTTTTCTAAAAATTCACTTCGTAATTAACAAAACAAACCGAACTGGAAAATGTACCAAACCAAAATGAATTGACATTTTTTGGTTCATGCCCATCTCTAATTGCTGTATCAGGATGTGATCATTCTGAGTGTATGTGTGTGTATGTGTAATGCAGAGAAGTAAAGCAACTAAATCTTGCTTCTTTTTATTCGTGGAAGAGATTTTAAAAACCCTCTGTCCTTCCTCCTTCCAAAGAGATTTCTCTGCACATGATTTATTTCCACAAAAAATCACAGGGGAGTTTTGTAGTGTTTTTCTTTCTTTCTTTCTTTCTTTTTGAAAGGAAGGCCAAACTATACAGGACTGTTATAATAATCAAATGTGATTGTAAAACTCTAGATTAAAATTTACACTAATATTAGAAAATATTTGTACTCTAAGGAA
This sequence comes from Phrynocephalus guinanensis, assembly GCA_037367245.1. Taxonomy (NCBI): domain Eukaryota; kingdom Metazoa; phylum Chordata; class Lepidosauria; order Squamata; family Agamidae; genus Phrynocephalus; species Phrynocephalus guinanensis. Next base: position 152,532,407 of record CM074733.1, on the reverse strand, counting down.
AACCTAGCTGATTCTAAACTAAATTATATCTTAAGGAGAAAAGAAGATTGGGCAAGTCGCTTTGATGTCAATCTGCTGAACAATTTGGCTCCTCTGCATTTCCCAAGCAGTTCTGTACTTATTTTATGCTTGTTGTAAGGATTGTTGAGGAGCAAGCAAACAAGTCAGAGCTATGACAAGTTAACGTGGGCCCAATCTGCCATTCTTAAAAGTCGACTTCTAATTTTCAAATTGCATTGTCAGCTCTTGCTTCACTAGAGGTGACATGAGCAGGAAATATGTACCTCCCTCAAAAGGTGACAGTGAGATATTTGGGGAGCCAAGGGAGAGCCTGGGCTGAGCAATTATTCCTTGACTGATCATAGCATGGTACAGTGTGTCAACTATCAAAACAAGATGGGGATCAAAGGGGATAAAGGAGGTATTACTATGAAATGCTTTTCTTGGCTGTGCCTACAAGCCTCTCCGAATGTCATATACAGTGGACCCTTGTATAAAAAACAGCTTGTATAACATAAAATTTGTACAACATAAAAAATTCTGGAGATATGCTTAACATTTGTGGAGCGACTCCTGTACAACATAAAAATGGGATTACCCTGTTTTCAATGCATTCCTATGGAAATTTGTATAAAGGAAAGTTTGCTTAACATAATTTCATTTGGAATGAATTAATTCCTTTATACAAGGTACCACTGTACCTAGCATCACTTTTGAAGCCAACGAATATGCATTTGTGGAGCAACTCTGGAAACAAAGGTATTCACATCCACATGCTAATTCAAGTTGTCAGTGTCACTTTTCATGCTGCCAGCGCTGAAGATGTAGTGTTTTCTCGCTGTTCTTCCAGGTCGGCTCTGTTCATCTTGAGTTTTTAACTTTATTGTAAACACTCACCCATGACACATCAGAAGGAACAGAAGGTTGGCCACAACTTTCATTTAGCATCCTATCCAAGAGAATTAGCTAACAATGAGATAATGGAAGATAATGAAAGTGTTTCCCTGGCTGACTTCTGGGCTTGGGCCAGGTCATTGGATCATAGAGAAAAATGAATAAAATCCCAGACATTTCAGATGTTTAGTTTATGAAAGTTCCCCAAGTTGGATGTTTCTATCCAGAGACACTCAAGGAAGATACAAATGAAGATACAAAGCTAAACAGAAATCCATTTGCAAGTGAGAAAAGCAGGCATATACATTCCTTCCCTTCCTCTCATAACTGAAGCATGGATAGCTTCCTCCCAGAATGAGACTAAGATGAGGAGGAGGAGGAGGAGGAGGAGGAGGAGGAGGAGGAGGAGGAGGATGGTGCTGGTGCTGGTGCTGGTGCTGGTGGTTACGCCATAATCAGATGTGTGTTTTTTGGGATTTTTTGTGGGATGGTGGAGGTTGGCAGTGCTACTGTAAAACATTCATCTAGAACAGAGGGCTCCACCAGACAGGCATTTGACCCACTCTTTGGTCCACTGCGTGGATGGTTCGGTTCATTCCTTTTTCAGGTGATCACACAACATAATATCTGGAGTGAAGTAAAACCATCCCCCAAGCTGCCCTACCCACTTCTTTCTGAGCTTGTCAACGGCTTCAGCAAGTTTTCTCAGCTGCCAAGGCTCTCTTAACTATCATGAAGTGGCTTAATAAGTAAGTTGCTTCAGGATATTGGCAAATTGAACACTTCCTCTATACTGCAACAGAAAGGCAACAGAAGTAAATGTTTTAAAGATTCTAATAGACCATCACTGGTACACTACATCAATTTTTTTTTTAAAAAAAAAAGGGAAAATGCTTTCTTAGTATTCCCTAAAAGACCAGTTGACCCACAAGTTTCTTGTGGGTTCAGTTACAGGCAGCTTCTTGACTGGAACTTAAGATAAAGCCAGGAAAATATTGTAAATATTTTAAGTGATAGAGTGTCACAGTGATAGTGAATGAATTTTTTTCTTTCAAATAATTACTTCCCTTACCCTTACTTTCCCTGCCCCTCCATTTATTGAGACACTTCACAATACAGAAAAGAGCCAATCAAATGGAGGTGCTTGAGCTCCTATATGCCATTTAGAGGCAAAGATCACACAAAATGGTAAATTACATCACTACCTGACCCTAAGTGACCTTATTTAACCCATACCAAGCCACTCCAAAAGAGGAAATATAGATGTGACCAGAATGAAGAACCTCAGTATTGTTGGAGAGCACTTTGCTCCATCCCTCACCATTCCCTATGCTGGCTGGAGCTGATGAGAGTTGAAGATTGACCTTTCCAAGGACTGATGTCACTGGGCATAACCATTAAGCTATATAGTAACAGTACAGAGCATCCACATGCTTTGTGATCAGTACGGCTTCATTTTTTGAAAAGTGCATTTAGGAAGGCACCCTGAAATATAACATGTGCTGGAACAAAAGCAGACGGCCATATAAGGAAAAGGTTAAAGGGTCCGTATTTGTATTCTATTTGGCCATGCATTTTACCTCCATTCATCAAAAGGCAATAACCCAATGGCCAAGGTGGCTTTTTATGATTCTACTGCCTAGAGTATGAAAAAATAAATAAAAGACTTCTTCTTTCAACTTCTGGAGATTGTGTAAAGAAATCAAGTATTTCACAGCCTAAAATCAAAGCAACAAAACCAGAAAACACCTGGATCTTCAATCAGGAAAGTATGACCAAGCTTGTACTGCTGACCGAGTGATAAAGATGCAAAAGAAGTACTGTCACGGAAATGTGTAAAACTCGCAGGAGGGTCACTGCCAAGTACTCTTAGCTCAGTGATTGTTATTCCACATGGCAAGGCACAAATGAGGTAGCACAAATATTTAGTTTGGAGTTACAGGGAGTAAAATACACAGCCTACCTATTATGAATGAGCTCCAGTTGGCAAGATGCACAGTGTAATAGGGGGATTCATTCCTTCTCCGGATGTAGAAATGGTGATCATGCCAGTGATGTGTATGTGCCTATCTATCTCTATAAACAGAGAGGCAAACATTACTTCAAGAACGATCAAATTAGTTTTCCATCACATTTGTTCACCCAGTCCAAAAGTGAAGGTGTCATTTACTGAAATAGCTGGGAATGAATTCATAATCTTGTCTCTTCACTTCTCATGTTATTTATTTATTTATTTATTTATTTATTTATTTATTTATTTATTTATTTATTTATTTATTATTTGTTGCATGTTTATACCACCCATCTTCCAACAGGAACTCTGGGCGGTTTACAAACACGAATAAAACCAAGAGCAAGCTAAACATGTAAGCTAAAAATAATCTCTTCTGCCTGCTCCCACCTAACTGTTAGCCATTGTATCAACTATGACTGGGATGTTCTGGGTCTCTTGCCTATCTTGGATTGGGCAGAAATAAAATTAGCATGTAGTTTTAACCCCGTGTGAATTTAGAACCTTTGAAAATGGCAGTGCCAACTTAGTGACAGCTTCATAAGGATGACACAGTAAGGGCCACAGCAGGTGGGATGAGCTTTTGAAAGAAAGAGGTGGATAAAAGAGGAACACTTATTTCCTGGTTTATCTACATATGTATGTCCTTATCTATGCAAGTAGTGTTGTTGCCTGTTGTACTGTATGTTTTTTGTTTGATGCCAATAAAGCTCTTGACTAGACTTGATCTACAAATGTAGAAACATTTTTCTTCTATAGAATGAAGAACTGCATAAGAAACTGGGGGGAAACAATAGCATGAAATGCATTAAGACAGTGCATGACTTGTGAGTGTGCTTTGGGTAGCTTCTTGAAAGGGAAAGTCAGAATGTTGTGTTCCCCCAACCTTAAAGGAACCAGGCTGTGCAGAAAGTGTAAGAGAAATTCAATAAGAAATGTATGAAAATGATTTCACCACAGGGAAGACGGTGCTGTTATCATTTAAACCAAAACTGATGCTATATTATGGTCATATTTTGGAGTTTAAAAAAAAAGAATGATCAAACAGGTCAGCAGTGAATACATAAAGACATTCCAGTAATTAATTAATTAATTAATTTTTACACAAGGCATCTTTGCCTCATGGAAAGTAAAACTTAAATATCTGAAACAACAACAAGTTATCTTCACAACCACCCTGTTGAAAAGAGATTGACTAACTGGAAAACACACCACAGCATTGTATGTTTCTTTTCTTTTTTACTGCCAGGATATGAGTTCATGATTCCCCAGTCCACATGGATTCTCTTCTCTATTGATTCAGGTGTTGCGCCCCAAAGTGGGTGGGCAGAGCTTTAAGGGTGAAGGCATGCATATAGCACCCATATCCACACTTGGAATTTTCTCAGACGTTTTCATATTTAGTGAAAAAGACCTGCAGGAAACCAGTCAGCAGATTCATCTGGACACATCTGTGGGGGCATCTGTCTATGATCTAAGAAGCTATACAGTAGATAACTGTTGGCTGCAAAGTCAACAGCTTGGCAGTTCTAATCCCAGGCGCCACTTAGCAGAGAGTTCCGGCTGTTAACCCCAGCTCCTGCCAACCTAGCAGTTCGAAAGCATGCAAATGCAAGTAGATAAAGAGGTACCACCTTAAAAAGCGGGAAGGTAAACAGTGTTCCATGCACAGAAATGTGTTCAGCCATGCTGGCCACATGGCCACGGACGTGTACATCACTGGCTGTTTGGCTTGGAAATGGAGATGAGGACCACCTTTAGAGTCAAACACAACTAGCACACATGTGCGGGGGGAACCTTTACCTTTACTTAGTTTTTCTTTGCTATCCCATACAAATTCCCAGACATTTTTTATGCATGGCAGCATTTCAGACTTGTAGAAAGGTCATCCTTGGACTCTGTTTCCTCCTGTCTAATAAAGAGATGTTCTGGAATGAGACATGTATATTCTCTGGGACAGATTACCAATGCAACGCTTAACTGAATTGAATCCACTGCCTTAAAAAAACTGAATAAGAAATAATCCTTTGCCAGTAGCAGGTAACAAATGGTAATACAGCGGTAGTTTTCAAGCCAGGTGAACTGATACAAATTTAGATTACCTTTCTTACCATTCGGTTCCTTCCTTCCATGAAGTAATGAAAGCCTAAACTAATGATATCTAATTTACCGCTGAGGCCTTCCTTCTAGCAATGATTTAGATGAACACATATTAAAGCAAACACGCGAAGCATGCTAATTTTGTTTCCCCACTAAATGCAATGCTGAACTCTGAGAAGAAAATGCCATTTGAACTCCTGGCAGTCTGCTAGAGGTTGGTAGACTGGCTGCTTTTCTTTAAAGATTATACCTCCCAGTACTGAAGTGATGCATTATGGGATGCAACGCATGTCTTCCCTCATCTCACTGATGAAAATAGGAGTGTTTTTGTATTAGCACCCCAGGGATCACTGTGCAATCATTCTCTTAAAAGTTGGGAGCTTGCGGAAAACAAAGTTATTCTTCTAAGTTCTGTATTATTTATTTATTTATTATTTGAGCTTATATACTGCCTGTCTTCCGGAAGGAACTCCGGACGGTTTACAAAAGAAGAAAACAAACAATTCACAAAAATTATGAACAACACCTTGAATCAATAAGCAGTTCACATAAAAATCAATAATAAAAAAGACAGAAAGGCAGATGGCAGACCAAAAAAAAAAGGAAATTAATTAATTAATTAACTGTCACCAAATGTCTCCTGAAAAAGCAAGGTCTTTGAAGCTTTTATGAAGGCTGGCAGGGACTGTGCAAGGCGCAACTGAGGCGGGAGATGATTCCATAGTGTGGGGCCAGCCACTGAGAAGGCTCGGCCATGGGTGACCGTCTTCCGAGCCTCCCTGGGTGTGGCCACCCGCAGTGAGTGCGCCCGCGACATTCTAGTTGTTAGTGGAGGTTCAGCTTGGCTGCTTGTTGCTTTAGGTGGGATACCTTAATCTTATCTTGGGTTTGTCTCAACCCCCTATCCAGTCACAGTGTCATCCAGCATACAGTGCCTTGCTCCTCCCCTCTCTGTCCTTATTTTATTTTCCTTGTGGAGCACAACACTTCTGCAGAGAAGAGGGTTCTTACTCAAGACACCTGAATGGGTCTAATATACGGTCATAGTCTTTTAACTTGATGAAGGCTTGCTGGTAGTCTTTGATGTTCTTCAATGCTTCTTGCCCCTATCTGACCATAATGCTCTTCTAATGTGTAATTTTTAAGCAGTTGATCCATGCGTAGAATGCTTTAAAAAAAACAGACCCATGCTCTCTGCAAGGGTAAGCAAACTGACAGTGAAAGTGGAATTGCAGTGCTCTCCCCTCCCCAAACTCCGGGAGGCAGTGGAAGATAGGAAGGCCTAGGAAGCTCTGGTCCATGGGGTCACAAAGAGTCGGACACAACTGAATGACTGAACAACAACAACCCCTCCCCTGCATTTTAGGGGTTCTCAAAGACCCTAGTGGTGGCTTTCTGGGGGGAAGAGCATAACCATCCCTCTCCCCAGTTAAGGATAATGTAATATAGGTCCCTCTCTGTGTGTAGAGAAGGAAGGCAGTGAAACTAATGAGAGTGAGACTGTGACACAGATGGGGCTGGGCTGAGTTCTGCTTTCTGTAAGCTAAAATCATGAGGATTTGGAACTTGATCTTCCTCAACTTAGAATAGACTAGAGCCTGATTTGGCAGTGTCACTCTGTAACATTTAGAGCTTTCTGTGTGTGCCTTTGCATGTGTAGACATGACAACTCATTTTCTTTGATGTCTACTAGATGTTTTATCATAAGAAGGGCCACCAGGCATTGTATGGTTCTAGTGGTGGCTAGCCTGCCCAACAGGCCAAATGGATTTCCCCAAGGCAGGATGTTAGAACTGACAATCGTCTTCCTCACATTCCTGTCACCTGGAAGGAGATAGGGTGCTTAAAAGGCCTTCTTTACAAATGGTCTCATGGAATGTGCTCCAGAGTATGGGAACAGGTGGTCCTTTAGGTAGTTTGTCCCAAAGCATTTGGCACTTGAAAGGCGTTTGGCACTTGAAAGGCGATAACCAGCACTTCAAACTGCATCTGGAAACAGATGGACAGCCACTGCAATTAGTGTAAATGAAGAGTTCCATCCTCCAAAAGGCTGGATTAAACTTCTAGAGACCCTGGGGAGGGAACTGAACCATGAAGAATGACAACTCCAGCAACTTTCTCTAACAGCACTTTAACAAGATATCCTCCCAAGGCAAAGAAAAAAAAAGAATAAAACTGAGGCAGCAATTTATCCAAGTCAGGGACGAAAGAATTCTGAAGAGGAGAACGTACAATGACTTTCTGTGTTGAAACAAGGCAGTGCCCAGTTCTTTGCAACAGAGTACATTAATTATTACAAGAAGCATCTCTATCCCGATTGTATATTTTCACCATATTCCTGTCCCTTCACAATTCTGTTTCCCAATGAGAAAAAAAATACTTGGTGAAAAAATTAAGGCTACCTTATTCAAAGCAACCAGACTGTGAGAAGGAGAATTTCCTCCTCCTATTAGAGATCACTGAACTGGAATAATAAAGACTATTTTAACTATGGGTGGGACTGCACAGCAAATTCCATGTCATCGTTTTTAGTTTAAATGGTCAACCTGGGTAAAAGGATAAACAGAAATTTCAAGATTTCAGAAGGTGGCAGACCAAGAGGCAGAATTGCCATATTAGTGAATACTAGCCATCATTAAATTTAAAACAAAACAAGAAAAAAAACCACCATTTCCTATCATTGGTTTATGTAAGGGAGAAAACAGGGGAATCTCAAATCTGCAATAATGATTTGGTGGCTTGATGTAACTCAAATGTGAATATGAATATAAAATTAAAGGCATAAAAGGGACTTTTTTAAAAAATAACATTCATACTTCTCTGCAGAAAATAAGTTGAGCCTATCAATGTACACATGTATGCACTCAAGCTTTGGGGCAATGTGACTGAACTCCTGTTGCACTGCTAAGGAGAGATGGGCATGAAATGAAAAACAAAATGCTGTTTTGTCATTTCATTAAGTAATGAAACAAAACAAAACAAAACAAAGAAGCAAAATTTCATTACAGACAAAACAAAATGGTTGTTTTTTGTTGTTGAAATGAACCATTTCATTCCATCTGTAAAAGGGGTCCCTTACCTGCTGGGCTCGCAATGAGCCATCACCGCCACTGCTGCCAGAGCCCAGGAGAGGGAAGAGGAGGAGTAGGTCCCCGTAGCTTCCTCAGCACTCCCCGCCTCCTCCTCTCAGCCCTGGCTTCTGGCCTCATCTCAGCTGGAAGGTGGGTGGTGGGTGAATCCCCATGGGTCATAGAGGCACCAGATTTGTGCTGGGGAGCCATTTTCAGAGGGGTCTAGCTGAGCTGTCATTGGCTGTACCCCTTTAAACTGGCCCAGTCACCACTGGGGGGAACTCATGGTGGCAACTGGGCCATTTTAAAGGGGATGAGCTGATGACAGCTCATCTGGACCCCTCTGAACATGGCCGGGTCACCACCGTGGGAACCTCAAACTAGTGATCCGCCCATTTTCAAAGGGGTATAGCTGAGCTGTCATTGGTTGTACCCCTTTAAAATGGCCCAGTTGCCAACGGGGGATACCCTGGTGGTGACTGGGCCATTTTTAAAGAGGTCCTGCTGTTGACAGCTCAGCCGGGCCCATTTAAAAATGGCTCCCAGGCACCATATCTGGTGCCTCTAGGACCCATGTGAGCCATTTCATATGAGTTGTTTTAAATCATGAGAAATAAAACAAAATAAAACAGGGGTGCACATGAAAAAATGAAATGTTATTTTTCCATTTTGTGCCAATCTCTACTGCTAAGCAAAAAGTATAACTACTGGAGGCAGATTATCTGAGGTTAAGAATTCTAGATAGACATTGTTGCACACTGAATCATGCATTTTGGCATGCAACACATAAGTAGAGATGGGCACGACTTGAAAAAAATTTTTTTCGAGTTGTCGTCAGTCGGGCCGGTTCCGTTTCGGATCGTTTCCGTTTTTTGTGAAAATTTGCAAAAATTAGTCAGTTCGTTTTTTTTTTTCGTGTTTTTTTTCGTTTTTTTGTTAGTACTGGTTTTTTTGGGGGGGTAGCGGGCTCCTGGAGGCACCTCTGTGGGGTGGGTGCCTCCTCTGGCCCGCTATAAAGGGAAAGCGGGCTCCTGGAGGCACCTGTGGGTGCCTCCTATCCTCACCCACTAGGAAAGGGAAGCAGGCTCCAAGAGACCCCTCAACATGGGGGTCTCCCCTCCTCACCTGCTGCTGCTGCAAAATGGTATGCAATAGCCATATGGATATGCATACCAGTTGCAGACAGTGAGACTAGTGATGGCAGTGAACCCAGAGCCATAGGTGATGCCTAACTAAGGCTCTCGCACCACCATGACTCACACAGAAGGGAATTGTACTTGCGTGTAGTGCAATGCAAGTAGATCTGGCTTAGGGTTAAGGTGGGTTAGTGCAAGGGCTAGGGTTAGGCTAGTGACGGGTAAGGTTACGGTGGGCTAGTGGGTTGCACCTCTGGGTGCCTCTCTGACCCACTAAGAAGACAGTCTGTGACGTATGGGTAAGGACTGGAGTCAAGGGTTAGGGTTAGGGTTAGGGGGCTAGGGCAGGTTTTAGGGGGCTTTTTGGCACATTCCCAGAAGTCTCCATGGCCAAGTGGCCATGCGATTGGTGCGATGGCTCCAAAAATTTGCATGGTCGTCCACTCCCACATGGCTGGCCACTCGGCCAGCCCATCATTGCGCAGGTGTAAAAATAAAATAAAAAAATAAAATCAATGGAGGACAGAGGAGGAGAGGAGAGACATTTTGTTGCAAGAAAAAACCCACTGCTACTGTGAAAAATCTGGCAGTTTATAAATTTTCGCGTGTTTCTGTTGTGCTTGTGTGTTTTTGGAGCACAATTTCAAAAACAATATTGCGTTCGCCGCCCCATTTTGGATCCCCCGCCCGCACCGCATGGCATGGCGAGTCCGGCTGCCCAGGACGGGGGGGAGGCGGGACCCCCCCTCCAGAAACCACCCCTCCAGTAGGTGCCCTGCGCCCTTAGTCAAGCAGGCATTTTTCCGCCTGCTTTTGTGGCCCGGGAATGGGTGGGGGGAGAGTTTAAAAGTTTTTTCCTGTGCTGTCCGTGCCGCTTGCTTGCGCTTTAATTGTGGCGGCCGGCGGTGAGACTGGGCTTTTTGCTGGCTGCGAACCTGCGGCGAGTCCCACAGAGCAGCCCAGGACGGGGGATGGGGGGGAGGCCAGGGACCTCCAGAAACAACCCCTCTGGTAGGTGCCCTGAGGCACGGCAGGCATTTTTCCGCCTGCTTTTCGGCCGGGAACCGGGTTTTTTTTTAGCTTTTAAAAACTTTATTTCTGTGCCGCGTGGCATCGCGCGATTGCGCGATGCAAGGAACGAGCATGACAAATCAGACCAAAATTGTTCGTTCGTCGGTTCGAGCTCGAATTCTGGCGGAGTAATTCCCGTTACCATTTCCGTAGAGTAACGGAACCAAGTAACGGAAACGGAAACGGGAATACCGCTAAGTCGTGCCCATCTCTACACATAAGGTCTACAGAGGTTTCTTAACTTGAGTCAATTTGCTTCAGAAATTATGCCTTTTGCACAGCAACACAACAGCATTTCAACCAAGGAGTTGAACAATCCATGCACAAATCTCTCAATGCCACAGAGGACAGAACAATTTATCCCATGAACAAGTTCTAAGAAGCACTGATATGAGGTTACCCGAAACTTTATTTCAACCTCTCTGTCCAGTGTTCAGTATTTTTCATAGCTGATTTCTCTGAGTTAGATATCATTTATACATTTTAACTTGACCTCAAAAGATGAAAGAGCATGATAAAAAAAATAAAAAGTGGGATAAGGATTTTGCATATGTTTTAGTGAAGTCATCAGAAAGATGGCTGGCCGTCTTTAAGCAAAAGTCAGACTGATCTCTGATTATGCAAACAATGTTCTCCAATCCACAATGTATAGGAATCTGGGGAAATGAGGTCTATAAATTCAGTCATCCCCCAGGTTGCTTCATCTTGCCCAAGTAGTATTTATGCAGCAAAAATCCATGGATCTTTCTAACCTTGGCAGCTTTACAGAACTCATATTTTTCTGTAGAACCAACTGTTCTTGAACAATTCTTTCAACAGACATTTGCCTTGCTTCACATGTGAGCAATCCAAGAGCACAAAGAAAGTAATTTTGGAGGTCAACTATACTTTTCACCACAGGTATAACATGGTAGAGGTTGCCATCTCCTACCCTTGCTTCTCTCCAAGTAGTGTGTTTAAAAATAATTAATATATGGCAAACATTTACACTTTCCCCTTGAACAATGTTGGTTTTAGGGTCATTGGTCTCCTGTGCCATTCAAAATCTGTGTGTAATCCTATAAATCTCAAACACACAACTACAAAGCAGAAAGTTTATTCACACACACACACACACACACACACACACACACACATACATACATACACACACGCACCCCTATTCTCTGTATCAGGGTTCTCTTCTATACTGTTGGAAATCCTTTCCATATAGTGCCATATGCAATGAGCCTTAAAGGTCTTTATGACTCCCTAATCTAGAGACTGAATTAGAGATGTTGAGTTTGGATCAAGTAGGTCACTTCAACACCTTCAATTCTGAACTCATGGGGTTCTTGATGGCCAGGGACACAGGATTGACTGATTGGTTGATTGATTGGTTCATTAATTAATATTCATTAATTATTCATTGATTCATTCATTCGTTCATTCATTCATTCAAGTTTATAACAAAAATGTGCTGCTCAGATCCATGCAGTTCAAGAAGAGATGTGCTACTCTGAATGCACATTATAGATGCATTTTCTTCTCTGTTTGAATTTTTAAATTTTTAAATTCTTTCTGATCCATATAGGGTGCGAAAATGTTTGTTATTTTTTTCTGAATCAAAGCAAGTCAACATTTCCCCCACCTTTATGACAGCCAAATTACCTGCCACAAATAAACCTCTCAGGGGGGGAGATAGAGGAGAAGAACCCTGATTCAGCACCGTCAACTACATAGGGCAAAAATGTAGAGATACTTAACATGGTTGAATACAGAATGATGCAAAGCCAGGCTTTCAGATTTAAGCATTTACAGCTCTGAGCTTAGATGGTTGAATTAGTTTTAGCTTTTCCAACATTTGAATTTTTGTTAACCACAAGTTCTTTCCATTGCATGTGACAAGAAATTTCAAAATGAAAACAAAAGCAAAGAGTCTCATCCATTCCACTGCAGTTACATTTTAAGGCCATTGCTACTTCAAAAGCTCTGGATATGATATTGATAATCTGTGTACCTGTAAGATAGTCCAAATCACTGAAGGATCCCAGAAAATAATATCACAGTAAATGAACTCACGGTTGCCCACCTTCCAGCAGTGCGGTTAAATGCCTGAAAGCTACTTTTCATATCATCACAACAGACTGATACAAACTGGTGATGTGTGCTCTCATAACAACAACTGCAGAACAGCAGCAGCAACAACAACTATTATTACTACTACAACTGCTCTTACCCTGTGATATCAACAACCGGCAGTTGTACTTTCTTCCAAATAGAAGCTGATAGGTGCTCACAAAAGTTATTTATTTTATTTTACTCATCACATGTGTCACCTGGCCAGTTAAAACTATTATTAGGCAGATAACAATAAGTGTTAAAAGCCATAATAATAATATGGAAATCCCTAAGATCAAAGAATAGAAAATGAAATAAACCAACCACCCTAAAAATAAAATAAATCAGAGTAAAATCTTATTGCACTGAAACAACACTGCCAATATAAACTTGCCACTAGAGTTGGGCCCAAAATACCAAAATGGTGTTTCGTTTCATTTTTCATTTTGTTTGTTCTTGTTTTGTTTTGTTAGGAACGAAATGATTTTTTTTAAAAAAATTATTCTTTGTTTTGTTTTGTTTTGTTTTTTTGTTTTTACTTTTCCCCTAGCGCTGACCAGCTGGCCTGCGGGCTGGTCAGGGCTGTTTTAAAAAGAAAAAATTTCCCCAGCGCCAATTAGCTGTAGTGCGGCTGCTGAGGGCTTTTTTTTTTTTAACCACTACCTCTTGTTGCACAGCATTGGTGTTGTCCCTACTGGGGCTGGTCGCAGCAGTGGTGGGAACAAAAAATGAAATGAACAAAACAATTTTTTTTGTTTCATTTCATTTTCCTTTGAGGGGGCATTTGTTATTCATTTTGTTGCCTAACAAAATGAATAACGAAGAATGAATAAAAATGAAATGAATAAAAAGTTTGTTTTGTGCCCATCTCTACTTGCCACCTATTTTGGCAAGCTTCCCCATGTGTGATACATTGCAACAAATTTACAGGAGCACACAAATTGGAGCAACGCTCTTTCTCCCCGAATGCGGTCAGAGTGGGCTATTGTCCCTCCAATAAAAAGATGCACCTGATAAAAGGGGCCTCATGGCACTAGGAACAGCAGAACCACCTTGATGGATCTGCAGACACATCAAAAGTAAAAAGAGTATCCTTTGATGCAATCAAATGGATCAGATGGCCAGGCAGACAAACCCCCTAGCAAGAGCACCTCCACTTCATCACATTAATTGCTTTCATCCATTCCATTCCATTCTCAGGCAAGGCATTGATTTAGAGTGTCCAATGCTTCATCTGTTCAAGAGGAAATTGAGAGATATAGCAGAGGGTGATCTACATATGGATAATAGCTAGGGACGTCCAAATGCTCAAAATGCAAGCTCACTCAGACTGGCCAGTTTCCATCTCATTCTGACTTGGGGCAGAATGGATTCTGACTTACCTTTTCTTCACAGTCAGATTCATATTGATGTCCGCTCATATTTTTCTTGGTGCATGAGCAGCTTTTTGAAATGTACATTTCTCCACCATTGACAAAAATATGTTTTCATGCATTCTTAAAATGAATGTGCTTTGTCATGCACATTTTTCAAAGGTCCCTATTGCAATTAGATATTATTCACATTAGATATGTCTGCAGAGAACACCAAGTAAGCATTCAGAACCAACAGATGGTTGCTATCCTATATGCAAGACTATGGCGCTTGCAACAGTTTGCTTATCCTCCTGTTAGACCCTGAATAAAGGATATTCCCCAACCACGCTACTGAAATCATGATTAATGTACATCTCACAGATTCTAGTTGATTCTAATTTTAGATCCATTCATGTACGGGGCAGGCCACTGCAGTTCTCCCATTACACAAAGACAAGTACGTATATGCTAATTAGGTTTCTAATAGCCCTTATCAGGGAAACAAGACAAGCAGCCTCTGATATCAAGCACATTTCTTTTACCTCTGTGCTGTGTGCTGGGAGCATTTGGACGCTGTTATATATATGCATTCACTAGATAAGTAACACAGCTCAAGTATGTATACGGTAGACACCATGTAGCCTTCAGTTTCTAAACCAAGAGCTGTCGCAGAGATCTGTTCGATAAGAATATTGCCGTATGTGTTTGTAGTTGTGAGCGGGCATAATCCACCAAGATCATATGCCTCAAATTTAAGGAAGCAGTTTTGCTCTTATTTTCCAGCCCTTGTGACAGCATCTCAGCCAAAGTGCCAGCTTGTCACTACGGCGGTGCATTAAGTTCGCTTTCATTGCTGTGCATCTCTGAAATTGCTTTTCACATGCAGTTTCATTTTTGCTGATGGACTGTCGGTAGTGATATCCTGACCCATGGTGAACCGAATGGAAATTTGCCAGGGCAAGGCTTCACTTCTTTTACCTCTTTGGAATTGCAGCAGTGAGGGGGAAAGAGAAAAGAGACGGGTTACAGGTTTTTTTTTTTTAGGTCTACAAGCAGGCACATGCACGGCACATGCTTTTTCTTCACACACACACACACACACACACACACACACACACACATCATTCCCTCCTGTTGCAAAAACAGAGGGTTTGAAATTACTTTTTTTCTTTACTCCCTTCAGGAAAGAAAGTATACAGTGAAGACAAAACTAGCCCAAGTACTGAACCCACAAATACTGCAGGACCTGGTAAGACTTCTCGGTTGTAACAGGACAGCTCACTCCAGCCTCTTCTTTGGCAGTTGGAAATTTGGTGCATATATATAGAGAGAGTAGCAGTGGCTTCCTACTTTGATAATCCTCTGACAATGCTGATTTATTAACAAATGGCATTGCCAATAATTTAAAAGGAAGAATAAAATCACATTTACATTAATTATGAAGGAAATTGCTGTTTCGGAAGCAAATGTGAATTGTCACAGCAATACTTAATTCTAGTTTAATTAGCTTAGCCATTTTTTTAATAAAAAAAAGAGACCTCCAAGACTGCAAAATTATTGTTACCTAACTTAATTTTATATTCCTTTTCTTGTGTTTCATTTGCTCTGTCTTCTTGCTCCCACTATTTGATTAAAAACTGATCCTTACAGTTCTTCTAACCAATTTATGTTTATTCCCCCCCTCCTTGAAGACATCTAGGACTTGGGGATACATAATTATGAAAAAAAGGAGGAGGGGTAATTAATTGGAAAAGCTACTAGAAACAGTATTGTATACCATGATTGCAATATCATTTATAATGGACAGTGTAAGGGAGGGGGATGAACAAGGGCATAATCCTTGCAGGTTGCATGTAGACTGCAAGGTGTTCCTTCTTAGAAAAATATGCATTCCGTTCACATTGCAAGCCCCTATGAAGTTGACAAAATTCAAGGTTTTTGTACTCTTTGAGTGTGTGTCGAGGGGGTGCTGTGAGCCTTAGAATTGATGAGGACCACATTGGGACCGACAGGTATGGGGACAACACCAATGCTGTGCAACATAAGCTTGAAAATGATGTTTTCTTTTTCCAAGCAAAACAAAGAAACAAACAGGAAACTATCCACAATGGACATTTTGATGCCTTTTGGTAATTCTGGAAACTGCATTCCATTCTGTATTATTCTTAATTTTCTTGAAAAAACAACAACAGAATACAAGACAAAGAGGATCCCAGCTCTTTCCAGTCAAGAGGCTGATTTGTAATTTCAGGGAACTTTCACAATTTCATCCCTGAATCTTTCCATTTAATTGTCTTGTGCAAGGAAGGCTATGTATGACAACATGGGTCATCTTCTCCTACCCTCTCCCATGATTCAGTGAAACTTGTATTGAACGGTAGGGTTATTGGGACTATTCACACTTCACCTCCCACCTTCACCTCTCATCATCTGTAGGAGAAAGTGAAGATGGAATGTCTACAACCTTCAGGAATTCCCACCACAGTGCCACAGAAGACCTTTAACACTTCACTGCTTCTTCTTCACAGTAGTGTCTCACTCTTTATTTGGACATTAACAACAGTTGCAGGGGGTGATACTGCATCATACTCAGTAATGAACTCTGCCACAGCCACCTTAAAATAATTGCACATGATAACATGCCGTCAAGCCATGTCTGGCTCTTGCTGATCTTAATAAGGGTATCAAAGTATGTGAGATATTTAAGGAGTAGTTTCTCTTGGGCCACCCCTCCCCCCAATACACTCCCATGGCTGAGCAGAGTTCGCAACTGTACTCCATCTGCCCAATATACCACTCTGACTCTCAGTAGATTAGTATATTAATTTTCTTGCATGTGAAATACAACTTACGTTTCATGTATTTCTACTAAATGAATAAATATTAAGGTGGCTGTCCTGTTGAACTCCAAGACACTTAAAAGCTGTTGTAGTGATCTGAGAAGGTGTCAGTTGTATTTCCAGGTAATCACCATGAGAGCTTCCTCAGTTGAAGGCATATGGGCATGCAAATATTGAGCAGGGCACCGACTTAAAAGTTTACTTATGTAAATAAATATGAATAATGGTTTTTACTGTTCAGAATGGCTACTTAGCATGGCAAATAGGCTAGAGCCGCAAATCCTGATAATTTATGCTAGTTCAGCAACTAATTTGATCTTTTGAGCTTGATCATTTGTGCTTGCTTCTCCAGTATGGGGTGACGGGGACGTCTATGCACTTCTAGCCTTTCCTTGAAACAGCTCCACTTGAGTCCAACAGCCAACAGTCCACACACACTGTTTGAACTGCCAGGTGGAAGCTCAACTGCTAAAGAAAGCAAGGGGTGGCGGTGAATGAATGAACTCTGAGACTCTTGTTGTTGTTCAGTCGTTCAGTCATGTCTGACTCTTCGTGACCCCATGGACCAGAGCTCGCCAGGCCTTCCTATCCTCCATATTGTCAAATCCATATTGGTTGCATCGATGACACTGATGGCCCACACTGAACCAGTAGGATGATGAATCTCTGCACTAAAGTCAAGTACTTCACTCCAGGTGCCAAGTTTGCTAGTTATGGCTTTGATTGCCGCTGTTATTTCTCTTGTCTAGCTCTGTCCACTGGCTTTTTGTGTCAGAAATCTAAGTTCTTTTCCTAAGACCAGAGACCAAATGAATTTGAAGTGTGCAAGTAGCTTCTATCTTCTCTTGCAACATCCTTATGTGAATAGTATGCACCAATCCACTTCCGTAGAATAGTTGCAGTCTCCTGATCAGATTTGTAGAACTGCTGTCCTCAGCGGTACTATAAGTACCTAAGTTAAAAGCAGCCCCCCCCCAAACGAACACAGCCTAGTTGACAGAAGTAATTCAGCAGTTGCTCACATCTACTGTATTTTTCTGTCCATAAGACAAACCTTCAATTTTCTAGCCCAAAATAACTTTCGCCACTGTGTGGTTCTCTCATTGGCTTACTTCCATGTATAAGATGACCCTAAATTTTTAGTCTAACAGTTTTAGTAAAACTATAGTCTTATACATGGGAACATACAGTAAATAGTATATATGGACATGACACCAGCTCTTTCCCCGCCTCCATTTTGGAGGGTTGGCAGCAGCCTGAGGGTCACACTCCCGAGGATATGGAAAAAGGCATGAGTTGTATATTTTTTTTTATTCTACAAAAAAATATTGCAGTAGTTATGGATATAAATGCTGCTATTAAAGGTTTTTCTTAATTGAAGAATCAGTTTAATGGGGGGAAAAGGCTTTTTTAAATGCAGAAAATACAATTTGTGTCCCCTAGTGGCCATTAAAAAAACATTAAAATTTCCCTCCAAGTAGGGCAACATGCTTTAGGAAATGCAAAGGGGGAACCTTTAAATCTACTTTTCAAATTAAATAGATTAATTTTGCACTTGTAGGGACGTAGAGACCCAGAGAAATAATTTAAGGTCCACATGCCTTCCGCGGGTTTCATGCTGCCCACAACCAATACAGATATTTCAAGCCTAGCAGTAATAACTACCCACCTCCACAAACAAAAATACAAATCACAGGCAGGGATGGGCACAAAACAAAAAACAAAATGCTGTTTCATCGTGTCATTACGTAATGAAACAAAACAAAATGAAATGAAACAAACGAAATGAGGAAGCAACATTTTGTTACAGATGAAACAAAATGGTGGTTTTAATCATTGAAACAAACCATTTAGTTATGTCTGTAAACTGGTCCCTTACCAGCTGGTGTCCCACTGCCCCCACTGCTGCTGAGACCACCCAGCCAGGATGGAGAGGGTAAGAGTGGGCCCAGCAGGCCGACCTGGGCCTCCTCCTCCTCCTCCTCCTCCTCCTCCTTCTCTGTCACCACTGCCACATGCCCCAGCTGCCCTCAGGGGCTGAGTGGCTTGCTGGTAGGCTCTGGCACTGCTGCTTTCACCAAAGGCCCTGGCTAGCAAGGGAGCCTGAGCGGCCTGGCAGTACACCATGCCACTGCTGACGCTGACGCCAAAGGCCCCCACCAGTGTGAGAGCCCAGGAGGACAGGCAAGTAGGAGCCCAGAACAAGAGAAGGGGGCAGGCTGCCTGGGAAGGGGCTTTCCAGCCCCCCCCCACATTTTGTTTTGTAAAAAAAATGTTTTGTACATATTTTGGGGGGGGAAATAATACAAAACGAAATGAAAGGAAATGTGGGGTGGGGGAGAGAAAAGGAACAAAACGAAATGCAGTTCTTCCATTTCGTGCCCATCCCTAATCACAGGACTAAATGTGAAATATATATCCTCATTTCAAACATTGCACTTCACAAGAGAGATATTTCTTCACACACAGATGGGAAGAAAGGGAGAGTGTGTGTAAATGTTACTTTTAATTTAATGAAGTGGCAAGTCCTCTTTGCATGCTTTTCTTTCCTCTCTCCCTTTTCTTTCCAATGCAGGAAATCGCGTGCCTGTCGGAGAAGTCTTGGGGTGGCACATGCCAGCACCGGCAAGGGGATCTGACCTCCCGCCGCTGCCCAACCTCACTGCCCTAGACTTCTCTGGGGCCATCTCCATTGAAAAGCATTGCCAATGGATTTCAATGGAGAAAATGTTCCCCATTGGAAAACATTGGCTCAATGCTTTCCAATGGGGAAAATTTCTCCATTGAAATGCATTGTCAATGCATTTCAATGGAGATCGCGGCCCCGCCCCCACCACCCCCACACGGTGAGGGAGGGGGAGGGGAGCCATGCGATGGCTCCCCGCGACCCTCCCGGGCGGCTCCGTAAAGCCTCAGAGGGGGCCGGGGGTGGCGGGAGCGGCCTGATTGCCCCCCCCAGCGGTGCAGGTACTGCGATCCCGTGATGTAGCGGGACAGCGGGACCTGAACCGCGAAATGGCGGGGGTGACTGTACTATCAGGAAATGTTCTCCCTCTATCTAAGGCCGCGGTCATACCTGCGCTTTCTCCATAGTTTCCCTGCAGCTAACTGCACATAGAAAGATTGTGTCCTAACCGCCAAGAGAAGTAACTTCTGGTCCTGGCTGACCACGCCCCTTGAATAGCAGTTAAAGCGAAGTTTCAAAAACCACCACCAGGGGCTGGATTTAGAAACTTTGCTCAAAAATGCTTACTTATTTGCTTCTGTAACCACAACAGGACACAGAAAATATACAGTAAAATCAGTTCTTGTCCTTTTTTGACAGCTTAAACACCACGGAGGCTTGGAAAGTAGAGCCGGAAAGAAGGGGAAAATGTGAAGTAGACAGGTAGAGATAGAGCCAGAATAGGAAAATATGATGCAGAAGAGAGGACACTGACTGCACATTAAAAACCACGTGACCGCCCCCCCCCCCGCCAAATGCATGAAATTTATATATAAAGAGAACGCTAGTGTGACCATGGCCTAAATGCCATACAATTCCACCCAAACTACTATAAGCATTTTTCACCTTTATCTTTTGTCTGTGAAGATTCTCAGTCATCCAGGTGAATTTATCTGGAAGATGAGTCATGGCAACTGGACTTCTTTTCTTAAGAGATCAAAATGTTTTG
Organism: Phrynocephalus guinanensis; assembly: GCA_037367245.1. Classification (NCBI taxonomy): domain Eukaryota; kingdom Metazoa; phylum Chordata; class Lepidosauria; order Squamata; family Agamidae; genus Phrynocephalus; species Phrynocephalus guinanensis. The sequence goes on along the minus strand of CM074733.1, from coordinate 152,512,155 downwards.
CTGCTCATTCAAGCAGCTTTATCAGTCTGAGGAAAGTTAGTTGTGAGTCCTCCATTCTGTAGTTCACCTTGATTTTATATCACCCTGGTCTGAATAGGCTCATAAATTGGACAATGGCCGTAATAGGCTCGCTAGGTGAACAATGGCCTAAGGTGAGTGAAAGTCCCACCTATACAACCTTCCTAACACCCATTAAGTATGGTTGTTAGGCCATTGTCCACCTAATGAGCCTACTTAGGAAATGTGTCACATCATAACATCACAGCACATTGAGAAATGAGATACAAGACTATCATATTTGCTTCTAATTGCATGCTCTTTGGACATTATGTAATCCTAGTCTGAACTAAACCATATCAAGATCCTATTCTGAAAAGGAAAGTATCAAGAAAATGGGTAGAGATAGATAGATAGATAGATAGATAGATAGATAGATAGATAGATAGATAGATAGATAGATAGATAGATAGATAGATAGATAGATAGATAGATAGATAGATAGATAGATAGTTAACAATGATGCAAAGTACCATGTAGTGCAAGTCACAGTTACATTTGGTATAATGGTAGAGTTTATACTACCAAGTAAAGTGAATCAGCACGGTAATTCTACTCTAATTTATGTCATATCACTTTCAATATGGCCTGTGGCTACCCAAACTCTACTGGCTCAAGACTCACATATGTATGTGCTTTTAAAGTGGATTCACTTCCCTGGTGTTAAAACTTGACCAAAGTAAATGGATTTCAACCAGCAAAACATTTCACCCAATACAAACCTTAACAAGGATCAGGGGAGTAGCATATCTATCTTCCAAAGCCAATGTTGCTGCAGCATTTGTGTGCCAATTTGACCTCTGGTGTTTTGTGAAACATTTGGAAATGTCACCATAACTCTTTGAATGAGGAAAAATGAATAGGGGTGTTAAATAAATATTTTCCTTGCTTAACCAAGCTTAGAAAGCACCCCATGGTTGTTAAAAAAAGAAGCAGCAGCAGCAGCAATCCTTCCAATTCAACATAGTTTTAGGAGGCAAAACCAGTATCTGAAGAAATGCAGTTCCCTCCCACCCCAAAAATAGAGCTCTCATTGTCTTTGAACTTTTCTATTAAAATAAATTTCATTACTTTGTTTTATGCAAGTGTTATGCTGCAGAAAATTACATTACCACTTTGGCAAATCAGTGGAAATGTTCTAACTGGACTTGTTAACCTGCTTGATTTTGCAGCGGTTGCTATACCAGTATCCAGGATAAGTATTTTAGTCCTATCCAATGGCACTTTGACTTCCTGGGTTGATTCTTCCCCTTCTGTTACACACAAGAAAGAAAATCTGGCAATGTCATCATGCATGCATTTACTACTGAACTAATATAGGATTCTAAGCAGTTTACAAGGACAAAATAAATAACCCCAATCATCCAACAAACCCAACACATTAAATGTGTTGGTTTTGTTGGATGATTGGGGTTCCATCAAGTACTCTTGTAATAACATGTTCATCTCATACCAGGCACTTAAAACTGATAATTCTCAAGGAGACGCAGAAGTTGGGTACATCCCATACTTTCTCAATGGTTGCCCCAATTTTAGGGAATGAGTTGTTACCCAAGATTTGACTTGCTTCCTCACTGGAAACTTTTAAAAGTTGTTTGAAAATATGGCTCTTCAAGCAGGCTTTTCCTTAAGCCACTTGCATCATAATACGATTGGTCAACCAAAGTAGCACCACCCTGCTGTCTTAGTGTTATTGTCATGTTAATGCTAATATCATGCAGGATGTGATTTAGTTATATTATGATTTCCTTTGGTAATTATTTTATTAATATGCTGTTTGTTTTTGTTATTTGTGGCTGTTGTTAAACACTGGAAGTCACAACAGCCACAGATCTGATCCTGTTTCCTACTCAGCCAAATAAAAGCCTGTGAAAATCAGTAGGCCTGCTTGATTGTGTAATTCAGTTGTGCAATTGGTCTTAGAGTTACAGTTGTGACCTACTGCCCTTGCTTTGTTACGAGTAACTAGAAAAATGGCAAACAAATCATGAGCCCTAGTTTTCTCAGTTAAAACAAAAGTTTGTAAAATCTACTAGTACATAAACACTCCCGGTTTCAACACGGAGTACAAGTTCAAGGCTGACTCTACTGTGCTGATTAGGTTAAGATTTCAGCATTTTTACTGTATATTTCCTCACAATAAATAGCCTATTGGTTCTTTCCTCTCACACTTTTTTTCTCTTTCTCCCAGATGGTTAAATTATCCTGCATTATATTTTCAGATTGCTCATAGGGATTTCTATGTGGCGGAGGGGAAAATGATTTTCTCAGAAAGAGACAGAAGTGAAGTGCTGTGTTAATCAATACTTCTGCTCCATACAGAGCCAGACAATATAGAGTGAATAAAATAATACAGTCAATCATGATATTTAGTGACATATTTATTTACAGTCAAAGTCATTGTAACGGTCTTGGTGCCTATTAGCACTGCAGCATTCCAGAAACTTTCAGCATTTCCATAATAAAATAATTCATCTCATAGGGTTTACGATTCAGCCATGAACTTGTACTCCAAGTTAAAATCCGGGAGTGGTTATATACTAGTAGATTTTACAAACTTTTGTTTTAACTGAGAAAACTTTTATAGTTATTCATTGGCTGAAATCCTTGTGTAACAAAGCAAGGATTTGCCACAACTGGAACTCTAAGATGGATTGCACAACTGAATTACACAATCTTCATAGTCTTGGTATATTTACATAGCTGTAGTGTTACATTACAGGTAAAGGTAAAGGTTCCCCCAGACATGCTTTCAAGTCGCGTCTGACTCTAGGGACAGTGCTCATCTCCGTATTCAAGCAGGCCCAAGAGCCAGTGTTGTGCAAGTCCATGGCCATGTGGCTGGCATGGCTGCAAGGAAACACTGTTTTTTACATTATAGAAAGACAAAATACTCCAGCCATTGAATTTGGAGATGCATGCATTATGACCTCTGTTAAAGTAGAGCTGACATCCATCTCCTGGTTGAATTGCCACATAGACATTTGTTGTTGCATGCCAAGTCAAGTGACTCAGTTTGCAAAGGCGAATGCTTGCACTAACTTAACCTGTAGCTATTTGTTAATGAGAGCTCCCCCAGTTGTGTCCCACCAGGATATAACCTCAGTAGGTCTTTGGCCATTGTTGAACCAAGTCAGTTTATTGAAGTCCAAGTCAAGCAGAATGAAACAATGTACCTAGTGAGCCTTTTATAAGTGTACAGTAGAGATGGGCACGACTTAGCGGTATTCCCGTTTCCGTTTCCGTTACTCGTATCCGTTACTCTATGGAAACGGTAACGGGAATTACTCCGCCAGAATTCGAGCTCGAACCAACCAACGAACAATTTGGTCTGATTTGTCGTGCTCGTTACTTGCATCGCGCAATGCCAAGCGGCACAGAAAAAAAGTTTTTAAAAGTTAAAAAAAAACCGATTCCCGGCCCTAAAAGTAGGCGAAAACTGTCTGAGGGCACCTACCAGGCCAGAAGGGTCTTTTATTTGGGGGGGGGTTCCCCGCCCCCTCTCCTTGGCTATTGCTACTGCTGCACTGCTGGTACCAGGCTGGGAGGGCGCATCCATTTGCCATGCAGTGCGGGGGATCCAAAATGGCGACCGCAATATTTTTTTTTGAAATTGTTGCCCAAAACCCCACCAAAGCACCACAGAAACATGCGAAAATTAGCTATTTTAAATGCTTGAATTTTTACAGTAGCAGCAGTGGGTTTTTCTTGCAAAAAAAAAGTCTCCGTTGATTTTATTTTATTTTATTTTACTTTACTTTATTTTATTTTTTTACACCTGCACATTCGCAATGATGGGCTCGCCCATGGGAGTGGACCATGCAAATTTTCCACCAATCGCATGGCCACTTGGCCAGGTTGACCACAGAGACTTCTGGGATGTGCCAATCGGGCATAAACAGCCCACTAATCGTAGCCCAAACACGAACCCTAAGCCTAAGCCTAACCCATACGCCAGTACACTGTCCTTCTAAGTGGGTCAGAGAGGCACCCAGAGGTGCACCCCAATACTCACCCTAACCTCACCCGTAACTAGCCTAACCCTAGCCCTTGCGCTAACTAGAGATGGGCACGACTTAGCGGTATTCCCGTTTCCGTTTCCATTACTCGTTTCCGTTACTCTACGGAAACGGTAACGGGAATCACTGCCCCAGACTTCGAGCTCGAACCGACTAACGAACAATTTGGTCTGATTTGTCGTGCTCGTTACTTGCATCGCGCAATGCCAAGCGGCACAGAAAAAAAGTTTTTAAAAGTTAAAAAAAAAACCCGATTCCCGGCCCTAAAAGTAGGCGAAAACTGTCTGAGGGCACCTACCAGGCCAGAAGGGTGTTTTTTATTTGGGGGGGGGTCCCCGTCCCCCTCTCCTTGGCTATTGCTACTGCTGCGCTGCTGGTACCAGGCTGGGAGGGCGCATCCATTTGCCATGCAGTGCGGGGGATCCAAAATGGCGACCGCAATATTTTTTTTGAAATCGTTGCCCAAAACCCCACCAAAGCACCACAGAAACATGTGAAAATTAGCTATTTTAAATGCTTGAATTTTTTACAGGAGCAGCAGTGGGTTTTTCTTGCAAAAAAAAGTCTCCGTTGATTTTATTTTATTTTATTTTATTTTATTTTATTTTATTACACCTGCACATTTGCAATGATGGGCTCGCCCATGGGGAGTGGACCATGCAAAGTTTTGCAGCCATTCCACCAATCGCATGGCCAGGTTTTGCTGACTGTACCAGGCTGGGAGGGCGCATCCATTTGCCATGCGGTGGGGGGGGATCCAAAATGGCGACCGCAATATTTTTTTTGAAATTGTTGCCCAAAACCCCACCAAAGCACCACAGAAACATGCGGAAATTAGCTATTTTAAATGCTTGAATTTTTACAGGAGCAGCAGTGGGTTTTTCTTGCAAAAAAGTCTCCGTTGATTTTATTTTATTTTATTTTATTTTATTTTTTTTACACCTGCGCATTCGCAATGATGGGCTCTCCCATGGGAGTAGACCATGCAAATTTTCCACCAATCGCATGGCCACTTGGCCAGGTTGACCACAGAGACTTCTGGGATGTGCCAATCGGGCATAAACAGCCCACTAATCGTAGCCCAAACCCGAACCCTAAGCCTAACCCATACGCCAGTACACTGTCCTTCTAAGTGGGTCAGAGAGGCACCCAGATGCACCCCAATACTCACCGTAACCTCACCCGTAACTAGCCTAACCCTAGCCGTTGTGCTAAGCCGTCTTAACCCTAAGCCAGATCTACTTGCATTGCACTACATGCAAGTACGTGAGACACAGCGGGTGCAAAGAGTCTGCCAGTCCGTCACTTGTGGCTCTGGCTGACTCCTGCAGCTCCCTCCAGGAGCCCGCTACCCCCTCCCCAAACCAGTACTAACGACAACGAAAAAACAAAAAAACAAACCGACTAATTTTTGCAAATTTTCGCGAAAAACGGAAACGAGCCGAAACGGAACCGGCCCGACTAACGACAACTCGAAAAAAAATTTTTTCAAGTCGTGCCCATCTCTAGCGCTAACCCATCTTAACCCTAAGCCAGATCTACTTGCATTGCACTACATGCAAGTACCTGAGACACAGCGGGTGCAAAGAGTCTGCCAGTCCGTCACTTGTGGCTCTGGCTGACTCCAGCAGCTCCCTCCAGGAGCCCGCTACCCCCCCCAACCAGTACTAACGACAACGAAAAAATGAAAAAACGAACCAACTAATTTTTGCGAAATTTCGCGAAAACGGAAACGAGCCGAAACGGACTGCCTCCGACACGACAACTCGAAAACGTCATTTTCCCTAGTCGTGCCCATCTCTAGTGTACAGCTGTTGTCCCTAGACTAGACTTCACATTCATAATCATTTCTTGAGGGGGGGGAGAACCTTGTTGTTGTATTCTATCATCATAGTATTCTAGTACTAGTACACATTTGTTCCATTATCACTGGCCTCATAGAGAGTGGCCAATTGTTGCAGAATGAAATCAAGTGAGCCTGCCCCATAATCAATGCTGACTGATTTGTCCAGTGTTAATCTAGTTTCAGAGTACAGTGGTACCTTGTATAAAGGAATTCATTCATTCCAAATGAAATTCTGTTAAGCAAATTTTCCTTTGTACAAATTTCTCATAGGAATGCATTGAAAACGGATTAATCCCTAAATGTGACTGTTTTTCTGTTGTACAGATTTGCCCCATAGGTGATTCTGTTAAGTGATTTCCCCCTATCTCCAGAATTTTTTTTCCCTTTAAGCAGATTTTCTGTTAAACAAGGGTCCACTGTACTGAAAAGAAAGAGAAAGGTCAGATTTCTGTTATGGTTGGCTAGAGAACTGAAACTGTCAGCTGCAAAGTCGGCAGCTCGGTGGTTCGGATCCTGGGTGCCACGCAGCAGATTGAGCTCCCGTTGTTAACTCCGGCTGCTGTCAACCTAGCAGTTCTAAAGCATGTAAGTGCAAGTAGATAAATAGGTATCGCTGTAAAAAGCAGGAAGATAAAACAATGTTTCCTTGCAGCCATGCCTGCCACATGGCCATGGACTTTCAAAACACCAGCTCTTCAGCTTGAATACGGAGATGAGCACCGCCCCTAGAGTGAGACATGACTAGCATGCATGTGTGGGAAAAACATTTACCTTTATAAAATGGGTTTTAGAGAATGATGGTTGAATTGGCATAAAGAAATATGGAACACATCTAAGGGGAAAGTGATTAAGTGTTCATAGCAGATGCTATATTTTTCTGCATTCTCACCAGAAGCCTCAAATAAGTGATCAACAGGCATATCCTCCCACTTCCTTCCTACATCCAATGTCATTGGAGGCATAGTTGACATTTTTATGGTGGCCGTAGCATACATGAAAACTACGGTCCCCAAACTTGAGTTCTCAAATACTGTTTGGCTATCATTCTGACCCTCTAATTCTCTGGCCCTTAGATATTCTAGCATGTGCCTTGTGCATTCTTGTGCACTACATTAAGAAATAATGTTGCTACCAGTGTTGTAGATGTTCATTGGACTGGAAGGACAGATTTTGAAGCTGAAGCTCCAGTACTTTGGCCACCTGATGAGGAGAGAGGAGTCCTTGGAAAAGTCCCTGATGTTGGGAAAAATTGAAGGCAAAAGGAAAAGAGGACGGCAGAGAATGAGATGGTTGGACAGTGTCATCGATGCAACCAATATGGATTTGACCAAACTCCGGGAGGTAGTGGAAAATAGGAAGGCCTGGCAAGCTCTGGTCCATGGGGTCACGATCACGAAGAGTCGGACATGACTGAACGACTGAACAATAACAATTGTTTTTAAAAAAACATTTTTTTTATCTGATAGGTTTTAAAGAGCAAATCCCTTCTGGATCTAAGCCCCCTTCTAAAGCCCATTTCCAAAGTGCAGAAGACATTAGATGTACTTAAGTGCAGCCCTTTTATGTTGTCTGAGCATCGCCTAACTGTTGTTTATTCCAAACAAAGAAACAAATCATGTGCCACATGGAATAATAATCAATAGAAAAGGCAGGGTATATACTGTCTGTTTCTTACACTGAGCTCAACCAACAGGTCTTCACAGGTTAAGACCACAGAACATCTCAACTTGCTAACAGCCACAAACAACAAGCTCTTAACCTGTTTATAATGATGTGTGGCTGTATACACTAGATGATCCTGCTTTGCATCTGCAGTATTATTCATGCTGGGAGCTGTCACTTTTTATAAGCCTCATACTTCTTTCACATCTTGCCAGATACATTGCCCCCCAACAGATAAGCACTATAGGAAATAAATGTATTGAGGTAGAACTTTGCAGTAGCTTTCCTACACACAATGGCCCTCAAGAAAGCTTGATGCACCTTGGGTCACTTGGAATAACAGTTTCTCAGGATGCCAATCAGGAGAATCCATGGGAGCAAAGAAGTTCAGTAGATAGCCCACAGCCAATTCTGACTCGGTCGCTACAACAATTCAAGAAAATTCAATTGTGTGTTTGAGCAGAAGAGTTATGGTGCATACTAAAAGATGGCTCCTACTACTGCACTTCCTTCAGCAACTGCTTTTTGTTTTGAATTGCCTTTTGCCCTCCCCCAGTCATGTGGGCGCTGAAGCAATTCAGCATTCCACACTTGAGCATTTTTCAAGGAATTGGTTTCCCGTCCGCACTTTGCAAAACCGCTTTTTGTTCCGATTTTCTCTCCTCCACCATGGCAGCGACACAGCCAGAAACAACTAGCATGGAGGAAGTCCCGCCCACCAAGACATGCCGGCAGCCTGATCTTAGAGCTCTGTGCCGCGATCTAAAAAGAGCTTTAAAACTACTGTTTAAATGCCGTGGTGCCGTGAGTAATGCATCAATAAATTACTCGGGTGTTGGGAGAAGCAATATATGTGTTTTTCTAGACAAGATAAGCTTGATCTTTAAGCAAAAGGAGCTACTTTCGCTTTTGCCTGCTTGATTTTGCTGGCCGCTGGCTGTTTAGAAAACTGCATCCCAGCGGCTTGGAAAGTTACCAGATGATTACAAACAGTTAGACCTTCTGATGCCTGCCTTTGTCTAATTATATGCCGGGTAAGAGAGCAAAAAAGAAACTCCAGCCAATAGGTTGGACTAGGAAATTATCTGATACAACACACAATCGCCCAGCTCTACAGTGTGTCGAGCAGCCCCCAGACGACGGAGGGGTAAAAATGGCGTCAGGATCTGAGAAGGGAAAGAGGGAGACTACTCCTCCTCCCACAGACCAAGACTTCATGAAGGAACTGCGTTTAATGAGGACAGAGCTAGCTAGCATCATGAGTGTTAATCAACAGGACGTGATACATAGAATGGATGGCCTTTCAAAGGATCTCCAAAGCGCTAAACAAGATTTATCACATGAAATAAAGTTAAATGGACAGCGGCTTGATAATTTGGCAGGAGAATTTAAAAATCTGGAGATACGTGTAACGGAAAATGAAACTCAAATTAACTCTCAGAAGCAGGCTTTACTTAAAACTAATATGAAACTGACTTATATTGAAGATTATTCCCGGAGGCAGAATGCCAAACTGATTAATTTTGTCATTCAAAAGAAGGGGGCATCATTAAAACAGGAAGTTTTAACCTGGTTTAACTCCTTTCTGCCCAAACAACTAGACGACGACGATTTGGAGAGAGTTCATTATCTGGGCAAGTCAAGAGATGGGGCCCCAAAACCAGTGATAGTAAGATTTGCTTCTTATGTAAATAAAGAGCGTCTTATGTCTTCAATTAGAGCCAATCCTAATATTCTGAAGAGAGGAGATGCAACTGTGCAAGTTTTTCAAGATTTTTCTAAAGAAACTGCTGATTGGCGTAAATCGATGAGACCAGTCACAATCATATTAAGGAAGAAAACAACTATCGCTATTCTTGGGGCCACCCCCTATTTTTGAAAGTTTGGAAAGGCTCTGTTCAACATACTATTCACTCTCTAGAAGAAGGCCAGCATCTTCTTGAAGCATGGAACATACAAGACGACTCAGGTTCTGCCTGTTCTCCCCTGGGAACTTCAGTGGCAACATCAGGACAGTGAATTTCTCTCTTTTTACTCCGACTCCAGGAATCTTCGATGAAGATGAAGAATATTTGAAACTCATTTAACTTACTCCTTTCTCTTTCCCCCTCTCTCACCTCCTATCATCCCCTTTGTTTTTCTTCTTTTACTCTTTTCCCCCCCTTTCCCTTCCACTTCCCTTCCCCCCTCTCCCCCCCTTTTTTGTTTTTTTTTCTTTCTTTTTCCAATTTTAATTTTTGTTTTTGGGGTGTTTTTTTTCTTTTTTCTTTTTCATTATCCCTTTTCTTCCCTTCCCCCCTCCTCTCCTCCCTTCTCTTTTTTGTTTTTGTTTGTTTGTTTGTTTGTTTGTTTGTTTGTTTTTTGAGGGTGGTGGTGGTGGTGAGAGGGTGGTTTAGAAGGGGGTAGAATAAACATAGAATTTACAGTAACACGCTACTTAAGAGCTAATGAGATCTAGGCTGGCTAATGTCTGTGGACGACCTCCTCCCTCCCATCCCCTTGATGCACATGCTAAACAGTATGATAGCTGGTGGGGTGGGAGAAAAGAATAGTTTTTTTAGGGTGGAGGATTAGATTTATTTTAGTTTATTTTTTATTAATTGATGGTGTTTTTACTTTTGTATGCACAACGGGACCATTCCAGAATATTGAAACTAAAAGAAATAGGTTATGGGAAAGTTTATAAAATTAGCAACGTTGAATGTAAAAGGTCTGGGGTCATTTTCGAAGAGAAATAGAATCGAAGCGATGATCAAAAGGCACAAAATAGATATTGCCTTTTTGCAAGAGACTCATCAAATAAGAGATGGTATTAATGAATTAAAAATTCCAAATATTGATATTTATGAAAAAAGCTTTGGCACATCTAAAGCAAGAGGGGTTGCCATTATAATCTCAAGGAATTGTGAATGTGTTGTTGAAAATGTGGTAAAAGATTCAGAAGGTAGATATATAATATTGCAAGTTCTAATGGGGAAAGATCATTATACTTTGGTTAATCTGTATGCACCAAACGTTAACCAAGGCCGCTTTTACAATCTCCTTTGGGATCAGATTGAATTGGTTAAAAAGGGGTATTTAATAATGGCAGGGGATTTCGATATGGTTTTAGATAAAATTAAAGATAAATCGGTATGTAAAAAAGAAGAGTGGAGGACAAGACATACAACCCTAGCAAAGTTTATAAATACAACAGGATTGAAGGATGTCTGGAGAGAACTGAAAGGAGATGAAATAAAATACACCTTCTACTCACCAGTGCACAAAACCTATTCTAGGATAGATTTTGTGTTTGTTTCACAAAGCCTAATACCCAAGATAAATAATACCGAAATTGAGATCATAAAAACATCTGATCATGCTTTAATGTCGATTGATTTAGCAACAAATAAAAATTATAGAGAAGCTAAAAGGTGGAGAATGAATTTAAAAATATTTCAACATCCAGAAGTGCTGGAAAAGGTTAAAAAAGATTGGTTGGAAACTTGGGATATAAACGAAAAGGCAGGTAGCCAAACGCCAATCATATGGGACACCCTGAAAGCGGTAGCTAGAGGCCTTATCATAAAAGAAAATATTAAAGCTAAAAAACAGGAAGAACTCAATAAAAGAAAATTAGAAAAATTAATAGCAGATTTAGAATCCCAATTCTTTCTTACTAAGGATAATAAGATACTGAGGCTGATTGAAGCAAGGAAAAAAGAGTTAGAAGATCTAGATTTACAACAAACACAAAGGAATCTTCTGTACCTAAAAAGAAATTTTTTTGAATACAGCAACAAGAACTCAAAACTTTTAGCCAGATTAGCACAGAAAAGACAAGACAAGAATACAATAGGGATTATAAAAGACTCCTCAGGTAAGACATGCACACAAATGAAGGAAAAGTTGTTAGCTATACAAGAGTTTTATCAGTTGTTATACACTGCAAAAAATAAACCTAAGGAGGATATAGAAAGGTACATCACTAAGAATTTAAAGAGGGTCTTGGAACAGGAAGATATGCTGGAAATGGAAAAGCCTATTACAGACCAAGAGATAAGCGAGGTAATAGACAAACTAAAGAATAATAAAACGCCCGGAGTGGACGCTCTGGGACCTGAATTTTACAAACTTTTTAAAGCAGTATTAATACCTAAATTAAAGAAGCTATATAATGAAATTTTGGATGGAGAACAAATTCCGAGATCTTGGACCCATTCTTTAACTATTTTAATTCCAAAACCTAATAAAAATTTAATGGATATTGGGTCATACAGACCAATATCCTTATTAAATCAAGATGCTAAGATTTTCACAGCAATTTTGGCTAAAAGAATGAATAAATTTATAGCTAAATATATTAAAGAGGATCAATGTGGTTTTATCAAAAGTAGACAAATGGCAAATATTATTAGAAGAAATTTGAATGTTCTTTATGAAATGGGAAAGAGTACTATTAAAGCTGGGATGTTATCTCTAGATCTTTTTAAAGCTTTTGATTGTGTTCAATGGCCCACATTAAAAATATTGTTAAAAAAATGGGGATTTGGGAAATCCTTTTTGGGAGTAATAAATCAACTATATTCAACGGGCACTTCCTCAATAATAGTTAATGATGGATTGACTGAACAAATCACCCTAGGCCGAGGAACTAGACAAGGATGTCCTCTTTCTCCAGTCCTTTTTTGTATTGTTATAGAGCTCCTGGCAAATGCCATAAGGGAAGATAAATCTATTAAAGGTATAGGGAAGGATGGGGCAACTAAAATCAGTTTATTCGCGGACGATGCTCTTTTGACTATTGTAAACCCAATAGAGAATATTCAAAGAGTAAAAACTCATTTAGAAGAATTTGGAGAAATAACAGGATTATGTGTAAACTGGCAAAAAGAGAGTTTATTGTTCAATTATGGAAAACATGACTTAAAGATGATTGAAAAATCTGGACTTAATCCGGGAAAAAGCATTAAATATCTAGGATTAGAACTCCATAAAGAATTTACTAAAACTAAAGAAAGAAATATTTCAAAATTACAAGAAGAGATGAAAAACAAATTATTATCCTACTCTAAACTAAAATTATCGTGGTTTGGCAGAATTGCATTGATAAAAATGAAAATACTTCCAAAAATTAACTTTATTTTTAAAATGTTACCGGTTCAGTTTTTAGAAAAGGAAATTAAAACTCTCCAAGACATGATAAATAGGTTTTGTAATGCAGGGAAAAAATCAAGAATAAATAAAAGTCTATGGTATAGATCTCAGAAAGAAGGAGGAATAGGTATACCCAATATAAAAAATTATTATATAGCCAATCAACTTAGTTCTTTGGGGGAAATTCTTTTTAAACCACAGAAGCTAATATGGTGGGAGCAAGAGTCTTTGGATATAAAGGGGGAAATAAACACATTTTTATTCACGGAAGTTAAAAAACAAAGTAAAGATTGACAACCCCCTATTGAATAGTTTAATTGTTACATGGAGAACATATAGGAAAATCTTGTCTCCGAAGGGATCCCCACTGGCTTTAGTTACTGACTTGGAAAGCTTTCCAGACAACTTGAAGCAGGATTTGGAGTTATTTAAAATTAAGAAAATAGCTAGACTAAAGGATTGGATGCTCAAGATTAAAACAATTCAGGATATAAAAAATATTTTGCAACCCAGTGATTTAACATGGTTAAATTATATTCAACTAGGAAAATGGATGAAGGACTGGGGAAAGAAGAATAATCAAATCAGAGAATGCACAAAATTTGAACATTTCCTATTATCGCTTGAGTCTGAACAGGAAAATTCACAGAAAGGAATAACACGTAAAATATATAAAATATTAGGGGAATTATCAGAAATGAACGAGTTAAACACCTTGAGAGAAGTTTGGAACCAAGACCTTAATGTACAGATAGAGAAAGAAGACTGGAAGAAAATTTGGAACATGAGAATTTTGAGATCATTATCGGTCAGGATAAAAGAAAACTACTTCAAATTGGTTTCTAGATGGTATTTAACCCCAGTAAAACTAAATAGAATGAATCCTGCTTACTCTAAGATATGTTGGAAATGTGAAAAAGAGCTTGGTACTTACTTGCATCTTTGGTGGGAATGTGAAATAGTCCAAAGGTTCTGGGAAAAAGTGTTTTTAGAGCTAAGTAATATGATTAAGATGGATATAGATTGTAATCCAGAGATAGCATTATTATCATTGTTAACAAGTAAAGATTATGTTGTTACAACAAAGGAACTAATAGCAAATTTTATGACAGCTGCTAGATTAATTATAGCAAAAAACTGGAAGTCAAAACTAGAATTCAAGATGGAAGACTGGTATAATGAACTTTGGGATATAGCTATAAACGATAAACTGTCCTGCAGTTTAAAGGTTAAACGAGGAGAAATGAAAAAAGACATTTTCTACGATATCTGGGGTAAATTTTTAGATTATGTACTAGTCGAAGGAAAAGGGAAAGAGTCCACGAATATCTCACAACAATTCTGGAGAAGAGAACTTTAAGAAGACTACTGGAAGAATAGAAGATGGAGCAACGAATAAGAATGTATGGATGGCCCCGTGGGATGGGGGTGCACTTATATTGTTTGTTGTAGTTTTTTTTTTTCTACTTTCATTTTCTTATGTTGTATGTAGTTTAAAATTTAATAAAAAACATTAATAAAAAAAAAGAAACAACTAGCATGACATCACGTGACAGAATTTTGAGAAAGATTCTCAAACTGTTGGACTTGTAAATCACACACACACACAGCCTTCTGATTATTGATCCCACTGCTTCAGAATGACCCCTATTCTCTTATTCTTCTAAAGAAATCTAGGAATAGCAGACCCATATCTCAAAAAGGAGCAAATGAATAGTTTAGGATGCGATTTAAGATGTCATGTTTTGCAGCCTATATCAGACAACGGTTTGGCCTCTGTTGTCTAGTTAAATGTTGTCTCTGTGTTCTATCAGGCAAAGCTTCCAGGAAAACCCGACATTTTAGTTAAGGCAAGAAACAGCACCTACACTGGGCTCTGACTACGGATATGGAAAACTTTCAATCTTAGTGCTGTTGCATTGCTCTCACTCCCATCCCTTCCTATGTATCAGGTTAGGAGAGCTTTCCTTTTCTATATATATCTATATGCATCTGTACACATTTTCCATACATATTTTAGTAATGTGCACATTTATTTATGTCTTCATAATGTGCTCATTTCCCAGTGTATTCACATTTTCTCCAAAAGGATGCTTCTATCCATTTTTAGTACACATTCAGAGATTCATATTTTTTGAATGGCATGGTTTTATGCCAATGAAATGTGCTATGAGTCTTAAAATACATGCAAAGAGAAGCGAAGAAGAGGACGAGAAGGAGGAGGAGGAGGAAGAGGAAGAGGAGGAAAAGCATTTTGCACATTGTTTATGGCCAGACTTTTGGGGAAACAGTCCATAGAATGTATTCAGGGCAAGGACAAATTCTGCTACTGTTTCTTCAAAATGGGGTACGTCATTGATGCAATGGATTTTGTCCATATTTTATAGAAATCATACTGCACATGCCCTACAAACAATATAAATAACCTGGTGAGAACAGTCATTTGGAAGATGACAGTATCTCCTACAAACCTATCTCAGTCTTAATTTCTCAATTATTCCCTTCTTTTTGCTCTACCATGATCAGTGGGGCATCTACATTTGATATGAAAGAGGGCCTTCCTGGTAGCTCGTCATAGGCGCTGAAACTCCATGTCAAGCTAGATTGATCCCTTTTCTATTGTTCCGTTAGAAAAATGTTGAGATTGGCCACATGCATGTTAACCGGTCTTCATCTGAAGGCAGGGTTTAGCAAGATGGATAGAGGGTACACATTTTGTTTGCCTTTTGTGTTTGCCTTTCAGTTTATTAGTTTTTAGCTGCCTTCTAAACTGTCTATTTTCATGCCACATTATATTGTTTCCTGTGTCTATTTCATTATTGTCATGGGCCATTGTGGTCATGGGCCATTCTTTTATTCAACCTTCTGCACAAATCAAGGGCAACAAGAAATGGGGGAAGATCGAATCTGAGGTGGCATGTCACTCTTCATAGCTCCTGACCTCCCCAATGCCACACTTCCATTCCGTTTCCCTTGAACAAGTAGGTAAAATATCTGATACCAAACATCATTCTGACTGCTTCTAGGCAAGGGTCTTAGCCAAGGATGTGATGAGTCCTTGAAGAATTTCATGGTCTCTGTATCACGACTCCCCACCTATACGTCCTTCTGTATTAGAGAGATTTCTCAAGTTCCATAAAAAATAAAATAAAATAAAGACATTAAGTTCCCTGCATTTTTTTGTTTTATTCTGTTTTTCACCTATTCTTTTGCACCAGGAATTGCCAAGTTCTGTGCAGCTTAATGACCCTTCAAATATGGAGGGAATACATTCTGTGGAAGAACTTTAGTAATCTGATGTAGTTTGGCATTCTTCCGGGGTGAGGGGGGCAAATGATATTTGCACAGAGACCCTCCCTAGGAGCAGAAAAGTGGTTCATTTCCCCAACCCCACTTGCTTGTTCTCTGAAGGAGAGCTGAGAGATTCACATCCCTGACCTTCAGGTTTCTCCAATAGAATAACCAGTCCACATTAGCAGGCTTGCTCACCTGTGGATATTGTTATATGATAACTCCGAAATTCCGGCCCCTTTGTCTTAAGGAAAAGAAATGCTTACCAGATGAAATTCTGTCTTTCTCAATGTGCCACCCCATTCTGGAATATGGCCTGCCATGTACCTAGCTTCCTGAGTATATCTGAGGCTATAACGAATCTTTCCCTGTTCTTTTCTATGATTTTCCAAATTATGTCAATTGAAAGGTTCTTGAGAGAAGAAGAATTCAGGACATGCTCGTTTGTCCTGATTCCCTGCACTTGAAGATGAAGCTTTGTTTCAACTTGGAGACCACCCTGCATAAGAGGGAAAATAGAAAACCATGTGGTAAGAATGGGCTGTTCCACCTTTCCTTCTCTTTCCCAAATTAATCTTGGGCTGACAAAAAAATGTTGCCTTGTGTCAATGATTTCTGAATTATAGGAGTGTTTCATGCTGTGCTTTTTGCCATTGTTTTCTTTCTTCTCAGACAACCAGTAAAGGATTCAGAATGAACGCCTGGATTTTATTCCATTGAATACTACAAAAATGCAGATACTCAGAAGACTAGCTCTTTAGATTACTTCTCTTCTCTTAAGCCCATCTGACTGAGTTGCACAATTACAGAACAAAATACAATGTCCCTGTTTTGGTCTGCTTCCTGCAGACAATTACTTCAGCTGAGACTCTTCTTGTACTAATAATATATAACATTGTATCATTTAAATCTACTCAGCCATTCTAAGCATTTTCACTTTCATATTTTTGTGCTGATGTGAGAAAACCTGCCAAACTGCCACACTGTCCTCCAGGACAACATGTTTTTGTTCATGTTTCCAGATCTAGTTGTGCTAGTAGTGGTATTATTGAAATTTCCAGATGGTAATTTTCTTCCATTTGAAAAACCTCTAACTGCAGCCTATTGACTGAACACTAATGTAGCAACTATGGAAGTATTACGTAACCATATATACAGTCAAATCATTTTTGAAAGCAAACGACTATGTTTTTCTTCAAGTTAAGAAGTTAGTTTCCCCATGAAGTTTAGATTCACCTGTTATCTACATAGCCAGCAATATACAGCTTAGGGATGGGCACGAAATGGAAAAATAGTTTCATTTTGTTGCATTTCATACTCACCCCCTTTTTGTTTTGTTTTGTTTTGTGTCTTATGAATTTTTTTAAAAAAATTATGAAACAAAACAAAATGGCACCCTTGGGTCCTAAAGGCACCAGATTTGGTGCCCAGGATTCCGGGAGCCATTTTTAAAGGGCTCCTGCTGAGCTGTTATTGGCTGCACCTGTTGAAAACTGGCCCATTCAGCAGCAGGCATTCTCCTGGTGCCAACTGGGTCAGGTTTAAAGGAGTCCAGCCATTGTCAGCTGGGCAGGAGCCCTCTGAAAATGGTCGGGTAGGCAGTTCTGCGCAATCGTGCTCCCTACCCGACCATTTTCTGAGGGCTCCTGCCCAGCAGTCAATGGCTGGACCCCTTTAAACCTGGCCCAGTCAATACCAGGGGACCCACTGTTACCGACTGGGTCAGGTTTAAAGGGGTCCAGCCATTGACAGCTTGGCAGGAGCCCGAAAATGATGGAACAAATTGGTTTGTTTCAATGGGAAACGACCATTTTGTTTTATCTATAATGAAATGCTGCTTCCTTGTTTTGTTTTGTTTTGTTTTGCTTTGCTTTGTTATGTAACAAAATGACAAAACAGCATTTTGTATTTTTGTTTCCTGCCCATCCTTAATGCAGGTGAATTGTGAACACTACATGAAATTTTCTTATGCAGTTTCTACCAGTCAGCTTAGTTCAGTAGTTCCTTTACCATGGTTTCTTGGGTGTTCTTAGATTAAAACTCCCCAAAGCCTTCACTTCTAGCTGTGCCAGCCAGGATTTTGGAGAGTTGTACTCCAAGAGCATCTGGTGGTCCATTGGTGTAGTGGATTTCCATAACTGATGGAGCTGTCTTTTTTCTTCAGAGTAATCTTCAACCGAGGGCAAGATTAGATGCAGATGTTTTTTGGCTACTATAGAGGTCATGCCTTGCTTTCAGTGTATCTATCACCTTTCAGAAAGTAAAACCATCTTCTTGGGGTGAAGTTCCTCCTTTCCAGGTTCCCAAAGAAAACAACAGTATGATTTGGCCTATTTAATATGCCTTGAATATAACTTTGTACCACTTGAAACAGCAGGGGATGGGCCTTTTTGTAACTGCACCCATCAGCTGTGGACTGGCTTCCTGCTATTAACTATAATTTTCAATGTGCATTGCAATTTAAAAGTAAGCTAAAAATTATATGTTTGCCATTCTATTTAAGTGTCCTTGAGCACTACCCATCTTCATTTATATATTCCCCAGATCAATTTTTCTTCTTCTTATGCAGCATCTTATAAAGTTTAATACAGCTGTATTCTGTGGTCAAACCTATTGTAGTTGTAGTAGGATAATCACAGAATGATAACCGGTTTTCTTTGGGGGTTGATTTGAAGGGAATGATGAGAGGACAAAGATGCCATTAGGGTTACCAGGGAGGAAGAAGAAGCATAAGAAAGAGTCGAACTTGCTAATTAAAGGTAATGGAGATCATCTTGCAATATTATGATGTATGAAGGGAGGAAAGGACAAAAATTCAGAAACGAGGAAAGGACTGTGGGAGATGAAATGAGAGTAGTTTTAATGACACAGATGAAATTGAGAGGTGGGTGGAATAGAAGAGAGTAATCAAAGAAGACAGAAAGTTCAAAATTGGAGGGATAATGAGAAATGAATTAAGTCGCTACTCTACTAAGGTTTAATGATTGCTTTTAAGAAATGTCATATGTACATTAGATTGGCAAACTAGGATCGTACTATAGAATATGTAACCTGAATTATTTCTCATCTACCTTTTGCAAGGGAAAAAGATACCCATTGATTGATTTGCAGAAAGAATAAGAAATGCAGGAAAGGTAATATCATTTGCCAACTGGCTTTGCAATCTATAATTAGTAGAAATGCTTGAGAAGACACTTTTCCAATAAAAATAGATCTTTAATATCTTTCTAAAGACCTGTATTTGGGGTGCATGGCCACATGTATTTTCAGTATCTATAATATTTTCCTGGTCGATTAACTCTACATTGTTCCTTCTGAATTCGGTAAACTGCTGAAATTACAGATCCTTACATAGAAAATTTGTATTTTTTGAATAGAATGGGAGAGCAAGTAGATCTCTTATAAGAATATAAGAAGAGCCATGCTGGATCAGGCCAAACGCCCATCTAATCCAGCTTCCTGTATCTCACAGTGGCCCCACCAAATGTGTCTGGGACAGCACGAGAATAGATATCTGTCTACTGATACCACTCCCCTGCATCTGGCCATTGAAGTACCCTGTTTATAAGCCTGGAGATTACTCCTCTCCATCATGGTTTGTACATTTCCTCCAGGAATGTGTCATTTCCTCCAGGAATGTGTCCAATCCCTTTTTGAAGGCATCCAGTCCAGATGCCATCACCACATCATGTGGCAGGGAGTTCCACAGACTAACAACACGCTGGGTTAAAAAAAATCCTTTTGTCTTTTCTCACTTTCCCAACCCTCAATTTGAATAGATGTCCCCTAGTTCTGGTATTTTGTGAGAGGGAAAACAGCATCCCTCTATCCAATTTAAGGTTATAAAGTGAACTCTCTAATGCAGGCATGTCCAAACTTCGCCCCTCCAGATGTTTTGGACCACAACTCCCACAGTCCTTTGCCACTGGAAATGAAGGCTTGGAATTCTGGGAGTTGTTGGTACAAAACATCTGGAGGGGCGAAGTTTGGACATGCCTGCTCTAATGCATGAACAAGATTCATTTCTTCCTTTAGGAAGTGCTGCTATTGTCACAAGAAAAAGAAAAAGGTTTCACTTTTGTTTTTGCATGTTGGTGTTTGTTTCTGTTCTGTCCTCTTCACTAGGCCTCAAAGCACTGGAAGAAAATATAGGGCAACAAAAATTATTCTGATTAAATTTCATGCCCATTCATTGAAATTTAGTCCCACTTCCTTTTATACATTTTCCAAAAATGAATAATGAACCGCCCCCTCAACCGCCCCCTCAACTGCCACCAGCTCCCAGGGAGTGGGCTTCCAACTGCAAAACAAAGCAAGCAAGCAAACAAACAAACAAACAAAACAAAAAATTCTGACCAGGCCCATGTTACAGCTGATCGGCAGGCCACATGGTCAATGATTCAAAAATTAATAAATAAACAACAGCAAATACTACTACTACTACTACTACTACTACTATTAATAATAATAATAATAATAATAATAATAATAATAATAATAATAATAATAATAATAATAATAATAATAATAATAATAATAATAATAATAATAATAATAATAATAATAATAATAATAATAATAATATAAAATAAACCCAACCCATCCTGTGGGCCCCTGACCCGACCCATGGACTACCGACCTGACCCAGCTCATGGGCTACAGGTTGGCACGAAAAAAATCTCCAATAAATGAAATGAAACAAACACCAACCAGACCCACACTACAGCTGATCAGTGAGCCACGTGCCGCCAACCCAACCCATGCGCTACCGAACCAGCCGGGTGCACAGTCAGCTCAATTAAAAAAAATAAACAATTTTAAAATAAAAAATAAAAAAGCACTGACTCACCCTGGGATCCACATGGTTGGTGTGAGTAAAAGAAAAGAAAGAAGAAAAGGAGAAAAAGAACACGTCGACCCAGCCAGCGGGTGAGAAAATTTAAAAATAAAAAATAAAAATACATTAAAAAAACATGCCAACCTGGCCTGGGAGCCACATGATCAGCATGAGTGAAAGAAAAGAAAAAAGAAAAAAAACTGTGCCGACCCAGCTGGCGGGCGATTAAAAAAAAAGTAATAATTTTAAAAACCCACTGGCCCCAAGCCTACTCCTCTCAGCTGTTTAAGAAAAGCCCTGGCATTGGGAACTTTTTAGTAATAAAAAAAAAATTTAAAAGCCCCAACCATGCTAAAAAAAAAAGAAAAGAGAAAAAGTTAAAGTAAAAAATTGAAATGAAATAAAACAAATTCCGAAACAATTTTTAAAAAATCAAAAAAAAAATCATTTAAAATGATTTTTTTTAAAAAAAATTAAAAAATCATTTTATAATTAACAAAATGAAATGGGGTGGGGGAAAAACCCCTTTTTGGCATTTCGTGCCCATCTCTAAGTTATTAATTCTGGATTTTTAAACATTGTTTTGTAGAGGTTTTTTTTGTTCCACATAAACTAAACTACTAAACAGTTCAGGAGATTGTTACTCCACTTGTTACTTACAATTACAAATAAATATTATTTAAAAAGTGAATTCTGTTTGTAATAATTCTTTGAATACGATATATTTTATATGCTAGTTGTGATAATGTTATGCCAAGTCAAGTTGTCCATAGTCATATTTTATGTTCCTAAAGTAACAGAATGAATTTCAACCAGTAAAAGGGGGTGGGGAGTGCTAAAGTAGCATTTGTTTCAATTTTTCTGAAAATTTCTGTTTTTTTCCAGGGGGAAACGGGAAAAATATGTTTTTTTCCAAGCCTCAAAATTTCCAGAAATTTTATATCTGTAGTTGTGCCACACAATATCATTGCTACACTTTCTCACAGCAATAAACAGTGAAATGAACATAGTTTATCTGATGCCTCTTTATCATGCACCTGCATGTGAAAAAGGAGCATTGAAAATTTTAGTAATCTTTAGTGTAAAATGTGTGTGGGGTGGGGTGGGGTGGAGTGGGGTGAGCGTGATGCTCCTTCAAACGTATTATCTCCTGAAGAGAAAGACAATCAAATGGGCCACTCACCAATAGATACATATTAGCATTGCTAAAATAAGAGTATAGATTTTATTCATCTTTTTCTGAGACAGAGACAGATAATATTGTGGTGTAAGTAATAGATATGATTATTGCTGGACTTCAGTGAACAATGGATTCTTTAGTAATCCTGTTAAGTTACTTATGGGACTCTGTTCAATATGCATATTATATACCTGTGGGCACATTAGTAGATAGAATTAATCTGGCAAGGTGTGGGACAATTTCAAGGTTCGTGGCTTATTTCTCTCTGATACATCATGGAAATGAGGAAAAGTGAAAGCACGTATTTAGCATAATACTCATTGTTTATGTTATGTGGAATGCATATGGATTTACTGGATATGCATCTTCGTGATAAACTGAAGCCAAATTGTATTGACCCCTGTTGAAATTCTGTTAAGCAGAACATTAAAACATGTATTTCTTAATGAGTAAAACATAAACAAGAAAGAAAAATAGGAGCAGTATATTGGAGAGAATTACTGTATATCTTGGAAAGAAGAGAGACATGAGTTCAGCTACCATGATCTCTGTTTGCATCTCACCACTCCCTTCTTGCATTGTTAACCACAATCTAACATAAATGTGATGGTGCGAATTGTGGTGCTGACTTTCTGTGAAGTAATGAGTTGCCGCTCATATCCATAGTCATATGGCACGTTTACAAAGCTGTCAGTGCTGTGCCACAGGTACTACATAGATTGTTGCCCCCCCCAACCCCAGCATAGATTGTCCACACACCTGTCATACCATAATGCATTGCCTGGGCCCTTCTGCTCCAGTGAAGCACCAATCCAGGAAGGAGTTCAAGTTGCTCATACCCTCCTCTGCTGTCAGATGACCACTCGGTCAAGGAGGTGTGCTAGAAATTCTCCCTGTGCAGCTGATGATTGGTCGGCTGCCTCATGAGGTGGGGAAGGGCCAGGCGGGCTTCTTCCTGGATTGGTGCACTGCAAGGGGAGAAGGACCCTGATGATGTGCGATGATAAGTGGTGCAGTTGGCCCAGGGGGGCAATGATCCACACACAGTACCTGCGGTGCCACACTGACAGCTTCATACAATGCTGACAGGCACAGAAAGCACCCAACTCTACTCAATGGCAACTTGACACACAACCTAAGTGGTTGGTGTAGCCATTTCTTACCACACGTTAGTTCCATGGCCTACCTTTGGAAAAAACAAGAGGGAAAGAGCTTGTTTATAGTTAAGGAGTTCCAGAATCTACACATGTTCTGTACAGGCCCATTTATGGCTGGTGTACTGCAGAGAAAGTCCCCTCCCATCAAAGTTATTAGAGTTTATGTAATGGTCCTTTGGACCAACAGAATGTGAAATAGGGGGGTGGGTGTTCATCCTAAGATCTCCCACTTTGATTGCAACTGAAAAGGCAAAAATAGAAACTGCATTGCTTCTATCAGATTAGGTGTTGAGAGAGAGTTTTGGTCTACGTACGAGGTACTCCATTCATTGATAACTAATTTATTCTGTTTTTCTGCTTCCTGTTTTCACATGAGCAAGGGAATGTCCATGGCAGAGTGATGGCAGCTTTGATGGAAACCAAAAGATGTGTTGGGTTTTGTTATTTTTGTTATTTTTGTTTGTTTGTTTGTTTTTTCTTCTCCCCCTCTAGCTTGAGTACATAAAGGTTAGGGGCTGTTAAAGACTGCATGAAAGACAGGCATTGTTCTCCAGACTTGCCGATCCATCCCTTGATTCATCTACAACAGATTGATGCACAAATGGTTATTGGCCGTGGAAGGGTGTGAACCAAAGTCCTTGAAACGTCTTGCATTTCAGGCCAAGATGAAAAGATATGGAGGTGCTGCCATTCATAATGGATAGACAATAACACTGGGCAATGTACATACCTCAGTCCATACCTGTGATGATACAGCTCATCAAAGACTGGAAGATTTCTTAACACAAACCTTGAAATATATTTAAGAACTTGTGTCTGCTTTTGTTTCTTTTTCTCCCCCATCTCCCTCAGCAATTTCTTTCCTTTTTGATTGTGTGTTTTTAGTTTCTAAGCCCATGGGCAGGGTCACTCTTGATTTTGTGTTTAAATCTTGTATAAGCATACTGGGTACTTTCCCCCTGAAGACTAGGATAAATGTACTTATAAAAAGAATGCATGAGTGCACTGCAGATTTGTTTGTTGCTATATTTATCCTTTCCTTCCTTCCTTTTTCAAAGCTAGCTCATGACATGGAAAGGCAACACATTATAAACTGCATATGGGATGGCAACTTGTGACCCTTCTGATGTTGTCAAATTGACATTCCCATAAGACCTGGCCACTGGCTATGTTGGCTAAATCCCACCGGAGATGCAATCCAACAAAACCTAGAGGTGAGCCACAAGCCTCCTGCCCTAATATCTTCTTGGACATCAGTCCCACTTAGATCAGCATGGCTTACTCTCAGCTAAGTGTGCCTGAGACTCTTGTGTAACACTCTTAAACTCAACAATCTGTTAAGAAGCTCCATCTCCCATCTAAAACCCATAAACATTGGATGATAAACAAAGCTGATGTTAAAGAGCAGTCCATTGCATTGTACCTCACTGAGATTTCAGGGACAAAATGAAGAAAAGGAAGTCCTGCATTGCAGGCAGACATCTATTAGAATGGTGTTGGATATAGCCTCTTTTAGTACTGGTAAAACAAACCTGAACAACAGAGTAAATACACAGCTTATGGTCTGCCTAGAACAGACAATGGGAGAACTTCATCAAGGAAGTTGTGTAAATGAAAGCTGTCTTGCACTATCGTTTAAGTCTTGGCTTGGGACCTTAGGAAACTCATGATCTAGTCCCCAATGAACCATGAAACTCAGGGAGTGACCTTGAAAGGGTCACACACACTCTGTCTTCATGACCCAAGAACAAGGGTTGTTGTGAGGCTGTGGCAGGAACAAGGAATGGTATGAATGTAATTAATAAATAAACAGGCACATTTAATAAGTATTTAAATGCTTCTTTTTTGTTAAAAGTTTTTGTAAGTGTATATGTCCTTTTAGTGATTAATTATATCCTTTAGAATGATTTAGAAAAAATTTTTTTGACCAAAGCATCTTTTAGTACTCATGGACTGTAATTTATAAAGAAAGGTAGCGACACAGGCCTTAACATCATACTATCTTTGTCCAATTCTCTATTTTTATTATTTTATTATTTGAAACAGGTTTTATTGGGCAGTGCTGCAACAGAGAAAGAGCTGTCACTGTGTGTGCAAGACCTCTTTCCCCCAGATGTGGCTGAACGCTAAATGTTTATTCAATCTGTTTGGCGGCTGCTCCACAAATTAATGCCACCGTTTCTGGTGTACCATAGTCTGTCTATAGCTGAGTTTGGATGTCAGTGCTAGTGTGATCTAGCTATGTATCCCCATTGGAAAGGAAAGGTTTGTACAGTCCTCACAATAACTTCATCTGTAATGCAGCATGCATCCCATCCCGACACTCCAGGTTTGCCATAGTGCACCATTTGCAGTCACTCTGCATGCATAATTTCAGTCAGTGCCAAGGGTGCATCCATTTTCCAGATGCCAGGGTGGGGGATTCCACTGATGTCAATGCTAATCGAAAAAGTGGAACAAATGAAGAAAATTGCAAGCAAGATTCACTGTGGAATCTGTTTTGGGGTAAATTGCAGAACTTCATATAAAATCTGCATAGATTTTAAAAACAAAAAAAATTAGCTGCAGTGCAGTGCCCATTGACGACAAGAGAGTAAGAAATTTTTGGAATATAGACCTCTTAAGGGGTGTTCAGACCACACTTTTAAATACCAATGGGAAGGCTATACCCCAATGTGTAGCATTTGCCATAATCATTTGCTCATTTCCCTCTAACCATTCAGACTGTGTACAAATAACATTTGCAGCATATTTTCGGTCTTAACACTTAGATATAGCTTTTTACCCCCATGAACATACAGAAGGGATGAGGTGTAGCCTTGTTGTTATGGGAGAATGCCTACTTGCTGTGCTATAAGAAGATACTAAACCCAGAAGTCTGGATATACTGTATGCTACTCTTAGTGGGAAACTACTTTTTAAGAATCGTGATAGTTATTGCAAGAAGGAAAAGTGTGACTAGCAATTTTGGCATCTGGGGCAAGGAGAAGAAAATGCACCCCCAAATCAATGTTATAATTCATGGCATGAAAATAATTCAAGAAGTGATTACAATATCTTTCCTCTTCCACTGGGGATCAGTCACACCAACAGAGTTACAATATATGTATATCACTGCCTTGATGTATTTTTATTACTTTTTTGTAGCTCTGACAGTGCTGCTGATCCCTTATGCAAAAGGAGACATGCTGCCAAGATGCAATAATTAATTATTGTAGTAAACGTATACTATTGTATACACACAGTATACCATTCATTAATAGGCTGATTTTCTGAGCTATCCAGCCTACAGGCCTGGTCTACCAATTGCTGGGTAATGGTATTTAATCCATTTTCTGGTAGACCAGCCAACCCCTTTGGTAGTATGGAACAGAGACCTAGCCTTGGGATGACCTGCCCATCTGATGTCTCTATGGGGTCTGGTATACCAATCACTTTCTCTTTGCTTTCCTCTGCTGGCTGGGTCTACAGGCTGTACAACCTGTCAAAAATAAGCACCCTACCAAAAGAAAAGCACAAACAAAACAAAACCATGGTCTACTCCTGTTTTTTTTCTACAGTGGCATACTAAACTACCAGGAAGGATGGGGAAAGGGACTCATTCCATACTTTGGTGCACTATGGCAAAGCCCTGGTTGATCCGCCCTACTTGAAAAACAATCACAATTTTAATTTTGCTCAGAAAAAAGGATCAACACCCTGCCAAGCTGGTATATGAGTGGAGTAACATTCTCAAATAATTTCATGATTGCCGGTACAGTATGTGTAGATTTGTCCAGGTACTATAAAGTAACCTGGTTGTTCATGTAGATCAAAGTAATGCACAGCACAACCTTTTGTCCTTTTCCATAGTGGACTGCCACTTTTTTACCCCAAATCTGGAAAACATCATCAACACATTTAGAGGGATAACCTATCAATGTCCCATCCTGTTGTCATTTTCTCCATGCATTGATGAAGAAGTCTGAGTTAAAGATTTTCCTGGATGCACAGAAGGTCAGAGTTAGGTAGGATCTTTCTTGTTGTTCATGTTTACAACCTACTCCCGAGTACAATATTTCTCTCTTCAGACTCCTCTGAAATCATGTAAAGGAAGCCATGAGAGAATGAAGAAGAGTAGATGCTCCCCTGTAAGCATTTTGAGAAAGCCAAAATGATTAACACACACAAAGGACTGGGGAGATTCTCACTCATCCAGTTGTGTCATGGCAGCTGGACATCTTTCCTTGCATGAACCCAATGTAATTATTAATTAGAAGCCTCAAACCAACTTTTCTCAGACTGAAGAAGCTACATGGATGAGTAATGAAATGTTTCAATCTCATGAAAAAAGAAGACCAGTTGCCATGACTTGACTCCTGGACACATTAAGGATTCTTGCCCAATAAAACTCTTGGGAATGCAGGCAAGGTATTGAATACTAAGGATGTGATTGGTACTTGATCAGCACTAATAGTGTTGCTGTTATTTTCTGGCATTGTCACTGCTGTTCCTCTCATGGCATGGGCAGCCCCAGCAGAGGCAGGGTTGTGTGACTGCCTGGCTCTCTGAGTAACTTTATTATTAACTTCAGCAGTAGAGATGGGCATGAAACAAAAAAAAATCATTTTTGTTTTGTTACAGAATGAAATGAAAAATGAAGTGCCCTTTTAGAAAATGAAACGAAACAAAACAGAAATGTTAGTTTCATTCCATTTCATTAAATCAAAATAAATAATTAAAAAGTGCCAACTGGCCAGGCCCACACATGGGTTGGTCAGTGCAAGTTTTTTTTTTTAAAAGCACCAATTAGCCCGCACTACAGTTGATCGGTGCTTGTAAAAAAAAAAAAGCACTGACTGGCTGGGCTGGTTGGATGTAAAAAATAAAAACTAAAAAATGTTAAAAGCACTGATTGGCCTGCACTACAGCTGATCAACACTTGTAAAAAAAAGTGCTATCCGGCCAGGCCCATGCACAGGCTGGTTGGCGTGAATTTTTTAAAAAGCACAAATCAGCCTGCATTACAGCTGATCAGCGCTTGTTAAAAAAGTGCTGACTGGCCAGTAAAAAAGTAAAGGTAATAATAAAACAAAAAATTAAACTTTTTTTAAAAAAGAATCATTTCATAACAAACAAAATGAAACAAAAAACCCCATAAAGACCAAAATGCCATTTTGGTGTTTCGTGCCCATCTCTATTCAGCAGTACGCCAGCAGTTGCTGCACACACTTCAAGAGGTGGGGAAGATAAGATGGGTGTGTGAAAGGGTAGAGGAAGAGGAAGATGAAATAAACAAGAAACAAATTATATCTTTCTGCAGATGCAGGATGATGAAAGAGAAGAAAAGGAACAGGATGGGGAAGTACCATATGGGCCTCAATGTGAGATACTGCTACTGCTGCTTTAAATAGCTACTTTGTCTTGGGCATGCCCCTTGGCAATCCTTGGCCTTCTTTCTCACATTTACAAACATTTGAAATGAAATAAATAGAGGCCTGGTCAGTACTAATGGTGAGGCAGGTGTAATTGGTCCAAAAGTAGTGTGCTCTAATTATTCATCCTTGGGGTTTGGAAGAGACTGCCGAGGTCAGGAACTATTTGATTAGATTACACACTGAGCATCTTGGCTG
The DNA here is from genome assembly GCA_037367245.1 of Phrynocephalus guinanensis. Classification (NCBI taxonomy): domain Eukaryota; kingdom Metazoa; phylum Chordata; class Lepidosauria; order Squamata; family Agamidae; genus Phrynocephalus; species Phrynocephalus guinanensis. Next base: position 152,483,358 of record CM074733.1, on the reverse strand, counting down.
CCTGCCCTTGTGTTCTGTCTCTTTGGAAAGAGCTCAGAGGGCAAGCACAGAGCCTCTTCTCCTTCACTGGCAGCACAGAGGATCATTTCCTCCTTTCCTTCATTGCCAGGTATTGAGTGGCACTGAGACATTCAAGTGCAGAGTCCTCTCTCTCTCTCTCTCTCTCTCTCTCTCTCTCTCTCTCTCTCTCTCTCTCTCTCTCTCTCTCTCTCTCTCTCTCTCTCTGTGTGTGTGTGTGTGTGTGTGTGTGTGTGTAAGAGAGACAGAGAGAGAGATGTGGGGACTGCAACCAAAAAGATGCTACTTCTTTCTTCCACATAAACAAACAGAGAGTGTTTGGCAAGGGGGAAGCAATCTGTGAGGATGGGGGATTTGGCTGGAAAAGGGAAAATTGAAAACAAGAACTTCTGGCTTAGTGAATTTATCACATAAAAATACTTTCTGTTTTCTGATTGTCTAAGGCTACTGGTTAATTGGTATGATTTGGGAAATGGAAAATGGAAATGTGAAGACAAACCTGATATATAAATAAATACTAATCTGTTAGATTTTTAAATAATAGAGGCAGTTAGGTATAGACAAGAATTTCTATGTATAAAGTGAAATATATAGACCAGGAAGTAGCTCTCTTATAATAGCCCATACAGTATTAATTTGAATTAGAAATGATTGCTGAAATTAGGCACTTTTTGGAAGAATGGGTAAATATACTGTGGATGATATATAGACTATATATACTTAGCCAAATCTGTCCTTAATTGCTTAGTTTCAAAAAGCTAAATAGCAAGATTGAATAGATTGTTGAGATTAGATAGGCTATATGCTTTGTATTAAAATTACATGTAAGTAAAGTTAGAATACGGATGAGATAGTAAGGAAAATAATTTGAAAGTATGGTCATTTAAGCTGGGAAAAGAGATATAAATTATACTGGGCTCAAATGTTGGGGAAAACTGTGATTGAATCAGTAACATGACAGGAGACAAACAATATATTTGTTCTATGTAAATTAGTGTAGAAAATAAATGAAAAATATATATACAAAATTACCTGTTTTAACATTAAATGCAACTTGTCTTTCAGGAAACAGGAGACACAGTCCTATAGCTCCCTTCTGTTTTGTACAACAGTTGCTTATTATACCTCTTGACTGCTTCCAGGGTCTCCGTACTGAATGCCTGATGCAACATAGGATTATATGGACAAGTCTAAGTGGTAGGCATGGTAAAAGCCCATATTTTTTGCTTTCCAGCACGATGCCCTTTGGAGTTATGTAGATGGAATTGTTAGAGGTTTTTAAGATAGCTTAAAAGAGGAAAATAATCACGATCAATGCACTACCTTTGAACCTGTACATCCAGAAATAGTTTTATGAACCTAGTGAATTTTGCTAGAGTATGAAACAGTTGCCTTGCTCAGGGTTGCTCGTCCATTTCAAAATATGAAATATTCTGGAGTGAAAAACTAGCTGCCAACAGTGTATCTTGTTTATCATGCCTTTGACCCTTTCATCTGCTGTATGGAGAAAAGGATGCAGTGGACACTCGATTCTCACCATTACAGTCATCGACCTGGAACTCAGCACTGAGCCACATAACAGATGTATGGATGAATGTGCTCTTAACAAACATACCACTATCAAGACATGTTGCAGGCTATAGACAGTATGTTCTTTAAGATATAATTCATTAAGAAGGAACAAACAAACTACCATTCGCTCTTGAGGTGGATTTTGAGTTACTTTCTTTATTATTATTATTATTATTATTATTATTATTATTATTATTATTATTATTTATCCTAGGGATAAATCCTAGGGATAAACTTTGAGTTCAGAAATTATTCAGAACCCAAAGTGAAGCAGCAGTTCTTGTCAATTATATGAATAATTTTCCTCCTTCACTTTTAGAAAGCTGCAACTCTCAATCCAATGGACTGAGTGCCTGTATGCATGCAATTCGTGCCATGTGTGGACTATGAGGGATATAGGTAACAAGAGAATTAGAATGGAACCTAAGCTATCTAAATTGCATTAGGGTTGGACCTAAGCTATCTAAACTCATAGGGGCTTTGCAAGCATGTTGGAGGTCAAGAAGTAGTGGATGGCATAGAGCAATGGTGGCGAACCTTCGGCAATCCAGATGTTTTGGATGACAACACCCAGAATTCCAAGACTAGATTGCCAATGACAAAGGACTGTGTGTCATAATTCATGAATAAGTTGCAGGCTGTGAACAACTGTGTTACCATTTTTTTGCTTTCAAACTTTAAGGACCTGTTTGTTCTTACATTGGCCCAGCAAAACGAGAATTAGAGATGGGCATTAAGTGAACTACAATCCTGAAACATCATGAACCGGAGTGGTTCATGGTTCACTTTGTTGTTCAGTTCATGCATTCTATTTTGTCAAAATGAAACAAAGCACCATTTTTTTTCACCCACTGCTTTGTTTTGCCTTCAGACTTCCCCTCTCCCTGTCCTGTTGGCTCTCTCCCTGTTCATGCTGCCTCCTCTTTTTCTTCCTTTGCTGCCAACGTCCTCCAAGAGAGCAGTCTGGCTTCACTTTTGGGACCCTGGCTCGATGTCTCTGCCAGCTTATCAGGTTAGGGGCCAGAACATGTACAGAGACAGCAGGCCAGGCTCCTGGAAGTGACACTGGGCTTCTGACACTGGAGGCAGCATGAACAGGTTGGGTGGTGACAGGGGCGCTGAGCCAAATAAATAAATAAATAAATAAATAAATAAATAAATAAATAAATAAATAAACCACTAATTGTTTTTCAATTTTTCTGGTTTTTGCCCATCTCTAATGAGAATCATTTGCCTGTAGCTTCTCTTCACACTATTATGGCAACATATGAATCATGTTCCATATAAAAACAGTATTATATCATCTTCATTAAGGGATTATTATTCTCCATTATTCTGAAGATTGTCATCTGACTGCATTCCCTCCCAGATAAACCCTACTTAATGTATCTATTTTATTATTATTATTTACATAGTACATGGTCTTGCTTGTGTCCTGCAGCTTTGGTTTTTTGGTCAATAGGATGTAAAAGTATATAATGTGAACTGCCCGGAGTTCCTTCGGGAAGACAGCGCGGTATACAAGTTTCAAAATAAATAAAGTAAATAAATAAGAAGAATCTCAATATAACTCTTTCTTTGAGTCTTAGACGGTTACTTCACGTCCATCCCCATGCTGAGATGAAGTTGCTTCCGGGTTGAAATCGGTTGTTGTCACGTGATCTAATTCTGTCCTCCAGCTCCAGCGGCACCATGGCCCCAGCGGATGGCAGTGGCGGGACCCGAAGGGATGAGGGCGGGAAGGCATGCCGGAGGGCAGAACGTGCATCCTCCTCTCCTCCTGTGATGCTTTAGCTTTGCAGTGCCTCCCCGGGAAAAGACACCGCCTGCCTGCCTGCCCGTGCCCTCTCCCACTCGCTCTCTCCACAACCCCCAGACAAGCCCTGCGGTCCTAGCCTCAGCTCCCGGAGGAGGAGGAAGAGGAGGGCACAGGGTGCAGCCAGCCATGTCGTGCCTGCAAGCCCTCTCAGGTATTCAGAGGGGTCTCTGCCATGAGGCAAGGGAGGCAGACTAGTACATTTCTTCCCTAAGGCAGCAATACATTACGGAGGAACCATCAGCATTCCAGCTCCTGTCCCAAGATTCCTAAGCGAAAAAGGGGGGGGGGGAGAGTACCAGAAACAGAGTAATAAGTCCAACCGTTTAATACATCGATAGTTCACTGTCAAAACCTCAAAAAAAATTAACGGCGTAATAACATAAGATATTATCTTGCTTTGGATTAAGAGAAACTGCACATCCCCTCCTTGTGGAACGAGAGGCGAATTGAGGAGATTCCCAAGCTCAAGGAGGGGAATCTCTTGCCCCGCTTGGGGCACAGTTCTGGGGGCGTGGTCGGGATGAACTCGCTTCGTGACGACATGGACGTGAGGTTCTGTTCCTACATACCGGTCCACAGCGGGAGCGCGAACAGCAACGAGAAGGACATGAAGTATCGGCCTTAGCTACAAGTTTACCAATAACAAGCCCTTCCTTTTTTGCTTCGCCACAGGACCCAAACCTCTGGGAAGATGGAAAGAAAATAATTAGATTACAATTGTGGCAGAAAGAGATGTGTTGCCCTTAAGATGGGGACGTAGATTCCCCTGGTTGTCATGGGCAGATCTGTGGAGAAGAAGTGGCTTCATGAGTGCTGCCCTCCTTTAAAATGTCTGCATTTCGCCAGTCACTAAATTTTGAAGGCATTTCTCACTATGACTAAAAAACATAGTGTGTATATGAATAAAAACAACAAAAAAGACTAAAAATGTGGAAAGTCAAAAGTAGCGACTGCTTTACAAAACATTGCAAAGCGGTGACAGGTAATAAATGCACCTCCAGCATTCTACAACCTCCTCAGAGTGGCTGCATAAATGTTGTTTTCAGATGACAGTTCAAGCCATTAAGGAGAAGGCTGAGAACGGGCAGCCAGGCTGCAGCTGAGCTGCCACAAGTAAAAAGACCTTGTTTGTGGCTCTCCTGGCCTCAGAAGGCAGGGCCATTCTAAGCTGGGCCTGTAATGACGGGCCTAGTTATTGGGGAAGCCTGATTGTCCCTTTGCCTTTCCAGTTTCTCCTGCTGAAAGAAAGAAAAAAGTTTACACTTATGAAAACTTGAGGAAATTGGCTTCGTTTTTCTATAAGCAATGGAAGAAAAAGAATTATTTGGCACCATAACGGCATTTATTTTTTTTATTTTATTTTTAAAAGAAGGGGGCATGTGTTGCTCTGGTAATTGCGAACAAATCAATATGCAACTTGAACAGAGAGGTTTATGTATGTGGATATTTCTCCCACTCCAAAGAGCTGGCCAGATTTTGTTATAGACTTTTTGATCGCCGGTGTCGTCCCCCCCCCCCCCCCCGCTGTCTCTGGTTCCATTGGAGCCTATCCTCAAATGAGTTCTGTAATTGGATTCTGTTTGTGTCTCTTCTTTATTTCCTTTTTGTAAAATCATTAACCTTAGCCACCAATACCAAGCCTCATAAAGAAAGCTGTAGATTGTATACTATCCAGTAAAAATTGACTGTTACTTATCACATATTTGGGAGACAAAGAAGAAAAAAAATGAGAATGCATTGTGACCTTGAGCAAGGTCATCAAACTCAGGACAACAAGCCCAGTATCTCATAGATCACTTTGATACTAGCCAGAGTATGAAACACACTTTATTTTACAACACTGCATTCATATTCTTGCGTCTGATAGATAAGGGAGCAGATGATCAAATGAATCAATACAGGCACCCTGAATAGAGAAATAATTGCTGTGTATTAGTAAATAGAGATGGGCACGACTTAGCGGTATTCCCGTTTCCGTTTCCGTTACTCGGTTCCGTTACTCTACGGAAACGGTAACGGGAATTACTCCCCCAGACTTCGAGCTCGAACCGACGAACGAACAATTTTGGTCTGATTTGTCGTGCTCGTTACTTGCATCGCGAGATCGCGCGATGCCACACGCGGCACAGAAAAAAAGTTTTTAAAAGTTAAAAAAAGCAGGCGGGAAAATGCCTGCCGTGCCTCAGGCCACCTACCAGAGGGGTTGTTTCTGGAGGTCCCCGGCCTCCCCCCTCATCCCCCGTCCTTGGCTGCTCTGGTGGGACTCGCCGCAGGCTCGCAGCCAGCAAAAAGCCCAGTCTCGCCGGCCGCCGGCCGCCGCAATTAAAGCGCAAGCAAGCGGCACGGACGGCACAGGAAAAAACTTTTAAACTCTCCCCCCACCCATTCCCGGGCCAAAAAAGCAGGCGGAAAAATGCCTGCTTGACTAAGGGCGCAGGGCACCTACCGGAGGGGTGGTTTCTGGAGGGGGGGTCCCGCCTCCCCCCCGTCCTGGGCAGCCGGACTCGCGAGTCGCCATCGCCATGCCATGCGGTGCGGGCGGGGGGGATCCAAAATGGGGCGGCGAACGCAATATTGTTTTTGAAATCGTGGTCCAAAAACACACAAGCACAACAGAAACACGCGAAAATTTATAAACTGCCAGATTTTTCACAGTAGCAGTGGGTTTTTTCTTGCAACAAAATGTCTCTCCTCTCCTCCTCTGTCCTCCATTGATTTTATTTTATTTTATTTTATTTACACCTGCGCAGTGCGCAATGATGGGCTGGCCAAGTGGCCAGCCATGTGGGAGTGGACAACCATGCAAATTTCTGGAGCCATCCCACCAGTCGCATGGCCACTTGGCCATGGAGACTTCTGGGATGTGCCAAAAAGCCCCCTAAAACCTGCCCTAGCCCTAACCCTAACCCTTGACTCCGTACCCATACGTCACAGACTGTCTTCTTAGTGGGTCAGAGAAGCACCCAGAGGTGCAACCCACTAGCCCACCCTAACCTTACCCGTCACTAGCCGAACCCTAGCTCTTGCACTAAGCCACCTTAAAGCCAGATCTACTTGCTTGCATTGCACTACACGCAGCAAGTACAATTCCCTTCTGTGTGAGACATGGTGGTGCCAGAGCCTTGTGAAGGGCACGTATGACCCTATCACTCTCACACTGGTCTCACTGTCTGCACATTATGTTATGCAATATCCATATGGCTATTGCATAGCATTTTGCAGCAGCAGCAGGTGAGGAAGGGAGACCCCCATGTAGAGGGGTGTCTCTTGGAGCCTGCTTCCCCTTCCTAGTGGCAGGAGGCACCCACGGGTGCCTCCAGGAGCCCACTTTCCCTTTATAGCGGGCCAGAGGAGGCACCCACCCCACAGAGGTGCCTCCAGGAGCCCGCTACCCCCCCAAAAAAACCAGTACTAACGACAACGAAAAAACGAAAAAACGAACCGACTAATTTTTGCGAATTTTCGCGAAAACCGGAAACGACCCGAAATGGGACTGGCCCGACTAACGACAACTCTAAAAAATTTTTTTTCAAGTCGTGCCCATCTCTATCAGTAAATCAAATAAACTTGGATCATGAATTATAATGTGCAACGTATCACCTTTTCTTTCTTAAATGACATTGATTACTTATCTCCTTGTGTTCATTTTAGCGATACTGTGGAGCCTCGTGGTGCAGTGGTTAAACCGAAGTACTGCAGTTAAGATTCTGCTTATGACATGAGTTCAATCCCAACAGTCTGAGGTAGCCAGCTTAAGGTTGACTCTGCTTTCATCCTACCAAAGTTGGTAAATTGATTATTCAGCTTTCTGGAAGAGGGTGAGAGTATAGTCTGCATAGTTAAATTGTAAACCACACAAAGAGGGCTTTAATAGCTGCAGTAATCCCTGGCCTATCATGGGGGTTAGGGACCCGACCCAACCTGCGATTATGGAAAATCCATGATATGTGAATGCTGGGTCTGGTCTGGACTAGGGGGGCTACCTGGGGCCTTCTACACTTACCTGAAGCCTGGTGCTGCCCTGAATGGACCTCTTACAGGCTTCCTGGGCCTGTCAGAGGCTCCAGAAGTCATTTCCGGTGATGTGGAAGTCACTTCCAATTCACTGGAAACCACTTCTGGGGCCTCCGACAGGTTTGGGGCGATCCGGAAGGCACTTCCACTTTTCCGGAAGTAACTTCCAGTTCACTGAAAACCACTTCTGGGGCCTCCAACAGGCCCAGGAAGCCCATTGGAGGCCCATTCAAGGCAGTGCCAGGCCTTGGGTAAATGCAGAAGGCCTCAAACAGGCCCATGCAGCTTGACCTAGGGGCTTTTTGTTTCATATACTGTGGTCCTGCGATATACCGAGACGGCAGTATATGAAAGGTGAAATGGCAGGAAATGACTGCATGAAGCAGGATGTAAGCAGAATGTGCACTTTATTTTGCTTCTTATTTCACCTGTGCTGAATTTTTAATGAAACAAATCTTTGTGATATGAGTTCCTTGTCCAAGCAGGGCTGTGTTCTTGAGTTGTTGATTTACAATAACTCCATGTACAACCTTAAAGCCTATTGTACTTTGAAGACAAACACAATCTGCCCCCCGCCTCCAAAATGTGAACATTTTACTCTTGTCTTCCTAATTACATTAACTCTCCCTAATCAATAGGAAGCCACCTGTTTATTCCTCACCCATTCTTCAAAGGTTCATTATAGCTCACTGGAACTTCTGAGCCAAGTGGGAATTTTTTAATTGGGCATCCAAAAAACAAAATCTAGTTCATGTATGAATATAATTCTTGTTTAAAGTAGCCACATAGGACAAGGACAATAAGACTACTCTAGTTTTCAATATCTGGGTAAAGTAAAAATGCAAATAGGGGGTAATGTACTAGTTCCACTCTCTCCATCATTTATTTCTACCATCTGTTATACAAACAGCACAACATGGTGCCATGGCATACCTTATACCAGTTTTGGTTGTTTGTATTTGTCCTGGAAAAATGCAGAGAACTTTATCCTGGGCTGCCTTTGAAACCATTTGGGAAACTGTTGTTAGTAGCAGCCAGGCTTTTGAACATATGGATGCCTTCCTAAGATATAATAGTTCTGGGTTACCTGCACTGGCTTCCACTTTGTTTCCAAGCACAGTTCTGAGTGCCTCTTTGACACACAAAGGACAGAACTTTCAATATTGACAAATTTCAATACGGCCAACTTGAGCAGAGAGTACCATTACTGACATATGAATTCTCTCAATGACGAGAGAACATTAGTGACCTCAAGAACTGTATTTCCCAGTACAAACCTGACTGTTAATCCTGAAGGTGGTGGATGCATCTTAGTCTGGTGCCTCAGCTTTGACTATTTGGCTGCTACAGGGCTGTCCACCTCTGAACAGGCCGAGGTCTACATTTTCTGGCCCAAAGTGCCTGAGGGCTACTACACTAATACCTCTACTTAATTTATCCATTCCAAGCACATGCTCGTAAGTAAAAAAAATTGTAAGTAGAGCAGCGGTTTCCCATAAGAATGCATTGAAATCTGTTCCCTCTTAAATTGATTAATTGATTTTCAGTGCATTCCTTTGGGAAGGCTGACCATGTACACGTTTCCCTTGCACCTGCTGGATCTTCTGGCCAGTGGGGGGGAGCAGGGGACCATGCCGTGGCCCTTGAACTGCCCCACTCGGCTGAGACAGAGGGCTGGCAGACCCAGAACTTTGCTGGGGCAGTAGTGGCCTTGGGATGGGTAGGGAGGGGTGGAGAACGTATCCCCTCACTTTTTTTATTGGTGGCTGGCAGGCTACTTTTGAACCCTTTGCCGGCGAACGGTAGCCCGCGGTCTACCTGTTGTGCAGGACTGGGCTCGTAGAATGATAATGGTGTCATCTTCCCTGAAACACTCGACCTCCATTACTATGCTAAGGTATGCCTCTTGTGGTACTCCCTTTATTATGCAAGGCTTATCCCATGTGAGTTCATTTGGCAGGGACCTTCTCATATATTTTTTTTAGCGTTTGGGCAAAGAGTTCTCTCTTTTCCTAAGTGTTTTATTCTTTTAACGGTCCTGCATTAGTGGTTATTCTTGCTCCTGCTTCTGATACCAAGTGTGTATATGTGATGGCTTGGTCTTTCAGGGATTTTCTTTTTGTAAAAAGAAAGATACTTTTGTAATATATATACAGTATGGTTGTTAATTTGTGTGGTATTTGATATTGGGTGATTTGTTTTGTTTTGATCCTTTTGGATATGAGAAGCAATTTGTCAATTGTATTTAATTTTTTAAAAAACTGAACTCAGCTAAACTAACAGAACAGCTCACTTTGATCCAAAGCATACTTTTTAGTACACAACAGCAGAGTGCCGCTTAGCAATAGTTGAACAGGTGTTCAGCATTCTGTGATCTGTCCATGGTACTGAAGGACATACCTCTTATCGTCTCCAGTTTTACATACAGTGATTCTAAAAGAAAATGTAAAGAATGCCTTCTAAATTTGTTCTTTATTTAGGCTGTGTTGACTTAAAGAGCTGTCTTGGTGAGGCATTGTTATGCAAGACATTTCTTGCTCCTATGTGATGTTCAAATTTTTCACATTAAAGGCTCCCTAATTTCTGCCCATTGTATCTCCACAAAACATCCAGCAGATTGAATCTGAATAAAACCTTCCCTTCGAGAAGCATAATCCATATAGCAATGACATAATGAATGCCTTATTAGTTCAAAACTGCAGACAATCTAAACAAAGCAGTAGCCATTTGTCAAATTCAGCAAATTGTGTTAGGTCATTTTTTATGACTTGGTTCCATTGGTTCAAAGAAAACATTCCTTGCAGTCCCAGACCCAAAATAAGACTCCAACAAAAAATGTTGGATTAAAATAGAGCCACAACTATATTAAATTCTAGTAGGTAAAGGGGGGGGTGCTGCCATAGTGCAAGTAAGCATCAGGCCTAGATCACGCTGACCTGAGGTCCCAACATAATCTAGGAGAGTTTCTACCTGGGATGTGCTGTTATCCTTATTTAGCACCATTTCCAAATTCAGGGATAAATTTTCAAGGCAGCCATAACTACTCTAAGAGAACATAATATTATATTAATATTTAACTCAACCTGAACTCTAAATATTTATTATCAGGCTGCCCTGTGCCCTTATTGGGCCACAAATCCTGAAACTCACCTAGCCAACACCTTGCACTACCTGCCACAGCAAAGGGGTTATAGCATAAACCCCTTGCTCCCCAACAAGTCAACAACTTCAGCACACAGGCCCCTGTGCAGATCCCCCAGGAAGATCTCTAAGCCAAGGTCTGAGAGATGCACCCTATTGGGACTGTATAGCTCCAGTTACTGTGGAGAAATCTCTGGGTGGTTCACAACTGACCCCAAACCATTTAGCATGGCCTTACCAACCTCTCTGTTTTTGCATTTGGGGCACAGTCCATCTGGTTGGGGTTCCTGGCACCATGCCATCTCAAGCGTGGTATGATCAGGGACCATACCACCCGACTGTCGGGAATTGCCACTTAAATCTCTCCAGGTCAGCACTACCAGATCAAAAACTTGAAGGAGACCTTGAAATGAGGAGACAAATCATGGAGGTGTCCAAGAGGGATAAGATAGTAATCATGGGGGACTTCAAATATCCCCACATTGACTGGGCCAATGTGAGCTTGGGGCAAGAAAGAGAAACCGGGTTTCTCGACATGCTGAATGATTGTGCCTTAGAGCAACTGGTCATGGAGCCCACCCGAGAACAGGCAACTCTGGATCTAATACTGTGCGATACTCAGGACCTGGTCAGGGATGTGAATGTCACTGAGCCCCTGGGGAACAGTGACCATGCTGCAATCACCTTTGCCTTGCATGTCGGGGGAAGAGTGTTAAGCAAATCAGACACAAAAAACCTTGATTTCTGAAGGGCAAACTTCCCTCAGATGAGGAAACTAGTTAGAAATAAATTGAAAGGGTAGGTAAAAAGAATCCAATCTCTCCAGAGTGCATGGAGCCTGTTTAAAACAACGGTAATAGAGGCCAACCCTGAATTTTCACTGGAAGGACAGATTTTGAAGCTGAGGCTCCAGTACTTTGGCCACCTCATGAGAAGAGAGGACTCCCTGGAAAACTCCCTGATGCTGGGAAAAATTGAAGGCAAAAGGAAAAGAGGATGACAGAGAATGAGATGGTTGGACGGTGTCATCGATGCAACCCAAATGAATTTGACAAAACTCCGGGAGGCAGTGGAGGATAGGAAGGCCTGGCGAGCTCTGGTCCATGGGGTCACGAAGAGTTGGACACGACTGAACGACTGAACAACAACAACAACAACAAAATAGAGGCCCAGCACAAGTGCATACCACAAAGAAAGAAGAGCTCATCTAAGTCCAAGACGGTGCCGGCATTAGAGTTAGAGAGGCTCTAAAGCACAAGGAGAGGTCTTTACATAAATGGAAATCCTCCACAAATAAGGAAAATAAAATGGAACACAAACTCTGGCAAAAGAAATGTAAGAAGATGATAAGAGAGGGAAAGAAAGACTTTGAGAAGCACATGGCTAACAATATAAAGGGAGATAATAAAATCTTCTTTAAATATGTTAGAAGTAGAAAACCTGCCAGAGAACTGGTTGGCCCTCTGGATGGTGTGGGAGGAAAGGGGGAGGTAAAGGAGGACTTGGAAATTGCAGAGAAATTAAATGAGTTATTTGCATCTGTCTTCACGACAGAAGACCTTGGGCAGATACCACTGCCTGAACAGCCCCTCTTGACTAAAGAATTAAATCAAATACAGGTTAAAAGAGAGAATGTTTTAGGACTAATTGATAAATTAAAGATTAACAAGTCACCAGGCCCAGACGGCATCCATCCAAGGGTTATTAGGGAACTAAGAAATGAAATTGAGGATCTCTTAATGGTAATATGCAACTTGTCTCTTAAAACGGCCACAGTGCCATGGGACTGGAGGATAGCAGATGTCACACCAATTTTTTTAAAAGGTAGGAGGGGGGACCCGTGAAACTGCAGGCTGGTTAGCGTTACGTCTGTCCCAGGGAAGATGGTTGAAAGCCTCATCCAAGAAAAAAATCTTAAAACACATAGAAGAACAAATCTTGCTGAGAGAAAATCAGCATGGTTTCTCTAAGGGTAAGTCTTGCCTGACAAACCTTTTAAAATTCTTTCAAAAGGTCAACAGGGATGTAGATTTGGGTGAACCAGTGGATATAGTCTATCTGGATTTTAAGAAGGTTTTTGACACAGTCCCCCACCAAAGGCTGCTGAGAAAATTGAACAGCCAGGGGATAAGAGGGCAGGTCCTCTTATGGATTGAGAACTGGTTGAGATCCCGGAAACAAAGAGTAGGTGTCAATGGGAAATTTTCACAATGGAGAGAGGTGAAAAGCGGTGTGCCCCAGGGATCTGTCCTGGGACCAGTGCTTTTCAATCTGTTCATAAATGACCTGGAGACAGGGATAAGCAGTGAGGTGGCCAAGTTTGCGGATGACACAAAACTTTTCCATGTGGTAAAAACCAGAAAAGATTGTGAAGAGTGCCAGGATGATCTCTCCAGACTGGGGGAATGGGCTGCCAAATGGCAAATGCGTTTCAATCTAGCCAAATGTAAAGTAATGCATATTGCGGCAAAAAAAATCAAAACTTTATTTGTGAACTCATGGGCTCTGAGCTATGCGTGACAGATCAGGAAAGAGATCTCGGTGTGTTGGTGGACAGCTCCATGAAGGTGTCTACCCAATGTATGGCAGCGGTGAAGAAGGCCAATTCTATGCTAGGGATTAACAAAAACAGGATTGAAAATAAAACAGACAACATTATAATGCCATTATACAAAACAAAATGATAGTAAGTCCCACCTGGAGTATTGTGTACAATTCTGGTCGCCGCATCTCAAGAAAGACATAGTGGAACTGGAAAAGGTGCAGAAGAGAGCGAGTAAAACGATAACTGGGCTGGGGCACCTCCCTTATGAAGAAAGGCTAAAACATTTGGGGCTCTTTAGTCTGGAGAAAAGGCGCCTGAGGGGGGATATGATTGAGATGTACAAAATAATGCAGGGCATGAGTAAAGTGCATAGAGGGACGCTCTTCTCCCTCTCTCAAAATACCAGATCTAGGGGACATCCACTCAAATTGAGGGCTGGGAGAGTAAGAACAGACAAAAGAAAATATTTTTTCACTCAGCGCGTTGTTAGTCTGTGGAACTCCCTGCCACAGGATGTGGTGATGGCATCTGGCCTGGATGCCTTCAAAAGGGGATTGGACAGATTCCTGGAGGAAAAGTCCATCACAGGTTAAAAACCATGAGGGAGATGTATCATCTCCAAGCTTAAAACCGGGGTACCTCAAGGACCAGATGCAGGGGAGTGGTACCAGGAGACAGATGTCTAGTTTCGTCCGCTCCCAGACGCATCTGGTGGGGCCACTGTGAGATACAGGAAGCTAGACTAGATGGGCCTTTGGCCTAATCCAGCATGGCTCTTCTTATGTTCTTTTGCAATAACTTGAAGTATTAAAGCCTTGCCCAGCACATGTGTTAAGTCATTGCCACCCAAATGGACCAGCAAGACATCAATACATGCTTCTCAAGTACTCTGGGAAACCAGATCCGGAAATCCATCCCATGCCAGGCCTCGCAGGCCTTTCCACCCGAGCAACGCATGCTCACCCAAGGCAAGGTTCCGACTTCAAGTTGAACGCCGTGCATATTTAGCTGCCCAGAAAACATAAATGTGGCTGCAAATGACCACCCGAAGCCTTGCTCGGCAACATGGACCTGGAAGACAAAGCACAGTCAAAACCGACCCTAACATTTAGATAATGGCCGCACATAACCTTTGAATTACACAGAAGCCCATCTCCCCTTGCGTTGAATATCTTGAGCCAAATACCCCATACTCTCAGCAGTAGATGCTGCTCTGATTCTGAAAGAGTGATGGCCAAACAGCAGTGTTGCATCCCAAGCTTATCAAGTGCCATTGACTTCATCTTCCAAAACTGAAAATGGGTTAGGGGCTCCAAATTACTGTGTTGAAAAAGGAATCCCTCACCAGGGCCTCTAACGTCCAAATACGCTTTCAGTAAGGCCACTGGGCATATTGTTTTCATGAAACACGTTTGGATTTTAATCACTGTTCCCGTACCCCTTTGATCTGTTTTGGACCTGCAAAGGGTAATGAAAACGTATAAATTCACATCTCCCAACTGTAAAGCAGTCAGGAAAGAATCCAACTTAGAGCTGGCAATCAGCTTGCCAATACGAAATGCACCAAAAAGGGCTACTGATTCCGCTGCACTAAATAGCAAGCACTAGTCTGCCTAGCCTAAAACATTTAATATATGTTAGATATCATAAACCAAGTATGTTTTATCTACTCTTCTAAAAGTTACCTAGTTTCAAAAGCCTTATATATCTAAAACTAGTGCTTAATGGACTGCTAAGAAAAAGGGTGTTGCATCTTGGTCACTCGATTTTGCTTTGCATATAAAAGTCCCTGTCTTTGCCTGGCTACCATGGTTCTTTTAAAGATCTAACAAATTAGCATTTCAGGCTGTTTTTCACATTTCGGTTTTCCATTTTTCATATCCTGATAGTTAGTTAATACCTTGAGGTGATCCAAATACAGAGAACAAACTTCTACATTAGACTGGCCTATCTAGTTTTGACAGATATTGAACTAACTTAACAATAGACTTAACTGGTCTTAACAATACATTAGCTAAACAACTTAAAAGTCCTCCCTGATGACAGTTGTGCAGGCCCTGGTGATCTCGAGGATCGACTATTGCAATGCCCTCTACGTGGGGCTGCCCTTGACCCTGACCAGGAGGCTACAGCGGGTGCAAAATGCGGCAGCTAGGCTGGTGGTGGGTGCCCGTAGATACGAGCACTTCACCCCAATCCTGGCCTGCCTGCTTTGGCTCCCCGTTGTCCTCCCGATCAGGTTCAAGGTCCTGGTTTTGATTTTCAAAGCCCTCCACGGCTTGGGACCAGAGTACCTGGCGGAGCGCATCTCCCAAAAGGCATCCGGATCCAGACCCACGAGATCATCTCAGGCACACTCACTGCGGGTTGCCACACCCAGAGAGGCGCGGAAAATGCGCACTCGAGACCGCGCCTTCTCTGTGGTGGGGCCTTCACTTTGGAACCACCTCCCCAGTGAGCTGCGCCTGCTTTCGTCCCTGCCTGCCTTCAAGAAGGCCTTGAAGACCCTCTTTTTTAGAGAGGCCTTCAGCGACCTGTGAATTAGAGGGTTTTTTTTCCCTTGGGCTTGTCGCCATCATGTCTTTCGCTGCCTTATTGCTTGCAGTTTTAACTGTTGTTTTATGTGTTTTTACTCCTGTTAGCCGCCCAGAGTTCCCGTTGGGAAGATGGGCGGGATATAAGCTCATAAATAAATAAATAAATAAATAAATAAATAAATAAATAAATAAATAAATAAAATAATTTTAACTAACTTAACAGTTAATATTTCAGGCTATTTCCCACATTTCCATTATCCCATATCCTAATGAACAATTAGTAGCTTTAAAAAATCAACTTCAACATTAAACAAGCCTGTCAAATCTTAACAATATATTCAGTCCTAATAATGAGTTTTCAGTTAGATAAACCACTTTATTTAGCTTAACTAATATAGAATAGATATCTCAATAAGTTATATTTATGTGTTCTTCTAATAGATACATAGTTTGAACAGCTTTCTATCACCTAAAAAATATCTAACTACAACAGTTCTGTTAGGAATCTAACAGATTAGCACTATTTATATTTTAGGATGGTTTGTGCATTTCCATTATCCATTTCCCACATCATAATACAGTGGTACCTTGTATAACGTAATTACTTCGTTCCAAATCAAATTACGTTATACAAGTTTTCCGTTGTACAAATTGTAATTTCCCATAGGAATGCATTGAAACTGGATTTAATCCGTTCCAATGCGGTGCTAGGTTTTTTTGGGGTGAGGGGGGGCGGGTGGGCGGTGGTCCCCCGTGCAGGGTCTGCCGCCCCTCCTCTCCCCTCCCTCCTTCCCTCTTTCCCTGGGCGGCCGCAGGTGGTCGGGCGGAGGTGGCCGCAGGGGGGTGGGGTGGGGCGCTGCGCCGCTTGGCCTGGGGCAGCGGGCTTGGGCGCAGGACCGCGCCAGGAATCCCCCCGCTCACCTCTTGCTTGCCCCCCCCCGCCCCCCAGTTATTCCTGGATGCAACAACAGGCGGTGCGAAGAGGATTAAGAAGACACCCCCCAGTGGGTGTGGGTGTGGGTGGTTGTGCTCACATGCCATCCTTGAACCCCCACCCCACCCCCAGCCCCCAGCCCCATCCTGGCTCCTCTCTCTATGGCCAAATCGAGAACTTGGGCCGACATCTCCCCCCCTTCCTTCCCTTTGACTTCGGCTTGCGTCTCTCCCGGGACTTACGGCAAGACCCGCCATTCTTCTGCGAGGAGCTCCCCCCCAACCCCCCAGGAAGCTGGAAGGGGCAGCTTGGGGTGGGGTGACTTTGGGTGGTGGTGGAAGGAGAAGTCTGGGCAAGTCGGTGGCGGGCACGGGCGGAGGCTCCAGGCCGCGGCGTCTCCGTCCTGTTGCTTAGCAACACCGTGCGCCGGAACTCCCCCCCCCGGTGCTCACCCAAGCACTTCCGGTTTGGAGCAGGCAAGATGGAGGCAGCCGGAGGCATGGAGGCACCAGAGGGAGCCAAGGATTGGTAAGGGGTTAGGAGGGAGGAATGACTCCAGTTCTTCCCATTCACACCCGCACACCGAGAAGCGTGGATTAAGGGATGCCGTCCTCTTCCCGGGCGGCCGCAGGTGGTGGGCGGAGGTGGCCGCGGGGGGGGGGCGGATTTTTTTCCGTTGTACGGATTTTTCATTGAACAAACCCTCCGTTATACGAGGGTCTACTGTAGTCTATTAATAGCCCAGTGGTGAGGAACCTCTGACACCCCAAACAATTGGAGTGCTGAAGGCACACCACCACTGGCAAAGACCATCAAAATACAGAGATGGATGGATTCATTGAGACAGAGATTATGTTTTTGGATTTCTTACTTTCCTAATAAGTGAATTGCCTTCATAAGTTGTTTCCCTGTCTTATCTGTTGATTGGCTGTTGTAAAATTTCCAGACATTTCTTTTGTCTAACGCAATTTACAATATTCTTATGTAAGAAACACTTTTCCCCCTGCCCGAACAAGCTGGGTGCTCAGTTTAATGACCTTGGTAGGCTAGAAGGTTGAGTCAGCCTTGAGCTGGGTACTTTAACATATATATGTGTGTATGCACCATCCTGCAGCTAGGACCAGGACAGCTCATGTTTCATTCAATTTAGCATGATTCCTATGAAAGTACCCTTTGCTGTTCATGGAGAAAACACATTTAATCCAGTGCTTGGAAATCTGCAGCTACTTACTGGCAATTTGCAAAATGATAAATATGGCACAAAGCAAACATTACTGAAAGCATTAAGTGCCAAAAAATAAAGTGCATGATAAAATGCACTTGACAGATTTGACTTACTCGTTACAAATAGGTTCTTGTGGTATGACAAAATGCTGACTGGAAACAACAATGAAGAATGGAAGTGTTTTTTTTTTTTAAATTAAAGTTGGGAAATAAGAATACAGCTTTAAGTTAAATAGAAGGAACTTTTTGGCTAACTAATAGGAAAACCAAAAGTAAATATAGATTTATCAGGTATAGGTACATATGGAGAATAATATGCACAGATGTGGCATGCCATCTGTGGAGAAGCTCAGCAGAAAAATCACCAAAGGACTAATCAAGAATATTGGAGAGTGTGAAGCTGTTTCTTAAGGAAGACATTTTAGAATTTGACGCTTCTGGGGATTACACCAACTGTATTAAAACATGTTCTTTGATATACGGTTCAAGAGTAAAAACTAGTTATCTAGGTGAGAAGACTGTCCTTTTTTGTGATGATCAAATGCCTAACAAAACAAACAGCCATATTTATTCCAGTGACAGGAAAGAAAGGGTTGGGGTATTTTAAGACTCATCCAAAGGTGCATTCATCAAAACTCAGACTTATAAGACGGCTGGCATTTAAGTGAACTGTCAGCTACATATTCATTTATGCTATTGCAGGAATCAATATTGCATTCTGTTTTTCAGAGCCTGAGAAGAATGGGCTGTATAACTACAAGTGACATAACTGACGTATGACACACTCCTAAGCATATGTGTGTATATGTGTGTTTCGCAACTCAATATTTTTCCCCCCCCCCCCCCCCCCCAGAAAAACATGATGGAAAGTAGAAACCAGGCATAAAACCCATCAGGATAACATAAACATTTTATATAGTAATTGTGGGAAGTGGGAAGGAACAGAATAGGTGTTGTTACTTGCACCGTTTAGAATTATAGCTATTTTACTATTTCATTTCTAAAGGCTAGCTTCAGTAATAAATACCCTCTCATAAGAATAGAGAAGCATATTGCTGGATCCCAGCAACAGTGGATTAATCAACCTGTTTACAGAACTGTGTCATTCTTGTATGAGCTTATATTATACCAGCTCTGCCTAACAGCCATGGCACCATTCTGATATGTGCCAGGTGGCCATCACAAGTCCAACCTGATATTGACATCAAACTTTGCCTCAGTATTATAATAAAAATTGCCAGCCACCACTATAAAGAGGAACACCGTCAGCTTCCATTTGAAAGTGCTCCTGCTGCCTGCCACCATCACTGTCCACGATAAATTTTCCTATTTGGATGAAGAACCTTTGCTGGGCAAGAAAGAGTGGGCTCCATCCTAATCAGGATAAACAGGAAGAATCCATTACTTGTAAATAAATTGTAAATAAAGAGCGTCTTATGTCTTCAATTAGAGCCAATCCTAATATTCTGAAGAGAGGAGATGCAACTGTGCAAGTTTTTCAAGATTTTTCTAAAGAAACTGCTGATTGGCGTAAATCGATGAGACCAGTCACAATCATATTAAGGAAGAACAACTATCGCTATTCTTGGGGCCACCCCCTATTTTTGAAAATTTGGAAAGGCTCTGTTCAACATACTATTCACACTCTAGAAGAAGGCCAGCATCTTCTTGAAGCATGGAACATACAAGACGACCCAGGTTCTGTCTTTCTCCCCCGGGAACTTCAGTGGCAACATCAGGACAGTGAATTCTCTCTTTTTACTCCGACTCCAGGAATCTTCGATGAAGATGAAGAATATTTGAAACGCATTTAACTTACTCCTCTCTCTTTCCCCCTCTCTCACCTCCTATCATCCCCTTTGTTTTTCTTCTTTTACTCTTTTCCCCCCCTTTCCCTTCCACTTCCCTTCCCCCCTCTCCCCCCCTTTTTGTTTTTTTTTCTTTCTTTTTCCAATTTTAATTTTTGTTTTTGGGGTGTTTTTTTTCTTTTTTCTTTTTCATTATCCCTTTTCTTCCCTTCCCCCCTCCTCTCCTCCCTTCTCTTGTTTGTTTGTTTGTTTGTTTTTTGAGGGTGGTGGTGGTGGTGAGAGGGTGGTTTAGAAGGGGGTAGAATAAACTTATAGAATTTACAGTAACACGCTACTTAAGAGCTAATGAGATCTAGGCTGGCTAATGTCTGTGGACGACCTCCTCCCTCCCATCCCCTTGATGCACATGCTAAACAGTATGATAGCTGGTGGGGTGGGAGAAAAGAATAGTTTTTTTAGGGTGGAGGATTAGATTTATTTTAGTTTATTTTTTATTAATTGATGGTGTTTTTACTTTTGTATGCAAAACGGGACCATTCCAGAATATTGAAACTAAAAGAAATAGGTTATGGGAAAGTTTATAAAATTGGCAACGTTGAATGTAAAAGGTCTGGGGTCATTTTCGAAGAGAAATAGAATCGAAGCGATGATCAAAAGGCACAAAATAGATATTGCCTTTTTGCAAGAGACTCATCAAATAAGAGATGGTATTAATGAATTAAAAATTCCAAATGTTGATATTTATGAAAAAAGCTTTGGCACATCTAAAGCAAGAGGGGTTGCCATTATAATCTCAAGGAATTGTGAATGTGTTGTTGAAAATGTGGTAAAAGATTCAGAAGGTAGATATATAATATTGCAAGTTCTAATGGGGAAAGATCATTATACTTTGGTTAATCTGTATGCACCAAACGTTAACCAAGGCCGCTTTTACAATCTCCTTTGGGATCAGATTGAATTGGTTAAAAAGGGGTATTTAATAATGGCAGGGGATTTCAATATGGTTTTAGATAAAATTAAAGATAAATCGGTATGTAAAAAGGAAGAGTGGAGGACAAGACATACAACCCTAGCAAAGTTTATAAATACAACAGGATTGAAGGATGTCTGGAGAGAACTGAAAGGAGATGAAATAAAATACACCTTCTACTCACCAGTGCACAAAACCTATTCTAGGATAGATTTTGTGTTTGTTTCACAAAGCCTAATACCCAAGATAAATAATACCGAAATTGAGATCATAAAAACATCTGATCATGCTTTAATGTCGATTGATTTAGCAACAAATAAAAATTATAGAGAAGCTAAAAGGTGGAGAATGAATTTAAAAATATTTCAACATCCAGAAGTGCTGGAAAAGGTTAAAAAAGATTGGTTGGAAACTTGGGATATAAACGAAAAGGCAGGTAGCCAAATGCCAATCATATGGGACACCCTGAAAGCGGTAGCTAGAGGCCTTATCATAAAAGAAAATATTAAAGCTAAAAAACAGGAAGAACTCAATAAAAGAAAATTAGAAAAATTAATAGCAGATTTAGAATCCCAATTCTTTCTTACTAAGGATAATAAGATACTGAGGTTGATTGAAGCAAGGAAAAAAGAGTTAGAAGATCTAGATTTACAACAAACACAAAGGAATCTTCTGTACCTAAAAAGAATTTTTTTTTTGAATACAGCAACAAGAACTCAAAACTTTTAGCCAGATTAGCACAGAAAAGACAAGACAAGAATACAATAGGGATTATAAAAGACTCCTCAGGTAAGACATGCACACAAATGAAGGAAAAGTTGTTAGCTATACAAGAGTTTTATCAGTTGTTATACACTGCAAAAAATAAACCTAAGGAGGATATAGAAAGGTACATCACTAAGAATTTAAAGAGGGTCTTGGAACAGGAAGATATGCTGGAAATGGAAAAGCCTATTACAGACCAAGAGATAAGCGAGGTAATAGACAAACTAAAGAATAATAAAACGCCCGGAGTGGACGCTCTGGGACCTGAATTTTACAAACTTTTTAAAGCGGTATTAATACCTAAATTAAAGAAGCTATATAATGAAATTTTGGATGGAGAACAAATTCCGAGATCTTGGACCCATTCTTTAACTATTTTAATTCCAAAACCTAATAAAAATTTAATAGATATTGGGTCATACAGACCAATATCCTTATTAAATCAAGATGCTAAGATTTTCACAGCAATTTTGGCTAAAAGAATGAATAAATTTATAGCTAAATATATTAAAGAGGATCAATGTGGTTTTATCAAAGGTAGACAAATGGCAAATATTATTAGAAGAAATTTTAATGTTCTTTATGAAATGGGAAAGAGTACTACTAAAGCTGGGATGTTATCTCTAGATCTTTTTTAAAGCTTTTGATTGTGTTCAATGGCCCACATTAAAAATATTGTTAAAAAAATGGGGATTTGGGAAATCCTTTTTGGGAGTAATAAATCAACTATATTCAACGGGCACTTCCTCAATAATAGTTAATGATGGATTGACTGAACAAATCACCCTAGGCCGAGGAACTAGACAAGGATGTCCTCTTTCTCCAGTCCTTTTTTGTATTGTTATAGAGCTCCTGGCAAATGCCATAAGGGACGATAAATCTATTAAAGGTATAGGGAAGGATGGGGCAACTAAAATCAGTTTATTCGCGGACGATGCTCTTTTGACTATTGTAAACCCAATAGAGAATATTCAAAGAGTAAAAACTCATTTAGAAGAATTTGGAGAAATAACAGGATTATGTGTAAACTGGCAAAAATCAGAGAGTTTATTGTTCAATTATGGAAAACATGACTTAAAGATGATTGAAAAATCTGGACTTAAACCGGGAAAAAGCATTAAATATCTAGGATTGGAACTCCATAAAGAATTTACTAAAACTAAAGAAAGAAATATTTCGAAATTAGAAGAAGAGATGAAAAACAAATTATTATCCTACTCTAAACTAAAATTATCGTGGTTTGGCAGAATTGCATTGATAAAAATGAAAATACTTCCAAAAATTAACTTTATTTTTAAAATGTTACCGGTTCAGTTTTTAGAAAAGGAAATTAAAACTCTCCAAGACATGATAAATAGGTATTGTAATGCAGGGAAAAAATCAAGAATAAATAAAAGACTATGGTATAGATCTCAGAAAGAAGGAGGAATAGGTATACCCAATATAAAAAAATTATTATATAGCCAATCAACTTAGTTCTTTGGGGGAAATTCTTTTTAAACCACAGAAGCTAATATGGTGGGAGCAAGAGTCTTTGGATATAAAGGGGGAAATAAACACATTTTTATTCACGGAAGTTAAAAACAAAGTAAAGATTGACAACCCCCTATTGAATAGTTTAATTGTTACATGGAGAACATATAGGAAAATCTTGTCTCCGAAGGGATCCCCACTGGCTTTAGTTACTGACTTGGAAAGCTTTCCAGACAACTTGAAGCATTATTTGGAGTTATTTAAAATTAAGAAAATAGCTAGACTAAAGGATTGGATGCTCAAGATTAAAACAATTCAGGATATAAAAAATATTTTGCAACCCAGTGATTTAACATGGTTAAATTATATTCAACTAGGAAAATGGATGAAGGACTGGGGAAAGAGGAATAATCAAATCAGAGAATGCACAAAATTTGAACATTTCCTATTATCGCTTGAGTCTGAACAGGAAAATTCAGAGAAAGGAATAACATGTAAAATATATAAAATATTAGGGGAATTATCAGAAATGAACGAGTTAAACACCTTGAGAGAAGTTTGGAACCAAGACCTTAATGTACAGATAGAGAAAGAAGACTGGAAGAAAATTTGGAACATGAGAATTTTGAGATCATTATCGGTCAGGATAAAAGAAAACTACTTCAAATTGGTTTCTAGATGGTATTTAACCCCAGTAAGACTAAATAGAATGAATCCTGCTTACTCTAAGATATGTTGGAAATGTGAAAAAGAGCTTGGTACTTACTTGCATCTTTGGTGGGAATGTGAAATAGTCCAAAGGTTCTGGAAAAAAGTGTTTTTAGAGCTAAGTAATATGATTAAGATGGATATAGATTGTAATCCAGAGATAGCATTATTATCATTGTTAACAAGTAAAGATTATGTTGTTACAACAAAGGAACTAATAGCAAATTTTATGACAGCTGCTAGATTAATTATAGCAAAAAACTGGAAGTCAAAACTAGAATTCAAGATGGAAGACTGGTATAATGAACTTTGGGATATAGCTATAAACGATAAACTGTCCTGCAGTTTAAAGGTTAAACGAGGAGAAATGAAAAAAGACATTTTCTACGATATCTGGGGTAAATTTTTAGATTATGTACTAGTCGAAGGAAAAGGGAAAGAGTCCACGAATATCTCACAACAATTCTGGAGAAGAGAACTTTAAGAAGACTACTAGAAGAATAGAAGATGGAGCAACGAATAAGAATGTATGGATGGCCCAGTGGGATGGGGGTGCACTTATATTGTTTGTTGTAGTTTTTTTTTTTTACTTTCATTTTCTTATGTTGTATGTAGTTTAAAATTTAATAAAAAACATTTTTAAAAAAAAGACGGCTGGCATTTAAGTGAACTGTCAGCTACATATTCATTTATGCTATTGCAGGAATCAATATTGCATTCTGTTTTTCAGAGCCTGAGAAGAATGGGCTGTATAACTACAAGTGACATAACTGACGTATGACACACTCCTAAGCATATGTTTGTATATGTGTGTTTCGCAACTCAATATTTTTCCCTCCCCCCCCCCCAGAAAAACATGATGGAAAGTAGAAACCAGGCATAAAACCCATCAGGATAACATAAACATTTTATATAGTAATTGTGGGAAGTGGGAAGGAACAGAATAGGTGTTGTTACTTGCACCGTTTAGAATTATAGCTATTTTACTATTTCATTTCTAAAGGCTAGCTTCAGTAATAAATACCCTCTCATAAGAATAGAGAAGCATATTGCTGGATCCCAGCAACAGTGGATTAATCAACCTGTTTACAGAACTGTGTCATTCTTGTATGAGCTTATATTATACCAGCTCTGCCTAACAGCCATGGCACCATTCTGATATGTGCCAGGTGGCCATCACAAGTCCAACCTGATATTGACATCAAACTTTGCCTCAGTATTATAATAAAAATTGCCAGCCACCACTATAAAGAGGAACACCGTCAGCTTCCATTTGAAAGTGCTCCTGCTGCCTGCCACCATCACTGTCCACGATAAATTTTCCTATTTGGATGAAGAACCTTTGCTGGGCAAGAAAGAGTGGGCTCCATCCTAATCAGGATAAACAGGAAGAATCCATTACTCACTTCCATCTCTGGGCATTGGTAGGAGATATACCCTGCTGATGGCTTGTCCATGGCAAAGCCTGCATCTCAGAGGGTACAATTAGAGGTGGGTACAAAACAGAAAGCCCATGGCTCGGGTTCGCCTGTTTTGGGCCCACCCTTGGTTCGCTTTGGTTCAGGTTCATATGATTTTTTTTTTAAAAAAATTGTGTGAACCCAAACCGGTTTGGGTCAACTTACTGGGCAGCGGCAGTGGCATCAGTGGGGGGGCGATCCTGGCCCTGGCAGCAAGGGCTTTTTGAGGCGCTGGCCGCAAGCCAGTGCCACTCTGGCTTGTTGTTGTTGTTGTTGTTGTTGTTGTTGTTGTTGTTGTTGCTGCTGCTGCTGCTGCTGCTGCTGCTGCTGCTGCTGCTCCTCATGATGATGATGATGATGATGATGATGATGATGATGATGATGATGATGTTTCTTCAGGCACCTACCGCACGTCCCCTGGGGCCGGGCCGGGGCTGATTCTTTATTTTTAATTTTTTCTTTATTTTAGAGCACCAACCCGGCCACCCCTAGGGCCAAGTCGGCGCGCCTTTTTTGTTTGTTTGTTTTTAAAGCACCGAGCACAGGTTTATTTATTTATTTATTTATTTATTTATTTATTTATTTATTTATTTATTTTACAGTGCTAACCATATGGCTCCTGGGGCTGGGTTGGCGCTGGTTTTTTTAATTATTATTTTTCTTTATTTTAGAGCACCAACCCAGCCACCCCTGGGGCCGGGTTGGCACTCCTTTTTAATTTTATTTGAATTTTTTTTTGGGGGGGGAGAGTCCCCAGCTGGGGGCTTTTTCAGGCACTGTCTTGGGGCCAGCGCCTCTATTGGCCTACATTCCACGCCAGGACCAGGAGGACTCCGGCGACGAGGAAAAGGTAGGAGGAGACATAACGAACAATGAAGCGAACAAAATGGGAATTTCTGTTTCATTTCATTTCATTTTTTATTAATGGGTTGGTTCATTATTCATTTCGTTAGCTCACAAAACAAATAATGAATAACAAAATGAATTAAAAGTTTGTTTTGTGCCCATCTCTAGGTACAATGGCTGGTTTATACCTCAAGCTTTCCCCTGGAAATTCCTTCTTTAAATGACATAGGAGATAAACATGCTTTCATGCTATCCTGGAATGTCCTTGAGGTCCTACATCATAAATGAAGTTGTGTCCCATTAAGGCATCCATAATCCTATGTACTTCTTTTCACTCATTTTCCAGCATCAGCTAATGTCAAGTCTGAAGTGTGCTCATTATGGTGTCTTGTATCCTGGAGAGGTCTCCATCTTTACTTCCTAGTACTGTAAGAGAATAAACAGCATGCCACAACACAGTTTAGTGAGTGAGGTGACTAAAGGCTGTGCTACTACAAAAGCCCACCAGGTGAATGGGAGATTATCTGCACTTCATTGGACAAGAGAAGTGCCAGCTCTCTGATTAAATTTCCAAAAGGTACACGCTGCCTCCGTAAAAGGAAAATGAACACTCTAAAGATGCTGACAACTAGTATGCAATTACACCTAACAGCTTCATGTAAATTGTTCATATGTGTCTGTTTGATATATTTGCATTGAATCTGTCCCAAGCTATTCTGCTCTTAACCTCGTTTGGGTTTCTTTTCCAATCAACATTTTTTCTGGCTTGCAAGAATCAAATTAAACATGTATTCCAACATCCTGCAGTGGCATCTGAATACATCTGTTCTTTGAGATTTTGCCAAGTTTCTTCATTGAAAAATTTGAATTGTACATTCTGGGAATTAAGATGCATGAGACGTGTATGGAATAATGGCTCTTCATCCAAAAAAGCAATCCTCTTCCCAGAATTTCTACTCAAGAACCTGACCTGAGTGAATATCTAGCTAAATATTCTGTCAAGTCCTTTGTGCCACCCCCGCCACCTGGAAATAAAAGGCAAGACAACTTTTTGGGGAAATGGGCCACAAATTTATTAACAACTTAATAAACCTGTAAATGGGGACCTGACCCATAGTGCAAGGGATAATGGATGGCCAATGAGGTGCCTCTTGCCCTGTATTTAAATCATGAGTTGGCTGCATGTGCTCTCCCACATGATGAGCAAATGTGTTGGAACTAACACTGACATCTGGGGCATGAACCTTTGGAATTGAACTGCCAGCAGGTCATGCAGATGTGAACCACCTGGCCCACCACTGGGAAGGCAGAAGCGGACCTGTCCCACCCTCTGAACAAGGTGACCACTGTCAAACCTCTCAGCCATCAACGGTCGAGATGGAGATATAACTTGCATCCATAAGGGGCCATGCAGCATGTCCCAGTGCATGGTCGGGTGGCATGCTGCCCTCATGCGAAAGCCTTCATTGTATTGGAGCCAGGCAGACCCCACAAAATCCATGTGCACCCTATGTATGGTGTCCAAGTACAAAAAAAGGCCAAAAGCACAGGGTGAAACTCCAACCAGGAAGAAGCCTCTGGCATGTTATCTTTCACTCTCCCTGGTGCTGGCCAGTCAGGAACTGTGCAGGGACATGCATCATTCCACCTCCCTGCCTGATTGGCCAGCACCATGGAGAGTGAAAGATAACATGTCAGAGGCTTCTTCCACATTGGAGTTTAGCTTCGCGCTGCCCAAAACAAGGTAAGAGACTAGTTGATTTTGTTCTGGAAGGTGGATCCTGGTACCGAAAACCAGCTGTTCTGCCATGTTTCATTTTGGAACATGGAAATGAAATGCCCATGTCTAGTTAGCACCAGATTTATTTATTTATTTATTTATTTATTTATTTATTTATTTATTTATTTATGTCACACCATTCTCCCCATGCTCCTTTCTCTTGTTTCTCCAACGACAACTTCCAAAGTGTTTCCATTACTAACTACTTATAGAGGTAGCAGCAGCAGCTCTGCTAGCACTGCTAGTACCACCAGCAGCTGTAGCAATTGCAAGCAATAGCTTTTTCAGAATT
Source organism: Phrynocephalus guinanensis (assembly GCA_037367245.1). Lineage (NCBI taxonomy): Eukaryota > Metazoa > Chordata > Lepidosauria > Squamata > Agamidae > Phrynocephalus > Phrynocephalus guinanensis. Next base: position 152,455,452 of record CM074733.1, on the reverse strand, counting down.
AACCCAAGTGAAAAATACCATGAAAGCACAAGACAGTAAGGAGACTTTGAAAACCAATGTTTTCAACTTCCCAAAAGAGTGGGTCCTAAAAATATTGGTTTTTATTGGTTTGCCTCTGTCAGGTGACCATTTAACCCATTTATTTCAAAATCTTTCCCCATATTCTTCTGGTTCTCTGCTGACATTCTGCCAACCCCATTCTTTGGCCTCCATCTCCTATCATCACTCAGCCTAGTCTTTCCCCATCTTCTCTTCCCTCACCACTGCTGTTTCTGTCAGCCTCATCCTGTCTTTCCCCTCTTGCGCTCACTGCTGCCTCCACCACCATTCACTTTCCTTCTCTCCCCCACCCCACAACAACTCTGCTAGCCCCAGTCTTTCTTGTTATTATCCTGGCAGCCTCTGTGTTTAATGCTTGGGCCTGAATGGTTGGAAGTGCAGTGACACTCTTTCTGTCTGCTAGTTCTTTCATCTTCTTTTTCTTAACATTTGTCCCACTTGGTGATGGGGTCTGCTATTCTTGTTTTGGCCTTCCAGTTGGCACGGTCATGGGCTAGGTCCTAGTGAACCTGAAACAACTGCATATCATTGTCAAGAGTATTCATCCAGCTGTGTTTTGGTCATCCTGTCATTTGAGATCCTTTTGGGCCAGAATTTCCTCATTGGCATGCAAGACGTGTCCATACGAATGCAATCAAACTTCATGCACATGATCCTTTTGCTTGAGACTGGAGGTCCATCACAGCATTTTTGTCTCCATGACACCAAGTTGACGTTCAACTTATTTAGTCACCGGCCTGCATTCTGCACCATAAAGCATGATAGGTCAAAAAATAGTGTGATAGATCTTTGACTCTAAATGGTCGGTGGTCTTTTTGTTGCACTTAATGTTCAATGTTGTATGCCATTTTGACCAGGCACTATTGATCCTTGATGTGATTTTACAATTCAAACACCTGTCAGCTGTGATCGTGAAACCAAAGTATTTCAACTCCTCAGTTCTGGTCCATTTATGTGGACCATCCCACACTCATTTGGGGCAGTTGTCCAATATTTATTTATTTATTTATTTATTTATTTATTTATTTATTTATTTATTTATATTTGTACTTGTTAACCACCTGATTTTCCCTCAGGAACTCTGGGCGGTGTACAACAAATTGCAAAAACAAACAACACAACCAAATAAAACATACAATAAAGAGCCAGGTCTTTTAAGCTCTCCTAAAAGCCAGCAGGGACTCCAGCATTCTGACCTCTGTGGGCAGTATGCTTCACAGTGTCAGACCAATCACATGGAAGGCCAGTTGTGGGTAGAAACCCTTCAGGCCTCCCTTGGTGTGGCTACCAAAAGCAAAAAGTCCAGCAACGCTCTGGTGTGGCACAAACAATTCTTGGGGGCAGATTAGTGGAAGTGGAGTCCAGATAGGACCGGGTAGCTTCTAAATTGGATTCTGTCTTTCCCACATTCAGACACAGGTCAAACCTTGTTAGGTGGCCACTCCATACTTGGGCTTGGCACTCAAGATCTGCCTTACTCTCTTATACAATCATGATGTCATCAGTGTACAGGAGCATCCAGGGCACTGATTTTTGCAGATCTGAAGTGATTTTTTTTCCATAACCAGAATGAAAAGAATGCCAATAACCAGAATGCTAGTTATTTATTTAAAATATTGTTATCCCAAATTCCTCCTTTAAAAGGTCCAAGTCAGACTCCATCATTAAAAGGCAATATTTAAAAGTATAAACAGTAACTATATAAATACAGTGGACGCTTGTATTACAAACGGTTTGTATAACATAAATTTTGTACAACACTTAAAATTTGCTTAACAGAATCGCCTATGGGGTGAATCCGTACAACATAAAAATGGTTATGATTAGGGATTACTCTGTTTTTAATGCATTCCTATGGGAAATTTGTATAAAGGAAATTTGCTTAACATTATTTCATTTGGAACAAATTAATTCGTTTATACTAGGTACCACTGTACTAGAAAGGGTCAAATACTGCACTGCAATACAGTAAACAAAAATAATACAAAAACACATTCAAAGCAGTAAGGCGCAATCATCCATGTAACTGCCTCACTTGGGGAAAACGAGCCTGAGTATAGAGATGTCAGTGGTTGACCTGAGCTGGGTGCTGCAGTATGAGATGAGTGTGGTTTCATGCATGTTATGAATCCAGGGGTGAACACATAGAAAGGATTTAAATCTTAGCCAGTCCTCAAACCTCACATTTTCCTGTGTTGCTGGTTATTGTTGGTCAGCAGATGAAAAGCCTGCATACAGAGTTAGACCACTTGGTGAATTTCATACATGAGACATTTGAACTATTCCAATTGCCACATTTATACTAGGACAGTTTTCCCCCTGTTTCTAGAGCAATTTTGCTTTTCTGTAGGAGCAATTTCTGAAAAGGAAATGAAAGTAAAGTTCAAGCACTCTTGTGAATTATGCATGCATGCCTACCGAGGTCACAGATTTGATGACTTAGCTTATTTGGCAGGAATCGCAATTTCATCAGCGATGTTTTGACTGAATGAAAAGCAAAAAAAAAGGGGGGGTAAAAATAAAGACAAACTGGTTTTAATCTTGTAAAGTTAATTCTTAGAAATAGATACTTGGAAATGTGTTGACATTTGAAGGGATGCAATCTATTCTTACGACAATGAGCAAAGTTTTGCTCTCACATAATTACGAAGATGATTCTCCTTTCCCCCCTTTCCTTTGCAAAGATTAGAATTGCATCCTTTTGTCCTGCTTAAGTCCCTGACAGCATTTTGCACTTTTTCAAATTTAAAGGCCATATAGATCAGAATGCCCTGTTTGTTCCTTCCTCATTTTAAGATGTCATCTGACAAAATCTAGATGTATTCATTGCATGGGATCAACTTTTCTTTCATTGATGCTAAGCCAATGCTTGCTTATGAAAGCTAATTCAATCTTTTGCTTGCCATTATCCCCCAGAAGAAATAATAGTTTAGGAGAAAATGTTGTTTAATTGCCTTCTCTAATGTTGCTTTTCTAACGGCATGTCTCTATTGCAGCCATTTGGGCAAACTCAGCGAAGGAACAAATGCCTCTGAATATTGCAGAGATGACATTTTGCACAAAATGGACTGGGGACATCCAAAGCATTGTGCCCGGCATTCTCCATCATAGAGAAGGCTCCATCTTGGAGCCACAGATGGTTTTGTACTACAACAAGTCAGAAGTCATGATTATGTGCAATGCTGCCAGGGCCTCTGGGAGTCATAGTTCAAGGATATTGGAGAATCACAGATTATGGGGATCAAAGACCAGAATCATGTTCCAGCAATTAAGCCACATAGCTTCAAAGATTTCATCAGTCACAGCTATGTCATGCCCATTCTTGGGAGAATTAAAAGCTTCCTATTCCATTCCTCAACCACCACAACCAGATTCCAGGGGGGCTTCAGATCTCCTTTATCCTAGGAAGACTTTGGGAACCACAGAACAAGGTAGAGGACAATTTAAACCTGCAAATCCATTGCCTCTTATCACAACCATGATATGAAGAGCATGACCAGCAGCTGCAATTTTCTGGCTTTAAATCATCCCATGTACCCCAGGGAATGGGGAGCTTCCATGTCCCCCATAATTGCCATGGCACGGCCACAGCCACAATGTCATCCGGGTTGCATGGTGTAACCTGCCTCAACTAAAGTTTGATGTTTCTTTCATTTCTATCACACTTTACTAATCAAGGAATGGGAGAAAACAAGTTAGAGTGAAAACACAACAAATTACAAAGTTCTGGAAAAAAACACTAAACATATAATAGTAAATTGAAAAGATTATCAATACTGGTATTTAAAAGCCTTTAAAAGACACATAGGTCCAGCATCCACAGGGGACTAATCTTGCCCAATTTTGTTATAAAAAGCCTGACTGAAAAGGCAGGTTTTTAACTTCCATCAAAAGGATAGAAGCAAGGGGGGCGTCCATCTAACTGCTTGAGAAGAACATTCTGCTACCTGGGAGCAGCCACAGAAAATGGTCTCCCGTGTGTCCCCATTAAACACTTCTGTGATGACAATGGGACCAAGAAAAATGCCTTCTCTAGAAATCGTAGGGGCCAAGAAGAATTATAGAGGAAAACACAGTCCTTTGGTTAGTCTGGAGCCAAGCCATGTTGCACCTTATGGGTAATAGACAGCACTTTGAATTAGATCTAGAAATGCACTGCCAGCTAGTCAATCTGTTGTAACAAGTGTGTTATATATGGTACTCCCTGTAACTGGCCCTGGCCAACAGTCTGGCTGCTGCATGTTGAAACTAGAGATGAGCTCAAAAAAGAAAAAAAATAACATTTCATTTTGTTTCATTTCATTTCATTATTAACATTTTTAAGAAAATTTTCATAATACAATGAAACAATACAAAATGATTCATTATACTATATGGCTCTTCCCTGGGACCTAGAGGCAACCAATTTTGTGGGTAGCTCAAGAGTTGGTGCAACAGGTTGTAAATTGCAATCTGGTGCAGAGAGATGGGACCTAGGAACAGATGGTGTACCAGTAAGATATTATGGTCTGTCTGGGAAAAGCTGAGCTGCCAGGTAGATCAGTGCAGAATATGATTTGATGGTGATTGGGAAAGATCCCATGCAAAAATCATATGAAATCAAGATGATACGGTAAGATCCGGCTTCATTTATCCATAAACCTCTTTTATTTAAATTTAAAGAGAGAGGATTGGCTGGCAATGTACAGCCCATTAATTGCAAGGAGCTGCCATATGCCCAGATTTAGCCTCAAAGAACCCACCTCCCCCAAAATCTATTTGTTTGAATATAGTGGTGTGAGATAACAGTCATTTAGCTCATTATTTGACAAGCCTTTTCAGAATTGGGGCTCCCAATGGTAAAGGATGGGGTTTCATTCATTCTGAAACACAGAGTTTGCAACTTGGGGGGGGGGTCTAACTTGGCTTCCAGAGGCCATGGCAGCTACTGAGGTCATGAATGTATTTGCTTCCTCCCAGTTTCAAATGGTGCAGCAAGAGTTCACCTCCTTTAAGAAGGTGAAACCTTCCCAACATGATCTATACCTTAATGAACTTCTGTTTAGAGTTCTGTAATGAAAAGAGTGTGTAGTGTTTTTAGAGCTTGTCCAGAAACTGGAGCTCATACAAAATGCAGCAGCCAGATTATTTACTGCAGCTTGCAGACCATAAAGCACCAGTCTTTTACCAATTCCCTTAGCTTCAAGTTCCTTTATGGGCCCAATTCAAGATGTGTATCATTATCAGTGTTTTGGAGCCAGGATATCTCAGGGAACACTCCTTGTCATGTTCCCAAAATCTTCTGCTTTCATCAGAAATTCTATCATGTGTCCCACTACCAAGATAACAGAAGTTGGTGGCCGCATGGGGTTGGGTCTTTTATATGGCTGTACTATGGAACTCCCTCCATTACAAAGTCATTATGGCTGTGCTGTATCTTTATTTAGGTTTAGGTAGCTATAAATGCATATCTTTTTTTAAAAAGTCTCTCTTTTGGTGAATTTCAAATAATTTTATTCCCCTCTGTGGGTGCCACTGTTGGCACTGCTACGGTGACTGCTTTGTTATTTAGTTTTATTTTAAAGACGTGGGTTGGAGGTGTAAATCTTGAATGGCTTTCATCTTGTCACACTGAATGAGAAACTGCAACAGACAAAGAACACAGAGCAAAAACAAAGCCTCCTAATGGTAAAATTGTGTTTTGTTTCTCTGTGTGTGTCAGCGTTGGAGAAATTGTGCATTTGTGTGAGTGATTTCCTTTCCATGGTTGTGGCAAATTTCAAACTATGATGGCAGCTTGTTGTTGCACAGACTTTCTGTATATATGATAGACAATTTTAATGTCTGACGTAGCTCCTCTTTCTTTGTCTGTATCATTTCTGGATGATATTCTGCATTGCTAATTTAGTTTTGATATGCTAGGCCAGTGGTGGCGAACCTTCGGCACTTCAGATGTTTTGGACCACAACTCCCAGAATTCCAAGCCTAGATAGCCAATGACAAAGGACTGCGGGAATTGTGGTCCAAAATATCTGGAGCGCCAAAGGTTCGCCACCACTGTGCTAGGCTTAGCCAAACAGATCAAACGGACCTCTTGCTTGCTGATTTGATGTTCTGCTTGGCATTTAGTTAGGTCAGGTATAAACATTGGCAGCAGGTGCTGCATCTCCAAATGAATGAATAATATTGATTTGCCTACAATTAAACAGCATTAAATAACATTATAACCTGAACCAAATCCTAAAAGCAACCATATATTTTGCATATTATATTCAACCTTTCATGGAAACCTTTAGATCCTGTTTTAAGCAAATAGGAGGGCAGATTCATTTATATACAGTTAGAACTAAAAAAAAAGGTAAAGGCTCCCCCCGCATATGCATGCTAGTCTTGTCCATCTCTAGGGGAGGTGCTCATCTCCGTATTCAAGCCAAAGAGCCAGTGTTGTGTAAGTCCATGGCTACATAGCCGGCATGGCTGCAAGGAAACTCTATTTTACCTTTCCACTTTTTATGGCAGTACCTATTTATGTACTTGCCTTTACATGCTTTTGAACTGCTAGGTTGGTAGGAGATGGGGTTATCAGTGGGAGCTCACTCCACTGCGTGGCACCCGTGATTCGAACCGCCAAGCTGCTGACTTTGCAGTCAACAGTTTCGGAGCCTTAGTCTGCTGAACTTAAAGACTGGGCCAAACTTAATTTTATGGACATTTATGTCTTATGCATTTTGTTCTCACTTTTTTTCATTATTGCATGCAATTGCGAGACTATCTTTTGCATGTTGCAAATTTGTTTCTTGATGGTTAGGTTTCTTCACTTAGATTGGTTGAATGTCAGCAATGATGCAGTTTCCAAAAGAGGTGAAGAAATGCCCAGATTGAAAATATTTAACAGAAAAGGAACTAAGGCATGTATAAACTTTACTGTTTACATCTGCCAAAAATGTACTTTTAACCAGTCAACTCAGTATGTATTTTTTCTTACTAAGAAGGCAGTTTGGCTATCTAAAGTGTTAATGCTGCTGAAACTCATGACTGCCCAGACCATAATATGAATCCAACCTATTTGTAATACACATAACACATAATGAACCCTGATGTGCCAAAATTGTAATATGTTCATAATTAAAAAGGAGATTATGAGTTAATTTATCTTTCTTTCCTCTTCGCACCTGCATCATCTGTGTGTCTCGCATGACCAAGCAGCCAAACTTGAGTGGCATCTCTTGGCCATCATTCTGCATGCTCAGATATTGCTTACTTAAACCCATTAATTATTCCTTATCTTTCTGATCAGTTTGTAGATAAAACACCTATGTCAATAACCAGTGAACAATGCTTTGTTTATGATGAATGGAACTGAACATATCACAGTCCCAAGGTGCCCTTCAGTGTTGTTTATGCAACAAAATTTAATTATAATCCATAAAGTTTCTTCTGAGTTTTCAGTCATTGCAGCTTCTAAATGGCAATAATGTCAATGGCTTTCCCTGGTCTAGAGTCCAGGTAGCAATAAATAGCAGGGATAAACAACTTGCAACTCATGGGTTGCTTGCAATTTCCAGACCCCAACAGACCCCAAGGATCCCGCATCTTCCCCCTTTTTAGTTTCTTGTGAAAATAGCTAAAGAGTCTTCTAGTGCCCTCTAGAAGGAATGGGGGGGGGAATATGTCACTGGACCAAGTTAAGTTCTGTTGGCTAACTTGGCAAGCCAGTCTTAGTGCAAAAAGGAAAACCGAATGCAAAGAATTACTATTCATGGATGCTGTAAAAAGGTAAAGGCTCCCCCCGCACATGTGTGGTAGTCGTGTCCAACTCTAGGGGGTAGTGCTCATCTCCGTATTCAAGCAGAAGAGCTAGTGTTGTGCAAGTCCATGGCTACGTGGCCGGCATGGCTGCAAGGAAACACTGTTTTACCTTCACACTTTTTATGGTGGTACCTATTTATCTACTTGCCTTTACATGCTTTTGAACTGCTAGGTTGGTAGGAGATGGGGTTATCAGTGGGAGCTCACTCTGCTGCGTGGCACCCATGATTCGAACTGCCAAGCTGCTGACTTTGCAGTCAATAGTTTCAGAGCCTGCTGACTTTGCAGCTGACAGTTTTCGGAAGCCTTAGTCCACTGAGCCACCACCCTTTAAATCAAGAGAAAGCATTCCCAAATCTTATCTCACTCCTAAAAACAAAACAGTCAAAAGCACCTTACAAAACTCAACGTTGACTTCTGATTACTTCTGGTTCTATTTTACTGAATGGCTATAACTTGCAGTTGCTTCTAAGAGTCAATAATTGACCTTAAAGGCTTGCTAATTCCTGTATGATGCCGTCCAATATTGTCTGGGCAGCAAAACAATTTTTTTCTGAAGTAGGAGATGAAAGAATAAGGTGATTTTTAAAATGCAGAAGGCATGCATGTATGTATGTATGTATGTATGTATGTATGTATGTATGTATGTATGTATGTATGTATGTATGTATGTATGTATGTATGTATATATGTATGTATGTACCACCCCTTTAGTGGAAGCACTACTCTGGGCCGTTTACAAACTTAATCTCAGAACCCCCACACAACTCCATATAACAGTACAATCAATATGCCAGTCCAGCAATCTAGATCTAAAATTAATGCCAAAATAAAATAAAATAAAATGAAATGAAACACCTCAAGAAAATAAACAAATAAATATTTAATATTAACAGCATCTGAAGGATACATTATTGAAGGCAGCTTTCTATAGTTTTGCTTTTAGAGCTCCCTTACTAAGTCTGGAGAAGCTGCTTGGATGTGGAGTGATCCGAGTGAGTTCAGCTCCCAGATAACCTCACCTGGATGACTGAAAATCTCCACAGGCATACTCCCTTACTAAGAATTTTGTGGAACATGAAAGCTTGCAGCATCTTCTTTATTGGTGGTATTTCCTTAAGGTTGCATCTTGCTGACTCTACACTCAGGTTGAGAGGGATGCAAATGTCCCTAGGCAGAATAAGTCTGACATAGTGAAATCAATCATCACATACCTATAAATATATTAATAGCTGGTATTCAGGTACAGTCTGGATGATAAGATTCCAGAGGACTGATTTAAAAGTGAGTGACTCATTTGCCTCATTGTTGTCCTTGTTGCAAAGTTATTTTCCAAGTATTTGAAAGATGCATGGAAAGAAAGTTTGTTTAGTTGGGAATTTTAACTTTTATTGAGTTAACTTTGAGACTCAGTATTCGAAAATACTAATGTTCAATTATTTTTATCATAGCACATTGGACAACATTCTCTAAGCATGGTAGAACCAAAGTAGGTCAGGAAGTTAAGAGTGCAAATAATCAGTCAGATTGTTCAAACCATTTAGTTACTGGATTGGTTCTACCAATGCAGACTAATCCTATTTCCATTTCATAGGCTACCCTGATAATACTGGTAGTTATTAACATTTTCCCCCAGTAGCAATGGTTAATCAGAAATGGGAAGGCATTGGATGGGAAGTAATATTTCCTGAAAAATTCAGGAAGCCTTTAATAAAACAATCAGCGAGTGTTCTCTGAAAATAAATTGAACCAATTCTGCTTTCTTCCAGACCTTGCTTGAGAGAAACATTCTCACAGGAATTCATCAATGTGATCATACTAAGCAAAGACTATATCCATGACAGTCGCCATTTATCTGCAGCACACAGTCCAGTAGCTCCATTGTCAGTGACAATAATTTCCACTTAAAATTGCTGATGTGGAAGGTGATTTAACTGGTTACCTGCTTTGGGCAATGTTAATAAGTGTCCTCCAGAACCGCAGTACCTAAAGGTCCTTGTAATCCTTATGTACTGTTTATCCCAAAGCTGTTATTTCTAACAGTACATTAAGTGGTTATGGATGATTCTAAGCTGAAACCATGAGTGGTGTACATTAGTCTAGGTGTTGAAACTTTAAAGCTTCCAGTGTTAATAATGATCATTGATATCCTTAATGACATGCTTGACTATGAAAGGTCATGCAGAAAACACAAGGGTGATCACTATATTAGTTGGTGATGTTGGAATTATGGCAATGTTTAGCAATACTGCAATGTTTGGCAATTTTCGCAGAGTGGCAATTACTTCTTCCACTGAAGATAGTAGGTAAATAACATAATTAATCTGAGGTACAGAATAAAGTTGCAGAGTAGTCATGACTTCCATTAATATCTGCCAAAGATAGATAGATAGATAGATAGATAGATAGATAGATAGATAGATAGATAGATAGATAGATAGATAGATAGATAGATAGATAGATGCTGGCACTGCATATTATCAGACTTCAGGATACTTCTGGCAGCATTTTATTCCTTTTACCTTGGTGATACCATCCTAGACTGTGGTACTATACAGTGGTACCCCAATTTACGAGGAGCCCGACCTACAAAAATCCCGACTTACAAGCGCTCTTTAGCGCTCCCCCATATTGCCTGTTTGCGAGCAAGATTGGGGATTCTCTGTCTTGTGAGCAGTGGGGGCGGGGTCTCGGTGACTGGAAGGCAATTCAATAGTGGTGCACTGCTTCTCTCTCCCACCCCCCACGGGGGGAGCGGCATGCCCTTTTTAAAATCCCTTCCAGTCACGGAGGCAGGTCCTGCCTCCGTGACTGGAAGGGATTTTAAACAAGGTGTGTGAATTCTCCCGTGCCCCTGAAGAGGCTCGGGAGAAGCAGTGCACCACTTTTAAACGACTAGCGCTTCTCTCCCAGCTCCCAGCGGGAGGGGGAGAGAAGCACCGGTGTTTTAAAGGGTCTTTAGCCAGCGAAGCAACTGCTTGCCTTGCCGGCTAAAGACCCTTTAAACAACCCGCTTCTCTCCCCAACACGCCCGGTGGGGGGGGGGGAGCCATGGGTTGTTTAAAGTGATTTCCCATAGGAATGCTCCGGAATGGATTAATTGACTTTCAATGCATTCCTATGGGAAATCGCTCCCCGACTTACGAGATAACTGACTTACGAGGATTTGCTCAGAACGGATTAATCTTGTAAGTTGGGGTTCCACTGTATTTTATATCCAATAGGACCCTCATGGCACAGTGGTTAAATGCCTGTACTTCAGCTAAAACTGTGCTCATGACCTGGGGCTCAATCCCAGGTAGCCGGCTCATGGTTGACTCAGCCTTCCATCCTTCCAAGTCCGGTAAAAAAGTAACCAGCTTGCTGGGTGGTGGTGGAATGTGTAGACTGCATACTGTAATTAAACTGTAAACCTCCCAGGGACTGCCTAAAGTGGTCTGAGGGGGTGCCAATAATCAGAACACTTTGCTTTGCTTTGTTCTTTTAATGTGGAGCTGAAAAACAAGTAACATGTACGCTGCTAATACACCACCAAACACCCCTTTTTTTAATCTCCAAAAGGTTCCTTTGCATGCTTTACAATGAAATAGGGCAATACTGTGATGTTTTGCCCCCCCTCAGTTGCTTGGGAAGAGGCAGCTTTTTTCAACCCCAAAAGTCATTTATAAGTAATTAGGAGTTAAAGATTCAGGCTTCTCAATGTGGCTATTAGATTTTTTTTCCAGTTAAAAAAGACTCTGAAAGATGGGATGGGATTCAGTGGTGGGCAGTGGTGGTGTCTGAACCTTTAGCCATGCCTGCTGCTATGTCAGTAAAATGGTCTTTTCCGGGTAAGAATCAATATGAAATGTCTTAGCAGTGGCAGGTTTAATGATAGCAAAGAATTGGAAAGTTCAGTGACCCCCCGCCATTTCGTGGTTCAGGGATTGCTGTCCCGCTACATTGCTGGACCGCAGTACCTGCATCGTGTGGGGGGCAGGGGGGCAGTGGCGGGGGGCAGCGGGGGGGTTGCTCTGCACCTCTGAGAAGCCTCGGGGGTGCGTGGGAGTGCAAGGGGGGATCCGATCGCCCGGCGCAGCCCCCACCCCTCCAGTAGCCTCCTGGGTGGGAGGGAGGGCGGCGCGGACTGATCTGATCCCTCTGCACTGCCCCCCCCGCTCCTCCAGAAGCCTCCGGGGTGGGTTGGAGGGCAGTGCCGAGCTATCGGGTCGCTCCGCGCCGCCCCCACACTCTTCCACAGGCCCCCCGCCCACCCCCAGGCCCCCCCACCCGCTTCTGCATATCGCGGATTTTCACAGATTGCAGGTGGGGTGGGTCCCTAACCCCCGTGATCGGCAGGGGTTTACTGTATGATTTGAAAATAGCTAGTAATGACAAGCTAATGTGTAGCATTAAAAAGGGGGGTTACTTATTTTTATTTATTTATTATATTTCATACTCCTTCCCAAAATCTGGCAACAAAGGTCACTCTGTGCAGTTCACAACAATGAACAGGAAATAACAATTCAAAACAGGACCAGGTTTGACAGATAAAAATATTTTAATGATCTCTGGGGAGCTGTTATTGATTTTCCATTAATAAATGGCACCTTCACAAGACTCACGACGGTTTTGGTTATTAAAGGACTTTTGGGTTTCCATTTTTAGGTGTGAGTTTTTGGTTTGGTTGTTTGTTTATATATCTTTTCTTTTTTTAGGCATAAATGAATGCAACGTTATTTTTAAAATAATTGTATTTTCAGTACAATTCTATTACGAAACATGACCAAGTATGTACTTTATTTCCCTGGGCTCCTATACAGTAATCCTATTGACTTCTTCTCTGATAACTATTACAGGCATAACCCTACTGAAGGGTAAGGTCTTGTGTGTGTTTTTCAGCATTATATGTGTAGGGCTGGATTCTACCAGCTTCCTTACTTGAATAGGTCTGAACAGTGTATTAATAAGAAACAGAACACTTTATTTACATGGCTAGAACTCAATAATAAGGCATTCAGGTCTTCTTTTACCCCATATATTCTTTAATATTTCCCTGAATTCTACATCAAGATTCCACATCATCTCTCTCACATCTCTCTCCCCCTCCCAGCCTCTAATGGACTCTGCCTCTTCTGTTCTTTATCCCCTTTCAGTCTGAAGACTGTGATAGGCTAAGACAAAGAGAGGGCAGGTGGCAGTGCTGCATGTCATGCTCACTTTTCCCTTCCCACTTTCTGTGCCCCAGAAAGATCACAGAATCAGGAAGTTGGAAGGAGTCTGTAAAGCCATCGAGTCCACACACACCCCTGCTCAGTGCAGGAATAAAAATCATACAGGAACTTTCAGATGGTCTGTATTCCTGCATTGAGTGGAGTGGTGGTGGTGTGGATTCAGTGGCTTTATAGACCCCCTTCCGACTTCCTGATTCTGTAATTCTATGAGAGAAGGTGGCATGATGTTTTTCCTTCCCCATGTTAGGTATAGCATCTCCCAATTTGATTAAACACTCTCCTGTCAGTAGAAGAAAGCACAACAGATGGGTACAACATGACAGCACTCCAGCGGAGCACTCACTAGAAGAAATATTTTCTGTCACTAATTCTGCTGATGAATGCATGCAACACAAAAATGTTTGCTTTCTTGCTGATGCCCCTCCTTGGCTCCCCCTCCCCTGATTTCCAGCAAAGTATGTGGTTCAACTTGCTGCTAACTTCTGTGATTACTTTTCCCTTCTGATTTTCATGCATAAATTATGGCTCCCCAGATTATCATAAATTCACTACACCCACGATAAGTAGAGTGACTATCACATTGTACAATGTTTGTCTGGTATGGAACTCCCTGCCACAGGATGTGGTGATGGCATCTGGCCTGGATGCCTTCAAAAGGGGATTGGACAGATTCCTGGAGGAAAAGTCCATCACAGGTTACAAACCATGATGGAGATGTGTAATCTCCAGGCTTTAAACCAGGGTACTTCAAGGGCCAGATGCAGGGGAGTGGTATCAGGAGACAGATATCTAGTCTCATGCGCTCCCAAACGCATCTTGTGGAGCCGCTGTGAGATACAGGAAGCTGGACTAGATGGGCCTTTGGCCTGATCCAGCATGGCTCTTCTTATGTTCTTATGTTCTTTGACTCATGTCCTGCATTAATTTGTACATCTCAATCATATCCCCCCTTAGGCACCTTTTTCCACACTAAAGAGCCCTAAATGTTGTATCTTTTCCTCATAAGGGAGGTGCCCCAGCCCAGTAATCATTTTGGTTGCTCTTCTTTGCACATTTCCACTTCCACTATGTCTTTTTTGAGATGCGGTGACCAGAATTGCACACAATACTCCAGGTGCGTCCTTACTATTGTCTTGTACAATGGCATAATAATGTTTGCTGTTTTATGTTCAATCCCCATTTTGATAACCCCTATCATGGAATTGGCCTTCTTCACCACTGCCACACACTGGGTAGACAACTTCATTGAACTGTCCACCAGCACACCAAGATCTCTTTCCTAATCTGTCATGGATAGCTCAGAGCCCATGAGTTGATCGATAACATTTGGATTTTTTGCCCTGATATGCATTACTTTACATTTTGCTACATTGAAACACATTTGGCAGCCCATTCCCCCAGTTTGGAGAGATCCTTCTGGAGATACTAAGTGTCCCTACTGGGAGATTTCTTGGAATTGTAGTAAAAAATAAACAAAAGGATGTGTTCCAAGTTTATTTCCTGGCAATAGCTGCTTGTGTCAGCAGGGGCAACGATCCAGTTGGAAGGTTTGTGCTAGCACAGTGCTGGCTGATACACTGGCACAACAAACACACTGCCATCACCTGTTACTGCCTGAAGGCAGGAGTGGATAATGTATCACCCTCCAGATGTTATTGGGTTGTGGCTTCCATCTCCCTAGCCATTTTCCTTTTAATAGGTTAATGCTATTTCCTAATAGCAGGTGTTCTTTTTTTGTTGCTGTTTTTGGCATTTTAAATGATGTTTAAATTGTACTAACTTATTGTATGCTTTAATGCAATGAACTATTTAAGAGTGCTGTGATGCTTAATTTATTACCCACAACTCTTTTTTAAAATTTATGTTGCACACTGCCTTTGGTCCTTCATAGTGTCCTGTTCCAAGCAGCTATCCAGCTCAGAGGACTACCAGATGCCTAATGTGGCCACTAGCCACAGATCTGTCTGCTGTTTTCCCTCCCTCCCTCCCAATCTCCTCTTCTAAGGCATGCATTTATCTAGTTAGAATTAGTATTTAGGCTTTTGTGTCTAAATGTAGCTTTCATCATGAGTTTCTGTTATGTGTTTTTAATGGCTTCCACCACATTTGCCTGTGGGACTAATATTGTTGTTGTTGTTGTTCAGTCGTTCAGTCATGTCTGACTCTTCATGACCCTATGGACCAGAGCTTGCCAGGCCTTCCTATCTTCCACTGCCTCCCGGAGTTTGGTCAAATCCAGATTGGGTGCATCGATGACACCGTCCAACCATCTCATTCTCTGCCATTCTCTTTTCCTTTTGCCTTCAATCTTTCCCAATCCTTTCCAAGGAGTCCTCTCTCCTCATGAGGTGGCCAAAATATTGGAGCCTCAGCTTCAAAATCTATCCTTCCAGTGAACATTCGGGGTTGATTTCTTTCAGGATGGATAGGTTTGATCTCCTTGCAGTCCAGGGTACTCTCAAGATGCTCCTCCAGCACCACAGCTCAAAAGCATTGATTCTGTAGCGATCAGCCTTCTTTCTAGTCCAGCTCTCACTTCCATATATCACTACTGGAAAAACCATAGCTTTGACTATCCTGACCTTAGTTGGCAAAGTGATGTCTCTGCTCTTTAGAACGCTACCTAGGTTTGCCATTGCTTTCCTCCATGGGAGGGACTAACATATGCAGTGCTTATTCTGTTACTGAGAAAAAAAACGTAGGGGTTTTATTTCCTCCTCACATCTTGTAAACATTCACAGTACTCCAAGTGGGCGAAGAAGAATGTACAATTATTAATTAAATCTAGTGGATGAAATTTTTTGAAAGACAACCCGCAGTCAATGGCACTATTCGTCCAACAGTTTTAAAAATGATCCTGTGTGGATTAAAAGTGGTAGTGGCAGCCTTTATGTCTCTGAAGTAAATCTATTTCTATTACTGCACTCTTTCTCTAACCTTCTGTTTGATTTTAATTGGCTCTCAAGGACCAATGTTATTTCCCAGAAAGCAAAGATTAGATCTTGGGAACATCTACAGGGTTTGGGCACAGGTTCTTCTTACCCAAGGTGGATTTTATTCACCCCTCTCTCATTCACCTCTGAATGTCCTGAAGCATAATAATTAACAATTGCATGGTGTCACATCAATTCTAACGGATGGCGAGCTTTTCCAGTGTGTTCTAGGTAAAAATATTTAGAAGTAGTTTACTACTCTCTTCTTCTGTGGGTGCCCAGGGACTGTGCAGTTTACCCAGGGCTACATATTTATTTATTTATTTATTTATTTATCTATTTATCTATTTATCTATTTATCTATTTATCTTATATACCACAACATCTGGCATAGAAGCCACTTTGGGTGGTTAACACAATTTTAAGGTAAATAATGAAACATAATAACAACAAGCACACACAAAAAATAGACCATAATTAAAATCATACACTGGCTCTTCTCCTGGGATGTACAGTGGGAAACCAAACTTCCAGTCTTTGGATCTCCAGCCAGATATCTAACTCACTGAACCATTTAGCCAGTTTCAGCTGATGTGTAGCCTGCCTTTCTGTCCTTAAAAATGTAGGGTAAGGGTACATTGTAACTACAAATAAGAAATGAAAATCAGCAACGTTGACATAATGATGTAAACAAGAAGCCAAAAAGATTATACAAAATACTGTTTATTTTGCTGTGTTCAGGAAAGCAAATGTGGGAATTATAAAGCTGAGTCTAACTAATATCATGGCAGTTACATCTCTGGGTGTATAATGCTACTGTAACCAGACACTTCATTATTAATTAGTCTCAATCAAGCACTGCAACTTCCATTATTGCACAGGAACACATAGATATAATTGACAAGTTTTTGGCCAAATAATGCAAATAAAAGGAAAGAAAGAAAGAAAGAAAGAAAGAAAGAAAGAAAGAAAGAAAGAAAGAAAGAAAGAAAGAAAAAGAAAGAAAGAAAGAAAGAAAGAAAAAGAAAGAAAGAAAAAGAAAGAAAGGTGGGAATTGTACTTTAACCATATCTGCAAGGAAAGGGGGACATTTTTGTTCTAATATATATTTAAACTCTTTCAGCAGAGCAGAATCTTTGGAAGGACGATATTACCCTGTTAGTGCAACTACTTGCTGACTGTGGTTTTAAAACAAAGAAGTTGGTTCCGCATTGTTTCTGAAGCATGCTATGATTATTTTCAAAGGTTTAACCACCATTTAGCAAATCATCAAGCCCACTGCCCTTCCTCTACCAGCAATTTTCCATGCCTAAATGAGGATTAGAGCAACATGGTTATTTAATAAAATATACCTTATACTTGGCATCCTTTTATAGCATTATTTCATAGTATTGAATGATATAATTCTAGTGAGCATCGCGGCTTCTGCTTGTATTGATATCTGGGAATATTTCAATAGGAATAAAAATCCTCCTGTTGTCAAAGCAAAATTCTGGATGTCAAAGCAGATGGATTTGGGGAGACATGAAAGTGAAAATACCCCACACATCCCCAAGGAGTGTTCCGCCTGTGAACTCGATCTTCTGGTTGCTGTTCTCAAACTATGCCCACATGTTTCACCATAAATCCATCAGTGCGTGTGACTCCTTCCATCTGTATAATAGAGTACTGTGGAGGCTTTTTAATTTAGACGTAAATTCCTGTTTTTTTTTACACTTTATAAAGAAGGAAAAGTTACACATCTGGGCAGAAGAGAAGGGCCATATGCCATGGGGGGGAATGGAGGGAAAACAAGAATTAACAATCTAACTGCTTCAGGCTGTCCAGCACTGGGCAAATGCTACTTTACACATTTGCTATACTTTGTGCTCTGACACCTCAGCCCAATTTCACAGTTCAATGTCCCCACTTTGAATTCTATTTTTGCATACAATACAGCAAACCAACATTGTGAGCATGGCAAATGATGATTGGTGCTGTTTGTGCCTTCGGGAGAAAGGACAGATCCCGGCCAGTGTTCAGGGACTGTGAAGAATATTGCAAGGTATATAATTTCAGCTGTTGTCCAGACTCAGCAGGCAGTGACCACTCAAACCCCATGAATTAAGCCAGGCAATCCACTATGTTAAAAAACATTACGTTAAGAAAATTGCCATGTCCATATCAGCTGAATTGCACCTCAGACCTAACCAAGGAAAGGTGCAAAATTATGAGGTATTAAGGGGGGGGGGAAGCTACGCTCTTCCAAGATGGCAATTTATGCTCTGGGAGTGACCTTCCCACACAGTAACCCAGAGGTAGCAACAACAGTGGAAGAAACAGAAGACCTGTCATCTGCCAAAAACCATGCAGCCCATGAAGCAGTCACATGCCTCTAAGGAGAATGAGTGGGGCTTTTCCTAGTGACTACAACAAGAGTGGAAGGTCCATAGAAAATTTCCAGAGCTTTACCTGGTGAATGTGCAAGTGCATTAAAGAAGTCTGTCAGGGAAAAAAAAGAAAAGAAAAAGAGTGAGCTGCAAAGGATGACAAAAGGTAAGGAAATACATAGGGACAGCCGGGATAATATTGCATAAGATTATTATAATAAACATTTGCTCCTAATGTGGAGACTGATGCTCCACTCGCCCCTCCCTTCCTCTCCCCCCCCCCGTATTTTTGTTAACAAAAGACCTGTTTTGTGGCTCCCATGGTTTCCATGCACAAAAAGGGATTATTCACAATTTTGAAAAAGCCATAGGAAAAGGGGGGAAATCTTTCATTAGCTAGAATTTCACCAAATGATGACTTGTGTTGCCCTCTGTAAGCATATTTATACCAACAGAATCCCAACAAATGTGTCTACTTTTTGAAACCAGAGTTGAAGAAGGATGACAAGATGAAGTTTGCCCAGAGGAGGATTGCAAGAATGATAAAGGTTCTGTAAATCAACACTTGAAGGACTGGGTATGTCAAGCTGAGAGATGTAAACTTTCTTGATATTTTTGAAGCCTTGCAGAGGGGGCTTTTTTGGGGGGGAGTGGGGGAATTGGAGGGGGGCATTTTCCCCTATTTATTTTCAGAAAAATTACATTTCTAGTAAAGACTGGGGAAAGAAGTCTGAAACACAATATTTATTTATTTATTTATTTATTTATTTATTTATTTAATTAATTAATTAATTTCTAGACCGCCCATCTTCCGAACGGAACTCTGGGCAGTTTACAATTAAAACAAGGCAACAGAAATACAAAAGGACAAAAAAAATAGTAATAAAATAAGGAGGGACAAGACCCCCTGCAAAAGATGGCATGGGCGACAAAAAAAAGGAGAAAAATAAAATAAAATAAAATAAAATAAAATAAAATAAAATAAAATAAAGTAAAGTAAAAAGGTCGCCATATGCCTCTTTGAAAAGATGGGTTTTCAGGGCTTTTTTATAGGCGGGCAGGGACTGTGCTAGGCGCAGCTCACTAGGGAGATGATTCCACAGCGTGGGGCCCACCACAGAGAAGGCGCGGTTACTCGTGAGCATTTTCTGCGCCTCCCTTGGTGTGGCCACCCTAAGTGAGCGCGCCTGCACCATTCTAGTGGGCCTGACCCCAGTTGACCTCTGGGAGATATGCTCCAACAGGTACTCTGGTCCCAAGCTGTGAAGGGTTTTAAAAATCAAAACCAGGACCTTGAACCTTATCCGGAGGACAACGGGTAGCCAATGCAGGCGAGCCAGAACTGGGGTGATGTGCTCGAATCTATGCACACCCACCACCAGTCTAGCCACCGCATTCTGCAACCGCTGGAGCCTCCACACAAGGGTCAAGGGCATCCCCACGTAGAGGGCATTGCAGTAGTCGATCCTCGATATCATGAGAGCCTGCACGACTGTCCTCAGGGAGGACTCATCAAGGTACTGACGGATCTGGGCGATCCTGCAGAGATGGATAAACGCGGCCCTGGAGACCGCCGTCACCTGGGCTTCCAGGGAGAGGGCTGAGTCCAGGACCACACCCAGATTCCTGGTCCTGTCCGTAGGCTGGAGGGACCCCCAAGTCTAGGGAGGGGGCCATTGTACACAGACGAGGGCACCCCGAAGAACAGAACCTCCGTCTTCTCCGGGTTCAGCTTGAGCCTGTTGGTCCTGGTCCATTCCAGAACCGCCTCCATGCACAGGTCGAGGATAGCTATTTTCAAATATTTGAAGGACTTTCGTGTGGAAGGTGGAGAAAAGTTTTTTCTGCCACTACATATAGTAAGAACTAATGGATTCAAACTACAAGAAAAGAGGTTTCATCTCAATATAGAGATGGGCACAAAACGAACAATTTTTCGTTTCCATTTCCATTTTTTCGTTTTGTTACATAGCAAAACGACAAACAAATTTTGTCTCTAAAATGAAACGAAACGAACAGAAACACCGGAATTTTTGTCGTGCGTTTTGTTTCTGTTACTGCAATATGAGTGAATTGCTTAAAATCCTAAAAAAAATCACAAAAAATTGAAATAAATGGTAATGAAATGGTAATGAAACGAACGAAAACAAAAATTTGCGAAAAACGGGAACAAACCGAAACGGACCCTCCAAACGACAAACGACAAATGAAATGCCATTTTTTTTATTCGTGCCCATCTCTATCTCAATATCAAAGAGAACTGATTGGCAATACAGCTGTTTCACAAAGGAAATTGACAGTCTGAGAGCATGGTGGTTTCTCCTTCACTGGAGGTTTCAAAACAGAGATTGGATGGCCACATGTAAGGCATGTTTTGCTGTGGATTTCCTTCTTCTGTTAGGGGCTGGACTTTATGACCTATGAGATGTCTTTCATTTCTAAAATTCTATGAGGAGGAGGTGGATGAGGAGGAGGAGGAAGAAGAAGAAGAAGAAGAAGAAGAAGAAGAAGAAGAAGAAGAAGAAGAAGAAGAGCAACAGCAACAGCAACAGCAACAACAACAGCAACAACAACAATCTCTGCTTACCTATGACTAAGCCCACTAAACACAATAGGGCTTCTTTCACACAAATATGGGTCATTTGCCTGGAGCAGTGAAGATAATCTAACTGCTGATGTATCTTTGCTGTAAATACAACATCTGGACATGTTCACACTGTTAAATGATTATTTGTAATTAATCGATTCCACATGATGACATGCTCTTTAGGATTTTTGCTGTAGTGTTTATTTAAGGTGGAATTTAAAGGACAGGAAGGGAGCATCAGTGATTATTGTGATTGGCTTCCAGCCCAGTGGCTGCAGCCAAGCTCAGCAGTGAGCTAGGTAGTGAGGTGGACCGCACACTTGAGACAAACTCATGCAGATTCTGCATCCCCATTCAATAGCCTCAAATGATTCCTCCTAGTGAGGAAGGACTCAGGCTCTGCATGGAAGATAACAGAACCTTGAAAAAGCCTATTGGGAAGAGTGAATGCCCTTGTAAACCATCATTCTTCCTCTTGGATGATAGAAAACACGCTGAGATCATCCTAACAACTATGTGGTGCATACCATCAGCAAAGCATTATGTCATCAGTGCATATTAGAAAGTGTGTTGCGATCCATATTGTGTACTTTGAAAGCATTCATCTGTTAGGGAGAAATAAAGCTTCATGAAGTGAATGTATGTTTGAATAAATGAGGTGCTGAGAAATGGAGTTCTTAATTAGCTGAGCTTTGTACGGTCTTGCTGATTGCTTCTGACCTATGCAGAGCAACTTTTCAATTTGTGAATCTCAGTGTAACCATGACTGACAGCTATGCTAAACGACGTGTACCAACAGCTACCTTTGTAATCACAGTGCAACCTGCATATTGAGTTCAACATTCATTATGAATTTTACTTTTATTTCATCATTTCACTGATACAAAGTATGCCTTCTCTCCCAGAACAGATTGAATTAGAGATGGGCACGAAATGAACAATTTTTCGTTTCCATTTTCATTTTTTGTTTCGTTACATAACGAAATGACAAACGAATTTTGTCTCTAAAAGGAAATGAAACGAACAGAAACACTGGAATTTTTGTCGTGTGTTTCGTTTCCGTTACTGCAATATGAGTGAATTGCTTAAAATCCTAAAAAAAAAAACACAAAAATTGAAATAAATGGTAACAAAATGGTAATGAAACGAACAAAAACGAAAACAATTTTTTGCAAAAATTCGCAAAAAAGGAAACGAACTGAAACGGACCCTCCAAACGACAAACGACAAATGAAATGCCATTTTTCTGATTCGTGCCCATCTCTAGATTGCATTATTGGGAAAATTAATCAAGTCCATTAAAGAAGAAGAAAAGACTTCTAGCAGGCCTTACTGATTATCTAAGGGGAAAAAACAGGTTTTGTTCTTTTCTTATATGGAGGTAATGGTCCCTCCCCTGCTGTGGCTCTTTCACAAAATACAGAAATTATATCAATTCACAGTTTGTTGGGAAGAAGAGGATGGATAGGAATTTATATATAAGCCCACACTTCTTTCTGCTCTGTTTCCTTCTCCTCAAGTTTATACTAGTGTTTTTCTGATGAGGAATACACCTGTGGGACAACATATAAGCATCAGAGCATGGGGGAAATGATAGTTATCATGCCTGTACTAGGGTCCACCCCAATTTATTTTGCAATCATAGCTACATCTTCAAGTCATTATTTCTCTAGCATAACTGCAATAGCTACTTTTGGTTGCTTATTATAGAGAACATCTGAACACTACAAACTGTTTAGGATACAAAACACACTCAAGTAGTTTAAAGCAGCATAAAAATAATTGCTCTTTCACATATTGTTTCCGCCCTCTATTTTATTTTATGCTGGTCAGATAGTACATCCCCATATTTAAATATTTTAAAGGATGTCACATTGAAGAAGGGACTGGTTTGTTTTCCATGGCTTCAGAGACTAGGACTCGGGGCAATGGTTTCAAACTGCAGGAAAAGAGATTCAATTTAAACATTAGGAAGAATTTCATGACAGTTCGGCAATGTTTTATGACTGTTCGGCAATGGAATATGCTGCCATGGAGGATGGTTGAGTCTCCTTCTTTGGAGGTTTTTAAGCATAGGGTGGATGGCCATCTGTCAGGAGTACTTTGATGGGGATTCCTACATTGCAGGGGGTTGGACTAGATGGCCCTTGAGGTCTCTTCCAACTCTATGATTCTATGATTCTAATCATGCAGCATCCTTAATCTAGCTTCAAATTTCCTTTTAAGAACATCTAAATGATAAAAAGGGGAATGAAATACAAAGAAACAAAAATGCCTAAAATACAAATCCAAGGGAGAAATTCATAAACACAAAAGCCACAAACCATATAATAAGCTATATGGTTGCATGAACAGTAGACCCCATCATGAGAAGTGGCTGACTGATGAAAAAACAGAATCAGCTTCTGAGATTTTCCCTTATCCTGATGTCATTCTGTGAATGGTACTGAGCAGAAGAGGGTACCCAGTAGACCATATGGACAGCTGCCAAAAGGCAGCTAACAAAGTAAAGTTGGGATGGTTTCAAGGACTCTTATGTTTGTACATGGAAAAACATTATTTTACTTACCAGTTAAAATCCTGTTGTCATAATTCTTGACGTGTCTGGCTGCTCAAGTCATTAGGAGTGGCAATTTTTCAGAATTCAAAAATTGCTCACATTTCTCCCCAAATTCCTGAAGCTTCTAAGCAATACCCGTCAATTTCTGGAATCTAGAGTTTGTAGTACAGGAGGGGGAAGGCTTTATTTACCAAAATTCACCATTCCCAGGATAGCTTTATTAGTGGTGGTGATTTCTGATAATTAAATATTTCCCCACAACTTCACAGAAATGACAAGGATTACACAGAAGCATCAAGAGAGGTCAGAAAATTTTAATTTCTGATAATTTGTCTCAGCTACTAATGTAATCAACTGTACATACAGTAGCATAGGTTAGCAACAGGGTTTCAGTCAGAGAGAAGATGGAATTCTATAGTGAGCATCTCTTTACAGAAGCACAGTCATGCAGATTACTTTCACTTTGCTTTGGCTATCTGTTGTATGACCAGCAGGGATGGGCACCAAATGAAAAACAAAATGCTGATTTCTCGTTTTGTTACATAACAAAACGAAATGAAATGAAACACACCAGGGAAGCAGTGTTTCATTAATAATGAAACACTCAGTTTTTTGCTTTAAAACAAACTGATTTGTTTCTCCATATAATGGCTCCCCTAGGTCCTTGATGTGAATCTTCCTTGGACTCTCCCCTTTAAGCCCTCCAAACTTGGAGGGATTCAGGGTTCAGGGGGCTGAGTTATTCAACTTCAAAGAAGGTGCACCCTGGAAAAAACATTTAGAATTGCAATGTTATGTGCTTGAAAACAGTGATCCCATGGTGGAAATTACAGTGGAGCTTCCTAGAGCTCTTCCCTTGAAGCACCCCTAATTTGTTATTGAGCTCCAAAGGGGCTGCGGTGTGTGTGGGGAATTAATTGGAGTGTGGCTCAGGGGAAGATGTCAGTTAACCCTATGATTGGTAAAGCATGCTGAAGACACTCCTTTAAAATATTATTTTTTAAAAAATATTCAATGGAAAATTACTGATATCAGGCATGTGAATGGCGGGCTTAGTTTCCCCAAGTGATTTTAGGGGATCCCTTGAAATTTGGAAAATTTAGGGTTTCTGGGGGCAGAGATATTAAGCTTCAAAGGAGGTGGGGGTGCTTATGCTTAATGGAAGGAGTGTCTTTGGCATGCTTTACCAAGTGTATCTAACACTGTAAATATGCCCTGCACTGTTTGGTGGATGGGTCAAGTCTGTGTTAGCAAAGAATGCAGAGATGGAATGGCTCCTCTCATTGTTGTACCATTAAGGATCCATGTGAACACCACCCAGGATTTTGAATTCAGTGGCAGGGCAGATAAATGTATTTTGCAACAATACATTAAGCAAACTATACCTTCGCATAGGGAAAGATCCATTGAAGCTAGTTGATCAGAGATTCTTATCACTGTTCTTCATAGATAAGCAATCATGATAAAATTGCCTTCAACAACCCTCTGATCTGTTGCTGATTAGACAAGATAAGATACACACTCCATACATATTGTACACAGAAGTGGATAAAGAACTCTCAGTAAGGACATGAAAGGAAATGATCTTAACATTCAGTTGACTACACAGAATAAAGATCAGTTCAGCTCTGTTAAACAGGTCTCCTTCAATTTCATCGGACTGTGTCTGAATTATTGATATTCCTTGGTATAGGGGGCATTTAAGAAGGGTTATGAAAATGTAAATGGTTCAAAAATAAACAAAATAAAGCAAATTAGGCTTTTTGTATGGAGAATAGTTTCAGGAAATATCTGTCAAAGAGCAAAAACGGTTTTGACCAAGTACAAGTTTTAAAACACTCAGAAGTGTTCAAATTGAGACTACGTATTCCAGCATTCAACAGGAGCTGAAAGAAATTATTCTGGAACATGTGCTTTGCTGGCAGAAAAGTAAGGGGTACAAAACAATAATTCCCAAACATGGAGCCTCAGATGGTCTTATGCTACAACTTGCAGAAACCCACAGCCAGTGATCAAGGCTTCTTGGAGGTATAACCGAAGAACCTATGGAGCCTGCAGAGCCAGCCTTTAGGAGGCAGTATGGCTATTGCTTTTTTATTTTTATTTTTAGAGTATTTTTACCCCACCTTTCTCCTTGGAAAAGGACCCAAGGCAGCTTACAGTAATGATGGATAATATACAGTCCAGAGCCTCGGGTGGTTGGGACTGGCAGCGTTGCCCATAATTTTATTGCGGCTCCTACCTGGGTCCATTTGGGGCTGGGCCAGCCTCAGAAGAATCAGTCTTCCCATATTTGCTGAGTTGGTTGGTTGTTGTGTTAATAAAATGTGGCCCAATTTTACCCAAACTCTGTGTCTTGGCCTCTTTACTCCAGGCGCAGGGGGGGGGGAAGGTGGGTATAAAGAAATTTTAGGAAGGTTATAAGGCTGTGAATTGGAACATCAATCTTTATGTTCAACTTGATTTGTTTCTGCTATTTCTTAAGATACTTCCAATTTTATTTTTTAAAAATATAAGAAAAAGCATTTTTTTTACATTTTTAGTTTAAAATAATTCTTATTACATTTTGTGCTTTTATTTTAATGGCACAAGGGGCTCAGATGATGGCAAAGGCATAGTGAATTTGAAAGAAACCAAAACAAAACCCGAATGCCACAAAGCTTTGGAACTACTGGGCTAAGAATATGGGAAGAGTCTAATTGAAGTTACAGAATAAAGTTCTCATCTTCCAGGTTGTCTTCTCTGGAATCCTCCAAAGATGGATCATTGAGAGCATATACATATCAGAAAGGCTTTAGGTAATAGTGGGATAATGCATTCAATCAATTCTGCAAATTCTGGGGGAAATACAAAAAAGGGGAGAATTGATCTTTGCCCTTAAACATAAGGGGTGGAAACCATACAGGGACTCGACTTGAACATGGAAAAGAAAAAGGGTCTGAAAAATTAGAAACGAAGATTCAATATCTCCAACATTTGAAATAGTTCTTTTTGCTGTTCTTCTACAATCTTTATCATTCAAACATATCCAATAAATTGATTCATTGATCTAGACACAAACAAAGATCACCAAGAGAATGCTTGCACGGTCCATCACATTGCTATATGACAGAAATAAAATTAGAGAAACAGTATCATTATTTCTGGAAGGCAGAAAATTAAATGACTTGGTACATAAAGAACACTACGCCACGGTGATTGGTTTGTGCATAATTTAAATTATAAGCTCTGTGATTTTGTCGTGTTTCACATCACAAAATTCATGACCTGGCACTAGATGTTGTCATTCAACCTCATGAATACTCTAAGCAAATAATGTCTGATGGATTTTATTTACGCTATGTATTCTTCCTCAAATTTATCGCAGCATTGAGTGTTGCTTTGACTCCAAACAGGCAGCAGCAGCAGCAGCAGACATGAAATTTCACAGGCATTTTCTCAAGGTTACTTATGAGAGGAGACAATGAGTGCATTAAGAACAACCACTGTGTTAAACAAATAACAGTTTGCTCCTATTAATACCCCTTCCTTTCCTTCAAGGAAGAATCAGTAGGACCAGGCACAACATGGCGATGGCAAGCAGAGGTTCCAAACACTGTGTTTTATAGCACAAATGCAAGGTTGCTGCAAGGAGTAGTAAGTGGGATGCGTAATCCACATGCACACATTCACATAGCTACTTGTGGCTCCAGCTCCTTCACATCACTTTTGAGCCTCCCCACCACCAACAACAGTGTATATTCCTAACACATATAACATAAACAACAGGGCTAGATCTGGCCTGCATGAGAGATTGGTTAGAGAGTGCCTTGAGTTCTGTGGGTGGGGGGAGGGGGAGGGTTAGGGGTTAGGGGTTAGGGTTAGGGGTTAGGGTTAGGGTAAATGGTATTAAATATAAATTCAGTATATACATTTCTAGCCTTCTAACCTGGCTTGCAGAACAGGCATGAGAAAGGATGGGGTTGGGGGAATAGCAAGCAGGGAGAAAATTCAGTATTTCTGCCTTTAAAATGGTCATTCTGGTATTTACTTTACCCAACAGACATCAGTTCTAAAATGCAGAAAAATCATATTAGGTCAACTTATCTCTTCAAAAACAAGACGGGCATATGCTGTAATTTCCACTGCACTTCCAATCTGCAATGTGTTTTGACAATATTAGACTACTGAAATCCTGTTGGGGTAGCTATGCCTTTGAAAGGCCAATATCATTAGCAAGAAGAGTTACACCTACAGGATTTCAGTCATGGTCTAATGTACATTAAGCATCACATGAGGAGGAGGGGTCGGACACAGCCCTCAAGGGCAGAACAGGCTTTGGCTGGGGTAGATATCGAGGAAGGGACGGAAGTCTGTGAGGAGGAAGAAAATGTAGACACTTGGCGGGGAGACCAAGGAATCCTGGAGGAGAAAAGGGAAAGCCTTTCTGTGGGAGGAAGATGCTGGGCAAGGAGTCCAAGCCCAGTGATAGCCTAGAAAGGATGCCACTTCGGAGTCCCACCCCTGAGCTGGTAACCCCAGGCACTGAGAAGAAGCAGCCTTGGCTCCCTCCCTTCCCCAGTAGCTGATGTAAACTAATTCCCTAGTATGGGAGAATGGCAAAAGGAAGATGACTCCCCATAAAGAGGTTTCCTTGGTGGACATTCTGGCAAGGCGAGCTGAGAGTTAAGTAACTCCCAGCCAGCGAAGGGACTACCTTCTTACTGCAACAGAGGCCAGAGGCCTTCAGGGAGAGCTGAGCCTTCCTGAAGATCGAAGGATGGCCACCTAGGTGGAACCTGAGTCCACAGGATTTTGGTTGTGGCCTCTTTTCCTTGGAGACTGATGAGTACCTCGCCCAGGGGGAGATGCTGACCTTCGGGTGTGGCCTAAGAACTGATGTAAGCCTAAACACAAGCGACTTGGACTCTGCCAGAACTTATGGCCAAGCTTATTGTTTACTGTTGTTAAATCCTAATTAAAGTCTACACTCATTGGCCCACCATGGAGGTGGGTGCAGAGGCCAGCGGCCATTAACATTGAGGCATACAAAGAGAAGAGAGAACTCACACTGTTGACTGATTTCACCCATTATTTTCAATTATTCCAGTGATGTACGGAACCTACTACCTCAGCATGACATTTGGGATGGATTCAGAGACTGGGCTTTTCAAACAATGTCAATGTCAAATGCACAAAGGAGAAGTGATGGTGGTGGTTACTATGTGTAAGAAGAATTCATAGACATTGACATTTTTCATGCACCAGGTCCCTAGAGGAACATCCTCACATTTGTCTTGAGTAGAATATGTGCAGGCACTCTGGCTTGAGCTAGATGTCAATTTAGTGCTTTGGACGAAGGCCCAGTTCAATCAAATCAAGGTCTATATCTTTCTGGTCCTGGTCTCAAATGAGTCTGGGCATACACATTACATATGGCCAACAACCCAGATTTCTCCCCTCTAAACTGATTTCTGAATAAAAGCAAGGCAGTTTTAGCAAACATTCTTAATCAGAAAACACCCAAAGAAGCCCAGAAATCAAAGCAGCAAATTTGCTTCAGCTAACTCGCGGTGGAACACAAGAACCCTGGCAGGTGGCAAATCTGAGGAAATCCATAATGGAAAAGAGAGGAAGCATCGCAGTCTTTAGATATATCTTCTCATTGGTTAGAAAATCAAGGGGGGACTTTTAAACTTGTTATATAAAGACATAACTAACCAATGGGTTAGCAGTCATGGAAACCAATCTTGCTTACTTCAAAAGTAATTGTGGTACTTCTAAATTACACGACCCATAAGATCCGCTGGTCACTTAAATTCGGACCAGAGATCTTAGGGGTTTGTCGCTCTTCGTGCGTCCCCACCTCTCCGCACTTCCTGGCTGCTGGCTGCATGAGGGGAGGGAGAAAAAAAGGGACAAAAGAATAAAGGCTTACCTCCCGGTGCCGGTGGAAGCTGCCGGGAGCCCCGTCACTTCCTGGTTCCTTCTCTTAAAGGGGAGGGAGGCAAAAAAACAACAACAAAAAGAAGCGAGGAGAGCCCGGCACATCCGCATCAAGATTTTTCACCCTTGGAGAGCAGGTACAAGAAAAGTGCGCTGGGACCCGCTTAGGTGGGCGTGGTCGCACTTAATTTTCAGTAAACTCCAGAGCTGGTGGGTAAACAATTTTAAGTTCCGGAGCTGGGAGCCATTTGCGGCGGAGTTTAGGGGTCGTGTAAAAGGGCCCTTAGTTTCATTGATTTAGTGTATGCTGCATAATTTGATGTTGTTGATTATTGTTTTGTTGTAAACCGAACACAGTGGCCTTGGAAGCCAGATGGATGGCATGGAAATTAAAAAAAAAATTCCAATTCCGTCCCCCCACTCATTGCTCATTGTTGGGTTATTTTTTCTGTCCAGAAACCCCCAAAGGACTGCATGCTAAGCTGAATGCACTGGGGGGGGGGGGGAGAAATCAGACACTAGGCTGAAATTACATGCTAGGCACTAGACATGGGCACGGAGCAGCGAAATTTTCGTTTCCGTTACTGTTTTTTTTTTCTGTAGGTAATGGAAACGGTAACGGTAATTAAGCCGTTACAACTCGAACTCAAACTGAAAAAAGAAAAATTAGGTCGGGTTTTTCGTTTCCGTTTGTGGCATCGCAGCAATCGCGCAATGCCAAGCAAGCACAGAAAAAGTTTTTAAAAGTTAAAAAAAAAACCCGACTCCCTCCCGGCCGAAAAAGCAGGTGAAAACATGCCTGCCTGAGGCTTTGCCACCTACCAGAGGGGTGGTCTCTGGGTGGGGTCCATGACCTTCCCCCCCTCCTCTCCTGTCCTGGGCTGCTGGTGGCACCAGGCTGTGGGGGATCATCCTCGTCGTCTCACATGCCATGCGGTGGGGGGGATCCAAAATGGCGACCACAATTTTTCTTTTGAAACCGTGGTCAAAAAACACACAAAAGCACCACAGAAACATGTGAAATTTATTTATTTAAAATGCCTGAATTTTAATAGTAGCAGCAGTGTGGTTTTTATAGCAATAAAACGTCGCATTGATTTTATTTTATTTTATTTTATTTTATTTTATTTATTTATTTAGACCTGCCCATGGGACCATGCCCATGGGACCATGCAAATTTTTTGAACAATTCCACCAATGGCATGGCCAGGTTTTGACTGACACTTCTGGATGTGCCAGAGGGCATAAAAAGCCGAGGCACCTTCCAGAAATCGCAGTCGGGTCTTGGATGTGGTTGAAGGAGGACTGTGCTGTGCTAGTGGAGATTATTCGAGGAGGGAGGCCTGGAGGGAGGCTTTAGGCTTTAGGCAGGCAGGGAGGGAATTGATTTTTTATTAGAAAAATTTCTTTGATTCCCTGCAGCTTTGTCTGGCGAAGGGAAGCAGTTAGGGTTTTCTATTTGTCCTCTTCTCTGGCTGTTTGTGGGGAGAGGAGGATATTTCTGATATTGGATAAAGAGGGGAGGTCGACTGGGAGTGGGAGGTGTGGATTTATTTTAAAATATATTATATATACTACCCTTTATTTTCTATTTTTCCCAACTTCAATTTGCTTGCACACACACACACACACACATTTGGGGTGCAAGCCAAGAACAGAACCTCTATCCTCCTAAGTGGAGAATATTTCACAATATTTCTTAGTTTACTAATTACTTACTTAATTGTTTTGTTTTTTAAACTTGTTGTGCTGTGTGTGTGCCCTTGAACACACAGACACATTCCATTTAAGTGGGACAGAAGAATTCAGAGAATTATTTTCAGTTTACCTGACTACAACTACTAAACTATATTGTTGTTATTTACACCCCAATATCTTTTTTGGGAGGCTGCTGCGTCTGCTGATATCAGCCTTACAATATTATATTGATTCATTACTCCAGTGTGTTTGTTTGTTGTTTACATACATACACTTGTTGTCTTGTGTGTGCGCACAGTTGAACACACAGGCAGGCACATTCCATTTCAGTGCATCAAGTTCATAAGAACATAAGAACATAAGAAGAGCCATGCTGGATCAGGCCAAAGGCCCATCTAGTCCAGCTTCCTGTATCTCACAGCGGCCCCACCAGATGCGTTTGGGAGCACATGAGTTGAACTCAGAAAAATTATTTTCAGTTTATTCCCTGAATACAACTACTACTAAACTATATTGTTTTTCTTTACACCCAAATATCTTTTGGGGGAGGCTGCTGCTTCTGCTGATATCAGCCTTACAATATTATATTGATTCATTACTCCAGCAGCGTGCATGCGTGGACTCTGTCTCCACTGGGTTAGTGGAACTGGTCTCCTCCCTGAAAGCTTTGTTGAGAGAGAAAGGTTCCAGGGCGGAAACAATCCTTCCCCGTTATTCCCCGCCGTTCTGGCTTATTTGCTGCGTGCGTGGACTCTGTGTCTCTACTGGGTTGGTGGAAGTGGTCTCCTGGGTAGTCAAAACTGGCCTCCAAAGTAGGGGCTGAAAGAATCCCTCCCCGTTGTTCCCCGCCATTCTGGCTTCTTTGCTGCATGTGTGGACTCTGTCTCTCCACTGGGTTGGTGGAAGTGGTCTCCTGGGTAGTCAAAACTGGCCTCCAAAGTAGGGGTTGAAAGAATCCCTCCCTGTTGTTCCCCGCCGTTCTGGCTTCTTTGCTGCATGCGTGGACTCTGTGTCTCCACTGGGTGGTGGAAGTGGTCTCCTGGGTAGTCAAAACTGGCCTCCAAAGTAGGGGCTGAAAGAATGCCTCCCCGTTGTTCTCTGCCGTTCTGGCTTCGTGGCTTCTTTGCTCTGTGCGTGGACTCTGTGTCTCCACTGGGTTGGTGGAAGTGGTCTCCTGGGTAGTCAAAACTGGCCTCCAAAGTAGGTGGCTGAAGGAATCCCTCCCCGTTGTTCCCCGCTGTTCTGGCTTCTTTGCTGCGTGCGTGGACTCTGTCTCCACTCTGGTTGGTGGAAGTGGTCTCCTGGGTAGTCAAAACTGGCCTCCAAAGTAGGGGCTGAAAGAATGCCTCCCTGTTGTTCCCCGCCGTTCTGGCTTTGTGGCTTTGCCACGTGCATGCGTGGACTCTGTGTCTCCACTGGGTTGGTGGAACTGGTCTCCTGGGTAGTCAAAACTGGCCTCCAAAGTAGGGGCTGAAAGAATCCCTCCCCGTTGTTCCCCGCCGTTCTGGCTTCGTGGCTTTGCCGCGTGCATGCGTGGACTCTGTGTCTCCACTGGGTTGGTGGAACTGGTCTCCTGGGTAGTCAAAACTGGCCTCCAAAGTAGGCAGCTGAAAGAATCCCTCCCCGAACTTCCCCGCCGTTCTGGCTTCGTGGCTTTGCTTTGCTGTAAGCAGACAAGAGCAGCTGAAGGTGGGCCCACATGTCCGGATCATGCTGAGCGGGAGAGAAGCCTCCGCCCGCGGCCGCCTGAGACAACACCAAGACCACTTCTGTTCCATGAGCGAACCAGTCTCCTCGGGACACTCCAACTGGTGATGATTCCCCAAGAGATTGAGGAGAACTCAGACGGATGAGTCGGGGGAGGGGGAAGCATCTGAATCTCTGACCGCTAGTTGACCAGAGTGGCATTTGCTTGGCTTTACAAGGAGTGTCATGAGGAGGGGACATTGAGAGGAGTAGAGTAGACCCTCATCCAGATTTGGGGGAGGAACAGAATACTGTGTCTCCTGCTACCTCTGAGAGTTGGAGGGGAAATGGGATGGATAAAGGCTTCAAAAAAAAATTATAACAGGCAGCCAGACCAAGCAGGGTGGCTGGTTCAGTCAGCGTTGACCAAGAGAAAAAAAGAATATTGCATTCTGCCCACTTTGTTTGCTTTATTGCATATGATGCAGTCTTATGCTATAATATATGTATTAAATATATTATTCATCACCCAGTTTAGTGTTTTCCACCTGCTCTGGGTCATTGCGGGATGCCCCCATGCTCTGGGAAGTCAAATCACGCTAAATCGTGGTAGAAACAACAAACGACGAACGAAACATCTAAACGACAAATTTTTGAAAAAAATTGCGACAAACGGAAACGGAACGAAACGGACCCGTTCTGACAAATGGAAAATCGAAACATCATTTTTTCTGGTTGTGCCCATCTCTACTAGGCACCATGGTTGACAGTTTCAAATGCCCCTGAGAGTTTGAGGAGGACTAACCAGGACATTTTGCCCCCATCAGCCTGCTTCAGAAGGTCATTGTGGAGGGTAATCAATGTGTTCTCTTCCTGAACCCCAGCAGGAATGGACCAAGAGTATCTGTCTCATCCAAGAGTGTCTGTAGCTGATCATCCACCAGCCTCTCCACCAATTTGTTTGAGAATTGAGCAATGGCAACAGGTTTGTAATTGTTGATGTCATCCACTGCTGAGTTCAGTTTTTTTAAAAAAACAAATGGGTCTAATGAGTGTTTCCTTAAGGCAGTGGTTCTCAACCTGTGGGTTGCGATGCCTTTGGGGGGCTGAACAACTCTTTCACAGGGGTTGTCTAAGACCATTGGAAAACACATGTTTCTAACAGTCTTAGAAACCATTGGAAAAGGTTGCAAGCACTTCCTTCTTCTCACTTTTTCCTTGCCTTTGCCCTGTCCCTCCCTCTCTGGGCTCACCTGGGCAGGAGGCTCTTCCAGATGCAGAGGCTGCCCACGTAGGTGCAGGCTAGGCTGAGGCAGGAGAAGAGCCTAGCCCAGCATAGCCTGAGGAGGAGAAAACCACCGCCGCCATCGGGGCTTGGGATGGCTCGGCTGCAGAAGAGGAAGGACGCCCGGCAAGGCAGCAGCAGCGGCTCCATGCAGGGTGTGGAGGAAGAGGTAGAGGCAGCTGAGCCCAGCGTGCAGCTCAAGCATCACAAGCCCAACCTGGGTGGTGGTGGCATCAAAGGGGGTCCTCCTACCGCCCATCTCACACTTCCCTTCCCAGGTGGGTTTGACCCCCACCAGCCAGCTGGCTGGCCCTTCGTGTCCCTGCAAAGGAGGCAGCCACTCAGAAGGCAAGGCAAGGCAAGGCAGAGCCCGCAGCTCCAGGCCTTTGCTGGTGCTTGTGGGTCATTGTGCGTACCCCTTTCCCATATACACAACACACACACACACACACACACACACACACACACACACACACACACACACACACACACACACACACACACACACACAGAGAGAGAGAGAGAGAGAGAGAGAGAGAGAGAGAGAGAGAGAGAGAGGAGTGTTCCCTTGCATATGGTGGGGCGGTGGGGGGGAGTTGGATTCCTAGCACATTTTTGTGCATGGCATGGATGACATTCCCCACACACACACACACACACACACACACCGTTCACTAGGCTGGTCAAGCAGTTCTTGGGGGGGGGGGTTGTCCTCTTTGGCACATTTTATTCCAGGAAGGCTGTTTCTTCTCTGATTTCAGAATGGCCTGAACTTTCAGCAGGCTCTTTTACTACTTGCAATGCTCTGCACTTCTGTTTAGCTTCTTGGCTAAGATATGTTGTTTGACACTACACCTCTGAATTTTCTAATCCCCCTTTAAAGCTCTCTAAGCTAGTAGCCATCAGCACATCTTATTGCAGTGAATTACCTACAGTATGCTTTGTGTGAACTAATTCCTTTTGTCTGACCTGCCTCTGCTGCTAGTCAGTCTTTTTGTGTGATCCTAGATGCCCTAAGCACATCTGATCTCACCTGATTTCAGAAGCTAAGCAGGGTCAGCC
This sequence comes from Phrynocephalus guinanensis, assembly GCA_037367245.1. Classification (NCBI taxonomy): domain Eukaryota; kingdom Metazoa; phylum Chordata; class Lepidosauria; order Squamata; family Agamidae; genus Phrynocephalus; species Phrynocephalus guinanensis. The sequence continues at coordinate 152,420,286 of CM074733.1, read as the reverse complement.
CTGGTTAGTGCTTGGGTAGGCGACCACCAGGAAATACCAGGTGCTGTAGGTGCCTGGAGTAGGAACTGGCAAGCCACTCCAGTATTCCTGCCAAGAAAACTCCATGGACATGGGATCACAGAGAGTCGGTCACGGCTGTCATGACACAACACACACAACACTGTGCTCCACAATTCTAAGGCAAAGGCAGGGGGACAGTCTCTCTATATGCACACTATGCAAAATTTTGTAAAATACTGCCCTGCTGCTTCCAGCTACCTTTATGTCTCCTGAGACCCAAATCATTTTAGGGGTTATGTTCTTCCTTGGTGTTAGTCAGCCATTTATGCCTCCCCTTTAACTCTTGCTACGCATCAACAACCTTGTGTCTTTCTTCTGCCTCTGCTACACTGAAGCAGGGCATTTTGTGAGAAACTAAGCATTTTGGAAGTCTAAAACATAACACATTGGGTCTCCTTCACCTCCATCACACACTGCATGAGAAAGGGGTCCACCCGTCTAGTATTGCAAGCACTGCCAGGCATTACCTCTCCAGAGCTTCAGGATTTACCACCACCACCACCTAACCCAGAAATGTCAGGGGCTGAAGCTGTAACCTCATGCATACTGAGCCACACTTCCCCATGTCTCAAAAAAGACTGCTAAGGAATTCCTGCTTTTGCAAATTCTGGCTTTTCCTCAAGAAGGCTTAGGCCACGGCCCTACCAGCGTTTTCAGTGTAGTTTCCCTGTGGTGAACTGTGCAGTAAAATATCATGTGTTAACTGGGAAGAGAAGTAAATTCTGGTCCCAGCTGACCACGCCCCTGGAACAGCAGTTTCAGCAAAGTTTCCTAAACCACCACCAGGGGCTGGATTTAGAAACTTCGCTCAAAAATGCTTACTTATTTGCTTCTGTAACCACGACAGGACCCTGAAAATATGCAGTAAAATCAGTTGTTCCCCTTTATCACCATGGAGGCTTGGAAACTAGAGCCAGAAAGAAGGACAAAATGCAAAGTAGAGATCGAACCAGGTAGAGATCGAACCAGAATATGAAAATATGATGCAGAAGAGAGGACACTAACTGCACATTAAAAACCACGTGACTGCCCGAAAAAAAAAAAATACACAGGGAATTTATATACAAAGAAAACTCTGGTAAGACCGGGGCCTTAATAATCTTCACATGAAATGAGATTAGCTTTTCAGTTCAATGCAGGAAAAGCATAAAGAAGAACATTTTTGAAAATATTACAGATGCTAATATGACTTTCCATATATTTACCTGAAACAGATGTTTAGCAAATAGCTGTTGATTTCCTGGGCTCCCCTTCACTCACACGCCCACTCCACATTCAAAATGTTATGCCAACTGATTTATTTTGCCCCATGAAAAAGTCTTCTATAGTGTGATTGTGTACATTTCCATTTGTCTCACAGGAAATGCAGTCAGTTTAGAAAGTGCATGGTAGTAATGTGGCATTTGAGTCAGTGTGTGCATCCTCTTGGGTAAAGTTTTAATCTGTGTTGTGTCTCAGTTGAGGAAGTTACATGGGCTTTTAGGATATTTGCATTTGTCCTGCAACCACCCACACTACCCTCATGCTGGCCACTCCCTCTGCTGCTGCAGGGAGGTGAGATGAGGGAGGGAAGGAGGCAGAAGGCAGTCTGATGAAGCTGCTTGGATAAGAAGTGAAACATTTTGATCTCTCAAGAAAAGAAGTCCAGTTGCCATGACTCAACTTCCAAATAGCCTCACCTGGATGACTGAGACTACTTCCTTCCCAGAAGCAGGCCAAGACATGTCTCTTCAGGCAAGCTTTCCCTAACTCCCATGTCAGGTTGTTCTTTAACCTATTATGTATCTTTTATATGACTCGATAGGGTCACTTAGACTTTGTGCTTATAATTACTTGTAACCTTTTGTGTTTCCATTGACACTATGTTTTCGATGTTAGTTTCCATCACTCAGAACTTTTACATGGAATTTTACTCTTTTTAACTGTGCATGTTTTCTTGTAGCTTTAATGTAATGTTGTCTATTAATGCTGAACTATGTCCTTCAATTCCTTGCTCTCAATACCTGAACGTATTTTAATTGTACTGGACTGTATATTATCCCTCATTACTCTAAGCCGCCTTGGGTCCTTTTCGATGGAGAAAGGTGGGGTAACAAATACTCTGAAATAACTAAGGCCGCAGTCTTACCAGCATTTTCTGCACAGTTTTGCTGCAGCGAACTGCACAGTAAAAGATCACATCCTAACCGTGAAGGGAAGTAAATCGGTGTCCCGGTCAACCACACACACACCCCGAACCACACTTTCACCAAAGTTTCTTAAACCACCACTAGGGGTTGGTTTAAAAAACTTCCCTTAAAATGCTCAATTATTTGCTTCTCTAATGAGGTGTGACCCTAGAAAATACTCAGTAATTAGCTTCATACCCCTTTTCCTTCCACTTCCTGTGGGTCTGGCTTCTCAATTCTTCATTCGATTGTATTGCCGCAATGCTCTTTCATGTGAAAATCACCATTGAGAACACATGAAACATGTGGAAGGAAAGCGGGCAGTTTCGCACAATGAGAAACTGCAGTGGTTGAAAGACGGCTTAATGGTAATCACATTGGGGGTGTGTGTGTATGTAATGGAGATTTAGAAAATCGACCCAGAAGAAAGGGGAAAGATGTGTAGTAGGCAAGTAGAGACGGGCACAGAGCAGAAAAATACTACTGTGGCGACAGGACACTAACTGCACATCAAACACCATGGGACCAACCCCCCCAAAAAACTACGCATAAAATTATGATGCGCAGAAAACTTTAGTGAGACTGTGCCCCAAGTAATAAATGAAAATCTTCACAGACATCCCCATTTCTACTAATATTGGCTAAGTGAAGCATACATGTGTTCTGTGTGATCACTTTTACTTGAGCAAACAATTCGCCATACTGAACCCACACATCCTAAATTCTATATATATACTGTCCATTTTAAAATATACATGCCCCAGTCCTTTTGTAATCTCTTCTTAGAACCACTGTTGAATAGTTTACTAGATATTGTAGGGGTTAAAATAAAAAGAAGCTTTTATGGACCATCCACACTTGCTGCTGATTAATCCTGGTATTCTTCATTATATCCCCAAGATAGTCTCAAACAACACTCTTGCCTCCTTCTCCACTTCAGCATTTAGACCTTTTAATTATGTTTTAATCTTAAACACAGTGTGCTGTATTTTGTTTTGCAGGTAGTGTGGTGTGTTGGTTTTAAAGGCTATGCCCATGGTTTCAGTATCCCTCTATTAATAATATATGCCTCCGAGGCACAATGCAAATATTAGGACGTTATTTTTCTCAACATTTTTGTGAGCAACAGCTAAGTAAGTATATGCTTTTTTTTTAAAATTCACAATGGGGAGAACTTGGGCTCAAAGAACCTTCCCCTAGCAGATAAGATATAGCAACATATACTTTATTCCGGCATGTGTCTTAGAAAACTTAAGGGAATTTTATCAAGTCTGACAGAAGCAGAATTAAAATGTACTCAGTTTGAAAAAGAGTTTAATTTCCCAATGTCAGGTGATTCCTCCAGATTTACAACAGGGTCTCCTGGTTATTTATTTATTTTTAATTTAATTTTAAGCATTTATACCCTTTCTTTTCTCCCTAAAGCTCAAGATGATTTAATCAAAGAGCATAATTTAACAACTTACTGTAGAACATCCTAATAAGATAAGGCTGTGATGCCCCTGCTAGAGGCAGTTAGCATCATTATGTTCTCCAGATACATAGGATGGTAGCCTTGATTAAGAGTAATTCCACCAAATTAAGGGGATTTACATATATGTTATCATTCAGCATTTGATCCAATTAGTCTGTTTTAGCAGCTGAATGTAGGTCAACAAACACCAGTTACTGGACAGTCAATAATGGGGGAAGACCATTCCTTTTGTAACAAAAGCCATATTCAGACATTTGACAAGGGGGTTAAAGGGAAGGAGGTTTTGGTTTTCAAAGCCCTCCACGGCTTGGGTCCTGAATACCTGTCAGAGCGTATCTCCCTGAGGTCAACTGATGCCAGGCCCACTCGAATGTTGCAGGCGCGCTCACTCAGGGTGCCCACTCCTAGGCAGGCATGGAGGTTGGCAATGCGCGGCTGCACCTTCTCCGTTGTGGGCCCATCGTTATGGAACCACCTTCCGAGTGAGCTGCGCCTTGCACAGTCCCTGTGCACCTTCAAAAAGGCCTTGAAAACCATGCTTTTTAGGGAGGCATATGGCAACCTACTTTAATTTTATGGTTTTTGTTTTTGTTTTTCTCTCTCCTCCCGCCCCCGATGTATCTTGCCCAGGTCCCCCCCCCTTTTTATCTGTATTTTGATGTTTTTCACCTGTATATTGATGTCTTTTTTACTTGTAAACCGCCCAGAGTTCCAGTTTAGAAGATGGGCGGTATAAAAATGAAACAAATAAATAAATAAATAAATTGTCTCTCCTGTATCCTAACTCTCCACATTCTACATCTGAAGAGAAGACCTGTCCAGATTCATGATGCATCTCCAAACAATTAGGAACCCTGAGAGAGCCTTCGGAGATGGACATATTTCCCCTCTTCAGGCCTGTCATGTGTGCGAAGGTTTGACAGAGGGACAGGTGTCTGTTTTTGCCTTTCTCCTTCCACACATTTAGTCCGTCTTTATACTGAAGAATGCTTAAATCACAAGTGTAAATGTACAATAATAATTTTAAGCATTTAAAGAACTGACCATCAACTGGTCCAATTGTATCATATGCTTCTCAAAAACATTAATAATATTGTACAAGAGAAGAAAGACTATGTTACCACCTCAAGAAAAAACAGAGTCAGGCCAACTGTTTACTCATCCAGTAGCATTTGGCTCATGAACAAGAACAACAATGTTGGATCCAAGAAATGGAAGTGTATTTGAACTGTTCACAAGGAGTATGAATCTACTAAACAAATTTGAGTACAATTTTCACAGACAATGCACACATTACCTTCAAGGTAGAGTTAATTAGTTGTGGCTCGTTTGCAAGTAATTGATTTTTATTTTTGCAAAGAATGAAATAAAACATTGCACGTTACTTCACATGCTGTTGCTCTACCCAATGATATAAAAGAAAGAAAACGAGAAGCTGTTTGATAATTACAAGTGAAATCTATGTTCAGTGTTTCATGTACTCCTCCCCCAATAATACAGGATTGGATATAGACCAAAGCTGTAAAAAGTCTGTTCATGTATTTTTTTCTTTCTTTTATATTTCCTACACATAACACCGAGGATCATCTACCTCTCAGGAATGGCTAATGGCAAAATGTGACACTAGAGATGGGCACGACTCATCGAAATTTTTGTTTTCATTTTTGTTTTTTCATTTCATTTTGCAACGAAAATGAAAACGAAAAAATTTTCAGAAGCAAAACAACAACGGAAACGAAACGAAAAATTTTGCCGTGTTTTTCGTTTTCGTTACGGCAGACACATTGCATTGGAAAGAATGCTAACAAAACGAATTTTTTTCATTTTTGTTTTTGTTTTTTCGTTTCGTTTCGTACGAAAACAAAAATGAAAAATGTGTTTAAAAAACCCCAAAAAACGAAAATGAACCAAAACGGACCCCTAAACGAAAAATGAAAAATTATTTTTTTGAGCCGTGCCCATCTGTATGTGACACTTGTTACTCATTTTTCAAACAATTACTCCTTAGAGAGATATCTTTACAAGGAGCATTGCTGGCCTACCCCAACTTGAGAAAGGGCAAATTTAACCTTCCAGATTAATTTGCTTCAAGATAAACACCAGTTTAATTTGCCACTCTCTGTTGAGCGAACAACACTTGGCAGTTCCATTCCCCCCATTTGCATAGTAAAGTCTTGGAGATTAAGGGGGTCCAATGGCTCCAGGCACCACAGCCTCTGCTGTCTAATCATCCCAGGATCCTTCAGAATCTCTGCGTAATAGATACATCACTACTTGATTGGGGTATAGAGCTGTAGGAACCCAGGGATTAAGTACGCTTCACACTGACAGACCCAGTTAGAACAGGCCTTTGGGTGCTGGCTGCATCTGGACCCAGAGGGCTGCAGTTGTTGGCCTATTTATCACTTGGAAAAATCGAGTGAGGAAAGGCAAAGATGACCTCTCCAATAGAGCCTCAGATGGGGAAACTGCAGGGGCAGGAAGATGCTAAATCTGTCTCCACCACAGCCATAAGAGCTACTGCTCTTTCCTCTTACAGGGGCTTTACTGCCTCATTGGATTTCCCCTGGCTTACTTGGACATATAGATAATCCAAACCCAGCAGTGGCCAGAGGACTGAAAAAGATCGGTCTACATCCCAATCCCAAAGAAAGGAAACACCAACAAATGCTCCAATTATCACATAATTGCACTCATTTCACACACTAGCAAGGTTATGCTCAAAATTCTACAAGGCAGGCTTCAGCAGTATGTGGAAAGGGAACTTCCAGAAGTGCAAGCTGGATTTTGAAGGGGCAGAGGAACTAGAGATCAAATCGCCAACATGCGCTGGATTATGGAGAAAGCCAGAGAGTTCCAGAAAAACATCTACTTCTGCTTCATCGACTATGCCAAAGACTTTGACTGTGTAGACCACAACAAACTATGGCAAGTTCTTAAAGGAATGGGAGTGCCTGCCCACCTTATCTGTCTCCTAAGAAATCTATATGTGGGACAAGCTGCAACCGTCAGAACTGGATATGGAACAGCTGACTGGTTTAAAATTGGGAAAGGGGTACGACAAGGCTGTATACTGTCACCTTGCCTATTTAACTTATATGCAGAGTACATCATGCGAAAGGCAGGTCTGGATGAATCACAAGACGGAATTAAGATTGCCGGAAGAAATATCAACAACCTCAGATACGCAGATGATACTACTCTGATAGCAGAAAGTGAGGAGGAATTAAAGAACCTCTTAATGAGGGTGAAAGAGGAGAGTGAAAAAAATGGGCTGAAGCTCAACATCAAAAAAACTAAGATCATGGCCACCGGTCCCATCACCTCCTGGCAAATAAAAGGGGAAGAAATGGAGGCAAGGACAGAGTTTATTTTCTTGGGCTCCTTGATCACTGCAGATGACGACTGCAGCAATGAAATAAAAAGATGCCTGCTTCTTGGGAGGAAAGCAATAGCAAACCTAGGTAGCATCCTAAAGAGCAGAGACATTACTTTTCCAACTAAGGTCAGGATGGTCAAAGCTATTGTTTTTCCAGTAGTGATGTATGGAAGTGAGAGCTGGACTATAAAGAAGGCTGATTGTCGCAGAATTGATGCTTTTGAGCTGTGGTGCTGGAGGAGAGTCTTGAGAGTCCCCTGGATTGCAAGGAGATCAAACCTATCCATCCTGAAAGAAATCAACCCCGAATGTTCACTGGAAGGACAGATTTTGAAGCTGAAGCTCCAGTACTTTGGCCACCTTATGAGGAGAGAGGACTCCTTGGAAAAGTCCCTGTCTGTTGGGAAAGACTGAAGGCAAAAGGAAAAGAGGACGGCAGAGAATGAGATGGTTGGACGGTGTCATCAATGCAACCAATATGGATTTAACCAAATTCCGGGAAGCAGTGGAAGACAGGAAGGCCTGGCGAGCTCTTGTCCATGGGGTCACGAAGAGTCGGACATGACTGAACGACTGAACAACAACAACAACAACATAGACAATGCATCTATTCATTTCAAGTTCAATAATTATTCATTTTTTGGCTTCAAAAATCTATGCAAGAAGACCTGCAATACCAGTCAAGGTGTAAAAGAAAGGTAACTGTGGCAGCACAGACACCAACAGCTCAGCATTGCATGTTATCTACCAGCTTCTCATTCATCTGATGGCAAGGCAATCCTCCTGAGTATATTCAACCCCCTTGGTCTTGTGCTAGAAGATTAAATCAACATTTTATAAGCCAATTCTAAAAATGGGGTCCATCCAAAACACAGAACTTTAACTTTGAAACTGAGCTTCTGATCAGTACCAAATTTCTGGACAGTCATAGCGAAAAGACTGCTCTCACTGTGACAAATGTGGGGAGGTCTGGGCCCTGGATTTGAAGGGATGACTGTTTAAAAAGTAAACATGCCATATTGATTCAGAATTAGGCAACCCTAAATGCCCCCACACTTAAAACAGATCACATAAACTGAAAAGACCAGTCTTGTTATCTCGCAAGAGCATGGCTAGCCCCCCATTCTATTTTTATTCTGAAAGAATCAGGGTGTCAAGCCCCGCACACAGAGCATACACACAAACAGGGTTCAGTTCTTTGCCAAGATCTTTAGTGGAAAGCTGGGCAAGTTCAAGTCCTTTGCCAACAATCAAGTGCCAGATAAATAACAGAATCCAACTCCCAGCAATTAACAGTCCAAGTCAAAACCAGAATATCTCACGGAAACCAGATGTCAAACCCAAGGGAATAGATTAAGCCGTTGTCCAGGAAGCCAGTCCAAAATCAGGAATCAGAGCCAAGGTCACAGACAGGAACGTGGTTGCAAGTTCAAATGATGTGTTGCTCCCACAGAGAGCTCAATGTGAGCTTACCAGCTTTATCCCAAAACAGGGAACACGCCCTTACTTCTGGAAAGGCTCCTGCTAGTACTCAGGGCTTCCCGACCTGATTCCCCATCTAGCATCAAAGACCCTTTTCCTAGCTCTCCTGGTCACACATCTTTGCAGAATCCTGCTCATAGCCCTTCTAGGGGGAGAAGATATGTTTTCAGCTGAGTCATCAGACCCAGCTGCCTGCTGACTTGAGCTGCAAGGCTCCTCCAGCAGCTCTTCACCATTTAACCCCTCAGAGACAGGTTCTGTGACAGGCAGGGTCCTGGCACTATCCCCCTCCCCATGGTCCTCCTCTTCCGATGGGCCAGGCCTATCAGGGTAACTGTCATGGAATTGTTGAACCAACTCAGGAGCATGCAAGTTGGACGCAGGTTCCCATGACCAATCTTCAGGTCCATAACCTTCCCAGTCTACCAAATACTGCAATCCTCCACGGTGTATTCGAGAATCCAAGATTTGACGGACTTCATATTCTTCTTCTCCTTATACTAAAATCGTTGGAGGAGGTTCAGGAGTCAGTGGTCGGTTGGGGTCAGCGTCTGCAGCTGGAACCAAGAGGGATCGGTGGAATATTGGATGAATATGAAGGGAATCAGGTAGTTGCAGACGAAAAGCAACTTGATTGATTTGTTCTAAGGTGGGATAAGGACCGATGAACCGAGGATTTAGTTTTCAGGATCGCCCAGGTTGTCTCAGGTGTTGAGTAGATAGCCAAACTTTCATGCCTGGATTTAGCTGTGGCCCTTCCTGTCTTTTCTTGTCCGCTGATTTCTTATATACTTCCTTAGCATGGTCAAGTTGCTCTCGCAATAATTCCTGAATGCTGTGGAGTTCTTGAATGTATGCATCCGCAGCTGGCACAGAGGTGGAAGGAAGGGTAGTTGGAAAATATCGAGGATGATAACCATAATTAGCCATGAATGGGGTCTGGCAAGTGGAAGAATGTACAGCATTGTTATATGCAAATTCAGCTAAAGGTAACAAATCCACCCAGTTATCTTGTTGGTAGCATATATAACAGCGTAAATATTGTTCTAAGGTGGCATTAGTGTGCTCAGTCTGACCATCTGACTGGGGGTGGTAAGCTGATGACAGGTGAACTTGTGTTCCAAGTGCATTATGCATTGCTTGCCAGAAGCAGGAGGTGAATTGTGGCCCACAATCCGAAATGAGGTGTGCAGGTAAACCATGAAGTCTGAAGAGATGTTGCAAGTAGTGATGAGCTGTTTCTGATGCGGTAGGGGATTTAGGACAAGGAACAAAGTGGGCCATTTTGGTGAACAAATCCACGAAGACCAGGATGCAAGTGAACTCTTTTGAGCGAGGAAGATCTGTAATGAAATCTAAGGAGACAGCATTCCAAGGACCAGAGGTAGTTGGCAAAGGATGCAACAGATCCGAGGGTTTTGTCACAACATCCTTTTCCCGCCGACAAACTTCACAGGAACCCACGTATCGGGCAACATCAGCACATGTGGCCACCAGAACTCCCTTGTGAGAAGATGCAGGGTTTTGTAAAGTCCAAAGTGTCCAGCAGGTAAAGAGTCATGTGTGAGCTGCAAAACCTGGTTACGAAGAGGACCAGCAGGAACATATAACCGCCCCCTCGATGTAATAATAACCTTGTTGTGCAGAAAACTCTCCATGATTCCCATTCTGGAGTTCCTGAAGACGTTGCGGAGTCCATGAATCGCGAGCAAGAGATTCACGGATTTCTTCTGCCAAGCTGAGACATGGATTCGTGGCCGCGAACACAGAGGGAGGCAAGATGGGCACCACTAATGTCTCTTTCACAGGCGCTGCATACTCAGTTTTTCTGGATAACGCATCAGCTTTTTTATTCTGAGCCTCAGGAATGTACTTGATCTGGAAATCGAACCGGGAAAAAGAATAATGACCACCGGATTTGTCGCTGAGTCAATCGCCGGGCTGTTTGTAGATGTTCAAGGTTTCGATGATCAGTCAATACTTGAACAAGGTGTTGAGCTCCCTCGAGGTAATACCTCCATACATCAAAAGCCGTCTTGATGGCCAGCAGTTCATGCTCCAGATAGTATAATTCTTCTCTGCAGGTTTTAACTGCCGAGAGTAATAAGAACAGGGACGCGGGGGTTTGGGAGGGATCATCCTGTTGAGATAGCACTGCTCCCAGAGCAACGCTAGATGCGTCAGCCTCACTATAAAGGGTAATTGTGGATCAGGATAACGGAGCAAGGGTTCCGAGGTGAAGCAGGTTTTCAAAGTAGAGAAAGCCTCTTCTGCTTTTGGAGTCCACCGGAAAAACTCTTTGGGCCGAAGGAGACGGTTTAAAGGTGCAACAATGTCGGCGTAGGCAGGAATAAACTGGTGATAGTAGTTGGCAAAAACTGAGGAACCGTTGCAAATCCTTACGGTTTTGTGGTCGCCGCCAGGACAACACAGCTTGTACTTTTTTAGGGTTCATGCGGATTCCCTGGGGAGAAATAATATGCCCCAGGAATTCACCTTCCTTAATGTCGAACTCACATTTTTCCAGCTTTGCATATAGTCCGTTTTCCAGGAGATGCTGCAAGACCTGACGAACATCTTGAACATGCTGAGCTGGGTCAGCGGAATAAATCAGAATATCATCTAAATAAATGACCACACAACGATCTAGTAGATCATGGAAAATGCCATTCATCATCCGCTGGAATACACTGGGTGTGTTTGTCAGTCCAAAAGGCATTACTAAATGTTCATATTGACTTGTACCGGGTTCGAAACGTGGTTTTCCACTCATCTCTTTTACGGATACGCACCAAATTATACGCTCCACGAAGGTCCAGCTTGGTATAACACTTTGCCCTCTTAACCTGTCCAGAAGTTCAGAGATTAGGGTTAAAGGGTACCGGTCCCGAATAGTGATCTTGTTTAATGCCCGGTAATCATTACAAGGACGAAGCTCCCCTCTGTTCTTCTTTACAAAGATCACCAGTGCGGACAATGGCGATTTGGAAGGGCTTATAAACCCACGTCAAAGGTTCTTGTCGAGGAAAGCCCTCAAAGCTTCTAACTCAGGTTCGGACATAGGATAGACTCGTCCCACAGGGAGGGGTGCCCCAGGTATCAGATCAATGGCACAGTCATAGGGTCGATGCGGAGGTAACTTGTCAGCCCCCTTTTACTCAAATACATCCACAAAGTCTTGGTATACCTGGGGCAAGACAGGGTCACATGTAGCATGGGGAGCTGCCAGGATGGTAGAAGAATTTTTCTTTGAGAAAAGAACCTTGATGTACAATTCCCCTTGCACCACCAATCCACCAATGGGTTATGAGCTCGCAACCAGGAAAGTCCCAAGACAAGAGGAAACCGGGGCATCTGAGTTACATTAAAGCAAATCTGCTCATTGTGGTCCATTACCTGAAGAGTAAGTGGACAGGTTTCCTGAGCTATCGGCCCAGAACGAAGTAACCAACCCTCAATGGATTCTACCAGCAAAGTAGTTTCCTTGTTCTGTACTGGAATCCGATGGCACCGCAGAAACCCAGCATCCACAAAGAAGTGAGTTGCCGCAGAGTCTACCATAGCATACACAGGTACTTTCCGGCCATCAGGAAGCCCTAGAGTTACAGGTACCAGGAAAGGTCCTTGGGGTGTGATGGTATTGTCTGGGAACCCTTCAGTATGCTCCATTCTGTGGGTTCCTTCAAGGATGGAGCTGCCCTTTTACTGCTGCAGAGTAGCAGTACTTACTGAGGAGCGCTTCAAAGGGCAACTGGAAGCGAAATATCCTCCTCCTCCACAGTACAGGCAGAGATTATGAGAGCGTCGTCTTGCCTTTTCCTCTGGGGTGAGGCGTGGTCGAGCAGCTCCCAGTTGCATAGGTTCTGGATCCATTCTGCGGGCTTCACCGGATTGCAGATTAGGCACAACTGGCAGAGGTTGCTGGTTGTAGTTCTTGCCTCGGGGGAGGCGACGACTTTCCAGGTGTCCATCTATCCTGAGACACAGGGTAATGAGTTCCTGTAACGTGTTTGGTTGTTCCACCCTAGAGAGTTCATCAAGCACTTCATCTGCCAATCCTTCCATATACTGAGAAATCAGTGCCGGTTCATTCCAATTCAGATCCTGTGCTATCAAACGGAATGCAGTGGTGTAGTCAAACACTGAATCTTTGCCCTGTTTCAGAGCTCTGAGTCTCCTGTTGGCAGTAGCAGCCTGTACGGGGTTCTGAAAAGCTGAAGAAATGTGATTCAGGAAAGCCTGATAATTATCCAGTAGAGGTGAAGCACTGAAGAGTAAAGGAGTAGCCCATTTAGCCTCCTGTCCTTTCAACAAAACTGATGATAAAGCAGACCTTAGACCTCTCAGTAGGAAATTCTTGAGCACGCACCTCGATAAACAGCTTGCATTGAGCCAGAATGCAGGGAATTCCTCTAACTTGCCCTCAAACTGGTCAGGAGGCAGCAAAGGGCAACGGGGCTGCAAAACCCAGCCGGTGCTGGAGCATGCTGCAATTGAGTAATTGCCTGAGACAAAAGCAGCACTTTTGGTTTTGCAAAGCTGCCAACGGTATCATCCCAACAGCCCCCTCCTCTTCCCATTCTGCTTGAAGAAGTTTGGGTGGGAGCAAAACTGTCAAGCCCCGCACACAGAGCACACACACACAAACATGGTTCAGTTTCTTTGTCAAGATCTTTAGTGGGAATGCCGGGCAAGTTCAAGTCCTTTGCCAACAATCAAGTGCCAGATAAAGAACAGAATCCAACTTCCAGCAATTAAACAGTCCAAGTCAAAACCAGAATCTCTCATGGAAACCATATGCCAAACCCAAGGGAATAGATTAAGCCGTTGTCCAGGAAGCCAGCCCGAAATCAGGAAGCAGAACCAAGGTCACAGACAGGAATGTGGTGGCAAGTTCAAATGACGCAGTTCAAATGACGCGGCGCTTTGCTCCCACAGAGAACTCAAGGTGAGCTTACCAGCTTTATCCCAAAACAGGGAACACACCCTTACCTCTAGGAAAGGCTCCTGTTAGTACTCAGGGCTTCCGAACTGATTCCCCATATAGTGTCAAAGACCCTTTCCCTAGCTCTCCTTGTAGCACGTCTTTGCAGAATCCTGCTCATAAGCCCTTCAGGGGGAGAAGATATGTTTTCAGCTGAGTCCATCAGACCCATCTGATTGATGACTTGCGCTGAAAGGGCTCCTCCAGGCGCTCTCTTCACCATTTTAACCCCCACAGAGACAGTATCTGTGATTGGCAGTGGTTCCTGGACACAGGGCTGCAGGGACTGTAAATTATTGATTTTCCAAAAATTCTTTTCTAAAGAGAGAAAAAACAGCTTCTTTGGTATATGACTGAGCCATGCAATGATATAGAGTGGTTCAGCAGGGAGCTTCACTAAATGTCAACATTGTATGTTTTTCAAAGGATGTTGTAATGTGTTATTTAAGAAGATAAAGGTACAGCAAAGGAGAGACAGTAAAAGGACAGGCTTTCCTTAAAAGAATGGAATAAAACAGCATTGCTTTATAGAAAGTAATAGAGTCAGACTTCCAAAATAGGGGATATTTTTCAATGTATTCTTCAGTAAACCTGTCTCTCAGGATTTCTGAGACTAAATCGGCTTCTCATCCATGTTTCAAAGGGGCTATTAGATCCTTGTATGAGGCAATCTGAACTTTTGACTCTCTGTCCGTCGGGATGCAGTTAGCTGTAAATTTAGCTAACCTTTTTTAACTCCTCCCTGTTAATTACACACTTATCTCAATGATACCTGCAAGGGAATTCTTTCTTGGGCAGCAAAAACAGAGACACGGGTACAGTGTTGAAGTTTATATATTTGGGTTTGATTCAGATGAGCACCCAACTGCTCTGTCTTGTCTGACCCAGTATTAATAGGTAAGGCTTTCCATCAAACTTCACATTTCCGAACAAGTTGGTTTTTTTGTTTCTGGTGACAGTCCTTTGCTAACCTCCTAACCTCCTTTTTTTATTTTAACCGGTTGATAATATATAATCTTAGAAAATCAAAGACAGAAATTGAAGTATAAACTTTCTCCAGTCTGCATTCTTCTAAGAGGACACACTAACATTAGCTTTAAATGAGAGGTTTTAAGGATGTGCATACTTCAATGATATATGTTTATGTACTCACTCAACATTTGCTCCACCATTTAATTAAGTCCAAAATAAACCCAACAAATTTTTGGGGGATCAGAGACGCCATTGTCGCCTACAGAACCTTACAGACCTGTCAGGGAAAAATCAAAAGCCAGTGTTTATCACAGCTGTCATTTAAAGCAAAAAGAATGATATTACACAATTATCTCCAATCATTTCAATATTCACCTGGGTATAAAGGTAGAAATATTTCCGTTATCGGAAATTGAGTCATGGCAACTGGACATATTTTCCTTGTGAGATCAAAATG